>LR990922.1:11341505-12571766 GCA_905163415.1 Noctua fimbriata | reverse complement strand
ACCATTGGTTTTATACATGTTTTTTATATGATCTATGGCGTCCACCATGACGGTTGCAATTAGAGTTCATAAGTTATATTAGAATAACATTTCAACCTAAAAGTTACTTAAAGGTGGAAGATACGACCTATTATGATGATTCTATAATAGTTAACTATAAAATCATTACATAACAGTTTGTTATTTAAGTGTTGAATAAAAGGTTCTAAATTTACAAAACATGGCAAGTCATCACTATTTTCTGACTGAAACGTTTACTCGACTTAACGTTATATGACCGTCATATAAATTATTGAGATGACGTTTACCAGACACATTATCATCATTTCAGCCGAAAGACGTCCACTGCTGGACATAGGCCTCCCCCAAGTGTCGCCACATTGACCGGTCCCGTGCGACTCGCATCCAGCGGATCCCTGCAACCTTCACCAGGTCATCGGTCCACCTAGTGGGAGGCCTTCCAACGCAGGTTGTTTAGTTGCTGCAAAACTGTTATAAAACCCTTACAGGTCTGTTAGTTGTATAGTTCTAATATTTTATAACTTTTTTGCTAGTTGGGCGGTTTTGTCGAGTTAAATGTTAACGACGAAATAAAGCGCTTTGAATCGGACATGTTAAAAAAAGATTCGCGCTCATATTTATTGGAAAGATCTTTTTTTGGATTAACGAATGCTTTACTTTGTCAAAAAAACGAATTGCACAAATCGTTACAATCACTGGTCGATTGGTCAAACGAGTCTAGACTCTAGAGAATCAGTGATACCTAACTCGTTATTCTAAAAAGTGGTATCATTGTTTTCGAAAGAATCCGCGTATAGTACGGTTACTGATGACTTATTAGAAATAGTCTGCGGGCGAAAAGCTGATTTGATAAATACACGTCGAGAGGGGTATGTTGCGCCAAATTTACGAAGGTTTTCATCGTGATGTTCCACGTGAAATTCCTCCTAGTACAGAATATATTTTTAGTGATGAGGCAGTTGAAACCTACCTCCAAAAAATTGGAGGTTTATCCACCGATAAACTTACTGTATCAGCTAAATCAATACCACAAACTTATTCTAAAGAAAACTTTTATCAAAATCATATTTTCACGTAGCCATCGCACAGCAGCATCGCAGGTTTCTGAGGATAAATTTACATCAAAATTCACATCAACATCAGCTACTCCAAATGACGTGTTTGCCGTTCAGCCTCTCATCGGCACCGAGAACGTTTGCCTCGATAACCAATTGGGTAACAGAATTCCTGAGGAGTCACAAGATCAGGTGCGTAGTTTATTTAGACGATTTTCTTTTGGCAAACCAGTCTTGTCAGTTTGGCAGTTGGAAGACGACATCGCATTCTCGATAAAGATACTCCGTTTACTAGGCTGGACAATCAACCACGCAAAGTCTGTACTGGTTCCGACACAATGCCTCGAGTTTCTCGGCATTACATGGGACACAAAACGCAACGCAGAGTCCCTGTCGGAACCAAAGTACCTATCACTACGCAAAGAACTTCACCAACAGCTTCAGTTAAGCAAGTGGTCCCTCAAACAGTACCAAACTCTAATGCGGAGACTCAACTTTGCAACGTTCGTGACTCCGAGAAGTCGCCTTCACTGTCGTACTCTGCAATACTACAGTCGACAGCTGTCGGTGAAACACCCGTATCGGTCGATCACTGTCCCTCAACCAGCTCGATCAGATATGGAGTAGTGGTGTCAAGCCATATGAATGTCGAAGCCGATACACTTAAGCTCAGTGACGTCACAACTGTTGACCACAGACGAATCGGACATTGGATCTCAACTCTGCGACACAAATTATTATGGGAACCTGGACAGATTCTCAAAAGACATGGCATGCCAACAAGAAAGAGAAGTTTGCCGTTTACGCAGCTATACGTCAGAACCAGCAGCAAGTCCAGGATGCACAGATACTGCTGCAAACCGACAGTCGGACAGTAGTCTCGTACATAAACAAGGAGGGCGGCACAAAATCCAAGAAACTGCTTCATCAAAATCGACAATTTCTCGCTGTTCTAGACAAGCAGAACATTCATCTGACAGCACATTATTTTCCGGGCAGGTTCAATGCCGAGGTAGACGTTTTTTCTCGGCAGAAGGCTTGTCCAGAATGGCATCTCACGACGACAGCAACGACAACAAATTTTCAAATGTTGGGTACGCCGGAGATAGACCTCTTCGCGTCGAGAACAGCCCACATAGTATCAAAGTACGTATCACTGGACGTCAACTATCAGAAAGCCCAACATCACAACGCATTCTGTCATCAGTGGCACTACGACCTACCCCGAGTTCTCCAACACCTGAACCAAGCCAGCGGAGACTATATATTGATTGCCCCGAAGTGGAGCAAGGTATTTTGGCAGGCAGATGTTCAACGGCGAGCGCGATATCCCCCTTATCTGATTCCAGATCTTGCCTGCGCTCTAATAGACACCAGAACAGGAACGCATCCGCCGCAAGTGCAAGACCTACACTTGGAAGCATGGCTGATTTCGGGTGGCAAGATATTTTGACGGACTGGACAGATCAAGAACAAAAACTCTTTATGTCAAGCTGGAGAAGCTCCACAATCAATGCCTACAGACCAGTGAGGCACAGATGGAAGCGATGGTGTGAGTCCCATTCGATTAGCTTTAAATACCCTAATGCGGATCAGGTAGCTCGATATTTAGCACATTTACACTGTGATATAGGTCTTGCATACAGAACTATTTTGGTACACAAATCTGTTATCTCAATTTTTATACATATAACATCTAATATTGATTTGTCGTCAAATTTCTTTACAAAACACATTAAAAGCTATTTCTGTAGGAAGAGAGAAATCTTCTAAACCACCTATTTGGAACCCTAAAGTTTTATTGGAACATATGAGTGCTTATGATTTTGATGAAAATAATATATTTCAAGTATCAAGACACGTGGCTACTCTTTTATTGTTAGCATCAGGTCCTAGGGTTCACGACCTTACTCTGTTGCGAATTGATAGCACTAGCTTAATCGATGAAGATTCCTCTATTATGTTGTGGCCAGCATTTGGTTCTAAAAGACAACCATAACCACAGACAGTCTGGATGGAGGCTTAGAGAACACCCTGATAAAAAATTAAATCAGATTTTTTGGTTGAGACCATTAATATTTTTCTTATTTATTATTTATTACTTTATTTATCACTAATAAATGAACAATAAATGAAATGAATGTAATATGTATTACTTCAAACTGTCGAGGAAAAATAATACATTTGTTTATGACAGCTAGATTGGATATTAAACCTGCGTCTAGAACTGTTATTGGTGGTTGGGTGAGATCTGTTTAAAAAGCTGCTGGTATTGATGCAACTCCAGGATCGGTAAGATCCGCGGTTGCTTCTCTCAATTTCGTAGAGAATTTTCCTATTGATCAGATTCTTGCAACCGGTAACTGGAAAACGATTATACCTTCCAGAATTATTATCAGAGAGAACGATTCAAAAGTTTCCAACTATTGTACATCTTTGTCTAATTATTTTAATCATTAAGAGTACCCATTATTTTTTCGAAATCATTTCTTTTCTTATTGACTATAAGAAGTATGTCATACCTGATTAATTATTGAAATACATTTATACAATTCTGATGCTGATTTTTATTAACCCAATATTTTACATCCTAAAACACATTATAGCGTCTTTGGGTTTAGCGCACCAGGTGATCACAAACATCACTCAAGATGGATTCCGTATGGAATCCAGGTAAGGTCTACCAGGTACATCATGAGTTCCATAATGACGATAAATCGAGCGATCACCCGATGCGCGCTTGAAATACTTAGTACCAACGGTAGGCATAGAGAGCGCGACCAGCGGAGAGGCAAATAAAATCGCTGTCAACAGGCTGAAAGACAGGTGCTTGACTCAAGATGGATTCCGGATATTGATGAAAAAATAATAGATAAGTTTTATTTGATGTAAAACTCTCTATTTTTACCCTTATCTACTTAGGTATAGACTTGCCTATACCGATATAGACACATAACATGTTGTTTGATGGTTTATATATGTACGGTGTCCTTTTATTGTGTGTTTGTGTGTTTTTTGTATTTTTATTTGTTTAATGATGATGCGTTAAATAAAAGGTGTAACACGACCCTTAACAAAGCCGAAAGGCACTTGTTCTCCCCGTCATTGGGATATTTTTTGTTCTAGACCACACCTGGGAACCTACTTTAGTTACGGAGATATTGGGGGTCAAAGTTCCGAAATTTTCACTTTTTTTTTTTTAAATACGTATTTTTAATGTAAGATGTTTACATTAAACACCTCCACGACCTCCGTACTATAGAATCCATCCATTAGCAAAATGTTTTGAGTGCTTTACATTGAGTCCTAAAACTCCTAAACCTAACGTGAAACGAGATTTTTCACCCTCAAAAAAAAAGTCGTTTCCCAGCAATAATTTTTGCGTAAAGTTCCTTAGTTTGATGTACATAATGCTCGGTTGACGGCTTCGTGAAGGGTCTGTTTACACCCTGTATGGTTTCAGTTCCATAATTTTATTTTTTTCATATTACTTATGAACTCTAGAATGGGCATTTTTGATTTGTTTCAGTGGATCAATGTAACAGGTAGAGAAAATTGGTTTCCTACGAAATCATGTAATTTTTAATCTACGCACTACAAATCACGCGATGTGTGACCCATCAAATGCAGTGTAGAAATTCTAATTAGACGATCTGTAAGTACCTACCTCTAAACCTATGTTGTATATGCATATCATAAAAAACAGATCTCACAAATTCACATTGGACCGCGGGCAAGAGACCTTTGTTCCAAAGCTCTTTGGAGAGTTCCTGTGCCTGAGGTGTCATCCACCTACGAAGGCCCCCGTGACGCCGTCGCCACCGCATCGCCATCGCCTACAAACAGTCAGGAATTGCACTTTACTAATGCTCAAAAATTGTATATAATAACAATACATCAATATTTTTTACACAGAAGCAGATACTACAAATGTACTTACAAGTGCAATTCCTTACTGTATAAAAGAAAGAAAAAAGTACAAAATGAAAACTTTGTACCTGCATGTCGTGTGTACTGAAACACTTATTGGTGGTGTTGTTTATGGTAGCCCCGCAACCGCTTGCGTGCTTTTTCGATTTACGAAAATGTGAAAATATATGCTTGACCGCATTACAAACGATAAAGCAAGGGACGCTCACAAAGAATATCACATTGAGGACAAATTCCATGGATCTGAAAATTAAAGCAAAGGAAAATACTATATAACTGCACAATGCGAGACTTTACACGCACCCCGCGTGTAAAGTCTCCTATCGCATATGGGTCTGCTCAACAAAATAAATACGCAATTAATGTTGTTGAATTGTTTAATAAATAGGTAACATTGGGAATGCGAGTATGTTACCCAACTACTACGTTCTAAGTATTTCTGGCGTAAGTCTAAGGGTTTCATAGAATTTAAGCGCATCGCGCGGTTACAGGTTACACATAATGCTTATAAAAATTACCTGCTGTACATACGGACGGTCCTCTCCCTGGTGTCCGGGTGGACAGGGTAGCAGTCGGCGTCGTACTCCACCTTACGACACTTGAGATCGCTCTCGTAGTACTGGTTAATTGTACGCGGTACTTGAACCAACTGACATAAGCCCCAGGTGCCAATAGAAAAGAAGCATTGTCCCAAAATCGCCTTTACTAAACCTGTGCAAAATAAAAATGATCATTTCGTACTTAACATCACTAGAAGTACCTACTGGCTAGTTCACAATTAAAGGTATGTCCACGCATATCAGAGCCGTGCCTGGGATGTGGCAGGGCCGTGGCCTGAAGTATTGCCAGCACTGAGGCTCCGTCACCGGTCCAGACGTGTGTGTTTGTGATTATAAAATGTACGTATCGATATGTTAATGGCATTTTTTTTCAAAATAGCTTGAAATCACTGATTAGATTGGGAACTAGCGATGGACACGCCATCTACAATACCTGCCGTCAGCTTTACCCGCCTTTCCCCACTGTCACAGTTCTACTAACCGAGCACCAAAAGTACGATAATAACGCCAGTAGCACTGACGCATATGTTCACGTAGATCTCGTCTTTGTAGCAAGCGAAGCGAGCGTGGCGCGTGCGGTCGCGGATGGAGAGCCCCGCGGCCAGCTGGCGGGAAACCGGCATCTCGCGGCACAGCAGCAGAGGGTCATCAGCTACAATCAAGTTAATAGCATACAAGGGCCTGCAACCTTCGAGTCAGGGGTCCGACGGGGGATCACTTAGTCGAGGTCCAGTCGAGTTCGACCACTATAATAAATTAAAAGCAATAGTAATTTATGGTTTAAAAAAAACAGCTGTTACCTACAAAACTGCAATTGCCTACGTGGTCGAAATGTTTGGAACAGCTGGTTTAGAATGATTTACTGAATACGTGCCGTTTTAGAGTCGGTGTTCCTGCCACCTTGTTTAATTACAGTTCATAGTCGAATTATGCGTGTTTTTCGCGTATGTGTTTGCCATCAGACAAAAAAATATCAGTTGGCGACATGGAGCTAGACCCAGCCCGGAGGGCCCGGGGTTTTAACCCCCCCGGACCCGTCCTTGAGGGACTATGTGATATTGTATGAGCAATATCTATGATCGAAAATTCAAAAATGTATTAGTAAATACTCAAAAAATACTCAAAAGGTGGAACGAAGTTTATAGTGGTCGGATTCTCATTGGACTTTTTTATCGAGTTCTTAGAGGTGTGGAGAAAAAAGTTTAAAAAATTTCAGCGCTCGCGACTTTTTTTATTCGCTTTTGCATTATTTTTTTTTAAATTTATGATTATAAATTGTTTGACGAATTTTTAATGTGGCGGGTCAGTGGATCGTCTTAGGGCGTAATAGTGTGCATGCATTAAACGCCAATTTGGTTTGATTATTCTTGTCGATGAAATGAATACTTCAAGATTTTTTTCTTCAATTATTTCTAAAATACCGATTTTGAAGACTAATATTTCTTTTGGTATGGTAACTGATACTTTTTCAAAGACAACTGGACATCAAAATTTTCAAGAAAACCATATTCATGAGTGTAATAGTGACAAATAATTCATTCGCAATATTTTTTTACTTTCTTCTCCACACTATAAGGAACTCAATCAACAAGCGTTCTCTCGTGGTGTGAATAGTCTGATCGTATTCATAAACGATCGGTCCAAGATTTCGATTCAGAACTCAACCGAGCCAGATAGACTTCCCGAATTGCAATCGAATCGTTTGTGAAAACGGAGGCAGATCGTGGTTTTAAGTGAAGTTATTGTGTTAAAAGTAAGGAGCAAAGTGTACATACACAGACATACACAGTCACAGTGCCAGACGCAAAAGCAACGATCGCCCTTCTTTATTGCCACTTCTCTAACTGCTATCGACTTCTCATCATCATTCACCAACGACACTGCAACGCAAAGTTAGGCTTTCAGACACAGTATGTTTTTGTTACCTTAAATCGTCGTGTTGTGGACCATGGGTTATTTGGAGTACTTTGTAGGACAATCCGATGTGGGCAAGATACGTTTTTCCAGTACCTGGCCTTTTCGCAGAGGTAAGGTTTTGCAATGCACATGTCAATTTCATGATCTACTTAAGAGGGGCGTAGGCAGGATTTGTATTTGGGGCAGGGGTGATGGACTGTACCAGTCTGGGGTTCATTGGCTACCACATATATATTTTATGGTTTTTATAAATATGTATGATTGTCTATAAGGTATACAAAATTAGTTTTAGTATATGCGAAACCTGAAACACGTGTCTAATATTTTTATGTAAAGAATCTATGTACAAAATTTCAAAACTGTATCATGAAAAATCACAAAGTTATAAGCTTGTCCTGTTACCTGGTTGTCCGCTAAAAAACGTAGTCACCACGCAGCGCGCCTGCAGCGTCGTCTTGAGCTCATTGATAATAATAATTTGGTAGTAGGTACCTAAATGATTGCGGTAGGTACTCAATATCGCTCGGTGTCCAAAATGTAACTTTAAAAAAAAATTGGGACAAAATATAACATGGTTTAAAAATTATTGGAATCGATTCAGTTACTTATCTGAACAAACTATATTCAGGTTTCGCATATAATGTTGTATATGTTACGGGTGTTTGTTACCTGAATTAAATGATATATTATTATAACAGCTACGTCTTTAATTGCGGTAAAAAGTATTGCGACATTTCGCCATACACATACGGACAGAGTGCTTTTAACACGAACGCGAGAGGAGCGAGTGCAAAATTTCAAGATTCTGTCCTGGTGAGTCAACCAACTGAACCGGGACAAACGATCAGTTATTGACAGGGACACAAAGATTCAAACCGGGACATGTACCGGTACGTACGGCAGCAGTAGTGGAAATAAACTGCAACAGAGAGCAAGAAATTTGGTCGCTGGTGTACCTAATTACCAGATCAATCAAAAGGTAAAACATGACCTAAAGACGTTTAGCCCTTATATAAAGAATATAATAAGCAGCAATCAATAAAATATTCACAGTATTAAGTAAAACAATGAGGTTTCATACCGGAACAGTGAGTCATTGTGAAAGGAATCTTGCGTGGCAACTCCAGCTTAAGAGACCGCGTATGTCGTGGAGGGATCAGCACAGGCCCGGCCATCGTCGACGATTTAGTCTTCTCGTTCACCATTTGGGTCAAGGCTGGCTCACAGTCTCGCGTTACAACTCTGGAGAAATATTTTCATATCAACAGGGTTAGCTTCGAGGAAGGTTTACTCGTCAAATTGATAATTCTTTACGTCTCAAGCTAAGGACCAAGACGTGCAAGAATCGACTTATCACGTTGGTCGAACATCGGGTCTCTCGTCTTTCCCGAGATGTTCGAATCTTGCTCGTCTCCGATTTGATGAAAATAGTCTTTACGTCTTTTTTAGAAGAAGTAGAACAGGGATTTAGGTAATCTATGGTCTAGTGAAGGATTCGAACATCTCCCGAGATCTGGGCTCTCTAATACTGTCCAAAACTAAAACATTCATCATTTTATTCTAAGAACCTGAATCTTGCAGCAGCTAATCCCGTATTTCCGACCTGCAACGTTAAAATTGTACGCTTTTTTCGTGTGCTATCCGCTACAGCGATCGCGATTCGTCCAGATGCACTGAAAACAGATGTACAGATAGAATCTCAACACGTTAAAATAATTCTGTAATTATAACAAACAAGTTGTTGTTAGTAATTTTATGCAGGTATACCCAACACGGATGAGCTCGTTCTCATCGGCTCGGGCTTCTAGATCAATCTGATCGTGGTGCATGCGGTGATGTGGCATTATTAGATATTTTTCGCTACCTTGGCAAGTAATATTAACTTTTTCCTCAGACACTTTCAACAGAGTTCTCGATTTGCGGACAACCACTCTTCGATGTCCCTGCAAAATGATACCGTAAAAACTATTAGAACAAGTGGCTGCTGATGAATTGCTAAAATGAGAACTTTACGTTAATGTGCACCTGATCATTACGCTCTTCAGACTCAGTATTATTATTGTTCCGTTTCTTTATAATACCCTCTTCATCTTTCAAACCCATCACATCCTCCTCGGGAACAACGATGTAGCCTCCATCGTCATATGCGCCTTGTTAACAATTCAATATTAAATAAATAAAAAATAAAAATAAAAGAATTTTAACACATTAAATTCAGTTATCGCCGTATTGTCAGAAAAGTTCAAGCTTTAAGAACCGAAGAAAACCAAAGAAACGATAGATGGATTGTCTAAAAGAAGACATAGTTAGAAAAGGGGCAAATTCCGATATTTCAGTGTACAATACATCCCTATTCTAGCCACACCATTAACATTACCTACACATAATGTCGATAGTATTACCTACCTTGTTCATGCTCAGTAAGAACCATTATGCCATCATACAGTGATGAGCAAACATACCTATACTGTCCTACTCATACCTACTCGTCGTCATACTGGTCTTAGAGCCCACGACACTAAACCTAGTTCGATAAGACTACCAGATGGTATACATATAATTAGTCACGTCATTAATGGGGGAACAAGAAATGGCGATGCTGCAATGCAAAAAACCTGGCAATGCGATTAAAAAATTAAAAAAAAAAACGATTTCTAGTATGATAAGACTCCCGTTTCGTTTGTTCCTCGGAATAGGGGAGGGGTAGGACTATACGATAATGCAGTGCTACAAGCTCCCCTCATTGGCCTTATCAGTGGCAGCAGCATAATAAGCGACGCCTCGTACAGGTATCTAGTATCATCTGAAAGATCATCAATTTCTGTGTAAGAAAAACCACTGCTGCATTTTCCAAACAGTGGAGAAAGTGGTTGCTGCAGCGATTGAAGATCGCCCTCCG
This sequence comes from Noctua fimbriata, assembly GCA_905163415.1. Lineage (NCBI taxonomy): Eukaryota > Metazoa > Arthropoda > Insecta > Lepidoptera > Noctuidae > Noctua > Noctua fimbriata. The sequence goes on along the minus strand of LR990922.1, from coordinate 12,561,384 downwards.
CGCAGCTGGATTCGGCGGCGTTTGAATTCAGTTTTTTGCCGGTTCCTTTCGATTTGTACACGTGAAAATTGCAAATCGTGACGATGAATTCGACTTCGTTACATTCGATTCGAATGACGAAAAGTAGCGTAAGAATAGTTACTAAGAAGCAAGAAGTAGTTTATCCGCTTTTAGGAAGAAAAAGAATTTGTTTAAAAGAATAAGAATTACTTGATAAGAATAGTACGAATAATGGTATTGAAATTTGGATGAGGGCTCATCCAAATTTCAATACCATTCCACGTTATGTTAATGTCTTTTTATATGAATTAACTATTCAAAACTTTTCAAAATCTTTTGTTTAAACAATCATACACGTAAATTTATTCGTACGTGACCGTGGCACGAATATTCAATCAGTACAAATTGAAAGGAACCGGGTGATTGCTGACAAAACTGAATTGAAACGCCGAGTCCAGCTGCGCGGAGGGCGACCTTCGGTCGTTGCAGCAACCACTTTCTCCACTGTTTGGAAAATGCATTAGTGGTTTTTCTTTACTCAGAAATTGATGATCTTTCAGATGAGCTTTGGTTTTTTGAGGAGATCGATCATACGATACCTAAGTAAGAGGCGTCGCTTATCATGCTGCTGCCACTGATATTAAGGCCATGAAATGAGGGTTTCTTAAGCCCCTAAAGTATCGGTAACCGGTAGTCAAACATACTGTTTATACTACTTTGTCAAGAAAGTACCGAGAAACAATAATACACAAAATGTTAGTTATTCATCCAAAGTTATTTTATCGCCTTCAAAGTGTGCTCCTTCAGAAACGATACACTTACGCCAACGAATAATCCAATCATCAAAACATTTTACAAACGCGTTTTTAAATGAGTTTAAAAAAAAGAAAGAAGTCGGGTGGAGCCATATCTGGTAAATTTGTTGAGTTTTCGGTCAAAAATTCGTTCACTCTTGTGCGAAGGCGCATCGTTTGCGTGGTGCAACATCCAAGAATTTTCTTTCCACAATCCGGCCTTTTTGTCGAATTTCAAATAATATTCTTTATTTATTGTTTGACCTTCCGGCAAAAATTTCGAGTGCACAACACCGCGATAGTCAAAGAAAACGGTCAACATGACTGACGTTGCGTGATTTTTTCGGTTTCGGTTCAGTTGGAAGGCGCCACTCTGAAGCCTGTTGACTAGTTTGCATGTCAAACTCGTAAACTCACGTCTCGTCACCAGTAACAATGCGTTTAATGAATGTTGGGTCGGAATTGACTCGTTTTAGCATGTCCTCAGCGACTCTTATGCGATTGAGTTTTTGGAGAAAATTCAGGTCTTTTGGGACTAGCCGAGCGGCAACATGTTTCATAACCAAGTGATTATTTTAAATGGTACGGATCGACTCGTGAGACACAGAAAGTTCAGCGGCTATCTCTCTCAAACTTGAATGATTTTCAGTCACTAGGTATATCCATCACTTTTGCGATGTTAACTTCAGTTGAAGACGTTGATGGCCTACCAGAGCGAGGCAAATCTTCCATCACATCTCGACCGTTTGTCGACGCTTTGTACCACTTATAAGCACGTGTTTTTGATAAAGACGATTCACCGTAAGCCTTCTGTTCAACATTTTCAGGGAATCCGAACACGAAATTCTTTGTGATGTTTTTTTCTATAATGAAATTCGCAATACACACTAGATATCATCCAACTAAAAACGGCACTGTATTTTTTAATATAAATAAACAGATGCAACTCAAACTCCGCGCCAAAATAGAAAACAGTTGTGCCAATCTAACAAAAAAAAAAACAAACAATTCCATTTGGAACCATAAACAAAATATCATCCATTCCCGATACTTTTTAACCGACTTCCAAAAAGAGGAGGTTGTCAAGTCGACTGAATTGTTTTTTTTTTATGTGTGTTCAGCGATATCTTCGCTACTTGTGAACCGATTTTGATGATTCTTTTTTTGTTTGGAAGAATATTATTCCGCGGTGGTCTCATTTTTATTTGGTGAAGATCTGATGCTGATCTCCGGAGATTAACAATGGAACTCTTCAATAATAGACAGCAAATCTGTCGCGTTGGCTACAATCGCTGGGATATTCATTGTTTCATTTCACACAAAATCATAACATAACATCACGCCTGCATGCTCTGAGATGTGTACAGTCTACAGTACACCCCCCATTTCAATTCAGTTAGGTATGTTAAGTTCCATTTATTGGAGATAAGCCTATTACCATGACATGTATTGTTAACGGTTCACTAATGTTTCACCAAAACTCCTTTGGCAATTTTTAACCCACTTAAAAAAAAACGAGAAGTTTCTATGTTCGACTGTATGTATTTTTTTTCATGTACCTATGTTCACCGATTTCTCCGCCAATTGTAGACCGATTTTCATAATTCTTTTTTATTCGAAAGCCTATACTAATGAGGTAGTCCCATTGTCGCCAAATCAGAATCTGATGATGGAATCCCAGGGAAATCGAGGGCAACCCACAAATTTTATAGGCACATACAATGTTTTTCATATACTCTCTAACCCAATTCAGATATTTGTGCCTTGTAATCATCATCTCATATTGCTGAGCTGATGATGGAAGGTATAAGTCAGGATCTGATGATGGAATCCCAGTAAAATTAAGGGCAACCCTAAAATTTTATGGGCATTGTTTGAAACAGTATACTTGCCATGTGGTCCCATGGTCATCAGGTCAGGATCTAATGATGGGATCCTGGAGGGGAGGGGACTCTCCAAATTTAATATTATCGATATCGTCGATAATTGTGAACATATTTCGACGATTTTTTTTTAAATTTAGATGAACATTATTCCGCGGTGGTCCCGTTTAAATTTGGTGAAGCTGATTTTCGGTGTTATACAATGGAACTCTTCAATAGTAGACAACAAATCTGTCGTGATTGCTGCAATCGCTTGGATGTTTATTGTTTACACACTTTACACAATATTATAACATGCTGTATGCTGAGGGGTACCCAGATTTCCATTTTATTGGTGATAACTCATAAGCCACCATGAAATGTATTGTTGACAATGTAAAATAAATGTAGGAGCAAATATTTGTATAGAATATTACAACTAAAAATGGAAAAATAAAAAATATCTTTTGCAAAAAATAAAACCGACTTTAAAAACACAGAAAAGTGAAAAATAACTTTAGCTTCAGAAGTCGGTGGCAAAAAAATTAAATCAACAAATAAAAGTCACCGACTTCTGAAGCTAAAGTTATTTTTCACTTTTCTGTGTTTTTGAAGTCGGTTTTATTTTTTTCAAAAAAGATTTTTTTGACTTAATGTATACCATCTGGTAGTCTTATCGAACTACCCTACTATACCTGATCTAGTGAGTTTCTTTCATGTAATACCTAACTACATTTGTTGTTTTTCCTTAATACCATTTAAGTTTGCGTTGCTGTCGTTGTAACTGGCGCTGTCCGCACCACGTATCGGCGCCAGAAGGCACAGTTTAGTCTTAGGCAAAGTGTACTGTTCTCTGGGAATCCACTCAGCAGGATGATATCGAACGTTCAGGTCCTGGCCCGTCCATTCGGGTTCCTTGGAACTTACACTGGAAAGTGAATGTTGCTGTAAGCGATACCTAAATACATGCTTAAATAGAAACACACTGTTATACAACAGTGAAATTGAGAACAGAATTGAGGCTTTCATTTAATTGTCGCTTGGTGTAAGTAAAAACTGGCAAACCTAAGTATGTGCTTAACTAACAGATCATCAATTTACGGAGCTTAATTTTTGCATAAAAATATATTGTAAGAACGTAAAAGGTTAACTTGAAACGAATACCTGGCTTGTTCGCCTTTGGTAAGGTCATTCCATATGGTTTTCCCATCAGGAGTGCTTAATTTTTCAAATAATTGGATCTTGACAGAGTACCAGAACTCCGGGTGGCCTATTTCATAAACGGAAAAATCTCTCTCGGGGATTTCTTGTTCTTCTTTGTCTTGTTCTTTTCGTGTCGTTGCTTGACCACCAACATTATTTTCTTCCTCCACATAATAATCTAGATCGTCGGTTTCATCGACGTCATCCCCACGCTTGTTACCCGCAGAGTTATGAATTTTTCGTATTATTGTTTTCATAGAAGCAAAGCTCGTTTTATTTTTATGCTGGTTTTTTTTTCTTCCTACTTTAGACTCTTTTTCTTTGGAATGTGCAGTTTTTGAATGACGTACTTTTTTCAGATGAGTTCTTTCATCCGGCATAGTTATTTCATCATTCAGCGGTTTAGTGCCAGACAATTCTGTAGTTTCTTTTTTATGATTAATGTTTGCTACTCTGTGATGAGTACGATGACTATTAACAGTCATGTGTGTTTCGTCAAATATATCACTATTTATACCAGATAGTCCAGATACTTCTCCGGGTTCCGATATTCGGTAGTACTGTTCTTTTGTATCCCATGGCTTACCTTCATCGCTGGTTTCTTCGACCACAATATTATGTTCACTGCGCTTTTTACGTTTGCTTAACGTTATGTTAGTGCACATCTCATTTTTAACTAGAACAGAGATATTTTTTTACAATTATTTTAAATGTTATGTTAGGAAAAATCGATATATTCTGTCTGACAGACTAAAGTGACGAACATTCGTTGGTGCTTGTTTTGTTTTTAGTCTAAGTAATTTTGAGTGCATAAGAAGGGCGTAGGACTGTGAAGGTCTACCAAGAAATGTATTGGATTGGTTCCAATAGATTTTTCTTCCTTCACCTAAATTAATCCCGCAAAAGGGTTTCCGGGGTTCCTATCTGCACCTCAGGATCCTACAGTGGCTCAATGGTACTGAGAGTGAGTGATACTAGCTGATACCAGTAGCGTAGAACCTTAACACCTCCAACTGTTTGCTAACATTCAACATATACAGGGTGGAATTTTTCAACGCGACCTGCCCCCGTAGCATGACCACCGTAGACAAGGATTTCTTCGACGGAAGAATCGACAAAATGCCAGATTGTGTCGACAAAATGACAGATTGTGTCGACACAATGACAGATTTCTTTGCACTAGGTCATCACATCACCAATATCACGTCAAGAAATCCTTGTCTATGGTGGTCATGCTACGGGGGCTGAAGAGAAAGTACTCTTAATATTGGAGATAGACAATTTTACTCAAAGGAAAATTTTATTATTTTTAAAAACAAATAAATCTGCATTGAAAGATTTTCGAAAATTCGCTTGCCACACTCAGGGATCGAACCTGCTAAATTCCAAAAAAATACCGATTGACGCAATAAAAGCCTGTACTTTTATTGCGTCAATCGGTATGCAAATGCAACATACACGCAATACGATTTCCAATATTCATCACACCTCGCTATTAAAAGTTACTGGAAATGAATTCCTTAAAAGAATGTATCTATCACCGTAAAATTGTAAAAACCGTTAGATTATAATCTATCTCGCGAGATTGTAATTTGTCGACAGCTTGAGAACCGTAACAAACTGATAACAATTTAACGCATTATTTTTCGTTAGATTATAATCTATCGAAGTGAAACCGTTATATCACAATCTGTCGGACGTTAAATTGTCAACTGTCCGAAGGCTGTCTCTGATTGGTCGGTCTTACAGTAGGTCGTTCTGTGTCTAAAGAGTTAGGAATCCAACACAGGTGTCAGTCAAATAAAATAAATGCACATCAAGAATTGTGACATCTAGTAAATATTTATTTAGTAGGTAATCAATAATTCAGACATCATAATTATGGTAAGAAAAAATTGTAACAAAAATAAAAAATCAAAAACGTAACAATATTTTCTCGTCAAATACAAATTAAAATTGAAGAAATAATAAAATCAAAACGTTACACTTATTTAATACGCGTCGAGTATCTTTTGATAATACTCTTCCGTTGGAATATTTGTACTACAGGATCTCAGATAATGTCCTTTCTTTTCATTATTAAAACGTTCTGTTTACCAATATTCATTACATCGTATTTTCTTGTATGTTTACCACCATACAAGACAATACGATGCTTGTTTGTTAGTTGGTTAACTTGAGATTTTATTGCGTTATACTCGTATTCCTTCATTTGTCCATTCTAATTTTTTACTATTTTCATTATGCCCACTGTAATAGTTTTGTAACTCTATGGTAAATTCATCCTGATTAACAATAACTGGTATTTCTGAGTTTTGTTGATTGGCTCAATATCCGACATTGAAAATATATACACGCATAAAAAATATTAAAACGCGGAAAATTTATGTAACTTATGTTACTTTCGGTGACTAACACTAACTTATTTATCGTTCAAACTGCATTTCTTTGGTTAATCACAGATTCATTTTACTTCCACAACATTTTTTTATAACTAATTCTAAAGCTTTGAGTTATTTTCAATACGAAATCAATTTACACTCACCAAAACACTGTTTGTTTACATTCGACAACAAACGAAATGACCAACATATATGGCGGTGCGGGGCACATGACGTTTAACCAATCAGTGCGCGAGGATTTCACAATTTGACGGATTCACTTTGATAATCTACCGAAAAGTAATGCGTTAAATTGTAAACAGATATTACAGTTCACAATCTGTCGACAGATTACAATCTCGCGAGATAGATTATAATCTAACTGTTTTTACTATTTGACGGTGACATATCCCACAAAATGGAGCTCATTTTGAGCAACTAATTAGTTAGTTTACCCTTTTTTTTGTTCTACTAAGATTTCATGGTTTTCCTTTCATTTAATTTATCATGTTTGTTAGAGAGATTTGATCCTTATGATTGATCCTATCGATTGATGCCATAAAAATACAGGCTGTTATTTTTTTGGAATTTAGCCGGTTCGATTCCCGAGTGCGGCAAGCGAATTTTCGAAAATCTTTGAATGCCGATTTATTTCTTTTTAAAAATAAAGGAAAGTTTCTTTTGAGTAAAATGTTCTATCTCCAGTATTTAGAGCACTTCCCCTCCAGGTGGTGTTGAAAAATTCAACCCTGTTGTATTTTGGTCAAAGGTAAGGACAATCCTATACGCGTCGCTAACTATATTGAATTTATTTTTAAATTCCATTGATTCTATTTGTACCTATGCATACTAAAAGGGGTCAGTATTCAATTACTTTTATAGCTTCACGTTTAACAGATTTTCTTTTTGTTCAAATGAATGGATGGCCTTGGTTACTTTGAATGAGTTTGGTGTACATAATAATAAAGGCACAAATACATAAACAGATGGTAGGTAAGTTAAACTGGGATAACTTACCATCTGTTTATGTTGTTGTGAATGTAACGTCAGTGTGAAAGCGTTCTAACTGGTTTTATAATACTGTTGACCGGCGTTCAACACAAAAACCGGTTTGATTGTAAAGGGAGGGCTCCGCACGACATGCAGAGCCAGTCAGTACGCAGGCACGTCGCTCGCGAGCCCTGCAGCGCTCCGTATTATACAGCGATACGAACAAAAATAATGGAGAAGTTTATAGAAACAGTACGAGCACATCCCTGCCTGTGGAACCCGCAGCATCCCGACTATCCTGAAGTGCATGCAAGAGGTCAAGCCTGGCAGAGTGTCGTTAAGGAAGTTGACGGCAGTTCGATACCAAATAGTAAGTACGTTCTTGATTATAAGTTGATGTTCCACAACTGTATTTTCACCAGTAACAACATGCTTATCACATGAAGACGATTCATGATAGGTACATGACAAAAACCAGTTTTTGAATGGCAGCCGGCCGACTCATGTTGTTTACTCTGACTTTTAAAATGCTTAAATGATAAGATAACCGCTAAGTGAATGAGGTTTTTAATGTAGGTGTAAAAAAGAGTTGAAAGAAAATTCAAGGATTGAATGTTGTTGTCTATCTTTATTTTAAATATATTATTAGGAAAATGCCTATCAATGTATACGGGGTGGAAGGGACACCACGCTGATCCATACATTTTTACCGTGTAGGTACTTTTGTAGGAAACAGCTGTTTTTTTTTAATAACCGATGAATATTTTCCCCACATAGAAATTATTCATCGGTTGTACACTTGAACTGAATACGTGGTAACCGTTTTCGAGTCGGTCAACACTGGTCTATTGAGAATTTTGATAATTAAAAGGCAGTGGTTAAGACGGTCGACGACCGGTTCATTTGAGAGTTGAGACCTTACGTTGGTAACTTGAAGTGGAAGGTCTATTTACACCCTTTATAGTACACGTACCATGGGCGTACCCAGCATTTTATAAGGGGTGAGGCAGAAGTAAATAAGCTAAGTAGTAGGAAATTAAAAATACTTTTTATTTACTGACTGATACGTTTTACTGACTGCACTACACCATTTCAATAATAATCTTTGAGGGTTCTGGCTAAATCTAGCTAAAATTTCGTTTTCAAATGTTTGTTGTGCTTCCAGAACCCTCTTTCTATGCTCACTCATCATACAGAGGCCTACAAGGCGGTTTTCTGTCATTGTTGACCTTAACCAAGTTTTTATTTTAATGTGAAAAATGTTGAAGTATCCAAATGAATATTTGATTTTGTCATTATTTTAATTTTGCCTAAAAATTCTTAGCTTCGGATCTGAGAGCAAGGCTTGCCCCACCGTGGGTACGCCCATTACACGGTCACCCCTACTTCTCCAGTTTGTTTTAAGTAGATACCAGACAATCCCAGACATACATTCACGAACATCGATTGAGTTTGTCAAATTTTTAACGGATTGTATTTTACTTTTCAGTCAAAGTTGCGCGGACTGAGTGGAGGAAGCTTCGCGACAATCATCGGGAAGCTTTGAAGAGAGCCAAACTAGGACAGAACAAATTGTTACCAGCTCAGGTCACAACTTGGAAATATGCAAAAGCTATGCAATTTCTGGAACCACATATGAAATATCGCATCACAGAAAATATAGAAATGGACCCACCAGTGATTCTACGTTCAAAGAACTCTGAACATGATGTTTCTACGACAAATGCTGTTGAGTCTGTAAAATCCGATGTAACACCGCATAAACGACGCTGCGTTGAGCATGCCGAAGACACATTCCCTATATTACGTCAAGAAAAAGAGGTAGATGCACTCGAATCTTTCTTCAACTGCATCTTGAAAAGCACCAGAGATATGCCACAATGGATGCAAACACAAGTGAAGAAGAAAATATTTGCAGTCATCATTGACGCGGAGGAGAGGTTATCGACTCAATCTCAAGTGCAAAATGCACCACCTGAAGAGTACGGACACAACTTCGTCATTGAGAATAAAATCAAGACGGAATATTTTGAAAACACGTAGATATGTAGACTGTGTTGCACTAAGCAAAGGATTGAGGTTCAGTAAATGAAGTGAAATGGTACTGATACAGTGATGAGTGAGTCAAGTACCTAAGACAAACTCAGCTGTGTTTGATATTTGATTGGGTCATGAATGAAATTATTTTGTGTTTAAGATAATTAAACCCTATGGTACATTTTGTTGTTTCGCTACCTAATCGAATTGATCTTGGATACCTACACATAATATAATTACTTCAATGTTTATATTTCAAAGACAATGGTTTATTCAGACTTACCGTAACGCCTGGATGGATATGAAGCAGCTTTTATTATGGATGATGTAGCAAATTGGAGTGGGTGTATGGCTTGTGGCGTCATTGGGTTGGTTTGCAGAAGGTTAGTCTTACTGTCAGAGTGCCAAGATGCCTCAGAGAAGTCTATGTCTCGCACCATACGCTTAAAGTATTTAATTAATAAATAAGACATTTACAATATTGAAAATAGGATTTTATAAATGTGTAAATCAAGACTGTGTTATTCTTAAATTATTACCGATTTGATTATTTAAAGAAGTTTGGTACTTACTACCTCGTTGGTCTAGTGGTCCCAAACGCAACTGCTGACCATGAGGTCCTGGGTTCGTTGCCCAGGTCAAGCAAAGTGTCATTGGGTTTTTCCATCAGGAATTTCTCAGTAGCAGCCACGGAGTCTGGATTTACGCCCGGTTGATGGCAATAGGTTCGCCCCCTATTACATGGGACTTAAACATAACTGGCAAAATGTGGGTATACTATTTGGTACACCTCTGCCTAACCCTTCGGGAATTACAAGCGTGATGTTATGTGGTAGGTACTTACTTTTTGTTGTTGAAAACCGTCGTCGCCTTTGCTGATAGTATACGGGTTACCTGCATTGTCTATGACTGCAGCACGTATAGTCTGGAATATTAAAATATAGTTACATAATATGTACAGGATTTGATCATGAACCTATAATTTCTTTAGGTAGGTAATATGATTGAAATTACATATCAGGCTCTGCTTATTCACTCTGCTAAAATCCTGCGACGAGCATTCAAACAACATCCGGGACATTGGTGTGGCAGTTTTTTTTTTTGGCATCAACCAATGAGGCTGGCTTCTGCTTAACCGGACTATCCTGTGGATGCCTCGAGTGTAAGGCCTCCAGCCAGAGTCTGGTAGATGTTAGTACAAAGTATAAATAACGGTGTCTTGTACAGACTGCGGACCTGGCAGGACCGTCATTATTTCAAGGTTGCCACCAGCAGGCCGACTAAGAATCAACACAGAACAAAGCAATTAAGCCTTACTAGACAAGTACTTAGTAATGAGTACGTTCAAGGTCCCATACATCAACTCTGCGCAACTTGTAGGCCTGGAGCGGTACTTCCCGCTGCAAACGCAAGATGTAAGGGTCGAGGAGGCGCACACGCTTCTTATCCGGTCCCTCGAATACGTGCTCGATAGGTATGTATTCGTCACCTAAACTCTGGTAAAGAGAGAAGTCGAGTTAATGCGAATTATGTATATAAGCCATCAACATCATATTATGATAAAGATATACATTCTCAGATTATATTTACAAAAAGGGCACAACCTTATAACATTTTAACAAGACAAGCTAATGACATCTGCTTAACCCAGTCTAGGAGTAAATATGGAAGGATGAATATTATGTACGAAGCGGTCAACTTCTATAACAAACTACCTAAAGATATAAAAGAAATCAAATCGTCATACAAGAAAACCTTTAAAATATATATATATAAGGTCTTTTTGGACTTTTTGCATACAATCTTTACTCCCATATTCTAACAATGACACTAGGTAAATACGACGTAGTAAACCAGCGTAATGGATATTCAAAAATAAGGAGGTAGTATTTATTTTTTATAAAATATACTCAGATAAAAGAAAATTAGATGATTCCCTGAAAATATTTCGTGTATGAATAGTTAGACCTTATATATAAAAGATCTTTCCCTGCAAATTTAAAATCATAAATCTATGTACAAATATTAAACGGGAAAAATCATAGGTACAAACAAATATATACAAAAATAAATGTACATAAAAATAAATAAATATAGATATAATATGTACAAATATTCACCGAAAACAATTTAATGAATCGCTTATGTTCTGCACTGTGTCGTAGGCCTTAGTAAACACGCAAAAACTATTAAATTGCACCCTACCACAGTATAAATATATTACAGTATTGTGACTCGACTCTGTCCTTGAAATAATTACCTACAGACGAGTAATACCTATGCGGCTACGCACGATATAGGGCTGCTGCGCCTACAGTATTTTAATTTCATCTACTTAGATGAGTTTCTTTCTAGTTTTGCGACTGTAAATATTATAGTTTTTATTAAAAAATATGAAAATTGTATTGAATGAAATAGGAAGTGTTCAAGAAAAATACAAGTTGTGTCTTTTGATTAGTAGATTCAATAAAAAATATAAATCTGAGACTGAGAGAATTATAATGTAAATCTTATTAGGTAGATATCTACCATTTATTACTTTCATAATAATTTCTTAATGATATTTCGTCTAATTCAATAACATATGTAAGTAGCTAAGTACATGAGTAAGTAGATTAGATAGCCTAGCCTAGGAAACACTCTATTAGTTTTTTTTAAAGCGAGTGTAGGTACCTAAGACACTCGTGTGTCACTTTTTTCACCCTATCCACTATTTATTAATTAATCCAGGTGAAACTCGGTGGAAAAAGCGAAATACCTATCTATTAAAAAATAAAAATAAATACGTAGGTATATAAATTATTTTAGTCTTACGTTTCGGAGTTTCTTGGTAATTTAAAAAATGTTATCTCTGTATGCGTTATTGAAGAATGCAAGCAACCAAGGACAGCACAACATAGTCTATTATAACTCTTTGCCATATTCAGTAAATACTTGTACTTATTTCAATCAAATATTCACAAATCGCACACTTACTGCTTACAAATCCATCACAACATTCGTTCGTCAGTGCGGTGCATTCGTGACCTGACTACACTCCTCGAGTTCGGTATACACTCGGTTCGCAACCGAGTGTATACCGAACTCGAGGCGTGTAGGTATGACGCGCGTTCCGACCGTTTGTGTGAAGATAGACTACTGTAGATATTATTACCATGACCCTACCCTCATCGCCCAAAACTGTTGTGTTGTTTCTTGTGTGTAACGAGTAACCTACTTTCTTCTGATTTGTTTATTTTGTACTAGTTAGTGCTAAAACGATGTATGTTAGTCGAAGTATTATTGTAATGGTAGTTTTAAGATACACATTTGTTTTTGTTTTTATTTACGCTTACTTCTTAAAATTATTGTTCTTATCATTTATTTTTGTTTTCTCTGTAAGTGAATTTGTAATTCTTTTGAGAAAAAAATATCTTTAACCGTGTCATACACGCTACGAGCCACCATGCAGTTAGAGCGGAGCGTGTGTTGAAAGTGTTAGAACATATGGACACATGGACATCCATGAGATTTGTGTCAAATTCTCATGGATGTCCTCCGCCCTGGGGTGAGCGATGGGCTCTGTGAGATTCTGATGTAAACCACATGGTGTATTTTGACTACCTTTGGCCAAGGTCCTGGAGTACTTGCGCAGTTTGTGACGCTTCCCCAGCCAGGTATTGACCCGCATCACCCTCTGCGGCCGTGCACGAAATCGAGAATCAATTCTTTCTACTGACACCTTACACGGTAACCTGAAGATCTCGCCGACCATACCGGGCGGTCCCATACAAGCTACGATATGTGGGTTCTCTTGCACAGGCAGACTTTAGCGTTTGTCGCCACGGTACTATATTATAGTAAGACCAAGAGACCCAATTAAGTTGAACTAAGAAGTATGTTCTGCGCTTAAGAAAGAACGCCTACGATACTCAGCTGTGGTGGAATATTATTGTTAATCATGGTGATGATGAAATTTTGCCGTACTTATGATTATACAGTGTTAGGTAAAGGTAGTATTATTGCGCAAAAACTACTCATTTTGGCGATCGTACTAATAATAGGTATAATCCATCGTCATTTACAAGTCCCGAAACGATGAAGGAAAACATCGCGAGCAAAATGCATGTCCTAGAACTCAACAATGAACAGCCAGCACTGGGGCTGAGTGGTGGATTACAGCCCACTTCCACTCACATATACAAAAAATACAAAAAAAAATACAAAATGGTTTATTGCTACAACAAGTTTACATTTACAATATTTGTGTTTGGAGCTCCCCTGTAAGCAAGTAATGCCTGTGTTGGGGAGCCCCGCTCTTCCACAGCTAAGCAATACAAAATATGAACTAGGTATTTACAACTAGGTATTACTTCTCTTATTTGTGTGTGTGTGTGTGTGTGTGCGTGCGCGTGTATGAGTGTATGTGTGTGTTGTGCATTTGGTGTTTATAGTTATAGGTGTGGTACCTACATATAGGAGGCCTGGAACATTTGTTTACTGTAAGCCCACTGTTTACTAATTACCAACTACTCACCTGGGACTCGCAGGTTATTCTGACAGTAATAGCCAGTTTTTTTTTGCAGTTTCGTAGCACACTGTGCTTGAAGAGTTCCTCTCGTTCGAACCGTAACAAATCACTGTAAGGATCAACGCTTTCCTCCAGTGGGTTTCCTTCCTGAAATATTTTAACTTCCATTATACCGCCGAGCTGAGTGCTATATTATAGGTAAGTTGGTTGAAGGTGCATAGGTACATTTCGTTTTGCCCGTTGGCAAGTTATCCAGTAAGTTGCCAACCAAAGTGTGGGCAGTTGTTACCTATTTTGGTGGAGTTGTCACAATACGTTAAGACAAATTAAACAAAACATTTCTTAAATAGTTTTATTATTATTTTATGATAGAATACTTTACAAATTACTTACTCTAATCCTTTTCTTTTTATAATTTTTGTTTTTTAATAATTTATTGTTTCTTTAATGGTGTGGTAAATTCTGAATCTAACATATAGTTTTTTCAAGTAATCTAACGGAAAACACTCACATGGCATATCAAATTTACAATACGTTTAAGTATATCGTTGCCAACATTGACAATATTTACTTCAAGATCGAAACTTTTGCTCGAGCAATTCAACAAATGCGATACATTTATCAGGAGGTATAATCAAAATCGTTTCTGTGTAATTCGCGCCATACAGAGAAAAAGGCAAAAATGAAGGAAAAATCCACCATCAAGCTATTCCATAGAACATGCTGAAGTAGGTAGATACTGTTATCTCACTCTTACGCAGTCTCTTATCTCTTTCTTACATAGAGTTCTAATTTTCCTCGAACTTGAAATGAAAAAGAAAATTAAAAATAACAATTTTTTCAATAAATACCTCATTACAAATCTTATTCAGATTGTCCGCCACTATTGTGTATGCACGTGCGACATCTTCGTCTTATCTCGACTGTAGTGGTGCGTAAACCCATTTCTGCTTTGGTGGTCATGAAGGCCGCCTCAATGCGTTGGACTAATTCATCCCTAGTTTCAACTTCCTTGGTGTAGACAGGTTCCTTGGCCCGTCCCTAGGTGTAAAAATCTAACGGAGTTAGGTCTGGGGAACGTGGTGGCCAAGGAATAGGGCCATCCCTCGCAATCCATGAGTCTGGGAATGCATTATTCAAGTACTCCATAATTATGAAATGTGCCTTTATTTTACTTCACCTTATCTCCCTTCTGTTCTTGTATTAATTTTTGTCAATTCATATTAAGTTTTTATATTATGTCAATTTTTATTATGTAGATATTTTTATTTTTATTTTTTATTTTTGGTCAATTTCTACAGTAGCTACAGTAAGCACTGTCTAAGCTTCCACTTTCAGAGCTATGTAACCGGAAACCTCAACCCCTGTCATACAGGCTGTCCTAGTTCAGGAGGTGAGAATACATTGATGTAATGTTTATTGAAGTTATAGAAATAAATTTATTATTTATTTATTATATTTACTCCCTGACGGTTAATCTCCGGTGACATTACCTGTCAATCTCAACGGGGATAATTACCAGTGATTAATCTCCAGTGAGCGGGACAACCGTCATGTTGAAAAACAAACCTGTCTTCACTGAAAATTGGCAGCTCAGCTAATAATAAGAGCAAGTCTATTTGTAAAAATTCTAGGTAATTATCCCCGTTGAGATTGACAGGTAAGGAACTCGTCTACACTATGGAAGTTAAAACTAGGGATGATTTAGTCCAACGCATTGAGGTGGCCTTCATGACCATCAAACCAGAAATGGGTTTACGCACCACTACAGTCGAGATAAGACGAAGATGTCGCACGTGCAAACGCAATAGTGGCGGACAATCTGAACAAGATTTGTAATGAGGTATTTATTGAATAAATTATTATTTTACATTTTCTTTTTCATTTCAAGTTCGAGGAAAGTTAGAACTCTATGTAAGAAAGAGATAAGAGACTGCGTAAGAGTGAGATAACAGTATCTACCTACTTACAACATGTTCTATCGAATAGCTTGATGGTGCGTCCCAATACACAAATTTAACGAATTAGCGAAGTTATTGATGAACCCATTTTTTATGATTTTCCGTTTGTTTTGCACCAGTACGTGTGACATAAATCACCAATAAAATTATCATATTGGGTGCACTTTGTACTGAATCCACTGATTTGTTTCACATTCCTTGTCCATATACGCTGGCCGGGTGGTATCAAATACGTGACGCTCGGGTAGCAGATTCTTTGCGCAGGGTCGCCATGTACGGTAGGCAGAGACAGGGAATGAAACTAATGACTGCTGAGAATATACTGACTTCATTACAATAATAATATGGTATATAAGGTGTCCAGTAGCGGCGTTAGGGTAGGGCGCGGTTGAGCGCCCCTTTATGTTATGATATTCTACGATATTGATGAAATTTTGATACGGAGATAAAATGGTTCCCGAGAAAATACATAGATTACCTACTTTTTAATGCGGGAAAAACTTTCATTCCCACGGAAACGTGATGAAGGATGAGGATGATCGTGATTTTTTCGTAAAAAATCTAAGCACTATCACGAAACGCAAGCTTTTAAATAAAACATTTCACAAATATTCTGCTGTCATATCAATATTAAAATAGGTACCTAGATTTTTTTTGAGCTTACTTCCCGTGTATAATTTTATCGCGAATACAACGCGTTTTTGATCATCCTCGCTCAATAGCGCTGTAACGAAGTTTTATTGTAATTTATTTATTTTTAGAAATGTTTGGACTTGGAGATATTTAATTTGTTGCAGATTTTATAGATTGACTAAATTGATTAGTACAAAATGTCAGAACACGTTGATCCTATCAAAAGAAAACAATCTGGATCACAATATAGAAAAAGAAAAGGAATTTCAAAAATCAAGAAAGTTTATGAATATAGATAAATATATCACAACAAAAAATCAAGACCTGAATGTGGCATCTACATCTGGAATACAAATGAATACATCAGTAGTGGAGCCTCTGTCTGACAAGTCTGATCAGATAGCTGTTGAAGACATTGCTGTCGAAGTTTCCGGAAAAACCTGACCTTGTCAAACTCTGTGGTGATCTCCAGTTGAAATTAACTGTAGACTCTAAATCAGATATAGATGGGTGTATGTTGTGTGATGAACTCATAAGTCTGAAATCTTTTTTGCCTGATCAGAATGTGGCTACCCCTGTTGTTGTTTTAAATTTTATCAAAGATCGCAACTTCACAAGAACTGCATCCAAATGTATGGATAGCAATGGCCATATTATTAACTATTCCTGTAACGGTTGCTAGTGGGGAGAGGAGTTTTTCTAAGCTTAAGCTGATAAAAACCTATCTGCGATCGACAATATCGCAATCCCGATTGACAAACTTGGCAACTTTGTCAATCGAGAATGAAATTGCTGAAAACCTCGATTTTGATAAAATAATAAAAGAGTTCGCCGACAGAAAGGCTAGAAAAGTCAAATTTTATTAGTTTTTTTATTTTTAATAAATGGTTATTTCTTCTAATAAATGGTAATTTCATTATATCTTTTTTTTTTCATATGGGTTTGAATTGCAGTTAGGGGGCGCCGTATAAATCTCGCCCAGGGCGCTGGTAGTACTAAAACCGGCACTGAAGGTGTCTATAATAACAAAGATTATAAATATGTAAAGGGGACCTTACAAATAGTCTTTTTTAGCGTTGGACAGACTAGAGAACTTTTTAAAAGAATTCGAGAAATTCAATCTCTTTTAGTTTTTTTTATAGCAATTTAAAGTTGAGTTTTAAGTATTTTTTTTATTATTTTTTTCTTTTTCCAAATGTTGTGAGTTATTAAATGAAAACTAGATGTTACTAGCAAGTAGTTTTGAATTTGATATAACCATACAACAGTACTTACATATAAAAATTAAAATGGAATTTAAGGCGACTACAAGAGCTAAAAGCATGTTTTACAATACGTGGATCATATAGAACCACTGCAGTAAAAAAACACAGAAAAATATATGATATTCTTCAGTATATATGCTAGTTCGATACTGTGTTGAAAACATAATACTACAAATTTGATACGATAGAAAAAAATCGCAAAGATGTCTCTAAACATTTCTGTCAACGAGTAAAACCATACTAATATACATGCAATCATTCTGATTTTTTGTCAAATTATTCTTCACGCAACAAAGTAACGTGATACTGTTTTAGTTTTTTAATCCAATCAATAGATTTTTTGCAAATCACATATTTTTATCTCTGAACAAAATACGTGCGCATGTGTGCGTAAACGCCTGTGTACCGACAGTGCCGGCCGAGGCCTGATGCTATACGGACGTGTCGCTCGTTTTGCCGCATTTTTCGCCGCATTATTACGCCAAGGTTGTTTACTGTTTTGTATAATTTTATTCATAAATTCATTGTTTTATGTCTTTATTCCGTAAATATTTTTGTTTCGTGTAAATATAAAATATTTTAAGTTAAAATAACGTAATAAATAAGGTACTTCTGGTCATTTGTAAGTATGGGAAATAAAGTGAAACCCATTACGAGAACTAAAAAAAGTTCATATAAATCAAACGCCCAACATATGAACGATATCAAAACGTAAGAACATTTTAGTATTACTAAATATTAATTTTTATAACGATATAAAACTATGAATTTTGGAAACGTATTTCTGGACATTTGACGGATGGATGTATAGTTCGCATACATTCAGTTATTTCGATCAGTAGTGTAACTGTTACTGCAGTGTATTTGGTCGAGGTATGGATTTGCAATCCAGAGTATCCGGGTTCGATTCCAGGATAGTGATGTTATGTTTTTGCTTTTTGAACTAAAATTCTACGCAGTATATTCATATAAAATTAAATACTCAAAAATAAATAACTAAAAAAAAACATTTGAAATGTAATTATTTTTTACTGGAGAAAGTTGAAAATATCGACACTGAAATTATTTTCAATGCGTAAGTACCTACGTTTTTTCTAAGCTATAACAGGCCAGGCGCACTGCGCAGTTTAGGTATGAATTTGCAAGTACGCGGCAGGTCCGTCTGCTGGACTAAGGACTAGCCGCGCCGGCCGCGTCGCCAGTTTTGCGGATCTCTCTTTGTAAGGAAAATGTATACAGAGCGAGGCCATGTTATACTGGAAATGTATAGCTTGGTGTGTCGCCGTGTGTTCATCCTTGTACTATTTTGTATTCTTTGACTAGAATAACAATAAAAAACAGATAAATACCTACCTAATATTTTTGTTGAAAGACTGCAGCTTATTGGTAACGGGCATTGCGAAATAACAGATTCATCTGAAAATTGCGATGTTACTTATCACAAGTAAGAGTTTAATTTTATTGATATAGTTTTTAATAAATAAGAATTATAAAATTGTAAGAATGTTAGGTAGACACGGCGGCACATGAAGCTAACCATTTCCAGTATAACTTGGCCTCGCTTTGTATACATTTTCTATACAATGAGAGATCCGCATAAACTGGTTTTTTATAGCTTGATTACCGCGCGTAGGGTCGTTTCGCCGGTATCGCGACCACCTTCAGTAGGCGTCCATTTGACGGACTAAGTTTCTTTAAATCAAGATAATAATATTTGTAGAGGTAATATAAATAAAGAAAAATTCTTACGTGCTCCAGAAATAATTATGAAATAAGAATTTACACAGTTTAAAACAAATGGGTTAACCCAGAGCCGAAAAAAAATTGCTCAGTGCGCGTCTTGATTCAGTGGTGAGTGGAAGTACCGCGAGTTAAAAAAAAAATAGCACGGCGCGTGGCGCTCAAAGCTAAGTTTTATTACTTATTTCATGTTTTACACACAAGTTAGATGTTAAATTGAACAATCGATAAGTTTTGGTCATTATCTTGTTGTATTTTGCTATTTTTAAACTTATTATTAAGATAAAATCAAGTGATCGGTAATCGAAATGCTTATTTATCAAAAAGGTTAGATAGCGACCACATGGTCGCAAACCGACGAGAACCGCGTTATTCTATTTTGATTAATATGATCCTAATGCTTCATAAAGGACTGTTACAATTTTGAATGTAGCATTGTAAAGGTTTTTCTTTGTAGTTCTTTAGTAAGCGACCACCAGTTTCTTTGAAAGAACTTTGTTTAATTTACGTACAAAATTGGATGCTAAACAGGTGGTCGTAAACCAAAATAATCGAAATAAAGACATTGGTTTCCGGCCACCACAATTTAGTATGAGAGAAATAACGGCCGCTAACAGAAATAAGTATGAAAGTTCATTGAGTATGCGACCAAAAAAAAGACTGTCCAGTACACTGAAGAAGCCCTGAAAACGCTCTCGATGATATCCGAAAAGAAGGGAAGGAAATAAAAAAAAAAGAGAAACATGTAGACTGTTTCAGATCCCAAGGACCAAGATATAAGATCGGCTTAATTATGAATAAGAAACGCGGAATATCATCATCGTCTTCCTGCCCTTGTCCCATGTTACTTGGGGTCGGCGCAACACTTTTTTTTTCTTCCAATCTCCTCTGTCAACCGTCACGCTATCATTTACTCCTTTAGCTTTCATATCGTTCCTCACACAATCCATCCATCGTTTCTTTGGCCTTCCTCTCCCTCTCCATCCATCAACGTTTATATTCATCACTTTTTTTGTCACATGCGATTCGTCCTCATCAAATGTCCATACCAAGACAGTCGATTCCCTTTCAACATTTCCGTACTGGAACAACTTTTAAACTGGCGCAACTTTTAAACTTCCTCTAATATTCTCGTTCCTTACCTTATCCATTCTTGTCACACCACACATCCACCTCAACATTCTCATCTCCGCTACATGCAATCTTCTTTCATCCATCTTCTTCACAGCCCAGCATTCCGATCCATACAGTACGACAGGTCTAATCATGGATTTGTATATTTTCCCCTTTAACTTGAGGGGCATCCGTGGATCACAAGTTGTTCCAGTGACCTGTCGCCATTTCATCCATCCTGAGTTGATCCGCTGCTTACGTCTCGGTCTACTTCAACATCCCCTTGGACAAGCGACCCGAGGTACCGAAAATCGCAACAGATCGATATGGGCGTTCCAGCAAGTGGGGGCACAGGACTGGAGAGACCGCCGAAATCACAGAATAAGTATTCTGTTTTGGTCCTACTGACTTTCAGGTCAATATTCTCCAGTCTTTGCCACCACACCTCCAACCTGCTCTGGACCTCTAGGCCACTCTCGGCAACCAACACAATGTCGTCGACAAACAGCATACACCAGGGAGGGAGCCTCTTCCTGGATGTCCGACGTAAGTGCGTCCATTATCACAAGGAAGAGGTAAGGGCTTAGAGCCAGCCCTTGGTGCAAGCCGACAGCCACATTGAAGCTTCCGGTAGTGCCCGCTGTAGACCGGACTTGGGTATCGACTGTACATCGCTCGGATCAACTGCACATACTTCCCAGGCATACCTTTCTCTTTCAGGGCCCACCACAAAACCTCACGAGGTACCCGGTCGTATGCCTTTTCGAGGTCGATGAACACCTTGTGCAAGTTTTTGTGCGCACTTCTGTATTTCTCCTACAGCTGGCGGATGGCAAAAATGGCATCCATCTTTCCCCGACCAGGCATAAAACCGAATTGATTTCACTCTCTTCTCTCAGTCGTCTTTCAATAACTTTCTCCCAAACTTTCACTATGCGCCATTAGCTTTATTCCTCTATAGTTATTGCACTCCAGCACATCGCCTTTATTTTTGAAAATGGGGGGCACCAGCGAACTGTTCAAACTCGTCAGGTATGGCTTCTTGCAGCAACAACTTATTGAAACGCGGAATATGATTCCTAAAATAATTTTAAATTGACTAATGATTGTTAATTCTATTACAACTATGACTAAGTTCCTACGAAATCTAAGATTGTTATTTTTTAATTATAAGAAAACATTACACCAAAGGATTACCACATTTGTTTTTATTAAGAGGCAAATATTAAAATATTTTTAAAGCGATTATAATTGTTTTAATGACATATTTTTCATATTAAAATAGCGGTCGCAAACTAGCTCACTGGTGGTCGTAAACTGATAAAAATGGTCGCATACCGGCGTTTTCGCTATATTTTCACTTTTTCAGCATTTTATAAATATTTTTGTATTAATGTATTTTATTTTATGTTTTGAATCCAAACTAGACTATATTTGGGACAAATTCACATTAACATATACTATTTTGCGCGTAGACAACATTTTTTTTTCCTCATCTTAAGTGGGCAACTCAGCTAACTGGCCGCTAACCGGCGAAATGACCCTACCTAATCTTTTACTTGTGGCTAACAATTTTTCAAACTCTTATTATACAAAAAATAAACGAAACGCAATTACCTGCTGCTGTGTACCATAGAACTAGGATATTTAGAATTGACATATCTTAGTAATTTGATATCTTCTGTTTTTATTATAGATTGGAATCAGTGGTTCACACGACGATCACGATTGTGAAGTTATTGATAAAAGTACTTATTCATCTAATCATGTACTAAAAGTACTTATTCATCTAATCAAATACTTCGTTGTTTTGATTAATTTGTCAATATTACTGTATGGAAATAAGAAATATGTCTAAATAATTAAGTAAAGTACCTATTGATTATGAAATGCAATAATTAATATCGTAACACCGAATAAAAGAAGTATTTGGATACTTTCCAAATGAGGCGTTTTAAACTTATAACGGTTACCACCCCAAATGCAGTGTTTTAATTGCAATTCATTATTAATATTCATTTTTATTTGTCTGTTCTTACTTTCGCGCCATCTATTGAATACTCGGGCGTAATCTCTCTAGAGATTAGTCTTGAGAGTTAATTGTTTTGGGCGTCGTCGTTAGATGGCGTTCACGTTTATTGTGTAAATGTGTGCGTGCGTCACTCAAGGTCACTTAGCTCTTGTAGTCCTCTTAAAGACTACTATTAACTTTTTTTTTAAATTTAAGCTTTAATGTTGAGTCTGGGAATTTTTCAAAATAAAAATTAGAAAGTTGTAATAAAAAAACCGGTGGTAGCAAATGACCTCTCTATTCGGCCAATTCAATTTGGCGAACGATGCACTAAATACCCTGTATCATCATCATCATTTCAGCCGAAACACGTCCACTGCTGGACATATGCCTCCCCCAAGTGTCGCCAAGTTGACCGATCCCGTGCGCCTCGCATCCAGCGGATCCCTGCAACCTTTACCAGGTTACTTACCGTGGCAAAACGCACGTAGCGAACGGCAAGCGCGACGACGAGTTCGATGAACTCAGTAGCTAGGCAGGAAGTGAACCGCTCATTTCACGCGTCGTTCGTTAGATTATTTGACATCCATTGTTGAATATTTGATTTTAGCCGTATTATTTACATAAATGGAGTGCTGCATACAGGGAATGTAATTTAACATTGAAATAAAGAAATACTACAAAACTGAAAACAAAAGAAAAAATTTCGGAGAAAAACTCCAGGTGGAATATGATTCAAAATAAGGAGCTGAATGCACAAGAATGTAGAGCTCGAGCTTGCACCTTCGTTTGACGGAAATTTGAGTGTTGGAAAAGAAATATTTTACAGTTACATTTTTAGAAAATTTTATGCAGTTTGTTTCGTAGTGATCCTCACATATTCTGTATTGTTGCCTCGTTTTATCATCAACAAGTTTTAGAAGGAGAGCATGCCGCCTGAAACAAAAATAAAATGAAAATGCATACCGAACATAATAAACAAAACACATGGGTATATTTTAAAGATTATCTACCTATTTTTTAAATATTTATTTAATTTAAAGACAGACCGACTAGTGGCGAGAAATAAGAACGATGTAGGTATTTATGATAAGTTTTCATTAAAAATGCTTTTTAAACGCGTATGTAAACTTTCATGATCATGCTACTATAGCCGTTGAGAAGTTCTCTCGTGAGGAGACTATGCTGTCTGCAGCAGCAGTTTATGGAGAAGATCATGTTTAGCAAAGAAAATTAAATTTAAATACGAAGTTTCAGGTCCATGCTACTAACCGTTAAAGAGTTCCCTCGTAAGGAGACAATGCTGGCTGCAGCAGCAGTTCATGATAAAAATCGTGTTGAATTATTAAAAAAAAAATCAAATTAAACTAACATACAAAATTTTGTCTCGGAACTCGAAGAGGAATTGAGCAGGCTGCGATGGAGTATTGTGGGATTATCTGAAGTCCGAAGAGAGGGTGAGGACACGATAATCCTGAAATCCGGCAACCTGCTCTATTTCCGAGAGGGTGACCGGCAGTCCCAGGGTGGTGTTTGGTTTATCGTCCACAAGTCCCTTGTGAATAACGTGGTGAAGATCGAGAGTGTGTCGACCAGGGTGGCGTACCTTGATACTCAGAATATCCTCAAGATATTTGATTAAGGTCATACAGGTCTACGCCCCGACCTCGGCACACCTCGACGACGAAGTGGAGACCATGTATGAGGATATTTCTAAAGCCATGCATGGTTTCAAAACTCACTTCACCGTTGTCATGGGGGACTTCAACGCGAAACTGGGCAAACGAGACGGGGATGAGCTGCAGGTGGGGCAATTTGGGTTTGGAAGTCGGAACCAACGGGGTCACCAACTGGTTAGTTTAATGGAGAAGGAGGGCCTCTATATGATGAACTCCTTCTTCAAAAAGCACGAGCACAGGAACTGGACCTGGCAGAGTCCCGATGACCAACAAGCAAATGTTCAATGATGTCTCTGTGATCAATTCGGTGAAAACCGGGAGCGATCACAGCATAGTAAGAGGCACAATGAACATCAATATAAAGCTTGAAAGGTCTCGACTGATGAAGTCTACGCTCCGTCCAGCACAGACCCAGATCCAAAACCCCGAGAGCTTTCAGCTTGAACTCCAGAATCGTTTCGAGTGCCTAGGAAGCTCAGTGGACGAATACAATGATGGTTTCATGAAAACTGTCCATACGACTGGGTCTAAGTTTTTCAAGACACGTCGTGCACAGAACAAAAAACTCTCTGATCATACTCTCGAGCTCATGAAGGAGTGGCGTGAGATGATCCTGCAGTCTTCAGACGAGGCGTGGAAATACCAGCAGCTCAATAGACGGATCTCTAAATCCTTGAAGAGCGACCTCCGCCGCTTTAATACCGAGCGTATTAAAGACGCTATTGAGCGGAATAAAAGCTCCAAGGTATTTTCAAGAGATCTGGCTATTGGGCAGAGCCAGCTAACGAAACTGAAGACCGACGATGGCAGGATCGTATCCGCCAAACCGGAGCTGCTGAGAGAGATCGAGAGTTTTTATGGGCAGTTGTACACTTCAACCAGTAAACCCTTTGCAACTCTAGCTAACGACCCAAGAGCTAGACTGACCCGACACTATACCGAAGACATTCCGGATGTCAGCCTGTACGAGATTAGGATGGCTCTTAAACAGCTTAAAAACAACAAGGCACCGGCCCTTCAGAAGCTGTTTGATTCCGTCATACTCGAGGGGAAAACGACGTAGGCATGGTGCAGGGGTGTGGTGGTACTCTTCTTCAAAAAGGGCGACAATGCGCGGCTGAAGAACTATAGGCCCATCTCACTTCTAAGCCATGTCTACAAGTTGTTCTCAAGAGTCATCACGAATCGTCTCGCGCGCAGGTTTGACGATTTTCAGCCTCCCGAACATGCCGGATTCCGAAAAGGCTTTAGCACCGTGGACCACATACATACGCTGCGGCAGGTTATACAGAAGACCGAAGAGTATAACCTGCCTCTCTGCTTAGCGTTTGTGGACTACGAGAAAGCATTCGATTAGATCGAGACTTGGGCTGTACTGCAGTCTCTCCAACGGTGCCAAATCGACTATCGGTACATCGAGGTGTTGAAGTGTTTATACAAAAACGCCACCATGTCAGTCCGACTTCAGGACCAGACCTCGAAACCTATCTTTCTGCAGCGAGGTGTGAGACAGGGAGAGAGGGCGTTATATCTCCGAAACTGTTCACCGCTGCACTGGAGGATATCTTCAAGGTTCTGGACTGGAGAGGGCTAGGCATCAACGTCTATGGCGAGTACATCTCTCACCTTCGATCTGCCGACGATATAGCGGTCATGGCTGAGACCATGGAGGACCTCAGTACAATGCTCGATGACCTTAGTAGAGCTTCCGAAAGAGTGGGTCTTAAAATGAACTTGGACAAAACCAAAATCATGTTGAATACCCATGTAACACCCACTCCTATCAAAATCGGAGACTCTACACTCGAAGTTGTAGACGATTATGGGTACCTGGGACAAACGATCCAGTTAGGTAGATCTAACTTCAAGAAAGAGGTCAATCGTCGAATCCGACTCGGCTGGGCAGCGTTCGGGAAGTTGCGTGGTATCTTCTCGTCCAACTTACCGCAGTGTCTCAAGACGAAAGTCTATGACCAGTGTGTGTTGCCAGTGATTACATACGGGACCGAAACTTGGTCGCTCACAATGGGCCTTATCAGAAGGCTTAAAGTCACCCAAAGGGCAATGGAGAGGGCTATGCTCGGAGTTTCCTTGCGTGATCAAATCAGAAATGAGATCATCCGCAAGAGAACCAAGGTAACCGACGTAGCCCGAAGAATAGCCGAACTTAAGTGGCAGTGGGCAGGGCACATTGCTCGCAGAACGGATGGCCGATGGGGCCGAAAAGTTCTGGAGTGGTGACCGCGAACCGGAAGACGCTGCGTTAGAAGGCCTCCCACTAGGTGGACCGATGACCTGGTGAAGGTTGCAGGGATCCACTGGATGCGAGTCGCACGGGACCGGTCTATGTGGCGACACTCGGGGAGGGCTTATGTCCAGCAGTGGACGTCTTTCGGCTGAAATGATGATGATGATGATGACAAAATTTTGTGAACGATCTCTTCAACGCTGGGTCCGTTAAAGAGTTCCCTAGTGAGGAGACAATCCTGGGTGTATTTCTTATTATTGTATTGTCACGGAAGTTACGCAGGTATACAAAATTTCAGCTCAATCAGACATCGGGAAGTGGTTCAAATCATACTTGCAATATTTGAACTTAACACACATTCCTGCTACATACCAACCAACCCACATACCTACAAATGTTTAGTAAAAGCTTATAAGTAATAATACTAAAAAGGTAAAACACACCGTGTATAGTATACTCTTCTTATCAAAAAAAAAAGGACCATACAATAAAATAAAGGTACTTACTTGAAAAAGTAATAATCAAATATTTACTTACATATTGTACTCCCTGAGATAGTTAAAGTATGATATATTTTTATTTTTTCTAGTATTATTCATACACACAGTACAATAAACAACCATTATTAATAATAAAATACTACGTTTTTACATCATAATATTCAAACTTGCAATCTATCTTGCAACTAACAAAACGAACAATGTGCGCCGCACTGACCCTGTGATTGTCAACTGGCTGTGCCAGCGTAAACCGATATTTTCCAGTCTCGCCGCGTACGCTACAAGCGGCCACTCTGCCAGCGGTCACGCACACGTGCCCCTTGTGCTTGTAGTAGTGCAACCGATTCGCGCGGTTGTATGAAGCTTTGTCTCTGTTCCGTTTATCTACTCATGTGGTTTTAGTGTTTTTTTTTTTGTTTATTATTGTTAGGTACCTACCCAATGTACCAATAAATTCGAATATAATTAGTTAAATACACTCTTAGACTCTATGCACACGGTGCGTTGCGGCAACGTGCCACACGGACATGCTACCCGCGACAAGAGGCAAGGGGAGAGGATGCGTTGCGACCCCGGAGCGGCACCGCAACACCGCTCAGTTGTTTATGTGGCATAACGCAGAGGACTATTTCTTGACTATTTTTTGCCTACTCAAAATTGATTTTCATGAAGTTTTCAAAGGCGAGGATTGTGTGGTGAAGGACACGTTTTATAAAAACCCGATGGGTAGGGTACCATACTATTAGGGCATTGCGGAAATTACTTACAGTTTCACAATTGATGAATACAGCCCTTACTTCAAGAAGAGGACGCTCTTCAGGCTTCTCATTCTCTTCGCTTTCATCGAATGATTTCGATGCATTCACTTGCCTTAAAACTACGAAGTAAAATAGTGCTATCCTGAGAACAGAAACTATCATTCATTTTGGAGGTCTGCTTATTCACCATATTGTGCCGTGTAATATATTTGTACCATTTATTATTCTCCATGTTATTTTGTGTAAACCGAGTAAACTTGAGAGTCAATCAATCAGAAATCATTGTTAAAACTTGTCAATTGATGACAGGACGACAGAAGGAAGCAGTACGTCAATATTAAAAAGAATAAAAACCAGTGACACTGCGAAGTTTTTTGAGTGTTTGTGAAAAAAGTCGTATCAATAAAACTGGTGGAATGTATAAAAACAAATCTGTAGTTTTTACTAAATATTCTTAGGGTCAGTTCAGATAGAACGGCAAAATCCTCGCACAGGCTTGAGCCTCCTCTGGTCGCAATTCACACCAAGAGCAGAAACGCGCTACGAGTCGATTATACCTCGAGAGAAGCCTCGAGCCAGCGCAAATACGCGCTCGTCGATGCAAGCCTACGCGAAAAACCAACAGGGGATGCTCGGCTTCGCATTGGATTATCGTCGCTAAACGCGATCACAAACAGCTAATAAACTTTTCTTCGTCCATGATGAACAAAAAAAAATACGAAATCGTCAAAACACTCAAAACTTAGTAACAGCATTGAAAGCGCCAGCGGCATTACGTGAGCACGTCAGAAATTGCACGCGCGGTCTCGGGTATCCTCGAGGACTCCCGAGCATGCGCGAGGAGACGCGTAACTTGAGTCGTAGGCATGTTCGAGGCTACGCTTGATGGCCGCGTTGGTATTCGTACAATTTTCTTGTAATACGGTCCTGTTTTCCACGTAGCCAGTAAATTGCTCGGACTCTTTTCCGTGCTGTCTGAACTGATCTTTTTATATGGAAAAGAGTATTAAGTTTGCTTGATTTATAATTACATACATCTGCGTTGGGTCTATAAATAGAAATACTTGAATTTAGATTCACTTTTCATTTATTACACTTGATTCATCAGATAATAAGTTTAATGTTAAGATCACAGTTTAAATGAGAAAAGGAAATAACTATTACCCTTTCAAAGGTTTCCACAACTTTCTATTAAGTATCATTAAGTTAAATAACAAAATTACCACAGCAAATGATCCTTTGCTCATTTAAAAACTATATTTAAAAAATCAATAATCTTAATTCAAGAAATTCACAAACATCTATAATATTTTTCACATAGGCTGGATCACATTTAATTTATTTGTTTTACAAAAAGTAAGTTATACATTGTTCGTAACTTCCGAATAAATTATAATATTATACGATGTGAGAACTACATGAATCAAGGATGCCTTGTTAACGAACATGAAGCTACGAGTGATAATATTCATAAAACAGCCAGTCGCAATCAGTCGTAGCTCCATAGTGACAGTGACCTATAAAAAGACCTAACCAATTAGGAACATTTGCATCAATATCATTACATAATAAGTATACGTCGTCAAACAAAGTGATCGTTTAGAATAAAAATGTCAACAAGTGTTGGTTAGATCTCTTTTGTTGTCGCTTTATTCCAATACACTTCCATAATTTTCAAAACTGTAGCATAGAAATAATTAATAAGCACTTATTTATACAACTGATTGGCTTATGTATGTCAGAACTTTGATGAAACTACACATGCACTGCACTTCATGTAATTTAAAAGATTATTTAGGAATCACTTATAGATGTAGTACCATTAAGGCATTGATTATAATGTTAATGTCATAATTGTTTTCACTGAATAACTGTTCCTATGATAACAAAATGATAAAAACACTTTTAGGTTTCATGAGATCTAAATAGCAATAAAAAAACAGGTAACAAAATTGGACTCTCAACAAACAAAAAGGGTCAATTTATAGTCGCCTAGACTTTAAAAACAAATTCGTAATAAGGATATCGTAAAAACCGGTCTACACACTTACTAACTAAACCAAACACATAGTTTAATCTACAGTTGACGTTAAAATACTTATTTAGGCGTTTGAATAATATATTCCTACGACTCTGGATCCGTGGACGCGTACGTGGCGGCTTTACTCGTCTGAAACAACACATACCGAGTTACGTGACGACCGACAAACAACAATTTGGCGAGGATCGTATAGGATACGATGCTCCGTGGCTTCTGCATAAAGTACCGGCGGCCCGTTAATACCCGTCGCCTGGGACAGAGGCACACCCGGCGGCGCCGCCGGCATAGTGTGTAGCAGCCTGGAGACGATAGAACAAGAATGGAATCTTTTCATCGTGGTTGTAAAACTATGATTAGCATTTACTTGGCGCTTGTTTTCGATATTCCAGCTCCAACAGAACCGGAGTATCGGAAACTCAAATAAAATAATAGTGGTAGTGGCCATCGTCAAAAAGTTATACCGAGTTTGTAAAAGACGAATAAAAAAGAAGAGTACAGAAAGTAGGAATCCTAACAGGAAGTTAGTTCATTGGTATAAGTGAATGCTTACCTCACAACTGTCATAGAACTGCATGGCGGTCTCGTTGTCGTAGAAGTTGACGGTAACTGTCTTATCCACGGGGTCGTTGCTGGTGTAGTCCGTGCCCGACCATATGCACGAGTCGCCGCTCATCTGGTACAAATAAAACCATGGGTCACTGGTTCTTATTTAAATTGGCAGGATGATGAAGGTCATTACCCAAAAGAGGCTGGTAGGGAAAATGTATAATAGCAGCCTTTTCCGTTGGATCAACTAGGCTTGCCGAAAGGAAATGTGTTTTAACAACCATTCATTCTCGTCACTTTGTCAGTACCCAGATGTACAATACAACTTGTATACATTCAGTGTCTTCTAATGAGATAATAATGATCCGACAGCGAAAAATGTTGTCCACGAGTCGACTCATTACTGGTATTGGCACTAGTAATGTTTCCTAAGGGAACTAGTTTATTTACCTTAGTTGTACCTGAGACTACAGCAGTGCAAGTAGGAACAGTTTAGGGAGTCTACTCGTGATAGTATAAGTTATTTGTATTAGGGCCTGCTTCACCACCTGCACTTAAGTTCCCGTTAACTTACTTGGCAGATAATTTCATACAAATTACGTTCCATTTTGGAATTTATTCAGTAAGTAGTGGCTATTCGAACAACGTGAAATAGGCCCTCAGTCTTAACATTTGAGGCATAATCACGCCACATAGCAAACAAACATCAGCTGCCTTGAACATATTGCGAACATTTGAAAGGTGGTGGTTGAATATACAGAAAGTTATATTCTAGGCTAGATTTTAATTCACTCTGTCATGTCAACCACAATATTTTCAGTGTAATTTAATAATAATAAAAAATCTTTAAAAAGTAGTTGTTATCAAAATGATAATTTTATTAGGTTTATCTAGCAACATTGAACGCGCATACAATGTTTCGTATCCGTGCTATTACCCGTTGAGGAGGCGATCCTGGCTGCAGGATCAAGTCATGCCTGTCATGAAAATGTATTGTCACCAGAACCAAAGGTGTGTGCAAAATTTCAGCTCAATTGGTTGGGGGGAACTGGTTTGAAATTCAAGGCAAGTTAAATTAAAGCTAATATTTACTAGCTTGTGCCCGCGGCTTCGCAGGCGTGGAGTTCGGTAATTGTCCCACGGGATCGTAATACCGGGATAAAAAGTATCCTATGTGTTAATTCAGGTTATAAACTATCTGTGTGCCAAATTTCAACCAAATTCGGTCAGGAGATTTTGCGTGAAAGAGTAACAAACATCCATCCATCCTCACAAACTTTCACATATTTTATAATATTAGTTAATTAAACGTTGCTTTTAAAGCAGTAAATCAAGGCGGAACAAAGACGATTATAACAAGATACTAAACAAAAACTGTTTTAATCGTACCTGGAACTCAGTATCAGTGTATATGAGCATATCTGCGAGTATTTCTCCGGTGGCGGCGTTGGTGACGAGGATCTTGGGCGAGTAGATCTCCTGGTCGAACAGCACTTGAATGTGTGCGTTGGAGCAGGTGGTCTCGTTGTTGCCCTGGCGCACTATGGCTTCGCCGTCGCACGTGTAGTATGCTGCTGATTCTTCTTCGTCCTGTAACAAGATTTATTTTGATAGATAAATATAATATTATACTTTGTTGCACACCAAAGCTGTTACACTTACACAGCTCTTTTACAACATTGCTAAATCTATGAGGACATTGGCGGTCTTATCGCTGATAGTGGTATCTTCCACCTTTTTATGTCGAAGCACTAGGTCATTAGTGTGCTATTGTAAAGACAAACAATACTAACCTCATTATAATATCCATCATAATCGTAATCCTCCTCTTCATCATCATGCTCGTGGTCTTCCTCGGTCTCCTGGAAGTGTACTTGTTTGAACACTTCGTTGCCCGACGAACCCGTGTCGTCGCCCGTATTACCGGCAGCCTCCTGTCCCGAAGCTATCACCGACGTTCTTTGGAACGTTTCTGCAGTAATCGCGTTGTCTGCACGCGCACTCTCTTGTAAATGTTTTGGTAATCTTAGCTTGGACACGGTGTTTTCGACGGCGGGTCCTGCTTCTTTCTCTTCTTTTATGGCTTGGGCAGCAGATGCTTGTAATTTCTGTTGAAATGGACTTAATGAAACTAATAGTCATGTCATGGTTGCATTGTAAATTGCGTTTGCTTAGATTATACTAATACAAGGTGTAAACAGACCCTTCACGAAGTCATCACAAGCATTCTGTTCATCAAACTAAGTAACTATGCACAAAATATTACTGGGAGACAGCTTTGTTTTTGGGGTTGAAAAATCACAGTTTACGGTAGTACGACTCATTGTAACACACTCAAAACATAGTGCTGATGAATGCATTGAATAGTGCAGGTCATGTAGGTATTTAAAGTAATGTTATAACATTTAAAACAATTTTTCTTTAAAACATGTGTAAAATTGTAACTTTGACCTCCAATATCTCCGTAACTAAAAGGTTCCCAGGTATCGTCCAGAACAAAAAAATGATCACAATAGCAGTGCCTTTCGGCTGCGTTATATGGGTCTTTTCACACCCATTTTAGGAATACTTTGCACACATTTGAGTGCAAAGTATGCAGCACAACCGTAAAGCTGAGCAGCACACTTCAAAGTCGTTACAGTGGAGACCATACCAGAGAATATATAATGACCATATCAGAGAGGCGTGTCCCAGGACTAGGAACATTATATGCTGATTACGCTATTCTCTAAATAAATAAACAAATTCCTTACCCTGACACATTCAACGATCTTATCATGGAAGGCGGTGGCCTGGTCTACGGTCTTGAAGCGCACGGCGAGGGTCTCCTGTTCGCCAGCGGGGTTCTCGGCGAAGTTGCGTCCCGCCCACGTCCAGGCGCGGTCCGAGTTCGTCATCGGTAGCAGTTGAAGGTCCATGTATAGCAGCATGTTCAGCACCGCTTTGTGTACCTGATGATAGACCAAAACGTTACAATGCGTCACAGTAACATCGCTCAAGCACCCGAATGCAAACGCAGCTTACCCTCAAGAACATGCGGACATATGGACATCGGGTAATCCGGTGCTTCGGGCACAGATCCCTCCGTTTCTCCCAGAGATTTGTACGAATGACACGGGTTCGTAATAATTTGATTCAAGAGAATACGCATTCTCATTTTCCCGTAACTCTATCCCTTTCTGTTGCACAGAATCACCCTTCACTAGATCGACAAAGAAACCTCCACCGAATGGGCCAGCCGATTTCGAACACTGCCGACGCTTGTAAGAATCTGGGAGCATAGGTTTGGTTAAGCCCTAGTTCTGATGTCGACTTTTATTTTATATTGTACATATTGTGCGATTGTTTTTTATTATAATGGGCCTACTCTTGACCTCAATCTTGTCCTGAGAACAGAGATGACCTAAAAGAAGCCTATTAACTCGCGACTTAAATAGATTGGGGTCATATGAACTAGGGAACACCGACGCAGGCAGGGAATTCCTTACTCCTTGGCTGTGCGCATAATAAAAGATGTAGTGTGGGACATCGACAAGGTATGGGTGACCTGCATTACGCCTGGACTCCCGGTGGAAGACGGGAGATGGTGGAATGGGCACACTCACCGAAGTACAGTCTGTAAAATACCGACAAACATGCAACTTTGCCGCGGTGGGTCAGGCAATAATTGGTGGAAATGACAATATGCTATGAAAGTACACAACCCAAGTTTTCTTTTTTGGGTTTTTCTATCAGGAATATCTCAGTAGCAGCCACAGAATCTGGATTTGTGCCCGGTTCATGGCAATAGGCTCGCCCCCGATTAAAAGAGACTTAAACATAACCGGTGAAATGTGGGTGTTCTCTTAGGTACACCTCTGCCTAACCCTTCGGAGATTACAAGCGTGATGTTATGTTAAGATTTAACAACATGATTTCTCTAGTACTGAAAAGTTTACAAAGTACACATACCTGTTCACGACGCAGTAGCAGTCGGTAAGTCTTCCTCTCCCCGTAGAACAATACTTTCATTTCACCGACACCTCGTTCTTTCCACTCGCGGGACGTCTCGTCGTAACGGTACAACTTGCATCGCTCGCCGTATAGTTTTTCCTAAAATTAACAGACAATTTTATAACTGTGTTGTAAATATTTCAGCAGTCATATTTAGAATAAACAACCGTGTTTTGTAACTAGATCATACTGGAGTTAAATGTGCGAATATTTTGTCGCATTGGTTCTTGGCAACGCACGGTTTTAAAAAAATCGGTGTATGCACATTTAAAAAAAAGATGGCGGCAGAGTACGTAAGATCCTCTTTTTAGAGAAGTGGGTTAAAAAGACGTAAAAGGCTAATCTTTGAACATCAAGTTTTACAAAGAAATAGAATTGATCCTAGTTACCTCATCCTCCTCTCCTGTGGTGACTACAATCTTGTCGGGCAGCGGTACAATAGGCTCGTAGTGAGGATCGTACTCCTCGTCAGCGCCTGTGGTGTCCTCGCCGTCACCGCTCTCGTTCTGCGATTTGTCTCCAGAATGATTTCCAGGTTTAGCAACAAATAGCTGTTGTCCGGCTCCCTCCCATTTAAAATCAGGTTGTTCTAAAAAAAAAAAAAAAAAGTTGAGGGACAGTTTCGACGGCTAGTATGTATTCATTCTACATAGATTTAATTGATACACAATAATTTTAACTTACTTTGGATAGTTTTGATACCGAAGCCAGGCCCAGTACCAGATGACAAAGCAGCAAATGACAGACTGTTGTCAACACTGAATGGTGCTTCTTCCTTCTCAGGCTCTTGGGCAGCATCCGTTTCCTTAGGCATGTAGTCACCACCGGCATTTACCGCAAGTGGCTCTTCTTTCTTCTGTTCCGTACTTACAGCTGTACTTAATGCAGGAGCATGGCCTGTTGTCCCAAATATTGATTTACCACTTCCAAATAGTGAATTTTGAGACGAACCAAATGCCGACATGCCAGCTGACCCAAATATGCTAGAATCGATTTTGGGTTGACTGTTTGCTAAGGCACCGGGTCCGAAAATACTTCCTTGATTAACGCTAGTAAATAGGTTTTCGGCCTTTTTATCATCTCCAAATACAGATTTTACACCACTATTTTGACTGTCAGGCTTCGTATTAGCAGGAAATTCTAAAACAGATCTGTTAAAAGACATTCCTTTGTCGTTAGTACTGTTCGCAGTCGGTGGTGTATGTTTTGTATCACTAAAAACGAATTTTGTGGGTGCTGTTCCGAAGTTTGAATTAGACTCGACTTGATTCTCGTTTGCAGTGTTAAGATTGCTCAGTTTTGGCGGGGCTAGTAGAGAATTCTTAGCGCCTGATGCCCCTTGAGAGTCACCACTGCCAAATATGGAAGCAGCCTTATTTTGTGGGGTTCCAAATAACATGGTCTGTTCTCCAAATCCTGAGAATATACTAGGTTTCTGAATGAGAGTATTTTCCTTGTTGGTTGTATTACTACCAAAGCTGCTTTGGGAAGATGTCGATGTCGGTGTTTTTGCATTGGACGGAAGTGACCCCAGTGGAGTGCGGAATAAAGATGTATCTACCGTTTTCTCAAAATTAGATGGAGTGCCATAAATTGAATTAGTAGGACTTTGGAAAAGAGGGGTGGTTGTTTTCACAGGTGTGCTAGAACTAGCCAAAGATGCTTTTAAAGTTGCGGCTATTGTCATAGGCTTTTGTTCTACATTAGTAACATGTGATTCAGAAGTTAATGTTACATTTTTGTCACTTGATGAAGCTTGTGGATCAGTTCCGCATGCACTGGACTCATCGCTGTCGTGGCATCCACGACATCCTTGACAAGGTTCCTTACTTTTATAAGTAAAGAAGTTCTCCGGCAGCATGAGCTCCTTGGCTTTTTGTTTTTCTTCTGTCGTAGCTTGTATTTCACTGACAAACACAACATCATCACTTTCGTCTTTCTCCTTCTTGTCGATCTGTTCTTTCTTACTGACGGGTTTTCCTTGTAGTGAATTATCAATTGCCTCTTTAAATTCTGAAGCTACCTCTTTACTTTTGAACCGTAAACAGAAATGTTCTAAGTTTAGTTCACCTTCACTGAAGTCATTGACAATAAATTGCCAAGACTTTTCATCTTTTACATTATAAATTATCTCAGGAGTCAAAGCATGATTCAAACATATTTTAAGGACCTGTTCCCTTCGCATAACCACCCTGCAAAATAAAACATGTAATGTAAATTTATAAATAAATGTGAAAATAATACTGAAAATGTCTAAAATATGATCTTAAGGTTACCTTAACTTCCCAGTTTCCTTATGTTTTAGTATTTTGACGATTCCTTTCCCGCGTTCTTTCCATTCACCTGATGCAAATCTGTATAATTTACCTAACTGGCCATAAAGGTCAGTTTCATTTTCTTCGCCAGTTACGACTTCAACCTAAAAACATTTTGAAATAGTTAGATGCTATACATGCATGTGAAGGATGATATGGCTAGAAAGGTGACTGCTGAGATGAAGAGTAATAGAGAAATAGGTAAGAATACACGCTGCGCCAACCCCAAATAAATTGGCTCAAAATCAAAATATTTTATTTCACAATTGCCTTATAAAACGTCGAGAAAAGGGCATTATTCGGGTTGGGCACTTCCTATGGAGAAGAACCGGCCAGACACTATATGGTTATTGTTTGAAAATTAAGGATAAGGGCAGAAGGATGATAATGAACTGGTGATAATAACAGTAAAAAATAATAATTACACACTACCTCATGGTACAGACAGCAATTCTTAATTGCCTGATTGATGCAGTTGCCCCAACAGACAATATACAGTTACACAATTGAAAAAAGAATGAAAAATCAGACAATAAAAAAAAAAAACTTACTTTATCAGGCAGGGGGATCACAGGAGTGAAGGGATGGTAGCATTCATCTTCTGCAGCATACTCATTGCCGTCACTGTCATCCCCATCTCCTTGGCTACGTGGTGATTTCACCGGGCTTTTACCCTTGTTTGGTGTTTTAGGTTTGAATACAAAATCAAATGTGCTACTCTCTTTGAACCCAAAGGATACATTAGAGGAACTATCTGTCTGTGGCGTGGGAAGCAGTGCTGGTTTTACAGGAGTACTGAGTTCTTCATTATTTTTCAAGCTAAAGTCAACAGCCTGACTTTCAGTGGTAGTCTTTAGTGCATCAAACGCACTATTATTAGCAGGTTTCTGAGCCCCAAACGCCACAGGGCTTGCTGATGTTTCAAGATTATTTGATGGTACACCAAAACTAAATTTGTGTGCACCAGTGCCATCAAAAATAGAAGAAGTTCCTGCATTTGGCTTCTGGTCATTTGCTGCTGGTGGAATACCAAAACGGAATTGTGGTCCAAGTGGCCCAGTACCAAATATAGATGTTTTATTGTTAACTTCTGAAGTTGGTGCACTGGGTTTTAATATGTCCGCCCCAGTACCAACTGACTGTCCCTGGGTCGTAACTTGGAATACCGAAGTGGACTTTTCTTCATTACTTATAGTTTTAGGAGGTATACCAAAGTTAAACTTAGGTGCATTATCGGAAGTAAGTTTAATACCTGTCTTTGCTTTTGTTGGATCTTTGGGACTGTTACACGCACTGCAATTGTCTAGACCAGGATCGTTTCGCACTAAGCAATCCTTGCATTCCCAACTACCTGACTTTGGTTTGAATTTATCTCCCCACCCTATAGTGGCTACCGGTTTCGGTTCGGTAATCGTGTTTGTGACAGCAGCAGGAACAGCGCTAGTAGTGGAGCTGTTCGGTTTCGGTGTATCACAACAAGCACACTTGCCGAAACTTTCCAGATTATTTGTATAACATGCATCACAATGCCATGATCCAGCTTTAGGTTTAAACATTTCTCCAAATCCAATTTGATTGTTTTGTTTTGCAGCATTCTTTTCTTCCTTTGCTGCCTTTGATTCGTCTTTGATTTTAGATTGTGCAGATTTAACAGCTTCAATAAATTCATCACACAACTGAATACTTTTAAATCGCAAACAGAAAGTCTCAGCTACCAACTCTCCTTCCGAAAAATCTTTAGCACACCAAGTTACAGCTTTATCCAAATTGGGCATTTTTTGGAACACCATTTCGTTAGTAACTGCATGATTACAACACACCTTCATAATTTGTTCACGCCTCATTAGCAGTCTTACTTTTTGGATATTATCTTTATGAACAAGTAATTTAATATTACCGAGGCCGCGTTCTTTCCATTCTTTGGCAGCAGCGTCAAACCTTAAAAGTTTAGCGCGATGTTCAAACAATATAGTCTCATCTTCTTCGCCCGTCTTCTGATCAACTAAAGCAGGCAAAGGCACTACCGGCTTGAATTCAACATTCGGTTCATATTCTTCTACGTGGTCCGAAGTGTTTAGTTTAGTTGATTCTGAAGCTTGATAGTCATTATTAGTGTTGGTGGAATAAGCGTTACCAAACAAATTGTTGAATGGAGAACTTGTAGTAGTTTTAAAGGATAATCCACTAAATACATTAGGCTTACTAGAAGCAATTTCTTGAGAGTTAGTGTCAGGCTTCACATCATCAGAAACAGGTTTGAATGTTGGTGTGCTGCTAAATGTGAAGCCACCCACCACAGCCTTAGCTGGTGTCGACTGGGCGGTGCTGTCTTTATTAGGTGGAGCCAGCTGGCTGGAAATTATTTTAGGAGCCGCAACTTTAGAATCTTCACTTTTAGGTGCAACTGGACTTAAACTTTTATTCAACATAGATTCCTGTCTTGCTTTTTCAAAGACATTATAGAAATCTTGAGCTATATCAGCTGTTTTAAAACGAATACAAAACTTTTCCAAGACTACAGTCTCATCGGCATAATCATTTGCAACCCAAAAGTAGGCTTTAGTTTCATTCTTCATTTGTTTTATTTCCATTTCTGCAGTAATGATATGATTAGCGCAAATCTTATGTACTTGCTCTCGCCTCATGAGAACGCGTACTTTCCCTGTGGTCTTGTGTTTCAGTAACTTCATTTCACCAAGACCTCTCTCTTTCCATTGTTTATCGACAAAGCGGAACAGTTTAGCTCTAGCACTAAATATCACATATTCATCTTCTTCGCCGGTAGTTACTTTCACTTCAGCAGGCAGAGGTACAATAGGCTTAAAATCCGGACATGGGTCATAATTGTCCACAGATGTATTGCTTCTTTCTGATAAAGTTCTTGACTTATTGAGACTGGTGTTAGGAGAATACCCACCAAAGAAAGGTCCATCAACAACAGACTTTGAAGCATTAAATGAGTCATTGCCCAGTTCAGGTGCAGCTGTTGTGGGATTAAGTAAAGAACTAAAAGTAGATGTAGAACTTACAGGTGTTGTTTTAAACACGGAAGATTGATTCCAATTAGTCACAGGGTTCGTAGTAACAGTCTTATTATTTTGTGATGGAAACACAAACACTGGAGGTGTAGTTTGAGGCAGTTGAATTTGATAGTTGTGTGGAGTGCCTTTAATATGTTTTGGTGGAATTGTGACACTTAGGATTGGGGCTGGAGTTGTAGTACATGTAGGCAAGGGATCCGAAGATGTTATCACTACATTCACGGGCAAAGATCTCGCAGCATCTTTGGGCTCCGTAGAAGAAGTTGTTTTAGACATGGTAATTGATGTAACAGGTGGTGGCACAGCTACAGATGACACACCTGCCATTGTTGGTACAGTAGATAAAGTAGGTGCTACCGGCACTGCCGGTACCGTTGGCGCACTAGACATATTAGGGGGGACAAGGTGAGCTACATCCAAATACATCTGATCTGGTGTTTGATAAACACCAGGATAGTTAACTTGAGCCCTTGTTGGATCAAACATTGGTTGCGTACCTGGCACTGGCACTGAGGAAGGCTGAGCAAATTGAGAATACTGATTATAAAGGTTGTATAAGCTTTGATTATATAGATATGGGTTGGGAGGCACTGGGAACGGTGGTACAAGTCTTTGATTGAAGGAAGGAATCACTTGGGATGGAGCAAATGGTAACTGTGTGGCAAATGATGATGAACTATCATTTGTTCTGTATTCTTCATCCAAGTTATATAAATCACTGTCATCTATAGTCTGTTCAGAAGAAGCTTTTTTCAACTTGCCCACTTCTTTTTTGAGCTCTGCTACTTGCTTTTTCAATTCACTTACATCTTTACATTCATTTCTACATTCATCTATTTGGTCTTTAACTTGATCTACTGATATTTTCAGCAATTTAAATTGATCTGTAGTATTTTGCATATTGGATTGAATAGTGCTTATTATCTGATAGCCTAATTTACGGTTTTCATCAAACCAATTTCTTGTTTGTTCCATAAAGTCACCAATAGTAATATCCCGTTTTTGCAAATTTTTAATTTCATTTTCTATTCTTCCCAAAAATTGTTGATCAACCCTCGAGTTTTCAAGTATTTGGGAGTCCATAGCAGTTCTATAGTTTGTAGCATTGGCATTGTGACCAGCTTTAGGTGTAGAACTTACATTACGGAAGATATGGTTTCCCCTGATGGGCAATTCACTATCTGCTGACACATTTTCATCTGAAGAGTACCTGCCTTCGCCGTCATTCGTTACGGCTGTAAAATCGGAATTTAGTTTATTTATTTGGGTTTCTATGTCTTCAATCAGTTCTTGAGTATCAGAGTATAAAGGATGGTTTTTGTTGGATTCACTATCCCTGAGCCTATCTAAAGCTTTGTATGCAAACATTTTAGCTTTGGACAACAATGCTGCATATTTTGATCTTGTCTCAGGATCTCTTGACAAATTATTTTCTTCTGAAGCAATTTTGTTATAGGTTTGGCCAAGATGGTATAATGCTTGCGGTGACTTTAAATTGGAAAGAATTTCAATTACTTTATCATATTCCCCCTCACTAAAATG
Organism: Noctua fimbriata; assembly: GCA_905163415.1. Lineage (NCBI taxonomy): Eukaryota > Metazoa > Arthropoda > Insecta > Lepidoptera > Noctuidae > Noctua > Noctua fimbriata. Next base: position 12,520,221 of record LR990922.1, on the reverse strand, counting down.
ATTGACTGCTATATATAACTTGCATTCTTCAAGCAAGGCATTGAGTTCTTTGGTGCCAAGGTCTTTATGTGTGTAATCAAACATTCGTTTGTCAAGGAATTTCACTACAATTTTGCTTCTCAATTTTTCTAGTAATGGTACAGCTGAAGAGTAATATAAACCAGCCCTTATTTCCAGTTGAGCCTTTTCGTCTACATTTGTTGACATCTTAGCCTTTTCACTGAATATGCGTCCAAGAGTGCAGAGAAGTTCTGGGTCTAGACCGTGATTGTCAATGCCTCGCACCACTTCAATGCCGCGACTCAATGTGGCGCGTATGTCCGTCAATTCAGTACCCAGTTCATTTTGGCTGAATTTGTAAGCACAGTCCCACCACTTCATCTGGGTTAGGGAACACAGCAAGTCAGTAATGTTGGCTGGAAGTGTGGGTGGCCTATCATTGGTCATGTAAGAATCTTTCTTAGATATTTGTTGGTTGGCTGTCAGAGTCGCACAGTAAAGAAATGCATGAATATCTGATGTATTCAATGTTTCAGGTCCACAGGTTGTTGCATTATAAGTGAGCATATTAAAAAGTGTACATTTGAAGTATGCATAATTTTTATAATTTAGCAATGTCCAAACAAAGTGGTGGAGGGAACTACCATATTCCCTTTGAGCGTCACCATCATAAGATTCAACTTCTACCTTTCTTGGAAGTCTCAACACCGGTGCGGTAAATGCATTAGATGCAAAATAAGATGATTTTATTTTATCCAAATGACCTTTACTGGAAAATATTCTTTTATATAACTTGTCTCTCCAGTGAGTACCAGAATAACACTGGGAAACCTGATCTAAAAATGACTGGTTTTTCTCTTGAATGTTAGAAAGTAAATAATGGCCAGCCTGAGAGCATCTGTAAGTTCCTTCTGAGTACCAACGATTTACTGAAATTGTTTGCTTTTCAGGAGCATTTCTCAGCCAATTCACTTTTGAATCTAGGGGCAGTGTTTGCCAAGCAACTAACATCAATGGAGCAGCAAGCTTAGTAGCATCACGCCAGCTCATTTGGTCTTTTTTAGCTTTTTTCAGTAAGAATGTTGCAGCATGAAAAGCAAACTGTCCTCTATGATGTTGTAGTAATGCACTATGGAACTCTCCAAAGCCAGGAGAAGCTCCCAACTTGGCAATACTCTCAATAGCTTGGTCATAAGCATGAAGGAGTTCATTAGACTCAATTAAACTTTTGGATGAACCACTTGGTATTTCAGTTAGACTCAACAAGCAAATACGCTCCTTGACCGTTAGGAGAAGTAACTGATAAAGCCAATCACTGGTGTTATGTGAGTTATGCTTTAGAAGATCATTGAGAATTTCATACCAGCCATAGTTATTAATGAATGTTTTGCCTCCAAACTCCACATGACAGGCATGTTCAAAAGCTTCTTTTACATTGTTGATGTTAAGGTAGTGTTTCAATAAGCGAGCATGAAGTACTGCATCCTTTGGTCTTATGCTCAATTCAGAACGTAGTAAATGAACAAGTGCTTCAGGATCTGGGTTAGATACAGTTATTAGCCTCTCCCGTAATCTAAATGTAACAGGGTGCCTAGGGAATGTGGCTTCTGCTTTCTCACACCAGTATTTTGCACGGCCTGGTTCGATGATGACCTCATCATCAGCAAGAAGTTCACAAACTGAAGCAGAGAAAAAATTATGACCTTAAGGGGTGTGTTTATTGATCAAAACAGAAATAAAACAGGCCTAGGCAAAAAGTTGATAACTAAACTTTCATCCTAAACACAAGTTTGCAGAACAAGTACACAACTACTATAAACCATTGTTAAATCAATTTTTTGGCCTGATGGTTAATGATCACTTTAAGTTTGGGGGTAGGCTGGGATGGTGAATGATATATTATGGGTATGATGCTTTTTACACATTAATTGGCTTTCACAAATAAAAAAGCCATCACTACGGTAAACTTTAAAAATAATTTGTAGTTAATTTGGCATAAGTACATTTGACTTCTTCCACTAAATGAGTGATGCCAATAGAAATGTATCTCTTATCTTTTCTAGTGGTGTTACATTAATGATTTCTATATAATGTAAATTCTATATCAAACACCCAACGAGCAACCCAATTTTGAATTAAACTCAACTATTGACAGTCAATCTTGATAACCAGATATAACCAAATACTTAGAATGTCGAATGTCATGCACAATCAACAATATTATGTATACTTACTGTCCAGAATAGTACTAGTTTGTGCGGGGTCGATGTCTAAAGATGCTTTGTATTGTTCTAGAGCTTTTTCTTTCAGCCCCATTTTCTGCAAAGCTTGTCCAAGCAGTTTGTACGCCGCAGCGTTGTTGTCTTTTTGCGTGAGGTATTGCTCGACATATTTCTGGCAATTAGAATAATCCCCCACTTCGAAATATAGTCGAGCCACAGAATAAGCTCGCGATTTGAACTGCAAAAAATCAAATTGTGTTAAAAATAAGCCGCACAAATAGTAATCCTTGAAATTATGGTCATGGTCTTGTTTTACTTACCTCTTTCGCAGGCAATTTACTTAACAAATTCTCCACGTGTTTATCGACGTCTTTTTTATTTCTATACATTTTCACGAACAATTCACCAAATTATTAGTCTTTTAGACCTCGAATCACCTTACACAAGAAAAAATCGCGTGGGGCAAATGGATCGGCATTCGGTGTTCGTCATTTTTAAGTTTTAGGGATAACAGCAACAAATATGATTTTTCCCACTAGTGTTTTTAAACAAAAATATTTAGAATTTTTATTATATTTTTCCTTACTGAATGTGTTAATAAACTGCCGATTCCAACTTTATACAACGTATTTCAAACACATTCAAGATTCTATTATTGTTTATAAATAAAAATTTAACGTTTCTGATTGTTAACACATGATATTACTAAAGATAACACATTCATTTTTTTTTTTAGTATCGTACTACTGGGATCGTTTATTCTTGTGTTCGATCGTTTATGCGTGATCGAGGTATGGACGAGTGCGTATGCCGCGTAGTCAAACTCGTTTAAAAATGCTTGTTATTTCACCAAACACCCCCTTATGAGAAATGCCCATATTATTCCTGCCGAAAAAACGGTTACTAGTCCTTCAGAAAAAGGACACCTATTACAAAAAAAAATACAAGTAAATATATCTTTGCAAAATAGAGTTATTTGAACTAATTGATTAACAGATATGACTATTGGTAAATTATTTTGTCTTTATAAGCCTAATGTAATTTATTCAAGCCCAAAGTTGTGTAAAAATGGACCTTTTCAAGTTCATAAGTTCCAAACCGAAATTTCTTTTTATTGGTCTAATACTAAATAATGAAAGTTATCAGCTTTCTCCGTTTCTATGGAAGAATAATCAGCTTGCGTAACTTTAAAAGGACAATAAACCAATGCTACATTTAAAATGATTTCACGATTTCCTTTTTATGTAGGAAATGAATTACTGGCAAGAATGATTCCCCATTACGTGGTGTTGGCTACATTGACAGTGCCATCAGAAATTTAAAAAAAAACGTCCGTTTAAATAAATCTCTAACCCATGGAAATAATAATTACCACGTGCCGCAATGACTACCCTAACCTCTGGCTAAAACATTGAGGAATAAGGTGTGGAAATGTCATGCATGTTTGTTTGATATCGTGGAACAAAAAAATGTATAAATAGATGCTAATTTGTCAATGCAGGTGAGTTTCTATTTTGTGTGATTGTGTTTGTTCATGTTTCTGTGTGATTTTCAAACTCCCGTAGTGAACTGTATGTGTGATGTGAGGTTCAATACACTTCTCATCTACATTATGATTAGTAGTTTATGGTTGCCTTAAAACATGTCATTCTCTTTAATTTCACTGTAATTCTTTAGCTTATCAAAACCAATATTACAATGTGATTTGTTACTTGGCAAAAGGTGAAAACCAGCTCTACTCTCGCGAAATATCTGCGACCGAGAGATTTGACGTTGATCTCAATACTCCAGGAGTAGATCTGAAATGGATCCACTGGAAATATAACTTCAACAGCTTTCTAACCGAAGAGGTCCCCGATGAAACCCCAGAATACCTCAAGCTAAAACTGATTGTTAACCTTCGCTCCGAGTCAATTTTTTCCTATGTGCGAGATTGTCAAACATGAAACAAGAAGTCGTAAAAATTCTACATCAAACGTATGTTAAACCGAAAAACGAAATTCCAGCGCGCCACAATCTATCAACTAGAAGACAAAAAAAAGGTGAGTCCATATCCGATTACGTGAGGCAACTGAGGCTGTTGGCACGGGACTGCAACTTCCAGGCCGTTACGGCCAAGCAACATGAAGAAGAAGTAACTCGAGGGGCTTTCATAGGCGGAATTAATTCCTCTAAAATACGTGAACGCTTTCTAGAGAAAATAACACTCAAACACAAACAGATAATAACGCTCAATCGCTATAATCTGCAGAGAAAGATTCCCAAGTTATCAGTAATAAGCCTAGTTTCAACACCCACCTCAACGCGGTAGTTAAACCAAGTACTACAAACTATAGCAGTTCAGACCAGTTGACGGCCACTACCTCGGCGACCCATTCGATCGGAACCACGGCCGCCTAAACAATGTTTCTTTTGCGGTGGTAATGTACACCAACGAACCAAATGCCCGGCCTTTAAAGCTGAATGTCAACTATGCAACAAGAAAGGCATTTCGCTAATGTGTGTCGGTCCAGCAGTGCCAGTTTCAGAAGCAACGACATTTACTCTGCCAACGCCATCAAAGTTGCCTCATATCTCAATGCACCCATTCCGAACGCCTCCTCTGCAGCCTCTCCCTCGGGGCTGAGCAAATCCACTATACGAATAACGGTCAATGATATGCAAGCTGACGCAATAATAGACACCGGGAGCTCAGTTAGTTTCATCGACATAAACATCGCGTGCATGATGGAACTAAAGTCTCTTTCGCTGAAATAATCTGTTTTGCTACGATCAATATTAATGAACAAGTGTACAAGAAACGTTCTACGATTCGAGTTTTGAAAAGTCTTTCAGCAAATCATGGCCTACGTTGACATCATCGTAGGTCATGATTTGCTGAAAGATCATTCAAAACTCGAATACAAATTTGGAGGGCCAAGAAAATCTCTAGAGATTTGCAATGTTATGCAAGCTTCGGTACCTCCTGCTTCTGTGTTTACAAATCGTCAAATATTAAGCCGATAGCAATCAAAACTAGATGTTATAGCAAAATGGATAGAGTTCATAGCTAATGAGATTTCAAACCTAAAAAACAATACCTAAAGAAAAACTATCAAGTACATTAGATATGGAAAAAAATATACTGCTTTTGAAGCGTGTGGCAATTTGTATCGTTTGGAGTTACTAATGGAGTTGCTGAATTTCAAAGAACTCTTGAATATATCATAAACGAAGAAAAATTTCCAGGAACATTCGCTTATCTCGATGACGTGACTGTCTACGGAAAAGACCAAGACGAACACCATAAGAATCTCGCTCAGCTCATGTTAGCAGCGAAGAAATATAATTTGATGATGTAAAGTTCTATACACCTCTCACCTTCATTGTGATTTTAGTAGTATATGGTAGTCATATAACATGACATTCTCTTTTATTTCACTGTAGTTCTTTAGCTTATTTAAACCAATATTACAATGTAGTTCGTCGTTTACTATATAAGAAAGTCTATACCTCGCCTCTCGCAAATAGTTGCATTTATTTTGGTAATGCGCTCCTTACTACCTCCATAGCTTATTACTCTATGGATGGAACAAGATAGATCCCCGCCTCTAATTGAGTTTTTTTTTTTTCTTATCTGTACTGTTCTGCTGTGTACATGTGTAGTGTTTACTATATTCGCAGTTTCTATTTTCTATTGTATTTCTAAAGTATTGATGTCGTTTGTCTGAATTTTTTGACTTTATTACGGTCTATTTACATAGACCCGTTCGTTTTCTTAAATACTTACATACTGAATAAAGAATTTGTTATGTTTCGTCTGTCAGTCAAACACGGATAGCATGTTATTTATTTTCGAATGGATTACTCTTCATGTAACTAGCAGCACAACTAGTAATTTATTGTGATTCGGTCTGCAGTATTACTTTAGAAGGCCTGGAGATGGGTGATTCAGAGTTCGCGTACGGATCTTCCGTGTCAGTGGATTCTATGAAAACCATCGCAGAAAGTATAGGAATAGCAAGTTTGGGAGATGATGCTGCCAAAGAATTGGCGGACGACGTGACTTTCCGATTGAAAGTTATAGTACAAGACAGTATGAAGTTCATGAACCACTCCAAGAGGCAAAAGTTATCAATAACTGACATAGATAACGCTCTGAAGATCAAGAATATTGAGGTATGTTCTTATTGGGTCACGTACTTCATACCCCTTACCCTTATCTCAGAATACATTTTACAATAATACCAAATGAAAACACCCACCAAATAAACTCAACTTTGAGTGGATTTGAAAAGCCAGCTATTGTTGTTTCTGCTATTTGTATTAGTGTTGGCCTCTTAGGTTTTCACTGTAGTTGATGTAAAATTGCATCACAATAATAGATTAACTCAAATGAAATAAAGTGTTTAATTTTTTCAGTGTCAATATGGATTCATACAACCGGATTCATTACCATTTAGATTTGCCTCTGGTGGAGGCCGAGAACTGCATTTTGTTGAAGAGAAAGAAGTTGATCTGTCTGACATTCTGTCCGCACCACCTCCAAAGATCCCTCTGGATGTGTCCGTTCGTGCACATTGGTTGAGTGTAGACGGTGTTCAACCCACTGTACCAGAAAATCCTCCTCCTTTGTCTAAGGAAGCACAGAAATCAGAATCGGTTGATCCTATCAGTAAATTGAGCAAACCCACTAATAAGGATGCTGCAGGTATAAAGTTACATTTATTTTTTATAAACTATCATTCATTTTTCTAATGCCCATTGAGTTACAGCATATTGTGTATTTTGACATTTTGAATTCTATTTCACATGTCTATACATGATGCAAACAAACAATGTAAGTTTTGTTTTTATTAGCACATGACCACTGGATGGCATGTGCAGGAAACACAAAATAAATGTGATGACTCTAAACTTACTATCATGCATTACATAAATATGTCAAAATCATAAGTTTTCTAAGCATTGGGTTACTGTTAGTAATTGCTTCATTATGTTTTAGTAACAAATTTTTAATCTAAATCCCCTTTCATGCTCATCTCAGCCAGTGGAAGTGCACATTTATTAAATGAAACAACAATGGTCACACTAAAGCAAAAATTAATACACTTGGTTCTTTTTACTGATTTCATTTTTTAACTTAATACAAAACTATAAAACCCAAAGCTTGTTATGAATTTATTAGATTCATTGCAAACCTAAACCTTCACTTGCTCACGTTAAATGTTATGGCCTATTGATGTATAAAATATTTTTTATTATTTATTTTTCCCTAAATTATGGATATTATAACCTATTAAGATTATTTCTGAAGTCTTTAACGGGAATGTTCTTATAATTAGATGATTTCAATAGTACCTATATACTCTTTAATTAGACTTTGGTAAATAGTCATTTTTTTTATAAGCATGCTCCATCTTTTTCTATCTATACTAGCTAGCAGTTCAAAATAAGTTCTTCAAGTAAAGAAAGACTTGTAGAGCGGTGCATGTTAATACTGTATAGATTACAATTTTCTGCAGAATACAAACATTATTAACACCAGGCTATGAATGTACGATGGCATATTAAATAAATCAAATATGTATGGAGCCTGTCTAATCATGATAATATGTAATATTTCAGGTAAACCTATGTGTGGTAAAGCAGCGCGGCTGAAGGCGTCCGAGTCGGTCCACGTGAAGCAACTAGCCACACACGAGTTGAGTGTGGAACAGCAGTTGTACTACAAGGAGATCACAGAGGCTTGCGTTGGCAGCGATGAAGGACGCCGTGCGGTAAGCATGATTTGTCAATGTTTATTTTTCTATGATGGGGATTCAGACTCATATACTACTCTGTGAAGAAAGTACCAGGAAACGATCAATAATACACAAAATGTACTTACGCCAACGAATAATCCAATCATCAAAATATTTTTTAAACGTTTTTTCGGAATTGAGTTCAGTTCTCGCCGCGAATTCTCCTTTATCTCTTCTACCGAATGAAAACGGGTGCCACGAAGTGGGAATTTGAGTTAGGGAAAACGAAAGAAGTCAGCTGGAGCCATATCTGGTGAGTAACGTGGTTGCTCGATGGTATTTGTTGAGTTTTCGGTCAAAAATTCGTTCACTCTTGTGCGAAGGCGCATCGTTTGCGTGGTGCAAAATCCAAGAATTTTCTATCCACAATCCGGCCTTTTTCGTCGAATTTGCTCTCTTAAACGCCGCATAACGCTCAAATAATATTTAAAGAATATTATTTGAGCGTTATGCGGCGTTTACTGTTTGATCTTCCAGCAAGAATTCCGAGTGCACAACACCGCGATAGTCAAAGAAAACGGTCAACATGACTGACTTTTGACCGACTTTGGCGTGGTTTTTTCGGTTTCGGTTCAGTTGGAAGGCGCCACTCCAAAGGTTGTCGACTAGTTTGCATGTCAAACTCATAAACCCACCTCTCGTCACCATAACAATGCTTTTAATGAATGTTGGGTTGGAATTAACTCATTCTAGCATGTCCTCTGCGACTCTTATGCTAGGTGTTTCAGGTCTTTTGGGACTAGCCGAGCGGCAACATGTTTCATACCCAAGTGATTAATTGAAATGGTACGGATCGACTCGTGAGACACAGAAAGCTCAGCGGCTATCTCTCTCAAACTTGAATGAGGATTTTCAGTCACTATTTCCTTCACTTTTGCGATGTTAACTTCAGTTGAAGACGTTGATAGCCTACCAGAGCGAGGCAAATCTTCCTTCACATCTCGACCGCTTTTGAACGCTTTGTACCACTCATAAGCACGTGTTTTTGATAAAGACGATTCACCGTAAGCCTTTTGTAACATTTTCAGGGAGTCCGAACACGAAATCCCATTGGCGGTGCAAAATTTAAGACAAACTCTCTGTCGATGTTTTTGTCCATTATGAAATTTGCAATACACGCTAAATGTGATCTAACTAAAAATGGCACTGTATTTTTTAATCTAAATAACAGATGTAACTCAAACTCCGCGCCAAAACGAAAAACAGTTGTGCTAATCTAACAAAAAAAAAAAAAAAACAATTTGGAACCATAAACAAATCATCCATTCCCGATACTTTTTTGACTGAATGTATTATTTAAAACAAACATTTATTATACACACATATACACATTATTATATTATTTTTATCATTACACATATTATTATATTGGGCCGGTGTTTGCTACTCCACGTCCAATGCGCGTATTTTGCATCAATTTAATAATAATAATGGCCATTAGCCAACAGGTTCACCGCTCCCGAAGGGATCTGTCTACATGTTGGATAGATTATAAGAAGGCCTATGGTTCTGTGCCTCATACATGACTGATGAGGGTGCTGGAGTTGTATAAAGTAGATGCAACTCTGCGTAACTTCTTGGTGTCAAGTATGGGGCACTGGAGAACGGTTCTTCACTATCCAGGATGTCGACAGATCCAGGGGAACAGCGAAACTATACGGATCGAGCGCGGTATATTCCAGGGTGATAGTCTGAATCCATTGTGGTTTTGTTTAGCCTTGAACCCTCTCAGCACAATGCTGGAGGGTTCAGATCTAGGCTATCGGTTGAGGAGAGGTGGTCAGGTCATATCTCACCTTATTTACGTGAATGATCTGAAACTCTTTGCCCCCTACAATTTGCAACTGATGAAGCTACTAAAGGTAACAGAGACTTTCAGTAGCGCTATCAGGATGGAATTTGGTATGGACATATGGGCTGGGGAGATTATGGAATCCATGGGAACTCAGCTCATAAGTATTTGGGTATGTTGGAAGCATTAGCTATTCATACTGCCGACATGAAAGCCCCACATAGAAATTTTTCATCGGTTTTTAAAAAAGTACTGCTTTTCGATACATTTTGACCGTGTTGGTATTGCACTTTTGTAGGAAATAGCTGTTTTTTTTTAATAATCGGTAAATAATATGTTAGAATAATGAATAAAGGGAATAATGTGTTATCAATATTATGATATGTGATATTTTCTTGCAGGAAGCACTACAATCGCTGGCGTGTGATCCTGGCCTACATGAGATGTTGCCGAGAATGTGCACGTTTATATCAGAAGGCGTCAAAGTTAATGTAGTGCAGAACAACCTCGCGCTACTCATCTATCTCATGCGAATGGTCAAAGCATTGCTGGACAATCAGTCACTGTATCTAGAAAAATATGTAAGTATCTGTATTCTTACACGCATACATCATAATCACGTATTTTTCGTATGAGCAACACAAATAAGGAGCGGCCACGAAACTTGGTCTTGTGTAAGATGTCTCAGAGTAACGGCATGGAAATAGCTACAAAAAAAGAGCCCAGCATGTCACATCGATTTGACTTGAATTATTGTGAGCAAGATGTAATCTCGGCTTAACTCGTCATCATCTGCCTAGCCTTTTTCTAACTTTGTTGGGGTCGGCTTCCAGTCTAGCCGGATTCAACTGAATACCAGTATTTTACATGGAGCGACTGCCTATATGCCTTCCACAACTCAGTACTGGGTAATACAATACTTCTTGGTAAGACCGGTTGTCAGACTTTCGGGCCACTGACTACCTGTAACGACTGTCAAAGATCTACAGATGACAGCCGGGACCAACGGCGTAACGTGCTTTCCGAGGCACGGTGGAAACTTAATATATAATGGGCGGTCACCTATCCACGGACCAACCTAGGCAAGCGCGACTTAACCTGAAGGTCGACCCAAACGGCTGTTATTATTTAGCCACGAGCTCTTTTCGTAATAATCTCGGCTTAATTAATGCAATGAAGTAATTCTTCAAATCTAATAATGGAAATTGACAGATGTGTTACTGGGGAGTTTGTTCACTTCTTCTCCCCAGCTATAACACTAGAAAGTGTCGGAAGGCGAGCATTTTGGGGTGATTCTCAGCTTAATTTGCACAAATAACTAGTTTGTGACCACTTTTTCTAAAATGTGTCCACCTGCACAGTTACACGAGCTGATACCATCCGTATCGACGTGCATCGTGTCGCGGCAGCTGTGCCTCCGTCCAGAGATGGACAACCACTGGGCACTGCGCGACTTCGCCGCAAGACTCATGGCACAGATCTGCAAGGCGTTTAACACCTCGACCAATAACTTGCAGACGAGGGTCACTAGGTAAGATGATTTAGATTATCCTGATTTGATACCCTTCATGATTAAATAGAGTAATTTATGGTGTATAGTCATGGGCGCCGGCAAAGCCGGCTACGGATAAAATATTCAGGAATAAAAAAAGAGAGACCTCACCTATTGACGCGGAATTGACTTGAGCCGATTACGTATCACTGGATTTGCCTCATTTAGTTTCGAGCGGTGTCGTCTCGCATCGCCCTAGCCGAAACGAGACGAATTACATACGTCTTTTTCGCTTGTACAGCATGGAGCTCAAGCTACCGCGTTCATAAATAAGTATAGAGAATTTAACCTTTCAGAGCCTGGATACAAAATTAACGAGCTCTCCTTTGCATTCCTAAATTTTGTTGCACTCATCAACAAAGTAACTCCTATTCGGTATGAATGGTTAAATGAGAACCTAACAAATCCAAGGGGTTTCTGTACAGTGTTATACCGAATCGTTTTAGAACACTGCCTAGTGTAAACATCGAAAGGAATAAATCATGTTGCTCCTATGAATGTTATTAAATAACAACATTGTTTCTCATCTAGGCAAGGAAATGATCTCGGCATAAAACATATCGAGTTCTTTACCCCAAATATACAATTCTCCATAGGTTATTCGCCAGAGCTCTGCAGTGTCCATCGCAGACTAATAACGAGACAGGCGTGGGACCATCCATGCTCACAACTATGAAAGAATCTGAGAAAACGCCGCTGGCGTCTCTATACGGTGCAGTTCAAGGTTTAGCAGAATTGGGTCCGGAGGTCGTCAAGGTGAGTACACGTTTTATAATAAAAATTACTGGACTATTAAAACAATGGTTCCTCCTTAAAACAGTTATAATATAAAGGGTGTTACAAGACCCTTAACGAAGCCGAAAGGCACTTGTTCTTCCCGTCACTGCGATCATTTTCTTATGGACCATACCTGGGAACCTAGTTACGGAGATATTGGGGGTCAAAGTTGCAACTTTCTCACAAGTTTTTTTTTAAATACAAATATTTTTAATGTAAGATTTTCGACCCCCGTACTAATTAATCCGTCCATCAGCACAATGTTTTGAGTGCGATACATTGCGTCCTACCGTAATATGTAATTTTTCACCGCAAAAAAAAAAAAGTCGTTTCCCAGCAATAATTTTTGCGTAAAGTTACTTATTTTGATGTACATAATGCTTGGTTGACTGCTTCGTTAAGGGTCTTGTTACACCCATTATTTTAATATGTTAAACTAGGATCTCTATTAAACACGATCAAATTAAAATAACTACCACAACAAAACCATTGCAATTTCTATTTTAACAAATTCCTTTAGGGTGCCGCATACATATCGCGAAAAACACTTCATTGTAGAATTATTTTAGCATGATATAAAAATTCACGTAGACTCAAGATTCTTCAATTTTATTTATCTATTACTTTATGTTATCCAAACGGCGTGCCAGGCGAACCTGAAAAATAATGTAAAACTCTCGAGACGCGTCAGCGGAATTGACAGTGTTAGAAGTAATGGGTTTCGATATCTAATAAAGATAAAGCTAGTATTGACTACATCCTCCATCTCCACAAGGTGTTCATCCTGCCCCGTGTGCGCTGGCTGGGCGAGCGCGTGGAGGGCGCGCTAAGCGGGCTGGGCGGCGCCGACCGGCTGGCGGCCAGCAACCTCAAGCACCAGCTACTGAAAGTGCTCGCGCCCGTCGTGCGACAGCTGCGCCAGCCGCCCGATCTGCCCGACGAGTACAAGTCAGTATAGCATATTGTTTTTTCAAAATCAGTTCCAAAGATGATTTCAGAAATGTTTACCAACCACGTCGTCCCTAACAATGTCATTCAATCGCAAAAGAAGCATGCTGGACTATAATGAGACATGGTTTGGCTTTGTTTACGAGGAGTTTAGGTGGCACCATCTGTTTTGTCAGTTTTGCTAATGTGTGCAATAGGCAAGAAGAAGTATTTTATTTCCGACTTTCGGTATCTCGGTTCTCGGTTCGTGCAAAGCGATGGCGAAATAGATCGTTGTGTAAAACACAGAATTAACACTGGGTGGATGAAATGGCGGCAGGTCACGGGAATAATCTGCGACTCCCGCATTCCCCTTCAACTTAAGGGGAAGATTTATAAAACCATGATTAGACCAGCTGTCTTGTATGGATCAGAATGTTGGTTCCACAAAAGGGTTTACATGTGGCAGAGATGAGAATGCTAAAAGGGATATGTGGTGTTACGCGAATGGACAAAATAAGAAATGAGTACATAAGAGGAAGGATGATATGGCACGAAAGGAGGTGTCTCATGAGATAACGAGTTATAGAGAAGTATGGAAGAAGACATGCTGCGCCGACCCCAAATGAATTGGGACAAGAGCAAGAGAATGAATGTTTTATTTCGCAAACCTTCGCAACATAGCACCGCAGAGGTCACTTTGGCTGCGCGTTTTGGGGCTCAAAGGCAGGATAGAAGATGGAGTTTTGTGACACAGCTCCACACCAACACCCCGCTGCTGTTCCGCCGAGGTTGCTCCACGCGGTCACGAACCAGCCTTTCTCAAGACGATGTTGATATGATGTTGGTATTCCGCAGGCGTGACTACGGCTACCTGGGCCCGAGCCTGCAGCAGGCGGTGGGCAAGGTGCGGCAGTCGCCGGCGGGCGGCGGCGCGGGCGGCGCGGTGGCCGTGGTCACGTGCACGCCGCCGCTCGTGCCCGCCGCGCCCTCGCCCTCGCACCACGCGCACACCTCGCACCTCTCGCACGTCGCCAAGACTCAGGGTGAGTACTAGCCTGGGCTGGACGTAGCAACTATGTTCAGCAGTGAACGTCTACTGGCTAAAATGATGATGAATCTGATGCATACTGTGTTTCCAGACACGGAATACGACACTTTCCTGGTTGTCTCCTCAATTGTTTCTGGCTTAAGGAGTTGCAGGGGTTGGAAATAGTCCAAAAGAAAAGACAAACTAGCCCGTAATATACCGTGTGGGAAATTAATTGTTACGGCGCTCGCCTAGCGTTCGCCTGGAATGTAACTGTTCAGATTCACTTGTTTCTGTACAAAATCGAATCTTGAATTGTTGCATTACAGGCGAATGCTCCGGTGAGGGAGCGCGAGCATAAGTAAATTCACACCTTATGTCGATTTGTTGTAACTTCCTACAGCTGGCAAAAGGAATGACAGTTATGATTTAAATAAACGTACTATTTAGTTTGTTAGTCAATTTGCTGAGCAATTAATTGCCCTGTCTTAAAATAAATGAGCTGACAAGTATTTCGTATTGAAACAGAGACAATGGCGACTCGTAACGTGATGATCAGCGCGTCTCCCGCGCCGCAGTCGCCCGCGCCCTCCACGCCGCCGCCACAGAAATTCGTCATCGTGTCGCAACAGAAACCGCCACAAATTAATGTAAGTATTACACTTCATTTGAAGTCGCACCTCAAAAACTCAACCTGTTCATTTATGGTTTGACCATAAACAATATTTGTTTTAGCTACAACAGACGCAGCCAGCCAGTGGCCCCGGCCACATAGTGGTCCACAGCTCGCAACCGACCATCGTACGAAGCCAAAACGTTCAGGTATAATATAAATCACATTCTATTATGTCATATACATGTACATTTATATAGATAGCTCAGTTGTATGTTTGTGACTTTGTGAAGAGTGAGGCCTTTGCGTATGTCTGCATGGATGATGGAGGAAATTGCATGTTTGAAATGTGAAGTTTTAGCACGATTAATATATTGTGTTTGTAAAGTTTGATTAATTTTTATTAGAAAGACGCTGAATAGAAAAAGTATTATAAAATGAAGGGTAGTAAGAGTAAGTAGGGAATTGGGTAGGCCATACTAAATATAGGTGTTTCCGCATGTAGTATATAAATAAGCCAGGTCTTAAGCTCAGCTGCAAACCTTGGTTGGATGCTGTTTTATGCATTGTACTTGGTGCTGGCAAAAGCCGACTCTAAAAGGCAGAAAATACAGCCTAAAACGTTATTGCTACTTTCCCAAGTGTTGACGTTATACTGTTCCCCTCAGGACACTGAGGTTACTCAGTAATATTATTAGATTGCATGTCTTAAAGAGTAGGAGTACTGCTAAACTACAGTACAACTAAGCAAATAAAGACATGTTTTAAACTGCGTAATTCCGAGTTGACTACCTCGTTGGTCGAGTGGTCGCAAGCGCGACTGCTGACCATGAGGACCTTGGTTCGATTCCCGGGTCAGACAAAGTGCTATTGGGTTTTCACATCACAAATTTTCGCAGTAGCAGCCGCCGATTCTGGCTTTGTGCCCGGCTGATGGCAATAGGCTCCCCCTTTATTGCATAGGACTTAAACATAATTGACGAAATGTGGATGTACTATTAATAGGAACACCTCTGCCTAACCCTTAGGGGATTACAGGCGTGATGTTATGTTATTTAATTCCGAGTAGTCTAGGCCATAAGATTGTATGAGTATTGTTAGTAAAGTATGTTGGTATAGTTATTGCATTCACGAGCGTCCATCAAACATTGCAATTTACACTTTAAGTTAATATCTTAAAAACTAAACGCTCCTGTGATTTTAAAAAGCCGAGCTCAGTAACAATGTAATTTCTAGTGAGATAGGTCAGTGAAAGCGCTAAGACTAAAGTAGACTGTAGTGTTACATCGGGTGTAACAAGACCCTTGACGAAACCGGAAGTCCCGAATCTTATAATCATGACGATTTCTTTTTTTATACTACCCCTGCGTGGGTGTCATAGAGATATTCAAGGTTGAAGTTTAATTTACCTGCCGAAACGTTCACTCCTATTTTATCTTTATCGTTGTACACGCGCAAGCACTAGTATTTACGTGCGCGCACGCTGTTTGTAATCCTAACATTGAAATAGTTCTGTACTAAGAACAAAAAAATCCTAAAAACCAAGCTTTATTTATGCTCAGTGTTACTTGGGTAAATGTACAGTCAAGGCATAAAAAGGCAACGCATCTGTTTGTCAATTACTGTTTTAAGCTTTACAACTAAACTTGTACTGTCACTTACGGGATATCTTCCGTGATTGTTCATTGTTTTGAGCTCCCGATATAAACAAAAAAAAAAAACAATGAACAATCACGGAAGATAACCCGTAAGTGACAGTACAAGTTTTGTTTGTCAATTTTTAATTATTTTTCGAGCATGCAAGTGACAGCTCGAAAATATGACACGCACGAAAGAAATGTGTTTGGAAAGTAACTTAACCTTTTCTCTACTTGATCGTCCATTACGCGTGTAGACTCCGAGTTCGTGGATCTTTTTACACCGTGTAAACGACGGTAGGTGGTACTTGTGATAGTCGTAGCGTTGTGTGGGAGTAGTGACGTAGATGCATGTTCATGCGTAGTCGGTGGTGGTGACGAGCGGGCCGGCGGGCGGCGCGGCGCCCCCGCAGAAGGTGGTGGTGGTGGGCGTGCAGCCGCCGCACCACCTGGCGCCCGCGCCCACTGCGGCCTCGCCCGGCCTCGGCCTCACCGCCGCACACGTCAGCCAGGTCGGTACACATTTTGTCCTGATCTTTTACCCGCCTTATTATTGCCCCTTTACAATAAAACTTCCCGTTGCGCTTGTATTTTGTCAAGTGGCTTAACTTATATCAATACTAACTTGGTATGGCTCTACCGTAGAAAAGGAAGTAAAAGAAACTGAATAAGTTTTAGGACCATTGAGTCCAGGGTAATAGTGGTGTCCAGTGACCATAATTAATTAAGGAACGACATAAGCCCTTTTCAAAACCTTAAATCTTCTGGCGATGAAGTTGTTTTTCTTTTGTAGTAACCTGTTTACATAATTACTAAATTATGTAAACAGGTTTGGTAACTAAGTTACTTGCCACCCGACAAAATACAAGTCAATCAGAAGGCTTGAAATCTGTATGGTGGCTAAAAAAATTAAGCATAGAGCCCTAATATTCTTTTGCTAGTGCTTACTAATAACTTTATTACTGTTGCTAGCTTAATTTATTATTGTTATTAACATTATTTGTCAATCGTAGCTATTTCATATTTTGGTCTTCAAAATGTAGTGGAAAACGAATAACCTGTTTTTTGACACCATACCGTTATGCTCCACTGTTGCAAACTTATAATTATTATTCAATTCCCCAAGTAGTCCCTAGCATTTGTGTGGTATGTTGAAATTGACATTTGAAACCCTGCAACTATTGTCATCTCTCATACCGTTTTGCGATATAGGATTTTGTGAACGATATATCTTATATTGTCACCACATTTTAATTAATTTTCATCAGTCACCACCGTAAGATAACCACTCGCTCCTTGTAAAATACTGGCATATTCAGCTGCACCCTGTCAGCCTGGTAGCCGACCCCAAAATACATAGTTGGGAATAGGCTAGGCAGATTTGGTGCTGATGAGATAAAAGAGTCTGCCCACTACACCCTACCATGACCGTGCTATGAACGTATCAAGGACGGAAAGAAACAATACACTGACTGCTGTGCCAGCTAGAAAATATTAACAGCGTATCATACTCGTTTATAACGGGTTTAGAACGGTCTTCATAATCAGTTGTATTTGTATTGAAAAGTATGAGACTTGGCCCATTATACCGTTCCTTTATGGACCACCGTCGGGTCCTTTGCACGGAGCGTATCAGCATCGGGGAAAATATTCTTGCCAGAAATTGTTGCCGCTCCGTGCCTGCCCCGCGACGATGTTGGTCGGTGATGGAACGTTCTACTGGGCTAGTCTAGTCTCATACTTTTCAATACAAAGATTTTTTTTTGCCTGACACGTTCCTAACACGGTCATGG
Source organism: Noctua fimbriata (assembly GCA_905163415.1). NCBI lineage: Eukaryota > Metazoa > Arthropoda > Insecta > Lepidoptera > Noctuidae > Noctua > Noctua fimbriata. The sequence goes on along the minus strand of LR990922.1, from coordinate 12,502,095 downwards.
TATGAAACGGTGTAGTTGGCAGTCTCGTTTAGATCTTTAAATAACCCAATCGCAAACAGATGCTTATCATGGTGACGACTTTGTCGAAAACACTTAAGTTATAGTTTCAGAATGTTTTCGAATCGAAAGCCTTTTCTTTTATATACCGATATGTGAATGTCGAACGAAAAAATATATTTCCATGTTGTGACCAACTGGAAACACAGATAAACTCTTGAAATATTTTTTTGTGTTGACATTGATTATTTTAGTGCTAACAAAATTTTGTTTTCTTTTTGTTTTGCCATCAACGTCCTAGCCATGGAGACAACTGGTAAAGTCTGTGATTACGATACCTTCGGGTGACGCGGTTCGTTGCTTCAAACAGATTAATATTCCTCAAACTTTGAGACCTATAACAGTAATTTTTTACTTTATTCTTTATAAATGCATGTTTTGTTCTGCAATTTTGATACAGTAAATTAACTAGCATAAAACATATTGTATTCACATGTATTCGTTTTTTCCTGCACATCAATTTGCTACAAAAATAGTGAATAAAACAATAACGGATAAAATTCGTTCAAGCTAAAAATATATGTAAATCTCACACTTGAGAAATATTCATTTGTATGAAAGAACAGACGGAGAGCGTCGCCCATGATGTATTTAGGGGCATGCAAAACACAGTAATTGTGTACAGTACACAGCTAACGTTGTTGTTGAAGTTAAATCTATAAATTGGTTCATTGACAACTGTTTAAACATCGGTTATAAATACAATATACATGGAAGTGTGGGCATTTTCATTATAGACAACAATAACAACAGTAGTTGTATTAGCATCACTGTAATAAATAAAGTGAATCTCGACGCAAAAAACTTATTTCCTAGCTCTCATTTTCCAGCCAAAGTAGTGAATACGAATTTATTGTATAATCTCTGACTTTTGAAAACTCATGAAAATAAATTGTTAGAGCAGACGACTGTGGAACTAATGGCGCTACTGTCGTTTGTCCTGATGGAGACATTATAAAGATGCTGCCATCTAACGTAGTGTTGTGTTGTCTAACTTTATGTTCATTGGCTGAAATTGCACCAGCACAACTGTTATAGTTAAACAAAGCCATATTTTTTGTGTGTTGTCTTAAAGTTTCACATAAAAATTCAAGAACAGATTATCTTTTGAATTAGTAAACACTATAAAACTGCTTAGATGTTCTCAAGTTAGAAAATTTTCTTGTATGTGCCTAACTATGTGTTCTTACGCGTAGGCTCCTGTGTCGGTGGTGGCGAAGCCCCTGTTCGCGCGGGGGGGCGCGGCTCCCCCGCCGCCCGAGCTGGATGACCTGTCGCATCTCGCCTGACCCGCACCCCCCCGCACCTACAGCGTGGCTATCATCAAGAAGTACGCTGGCAAGAAGAATCAGTGAACTATAGTTTTGCAGTTTTCGTGATAATATCCGAACGGGGACTAAATGGATTTAGAAGTAAGATGAACTATTTTCTGTTTCAGTAGCTAGGCTTTCATGAATTACGTAATCGTTACTAGACAGAAACAACCCCGTATGAACTTATATTGAATATTAATGTGCGTGCCTCTAAGTCCACACGTTTGGTCCCCTTGTGATTAAGTTTGTAATTATATTTGGTGACATTTTCTAATTTGAATTTAATTCGTACAACGTAGCCTTACTATGAATACTTTGGTTAAATAGTTTTAGGAGTAAATGTTATACTTACAATTACAATAACATGATATGGATTGTCAATTGATGTTATTTACTTTAGTGCATATACCTAAGACTTATTTTGGGTGCCCAATGTATCATAATTGAAAATAGTGCATAGTGTTTTGGTATATTATTTCAATATTATTCTATGTATTTAAAAATAGTTGATACAAAATATATGATATGAATTAAAAACAAGAGTGCTTTTAATTATTAATTAAGAGTTGATTCCCATCTAGTATAGTTCTATTATTTTTTTTTGTAATGAAAACAATAATACTTGTTTAAGGTAAAAAGATGCCGTGCTTACCTTAGATAATAACATGTAGCTTAAATCTAATGTCGCTACAAGTTTTTACGTCCATGAAAAACAAAAACTTTCTCAAGCATTGCGGACGTTGAAAAATGATTTTGAAAAAACTGTGATACACGTGTCTCATAATTTTGAGTGAAGAGTGTGTACACCATGTCGCGTATGTACATACCTTATGATCCCCCATACAGGTAGCGTCTCCTATGACGCCATAGGCAGCCCTGCGCCGGGCGCGGGCTCGCCCTCTCACTGGTCGCGTTGTCAATTTCCTGAATAAAACTATGCTCTTTGCTTCGTTGGATCTTTTCAAGCCAGCTTGGCATGTGTATTACAAATACCAGTCAAAATCTATTTCCAGCAAAATATAAGCGTAGTTTTAATGTGTTTTGAGATGGTAATGATAGATTACAACATAAGACATAAGATTGATCCTTGGGGTACTCCTTTGTTTATTTCTTTAAGGTCAGAAGTTCCTTTATCACCAGTAACCTGTATTTATTATAATAAATCCCATTATTCAGTTTGATTTTTAAAAGAAACAGAGTCTTACTTACTCAAGGTGGTGAAGTTTTTAAATGTTACGGAAAATATAGTATTTGCCGAAAAGGGATACAGCTACTTTCCCAATAATCCTTCCAGGTTGCGCGCATCTACAAATTTTCTGAGATAAAAGCAGATTGATGTAAAAATTACGAGACAGAATTCCATGGGAGTTTCGCTAAAACATTCTGGTTAATGTACCATGAGTAGTATGTTTTATTAGGGTTTCATGCATAGTCAAACAGCCAGAAACTTAACCGTAAGGTCCTTCGAAGGAGAAGACAGTAATTTAATTAAAAAAATTGATGCTCCACGAGATAGTTACTGTGACGACTACTCTAGTGGCATGTGAACGGGTAAATAAGCACCGAATCCGCGCATAATAGGCACAATGCTTCACAATGAATGAATGCCCACTCGACTGAATTGATAAGTGGGTTGTACCGCTTGCGTGGGGAGCGCGTGTCCGCCCGCCCGCCCGATTCGCCGCGCGCCACTCTCAGGGGAATGTGAACCGGTCGCATATTTGTGCCTATGAGAACCGGCTCTCATAGAGTACTCAATATGTGAGTTATGAAGATGATGCAAAACTGAAATAGATGATATAGAACGTTTCGGTGTAAGGAACGACCAATATCCTATCTAGGTTTTTAAATTACACTCTAGAAATGAGAACGAACGAAACAATAAATAAAGGAAAAGTTTTTTTTAATACTAGGTACTAGTTAAATACTATAGAGGTCGCCAACAAATACGACAAATATGAGCTCAAATAATAACTCATAATGTGAAAAGAGCTTCATAAACGTCCTGAATCAAGTAAAAAGCACTAAAACCGCAAAACAAAAGCTTCGAAAAAATTAAAACTCTGTGCAACCTTTCTGCATTCAAGCCATTTTTCTTGGATTTCACGACCATAATCCTCTCCGAATTTAAGTACACTCTACTGTAACAAATGTCCCATCTGAGAATAGCCATTTAATCTTTGACGATTCTTGCCAGTTGTGGCGGCGGCGCGTTTTGTCTGCCTGACCACTGGCCGAGAGTGGCAGAGGTGGTCGCAGTCGTGCATTCTGTCGCAGTCGCAGCTCGAGAGCGCTCATCCCGCACCGCTCGCTGCCCGACGGGCACCGCGACACTCGACGTTTTCCCGCCAAAATATTTCGCGCACTTTTTTTTTTATTAAAAAAAGATACTGACATGTTCATGTAATGCAATGATCGATTTTACTTTGTGATGCGTTCTTATATTGCGTTCATTTTGTTCTTTGTGTTTTTGCCGAAGTCGACGAAGGCGATACGATGGCTGTAAGTAATGTTTGGTTTTCCCTTTTAATAGTTTACCTTTTTTGTTTACTTTACCGCGCATTTCAAAATTATTCGGGATAAGAAGAAGAAACTTGTGAAATCTAATTTTCAGCTCATAAATGACTGTCTTAAATTCACGACTGTACGTTTGCAGATTGATAAATTTATTTACAGTAACCGTTACTATAGTTTTTTATTAGAACTTTACCAGCTTATATATAATTGTTCAGAATACTAAAAGTTTACAGTTTTATTGTACCGAAATTTGACGTTTTGTTAAAATGGAACGGCACCGCTCTTTTTAAGAATGACGATTTGACAACACAATAATTTGTAATGGAATCTAACTCTGAAAATGAAAACAAGAACTTTTCGATGTTTGCTAATAGGTACCTACTAATAATTATTAAGAACTAAGCCTTGTGTTAGTATTTCAACAAGCTTTTCACAAATAATCTAATAATCAGGTGTTTCGTGCGTTTCTGTTGCTTTAGTGCGAATTAATTTATTATTCCGATTTAAAACTTTATGGCAGTGTGATCTAAGTGGCGACGAAGTTTTTCGAACAGTCATCATAAACTTGTTTTCTACCGATGATTATCGATATAGTTTTCTAGTGAGTTAAATATGGCCCACATTAATGAAGAAAAAAGTATAGGCCCCCGGCTTAAAAGACGGGTGCGAGCCCGGCCGGGCGGCGACCAGTCAAGAGATAGTAGAACCACCTCTTTTAAATAACATGAGGTCCTCAAGAGCCGGTCCCACTTTCGGAATCAAACTCTTCTTCAACTCTAAAGGGTGTAAATAGACCCATAACATATCCGAAAGGCACTTGTTCTCCCCGTCTTTGCGATCACTTTTTTGTTCTAGACCATACCTGGGAACCTTCTAGTTACGGAGATATTGAGGGTCAAAATTCCAACAATTTCACAAGGTTTTTTTTAAATACATGTTTTTAATGTAAGATTTTTACTTTATACACCTCCACGTCCCCCGTACTATTCAATCCATCCAGCAGCACAGCTTTGAGTGGTTTCCATCGAGTCTTACCTTAAAACGTGATTTTTCACCCAAAAAAAAATCGATTCCCAGCAATATTTTTTGCGTAGTTTGATGTACAGAATGCTTGGTTGACGGTTATGTGACGGGTCTGTTTACACCCTGTATAATGGCAGCTTTTCAAGTAGTCAGAGCAAGCAAGAGCTCTGATCACAAAACTGTCATAATTATGATTTTCCAATCTAGATACCTAGTTAGTTACTTCCCCTACTGGTTATTACTATCCCTCGCGGAATAAATAAAATAAACTTTTTAATTCTGTAACATACCACATCATGCCGCTGGACTCTTCTACAATAATTTTTAGATGCCCTTTTTTTCTAGCAGACTTTTCCCTTATTTGTCCGGTATTCTTGCCTTCATCATATAAATGTTTAAAAACTTTTCTAAAACGTTAGGATATAAGTATGGGAGAACTCTTTGCAGCCAGTATTGGGGGCAAAATCGTTAAAAAAACACTTCTACGGCGGGATTGTCTTGATAACAGCGTATAATACCTACATTTGCAACCTTGTACCTGCAGGATAGGAGATAAAACAGCTCACCGTCATAGCTGTACCCTATATCCGATTTGTCGAAGTTGCCATAATTTTTACACTTGGCCTGGTAGTTACTTGAGTGATTTCCAAGTCTTACAGCTTGTGGACAGATGCTCACTTGGTGGTAGAGTAGTGAAGGATCAAGGACGTACTTAAGTATCTCTTGCCATACTCTGCCACGGGTTGGATTCGGGCATTACGTGAGGGTTCTAGCCGATTTCAATAATAGTGTAGTGGCTTTAAGCTTTTTAATCTTTGCGCTGAGAGTGAGTTCTGCTTCTGACTATTTCCAGATTCCTATTTGTTATGTTTTCCCTGCGTATTAGACTTCTTTTCGGATTTGTAGAGATGCAGTGACCAGTGTTAACGGCGGGCGTGGTAATGGCGTCTTCTCTGTCTATTAATCTTTGGTGCCGAAAATTTTCTTTTTTAGATAGACATTTCAAACTAACGTCCTTTGTAATTTAAAATTAATTCCTATACAACAAATACCTATACGTATAACATCTCTGGGAGAAGCTAAAGATTCACCTTACTCCCAGAGGAGATAATAACTGTTTTTGATTACTGGTATAGCAATCAAGACAATGTTGTAAGGTGGGCTAACGTTCTGTCCGATGAGTACAGTTTGGAGTGTGGTGTGACAGAGTGGCTTCACATCCCTTCGGCTCTACAACCACTGAGTTGATTGAGAGTCTTAGTAGCACTGCAGTCGGCTGTACTATTGATTGCACCTGTATTAACAATTTAAGCTTTGCTGACTGACGATATGGTACTGCTGAGTCCTTCAATTTGCAGTCTATGGAAACTCATTAAGAGATGTGAGGAGTTCGCCGTGGCTCATGGGCTCAGGTACAATGCGAGGAAAGTGAGTTTCTATTATTTCAACCACGGAATCTTACAGTCGACACTGTCCCATATTTTACACTAAATAGTGTACCGCTTAAGAGAGTGACGCAGGTTAAGTACCGGGGTCACTGAGAACCTCGCTGATGACATGGATGTTGAGAGGGAACGTAGGGTGTTGGCTATCCGTGGGAAAATGCAGGCTCGCAGGTTAGAACGGTGCACGAGTGAGCTGAAGTACACTATGTTTTTGGCATATTGCCTATCGTGTTACTTGTGCACCTTGTGGTTCAGCTGTACTCAGCGGGCACTTAATGCCCTACGAGTACAATATAATAATGTTGTTTGGCATGTTTTTGGAAGCTCGGTATGATGGCTTTTAAGCCATCATGAGCAAGAGGGCGCCCTTATTATTGCATCGTATACGGGCAAGCTCCAACAGCATTCTAAAAGTAACAGCGAACAGGGGACAGGCTTGACGGTCCATTTGTTAAACACTGGATTGCACTCCATGTGTCAGTCTGATTACGTTTGTTTTTATTTTTTGTGGTTTACTAACATAGACCTTAAGTACTTACTAACACAAATATAGATCTGTATTATTATGTTAGGGATGGTGTGAAATAAAGTTCTTATATAAAGCGTGTAAATAGACCCTTAACATATCCGCAAGACCCTTGTTCTCCCCGTCTTTGCGATCATTTTTTTGTCTAGACCATACCTGGGAACCTTCTGGTTACGGAGATATTGGGGGTCAAAGTTCCAACTTTTTCATAAGATTTGTTTTAAATACTTCTTTTAATGTAAGATTTTTACTTTTCACACCTCCACGACCCCCGTCCTATTCAATCCATCCATCAGCACAATGCTTTCGAGTGCTTTCCATCGGGTCCTACCGTAAAACGTGATTTTTCACCCCAAAAAAAAAGACGATTTCCAGCAATAACTTTTGCGTAAAGTTACTTAGTTTGATGTACAGAATGCTTGGTTGACGGCTATGTGAAGGGTCTGTTTACACCCTGTAGAATATTGAAGAAAGTGGGTACTATAAATTAAATTATAGTTCGACAATTTTAGCTAGTATGATGTATGTAGAATTAAATTCCAATAAAATGTCAATTTCCTCAGGTTCAAATCTACAACTACCTTCAAATCTAAAAGATTTGAAGCTGGCAACATGTCGCAATGACGACACATTTTTAGTAATTCTTGGTAAGATTGTTTTCTTTGAGCTTTACACATACCATCTAAATTCGGGAACTTCCGTGACGCCTTACTTTTATTGGTGTTCTGATCTATTCGGAGTAGGCAGATATTTTTTATTAATCGCATCATGCGATTATAGCATATATCATGACTTTTTCAAAAATTGTTATTGCTAATTCCGTATAGGTGTTTTAGATAAGAAAACAAAAAGAAACATTTTCCGAGTTGCCTCTAAAACTATTACAATAAAATTATAACAATACGGGGATGACCTAGGTACTCCGATGAATAGAATAATATTAATTAATAAATACTTTTAAAAACCGGAGGCAAAAATCTTTGAAATCGCGGAGTCATGTACATACATATTAACACGATCATCTCGGATCAATGACCGTAAATCAATCAACCTACTCCGATCCTTGCATATTACTCAGATTACTCTCATTTGAGCAAAATAGCAACGTCTAGTCTAGTCACAGGTCCAGTGTTGATCCATTTCTGCGAATAGTTATGTAGCTTTTTCGTTATGATGTACAAAGAGGAGGTACAAACATATTTTTGTACATTTCGAAATTGTTATTTAGTAGTGAACATAACAGAAGCAAAAGCCTCTGAAGGCTGGTATCGGTAAAAAGGAACGATTAAGGTCGAAGTTGGGCAAACAAAAACGTGCATTATTACTAATTACCATGTACAAATATTTGAAGTTAATATGCCAGTAATTTTAATGAACTTATTAATTAATGTTACAATGCACACAGAAAAACGAGATCCGACATCGCAGATTAAAACTTACTGTAGCGGATTAACGTGCAAATAAAGGCAATATTGATTAACATCATTATTTACGTGAATCAAACAACAAAGGCCAAACCATTACGAGTTCCACATAATTAACGAATGCTTAAAGCGAATTAATCAATACAGCCATCACAACAGTACAAAATGGTACGAAATAACATTGTTATTGTACCATTTGAAACATCCACAGGATTTAAAGCGGTTGTAACGGGTCGGCTCCCCGTCCATCGGCGCTCCCTAATTGAACATTGCACTAATGAGCACCGTTGTTCAGTTGCAACCCGCAATTATTCGCCCCCGAGATTACACCCGGTAATATCCCGGGAAATGTGAGCTTTGCTACGAACACGATTTTCGGCAAAGCTCTAAGTACTTAATTATTTCAATATTACGGTTGCTCGTGTTTATGTTAATTGCTAAGTTAATGTCCTCTGGCGCCTCGTAAAACTTGATACGTATGAAATGAAGATGAATTTTATTAATTTAGGTACATACTTTAGTGCTTTAGTCCGTAATAAGCTAGCGTTATCTTACACCGAAGACGTCATCAAGATAATCATTAGCTCATAAAATTTGTAAAATGTTGTTAATGATGTCCAGCAGTGGACGTCTTTCGGCTGAAATGATGATGATGATGATGATGTCCAGGTGTGTGGTAATGATTCAATATTGTTATTGTTCTGGTGTTGGTAATGAATAGATTTAATTTGTTAGTTGGCCATTATTAACTAAAACGCTTTTGCTTTGCTAAATTGTATAGTTGAATATGGATAGGTGCAGTCGAAACTGATAAATCACATAATCGTCAAAATCAGTTTAGGTGCAAACAACATTTGCACTATCCAAAGTAATGATATCTGTTTACATTTAAGAGTACCACAGGGACTAGTTCTGAGCCCTTTCATCATCTTGATATAAAAAAAAATCTTGATATAAATAGTCTCTGCACCTAGGACTCTATCTACAATGATACGAAGAAAATGAGTTTCGTTTTATAATTATATTATTACTATGCAGAAATACTGATTGTGAATACTGCTTTGGGTGCTTAATGCAAAACATTGAAAATGTTAGAATTCTCATTTAGTTTGAATCATTCTTTACAACTACTAACATCTAGGTTAACAAGTTCATTTACGAATAAACAAAACTACGCGCTTAGTGGACGGGGATAGTATGATTAATTGAGATGGGACAGTAAAGAAAGAGCCTTGCTTTAATTTATTAGAACTGATAAATTGTTATTTCAAGTAAAATATTGAAGCAAACACGTCATTTAAAAAAACACGACAATTCCGACATTTTAGCCATATTAAACAGATAAAAAATCTCTTGTCATTTCAATATCCGCAACCCCAGCAAAAGACATCTTCTAATTTGTTCATTCGGAGTCACGTAGCAATACTAGCAATATCTATTGAATATTTCCGGGATTAATTCCAACGTCCGCGTAATATACTTTTATATCACACATTACTTTCATATCCAAAGTTTTACAGTAAAATGTCCTCGTGTAAGTGATTCCGGTGAGAGGAGCGGTCTCAGTTTTCGCTGAGTTAGCAAGGGCCGTGTGTGGCAGACCGAAAAAAATAATTTCCTTCGCTCGAGTTCCCACTGTGACTTTTCCAGTCGGCCGTCCCGTGCATCTGGCGGGACCTATTATTAGGGGACGGCTCTTAATGCTTTCTTAGGTATTTTTATATGGCTGCCGTCTTAGTTTTTACGATTGTGATTTTTATTGAATTCCCCCTTCAGCGTAACGTATGTAGGTGGCCGACGTATGCCTGCCGAGTGCGGGCGAAGGTAAAATATGAGCCACTTAGTAAAAGATTTATTTTATTGCACTGTGCTGGACACACGTTCTACCAGTTTTATTTTTCACATAAAAGAAGGATTTATGTCATCGACTACTACCTTGATTGAAAGGCTATAAATCCTGTTGTAAATGTTTCTTACAAGTTAGCTAGTCGATGGTTATTAATTAACTTAAGTTTTTCAAGATTGAGTTTCTTAGGTTATAGGTATTAAAGATACGATATTAAAACCTATTACCATCCTGGTTTTAAGATGATGATAGAAACCTACTACTCAGGTAACTACAGGTACTTGTAGGTAACGTCATTTAATTAAATCTGTCAACTTCCTCGAAAGCCTACAAAGGCTGGGGGCACGAAGTTAGTAGGTACACTGTACAGGCCAAAATGTGAAGGGCTTCGCAGGGGCCCAACTTTGTGCTGCTACTCGAGTTCACAACTTGTACTGAATGGGTAGCACTACAAAATTAGCTAGTGCTTATAATGTTGCTTCGTAATATTATCGGGTAGGTAGATAGTTAGATACATAGTATTAAGTAAACGCTACTTCAGACACCGGAGGGCGCGCAGACTTTGATCGTTTAGAAATAGATTTTATTCATCTGCACTATTGAGTGGTACATGGAAGCTCTCCAATTAATCTTAGCTGAGAACAAACGACTTAATTCCTCAACATCTCGAAGGATTGTTTTTGTTGGTCGCTCGAGGGTGGAGCGGGCAATAAGTGCAACAAATCGTTGTGTGCACGATTCATTTGATCTGACACAAATTTATCCACGCCGCGGTGCTCTTTATTTACACCGACGACGATGTTCAGTTTGTCCTGACAAATTCATAAATTACCGACATCCTCACCGCCGTATTTGTTCGCCTTTTATTTTTGTCACACATTTCTTGTTCGGCCGTATCGACGGGAACCTTTTTGATGTATGCTTCATTAATCAATTGTATCCGATACGGTATAATATTTTCCACGTAGGATTAAACTGCCTCGGAATTCGGTTGATATTGTTGGTAGTATCGAATTTGTTTCCCCACAAATGAAACTTTTGACATATCATAAACCGAGAAGTTTGACTGGGCACCACACTAAATTGCCAAAGAAAAGAAAATGCTGAGCTGTCTGTCACAAATATAAAAATCGAAACCTGCACATCGCTTTACCAATTACTTACTACAAAAGAAACAAGCAACGACAAAGAAAATGTAAGTCAGTCGTAGGTAAAAGGTGGCAATACCAGTAATTAGCGCTCATAGCCGAGCAAGGTGGCCGGCAGCACGCGGGGCGAGGGAGGGGGCGGCACGCTGTCTGGCTGAGGTTGACTCACGCGCGTACTTCCCGCGCGGTCGCTCCGCCCGCCTAACGCACCCGCCGGTAAAAAGCTCTATAAGCGATTTTCTTACTTTACTTGTCGCTGTCGCGGGTCGCCACGTGCTGCCTGTTATCAAAGAGCTCTTATGCAAAACGTTATTCATTATTTTATAAAAAAAAAAAAACATTTTTGTGCACTAACACACTTGTACGTGTGTTTCATATGCAATAAGAACAAAACCCTCAGCACATTAAAATGACAGTACCAACACAAACAAAACAGAAAAATTAAACGATACAATCTGACAACAAAATAATTCTGTTGAAAACTCACATAAGTACGGGGCTATCACAATTTTAATATGTCGTTTTGTCCAGCGCGCTGCAAGCTTTTTCTCTATAAAGATAAGGCACGTCTCGGCACTCCGTTCCCTCTCACAACTTGCAAAAAACACTTGTTATAATCTGCTTCATTTCTCTTGCAGGATTAGTCGACAAGATTTATTGACCGATGTTTTTTACTTTTTGACTGCCATACAACCGCATCCTCGTGTTAACATCTAAAATAACGCAGGCCACAGCTGCAGTTTCTGAATGAGTGTCGAAACTCGTCTTGAAATATCTCATGTTTGGCTATTAAGCGACAGTTGAGGCACAACCCTTAATTTATATCTCTGTTCCGAGATATATTATTATTGTCATTAAAATAAGAAGACCTTAAGGAAATGTTAACAAGCCATGTTGTACCAACTGTTTTGTTATCAATCAATTTTAATTATTAATTTATCTCAATTTAGGTACCATTTAAACATAAATATTAATTTTGCTTCTCAAAATATATTTCATTGCAATAGTCGAGAGTTCGAACCCCTTACTTTCTTTCTTCAAGTCTAATTAAAATAAGATTTTACATTACCTATTCAGCAAAATTCGCTACAAATGTACATATTTGAAGTGTTAAAGTTGCGTAGGTATGGTCTGTCGTTGCATTATTTTTATAAGTGCTCTACGTCCACCATGTCATACCAATAAAATGAAACAAATTATTCGTTTCAGCGCGCTGACTTAGATAAATAGCCCTTGTATTGAACAATTTGTTGAGTAATCCCTGCATTTGTTTCAATTATTCCGGCTTCCTACTTGATGGCCACTTACCTACATTTAAATCTAATGGCTTTCTCCGACACGTGCTCGGCATATAAACTCGTTGAATAGTACCTAATTACACCGATGTTCCCGTACAATATCCATTTTATAACGTTTGTCATATCCCTCATATTAATGCGCTATTACTATTCTCGAGCGGGAATTTCATATGAATATTTTCATTTATAAGCGCACATTTGCCAAATGGGAATTGGACATCTTGATTACAGATAGTTATTAGGCACTTTCTGTGTGAGTGCGTGTGTCAAATGGTTCATAATTAGGGTATCATTGTCCCGTGTGTAATGGAGCGAGGAAGTTAACAGAGACTGGGAGGAAAGCCAGCCCTTGTAAGTGATTGTAACAAATTATGATCTTTCGCTCACATCACCTAAGTAATTGTTGATTGAATGCAATGTTGATTGGTGTAAGTATCCGCAGTAGATGTGGGCTTAGAAATGATTCGACAGTTCCACAATTTGTTGCGTGTATTACCGTAGCAAATGTCATTTAAAGTTCGTAAGGGGGAACCGAGGAATAAATGGAATCCACCGTAACCGTGTACAGAATGATTGGATCATAAATGAGCTTAGTAAACTGCTGGCTACCTATGTGTATTCAAAATATTATGTAGGCAGGTAAGTATTTCGAGGCTTGTGGCTTCCGACAGCTGCAATGCTTTTTAGGAGCTTTTCGTCGGCAATGTAGCGCTAGTTAAATTCGCATTTAGAAGTTCGATACCGTTAAAGTTTCCTTGGAACTTCCCTTGCGCGATGCAGGCCCGGTGGCCGCAGGCGGCAGCGGCGGTTACACACGCCACGACAATCATACAGCATTTAATCATCATTAAAGCGGAATCAGCGACGCGCCGCTGCAGCCGCGTCAGCTGTATTGCGCCCCAAACGGTTTTTTTTGCTTCATCGCAGATTTTGGACGATGTTTTAAAATGTTTTTTTTTTTTTTACAATTTTAAATGTACCAGACTGCGCAAACAGTGTAAAAATTCAATGGTGGTTTTATGTTTCATTAAGTAAATTGGCTTTGTTTGTTTGTTTGGGCTGTCGCAGCTTTGTTTTTAAGGATGATACAAGGAGCGTTTATAAAATGCCGGTCTATCTAGAAATTATACAATAACGAGTTCCTGTTTGTAAAGTTAGGGCCTAGGAAAACAAATCACAAATACGTACGAAGCAGGAAAATAGAAAATGTTGTACGGCGTACGCAGATGTACGATTTATCTACCCCTTTTTAATTCAATGACAAGCCCACTGTAATATTAGCCATTTCAAATAATACTATAGTCCTGTTATTGCGCAGACATGTGACCCTTTTCGGTATTAGAAAAATGACATTGTAACTTGACGGCCTATTTTATCTACATGCACAACACAAAGAGATCTACCCGAAAAATGCTGGGTGGTCTTTTGTGCCGACGACCAGTTATGACAAAGCGAAACCCCGTGCCCCTCTGCACGGTTCTTTGTCTACCAGATCGAGATAGGCGCGTAAAATTTGATACGGGAATTATTTTATTAGATCAAACGTACACGTGCGCGCCGTGACGAATGCGATAATGTTCCCGGCCGGAGTCCAACAACGGAACAATTACATTCCACATGAATTAACCATAATAGTAGGATTACGGAAGCTTTGAGCTCATAGCACCGTGACTCGATGTCCGGAGTCAATTGGTGGTGGCGTGGTGCGCTATTCTGCGGATGCGTGCTGCGTAGCTGTTTCCAAGTTGGCAGGAGTAAGGAATAGCTATTACTGTGTTGTTGCATGTGGAGCGAGTGACGTGGCCCGTCGCCCGTCAGTATGGCTGCCGTGAGTGGTGACGTCGCGTGCGCTCAGCGCTGTCCCCCACAACATTACACGGATATCGACTTTCCAAGGGATACTATGCAAATATCAGAACGGCCTTCTTTAACAACTTTTTAGTTACCGTTGTTAGTAACATCGTGTAATCTTTTCGCGGCATGATATTTTTGTATTGATTGAACTTTGTTGTTGTCGTCAGAAAAATCTTCAGTTACGGAAATAACTTTTAATTAGGACGACATATTTGTGAGAAGGTATGCTCTTGATAAGATAGAAATGTTCGAGCTATGCATATAATAAATTGCTGTGACTATGTTTAAGTCCCACGAATAAAATTTATTTTACCAAAAAAGAAAGCTCATAAATGTGTCTACGTTTCACATAAATCATAGTTGAATGAAAAATAACCTCAGTAGGAAAATTCTCGAGTTACATAAGATCTTTCCGCAGTTCTAGATTTAAATTCAGTTCGACCGAATCATAAAAAGTTTTTGCTAACGAAGTTGTTGAGGATCTTTATATAATAAGCCTTAATAGGATAGAAGTGCCAAATTATAAGCTTTTTTGGGACAAATTTTGATTAGAATTAACTACGGTTAGTTCATTTTGTCATGGCAATAGGAGTACAGACCCGAAAACGAAACAAAACGAACAGGTATTAGATTGTGTAAAAGATGATATCGTTCGAAAGGGGTTAAAACAGAGATGATTGTTGAGAGACATGGACCCATAGAAGAAAGTAGGCCGATGCGCCGTCAACTAATAAACTGGCATAAAATCAGGAGGATGGTGAAGTAATTGTGAATAAACTTGCTTAGATAGATACTGTAACAACTCCCTTTGAGAATTGTTAAAAGGAAAATATCGCTGAAAGATTTCTTAGACAAAGAATACCTACGAAAATGTAAAAAGTTTCACATTGTGTAGAACAAAATACATGTTCTCCACACATACTATCGCGGACGTAGGGCCAGTGTTAAGCTAAAAACGATAGAAGAAAGGACGGCTGGTTGTTTATTGTTCGCTCGGTCGCAAAGATATGCGCAACCGAGCGGCGGCCGGTCGCGGAACTAATGCATCAATAATGAACTTGCACTATACTTGGTAATAACTTACGGCAAACCTCAGCTTTGAAGCCATAATTACCTCGGTCCCCAACCCTATTCCGCTCAGTTGCAATCTTTTCATACGTTATTACGTGGCATTCAATTTTGTTCCGATATTTTTGCAAAAGTTTGTTACTATATGTATACTCGCCCATATCGATTAAGTCGTTTTTCATAAAGTACACCCTAACGAAAACTTTATTTTTATCATTACCTTTATTAGCATTCAAGTTAGGTACGAATAATGCCGCCGACTTTACGAGCGTAACAAATCGGTTAGTTTCACAACTATGGCACAAATTCAACCTAGATATTTGAACAAAGCGTGTTCCCCTCACAATATTGGAAACGGTACCATCGGCAACGCGTGTCCTTGGCAGGCACGACGAAACGTCAATGAAATTTAATATACCGTCTACGATAACCCAGTTATTGTAACGTAAGCTGTATATAAAAAGCGGCAAGTACGCCTGCCGCATCCCTCGGTAGTCACTAGTCAGTGTAGTCACCGGGTAGGCTAGTACGGAGTGCCCGCCCGCCGCCGTCGCACGTAAGCTCCTTCTGCTACGAACCACGCTACGCACGCTTTAGCCGCCCAGAGCACCCTTGAAAGGCACAAACTTTTACTATTGGCAAATTAAATAACACACAATACAAATAGTCACTTAATTATCGTAATATCGTATTCATTCTGGTAATTAAATAAATACAAGCTTCATAAGATTGAAGATGTATTATTTTATACGCGACTTATAAATTTATAATAGAGTGAACGAACCTTATAAAAGTTTGTTACCCTGACTCTGGCTGGTTGCACTGTTTAGTACTTGACTTAGATCTACAAGTATGTATTCCTGCCTGCTGCACATACAACAACGTGTTGAGTTAGCCGGCGCAATGGTGCACAAACAGTGACGAATCGCCCCCCATTGTGACCGCTTACAAGCACAGCAACGTTTCACATGGTTAACTCTTACGCTGTCTGTACACAATGGCCCATGTTGGACACACTCCTTCCATCACTCCATCCGTGTAAAACAATCATCAATCAAAATATCAAATAGAGTTAAAATACATCAATGAACGGTGAAATCTGACTGACATCGATATCAAGAATTATGATTTGTAGAGTTTACACGAAACGAGGGAGTAAAATAGTTTTATTTTTATTATTGAAATGCACTTTGGATGGTACATGGCACCTACAAGCACATTTTTTCTTTTATCTTGCTTCTGATGCGGATCATAATACTTGGTTTTATTTTGTTGCAGCCCATGTATTCACTTCGTAATACTTACCTGAAAATGGATTGACAACACATAAAATTTGAACTTTACAATGAGTTTGTTCGTTGATTTACGTCAAATTAAATCTTCAGTAACAAACCTATCGGAGATGGTTGACAAGATATCTTCCTCTGTTTCAAAAGAAAAGAAAACAGAAGAACGTCCGAAGAAAGACGACATTATGTACAGCAGTTCGATGTACAGCAGCTCCATCCACAAACCAACAACGTTGGGCTTCGGCGTTCGTTTTTCCAGCCAAGAAGATGTTTACCAAAGCCTGCCTATGCCTTCGTCTAGGCTACGCAGTCACATGTCACTGCCTAACTTGGGGAAAGCTGAAACTGTGTTCGATAAACCGTCCGCGTCACGACAGGAAGACAGGCCGAAAATTGTGGAACTCGACGAAGATAGACAGGATAGAAACAAAACGAGCATACATTTATCATCGGAAAATCTCAGCGATTGGATTATTGCGTCCATTAATAAGAGACCACATTTTGACGACGTTGGAGACACGCACCCGATGGATTTCTTAGAAAGTATTCAGTATTACATATCAGAATTAAAAATGGCAGAGGAGAAACAGCTACCATTCATAATATCGTGTTTAGAAGGAGTACCGCTCATGTGGGCCCGCTGCTTCAGGAGCGAGTTCAAAGATGTAGAAACATTCTACATGGCTTTCGAACAAGAATTCTGGGGCCCTGACAGACAAAAGGCAGTATTATATGACATGAAACTAGGAAAATATGACGACAGAAACCCGAGAGTCAGTATGTCAGAATATTTTTTGCACAAAGTATCGAACTATCGACATTTAACGCCACCGCCATCGGATTTGGAAATAGTTTATTCCCTTGCAGCTCATTTTCCAACTGCCGTAGAGCTCGAGCTACGACTTGCACCAAAACCAACGCTACGCGAAGCGTACCATGTGCTACGGCGTAGAGAGGGCGAAGGTTCCGATTTTCTACCAAATTATTTGTATGAAATGTGTGAAGCGTTTCAACGTGGTCAAAGACCCGAGTCAGCGAGGCGTGGTGATGGATCATCATCCTCTTACAATTTAGAACACGAAAAGAAATTAAACAAATAGTATTAAAAAGTTTGCACCAATATTTATACGTATTACGTACCACTCACTGCCATCGAATAATTTAATTAGGTCATGAAAGGTAAAATGTTTTTCAAATAAACACTTTAAATGAAAAATTGGGCTGTTTTATTTATCGAATAAATCAATGCTTTAATTAAAAGCGTTGCCTCAAGTCACCCCATATTTTTTTTAAAGAATGAAATTAATTGCAATAAAGTACACCCGTTACGATAATATTATTTTGATACAGAGCGTTGCATGAGAGCGAAGGCAACTGGACGGAGAGCGAATGTTTGGAGGCGCGGCGCGCGGGCTGGCTGTGGGGCGGGCAGGCGCGCGCGTGCCGGCGCCAGCCCTCCGCCATGCCGCACGTGGCGGGCGCCGCGCGGCTGGCCCGCGCCGCCTGCCTGGCCGCGCACCACGGCGAGCGCTGGAACTGCTCCTCCATCGAACTTGCACCCAGATTCACCCCTGACCTGCTCACGGGTGCGTATCTTTTACCTATGTATTTTTATTGAAACGTAACTAACGTAAAACTTTTACGAGCCCAGCACTTGTTTCTATGAACTTTGATTAAGTTTCACTCTCAGTAGGTACCTACATTTTCAGTCCTTGTTGTTTCCACGCCTTGCCATATTAGTCCTTATAAGAAAAAAAGCAACTTCCATCACTAATGTAAGATAAGGGAGACAAGTTTGTCGAGTCTTTTAAATCAACGTGGTTGTATTGTGCGAGCGCGACCGGCGTGACGACAGCGCCCTTTCTTTCAGCAACGGTGCGCGGGTACCGTTCCGCTCCGACCATTCTTTTTATTTACATGACACATGAACATATTTATCACTTCTCGGGTAATTAATTTTCAGATTACACCATTGTTTCAATTTAATTTGAATGCGCTATTGTTAATTACCCCCTAATACTCCTAATAGAGCTGAGCGAGTAGACAGTAAAGAGCAATCGTTCCGATGTCGATAGTACGGGCGGCGCAGGAACCTTATTAAATAACAGAAGACGTCACGCGATGTCTTCATAAGTCTATGCCAGCACGAAACTCGTTGAGCGAGCGGTACAACACGTTGGCTCTCATAGCGTGACGCGACTGCATGGTAAGAAGGTAAATATTGATCTAATAAATGAATAGGAATAAGAGACAAACGCACAGACATAATATATAGGTATATCGGTCATGAAATTTTCGTCGTCGTTGTCGAATCTTTCATAAAAGTTCGTAGAGGAACAAGATTTTCCGTTGATGTTAACGCTATCCAATCTCTTTTTGCGTCGCTCTCTAACAATCAGTGTTCCAAGAGAGACGTTAAAAAAACAACTATCTAAAAGTTAGGAATAGAAAAGAAGACAAACAATGGGGAAGTTTTTCTAGTTTTAGCATGGTCGGCGACATTGTGTAGTTGGCAGCGAGTGCGGCCCGGATGCCGACGGTCGACTACTGCGAAATACGGAGCATTGTTTTTGGTCACCATTTCGGCGTCCGTCTGCCCACTTTAGGAAATTAATTGACACGGAACGTTGTCGGCTACAAACAAAACCGTTAGGAATCTTTGGAGTGCTCCCGGCTTGATACATTTTAATTAAAAGTTTTACGAAGCGAATAAAGTCTGCGGCCGCTGTGGCAATGAACAAAGAATAACTTTTCATTAAGAGCCGAGGTGTCTGCTTAGAGAGGTGTCCGTCTAATTTTGCATACGGTCGCTTCGCTAACGATTTATGGGCCCATGAATAATAACTGTTTAATTCTTCTCGTCTTATTAATCTTGACGTCAGTGAATGATCATAATCTTGTTATTATTTCGAATCCGAAGTTGTATTTCAATGTAGTACAGGTAAACAAAACCGTTTAAATAACAAACAACAATGATTGTGGAAGCTCCTGGCACTGGATGTACCCACGTCATTCGTCATCCATGCTCGACGTGACAGCTAGTGCCTATCGCCGGTGTCACGGCATCGCAAATATTTGATTTTGTTATGAGCTGGTTTTCGTGACGTTTTCCTTTACATGCGAAAAATATGACGGTACATACGCAGGATCACCCGCGACATCGCGAGGTTGCGTTTCTGTTCAATGAGTTCTCCCAAGAACACGCTGGGGCACTTGTAAAGCTTTTTTGTGGGTATAAAACATTAAATGGAAGAAAAGAGAATAATGCCGGGCAGGCCACCACACAGAAATCGAGAAATACTTTACGTAAGTAAAACTTTAAATTTCTGAAACTTCACTTAATTCAGCTTCTACTTATTTCACATTTCATGATGCACGGTTTTGTAGAAAAGCTAACCATCAAATAAATCTGTCTACCAACATGATATTCTGGTGCATTCCTATTCTCAACTAAACGATATAATATCAAAGCCATCTAAGGCGGTTCGGAATCGGAACGCCAATAAAACCTCAACTCGGGCGATTTTATCGTCTTCAATAGCAGCTTGCAAAAGCATAAAGTTATGATGACAAAATCTACATCTCGATAGGTAGATAGATTTACTACCTTTGGTGCCTACTATAGGTTAGGTTAGGTTTGTGTCTGCGCACATACTTGTGCACTGTAACATCTGCGCCGATGGCTAATCTGAATTAAGATTGGGCGCCGTGACCGAAAACGGTCAGGAGGACTATATATCGCTAAAATGATGATGATGATTAAGTTATCCAATTATATCATAAAAATGATCAATAAACAATGCCTTTTCAGTTACCATTTTCTCAAGCTTCCAAGTATGGATTCAATTACATTGTTAGTAATAGATACTCCAACAAACTTCATGTCTGCAAACTGCAACTACCGAGGTATCAGAACTTCCCAAATTAAACAATATCTTAAAGCGCTTGAGGCACTTTCATCGGGAAAGCGTACAAAGTTAAGAGTATAAATCAATCTCGTGAATCCTTATTGATGAGATAAAGCTTTCTTCTGAAAACCATGAAAGTTATCTTTAGTCTGTTAAATTAGAAAGACGATCGAAAGCTCGTCTTACAATGCGATCAGCGGTGAGGGTTTAGGGTCGAGGTACAGCGAGACGGACAAAAGATTTAATTACACGCATGAATCAAGCGTGCAGGGCGCGGGGGGCGGCAAGTGAGGGTAGCAGTGGGAGGGGGAGGGACGTCATTCAGCGATAACCGTGAGCTGTGCACTCACGCGCGGTCTGCGCTGCCGATGTGCTGTGTGATAAGCCCGTCAGATGCCATTGTTTAACTCCGCTAAGGACGTGCGGGCTTTATCGCGCTGATATCGTTTGTAATTAAAAACGATTCTCTTGATGGAAAGTGCCTATCTGTACAAGACTTGTATAAGGGCTCGGACTAAAGTAGGGAGTTTATATCGGGTTAATTTTGCTTGGCTCTACTTTGTAGAAGTCATCTTTGCCAATTTGCCTATTACAACTTGCGTCACAATGTTCAAGATCTCGCTTTCCAAATCTCACGGTCTTCAAGCTGGATATCTGTCAGCTTAGTCAATCTGTGATATTGATACGTCGGTATTAAGATCGTCGGTCAATTTGAGGGGAAGTAATGCGCAACATTTCCTGACTCTTAGTTTAATATATTTTCAGTTATATTAGCATAAGTTGTTTGATGAATTAACTCTATTTTATTTATTAGGGGCATAAAACAGTTACATGCTACAGAAAATATAAAAATCCTTAAAAGCTAAAGATCACAAACATGTAACTCACACCAATATCGTCTTAACAAAAGAATAACAGACTTCTGTGACAGCTGTATTTAATGTGTTAAAAATTAATTTAATTAATTTCTCCCCATTTAATTCAATTAAACTTATATCTTAATACAAATTCTCCATGTAAAATACTGGAATTCAGCTGCATCCGGTTAGACTGGAAGCCGACCCCAAACATAGTGGGGAATAGGCTAGGCAGATGATGATATTGATTCAATTCAATTCAGTTCAGAATAATTCAATTCAATATAATTCAATTCAAAATAAAATACAAAATAATTACAATACACTAAGTATGAGTCAGACCTATATACCTAAGCAGAATATGTACCTACAGCCTAAACAATGACGTAAGTTATCAAAGCAACGGGAGAAACTTGTGAAAGATTTACTTTGTAAGCGTAGCGAAGTGTCGACTACTTGTCCGAAAGTTTTATACAGGCGGGCGCGGGTGCCAAAAACCAAACCGGAGTTTACTAAAAACTTGTACAGTTCGAAGTCGAAGGGTTCGACAGCAGTTAGATATACATAATACAAATATGAACTTGAAGACCTGTGGACTACTACAAGCACTACCTATGCCTGCATTGTGGAATGCAATAAAGAATTGAGTATACTATATCACCTATAGACCACGACCTATAAACGCGTCTTGCCACAGCGACTTCCGAAAAAACAAACAGAAGTTTGAAGGATAACCACGATCCAGCCCGACACGACTTGCGGAGCGACGGCACACACACGAGGGAAGCAACAGACTTACAGACGCGCGCGCGACTCAATTGACGCAAGGCGCATCGCACGAAATCTCTGAAAGAACCATAAGGAGAACAAACTTCCAATGTTCAATGCCGCGAAGGGAAATCCCCTTTGATGTCTTGGATTCGATCTCTAAACATTAGAATCTGTATCTTGTTACCACTAGCTACGAATGAATTTACGTTGAGTAAACATAAAATGCTCTGCCCTGCAGTCCCCGGTCTGCGCTGGCCTTTAAAGCCTAACTGAAAAAAAAACTGCTAAGCTGTAAAGGCTCTAATTATATCGCAATATCTAACTTTACCCCTGATGAAGTTATGTTGTAGTTGCAATCGCAACATATTTCCGAGAATGGGCTTTCCATAATTGAATAATAGTCAACTCGCTGGCATTTAGATGTGCTGAGTGCTGACATATAGACGATAGGTGATTCAATGACTATGCGATACTAGCTGATGAAGGGCAACCTATTCTTACTCTCTTCGATCGATATCAACTGGTGAACGTGCCGATGCCAGTGTGACAAATATCAGAGATCTTTTTTGAAATGTGGTCACCATGTGGTGTGGTGTGCCCTAACCTAAGGTTGACCTACAAATACCACTTTGGCAGATGCCTTTATCCAGCATTGTAGTTCAGTAAGCAATACAGATACAATCTGCAGTGACAAGCAGGTGAGAGCAAGCGTCAGGTCTTATCGCACTTAGTGAACCGACGTGTTGCGTTAAATCTAGCTCTTGCAAACAATACAGGGTGGAAGGAACACCGACGCTAAAACGGTTACCACGTATATCATTTTAGGGGTTTGGCACAGAGATTCCATACATTTTGATTTTTGTTTTAATGGCCGACGAAAAATTTATATGTAAGGGGGTTTTAGAATGATGTAATGAATACGTGGTAACCACAGGTGGTAACTCTTTTAGCGTTGGTTTCCCTTCCACTCTGTATATTTTAGCATAAAGGTCAGGTGCTTAGTATAGTACTTTCAATTGGCGTGCGTGTATCACCAAATGTGAGAACGTGGACGAAGCAAAAGGAAACGAGTATGTATAGATTGTAGAGGTAGTGTTCTGTCGTTTCTGCCTACTAATATTATAAAGAAGTAAAATTTGTCAGTTTGGATGTAGGGGTTTTTTGAGCTCAGTTGGAAGACATGTTATTATTATTTGAAAATAATATTGTTGGTAATAAAAAAAAAACCTGTGCAGCTGTGCTTCCACTTCAAGTTCTCGATATCCTCAGGTACCCGCGAGCAAGCGTACGTGTACGCGATGTCTGCGGCGGCGCTGACGTGGTCGGTGGCTCGTGCATGCGCGGCGGGCTCGCTGCCTGCCTGCTCGTGCGCCGCCCCGCCTCGCGCGCCCCCTCGTCCCCCGCGGCAGGCGCAGATCACGCCAGCGGAACCACATGCGAGGTTCAAGTGGGGTGGATGTGGTGACAACTTTCAGTGGGCGGAAAGGTATAAATATATGTTTTTTAAATGATTAAATGCTCCAATTGATTGACCACACATTTCATCGCCTAGGGATAACTAATTGCCCTTTTTAAAACAAATCCGTATTTTTAGATTTGCAAAGCAGTTTCTGGATGCGCATGAAATGGACGTCCGAGAGGGAAAGGTGGAAAATATTCTGGAAATAGAGACGACGACCACGGAGTTACCTACTACTACAACAACCATGGAACCAACGACGATGCCTCCCGTGGTCATCTTAGTGGACGACCAACCAGCGCCAGCCAACACCAGCGTGGCTCCTAAGACGAGGAAGAAGGGACGTCGCGGGCGGAAGCGTCTGCCGCGCTCACCGCGACGAGGAAGACCAACACGGAAAAGGTTCAGATCTAGACCGAGGTTAGCGTATATGAAAGCGTTTTTGCACGATGCTCACCAAACCGATGGATTAGGGCAGAGGTGTATTGAACGCATTTTCAGGATGTAATTGGGGGTTTTTTTTTCCAGCAAAACGCAAATTAATTAGAACTTTTATAAAGTGGTAGTAATTGTAGAACATAATTTATTTTTTCCAACTTCCAGGTACGAATATGAAGACAGAGGATCCAGATACCGCAACATTGAATACCGGATGGCGGCTGACGACCCAAGGTTCGACCCACAAGTGGACCTACGAACTCGACTCGAACGGCTACGAGAACTGATTGCATCTGCTAACCTAATGAACGGACGATTTGGTCGGAAGGTGAATATTAGAATAGAATAGAATTTCTCTTTTTTAGAGTATCTTTTTTACATCCTCGCAGAAGATGGCGGGACGAACTTGACAAAACAAACGACCAGTGGCCCACATTAGCCCTGGATCGTAGCAACTGGAAGTCATGGGGAGAGGCCTTTGCCCAGCAGTGGAATGAAGCAGGCTAGCAGTATCAGTATCAGAGTATCCATGACTCAAAAACTGTTAGTAAAACTTACGACTACGTTAGTAAGCACTGATAAAAACAAAACAACACAAGACATAACGGTGGATCACTGCAGCGACAACCCATGAGTGATAGCACAACAGCGACCCACATAAACAAGGTCCAGGCGACCGGCAATCATGTTTAAGATACTGTTGGTGCGCAGGGTGAATATTGATAGAATTTTATCATTTTCGAATTCCCTAACTTCTGCAAGACAGACCAAAATTAATCAATTACTTAAAGAACATCTTGCGTCTTTAGAACCCGATTAACATGACCTAAATAAACTGATCCACAGTTTAGCAACTGCCGAGGTCGGTCTGGGGATGGGTGACCATAGATCACACATCAAGCTCCTCCGTGTCGGCTGTCATTTGTAGAATTCATTTGCAGACAGTCGTTACGAGTAGTTAGAATCCGAAAGTCTGAGAACTCAGTCTTACCAAGGCGTACCGTATTACCCAGTAACTGGGTTGTGGAGGTCAGATAGGCAGTCGCTTCATGTAAATACTGGTATTAGGCGGCTTCCGGTTAGAATCAGAATGTTTATTTGTTAACATAGGTAGTTACAAAGTGTGTGAAATGTTACATTATACACAGTTACAGTTTAAACTGGAAGCCGATCTCAACATAGTTAGGAACAGGGAAAAGGCTGGGCTGATGATGATGACTTACATATGTTTGTGGTCCAGGCGGTGTCATCAGGCATGCGCACAAAGTGCACGTGTCACGGCGTGTCGGGCTCGTGCTCGGTGCGCACGTGCTGGCGCGCGCTGCCGCCGCTGGCGCGCGTGGCGGCCGCGCTGGCGGGAGAGGCGGCGCGCGCCGGCCCGCTGCGCCCGCACAAGCGCCACGCCAGGCGCGCGCGGCCCAGGTTGCGGTACGTCACGCCTAGTCCAGACTACTGCGAGCCAGATCCAGCTGCAGGATCGCTTGGGACACACGGCAGGTAAGAAGTTCGAAGTACTGTTATTCTTTTCTTACTCTCTAACTACCTAGATCCATCGATTTCATTTGGAATTGGCTCTCCTCGTCACTCTACACCAGACGTGTTTCATGTTTGGTATGTTTCGTTGAGAGAGACACACTTGAGCTTTCTTCAGATCTTTGTTATATAAGAAGGAAAACTATATCTTCTCTCCTTTGACATTTAAAAACATAATGTTTGTTGCTCTCAAGTATAATGTGCATCGAGTTGTTGAAAGAGTAGGATATACTTACCATTAATGCATTTTTACAGGAAATGTAACGCGACCCTGGGCAGTGCGTCAGGCGGCTGCGGTCGCCTGTGCTGCGGGCGCGGGCGGCGCGGCGTGCGCTCCAGCCGGCTCGAGCGCTGCCACTGCCGCTACCACTGGTGCTGCCGCGTCGACTGCCAGCTGTGCCGACTTACCACCGAGGAACACTACTGCAACTGAACCTTCTTACTTGCTCGTTATCTGAGTTGAACAGTCTTCTTCTTTTCGTGTGAACGGTACTTTGGTTAGACTATCCTGGGCTCAAACGATATAGTCTAACCAAAGTAGGTTAGACTATATCGTTTGAGCCCAGAAGGTGGCCACGCTGAACAGCTATGTTGATAATAACCTCCAGCAGCGAATCTTATGTTGACAGTTCCTGCAACGTACATACGTCTGCTGCAATTATGTATAAATCTGCCACGGGGAACAGAATTTTCCGCAAATGGATGAGGGTACACGTACACCTCTGCCTAACCCTTCGGGGATTACAAAGCGTGATGTTTTGTTAAGGATGAGGGTGGATCCGGCTAAGAGTTTGATATTTTTTATACGGAAAATACGCTGTTCAGCTAGGATCGAAGTTACCCTATACTTTGCCCCTTTTTACAACATAAAATATTTTCGATCAAAAAGTTTCAAAAATGAATACTTACTTGGTTAATGAATCCTTGGCCTATATTAAATTAGTGGAAACCTTAAATTTGTTTTACCCGTAATCACCGAACTTGTTTTTTTTTATGTTCCCGTAGCAAGCCATGTAATTAAAAAATTAAACAGAAAAACATTTTCTCTTTTAAACCAAAGATTAAAAATACAATTTGACTAGTCATTATACCTTCGTAAGTAACTTGTGTATAAGACACCCAATCTACTATCCGTCTACCCAAAAATGTGATTAAATTTGGCAGTTACGCTATTTGCCTTTCACGTTCGGAGTATAAGTGCGAGCGAGAGGCGCGTAATGGAAGTAGCTGCCATTTATAATCTCGTTGAGAAAAATCTTGTATTGAAGTAGAATTAAAGTAGAAAGTAAATTTTAAACAGTAGCATCGTATTCTCAGAAGTATCCACAGTACTTAGAACATAGAAATTTTATTTTGTTTAAGACTGTCTGTTATTTTGTTACATATCGAAAATTATGATTCAAGTAGTTATAACGTAACTTAGCGTGTATTTTCTAATATTTCGACAATAAAGTGAATTAAAATGTTTATTGTAGCCTATCAACGCTGTATGTTCAGCTTTAACAGTATTATCGATATTTTCTATTATAGGGCTCACACAAACCTGCTAATTTAGTAGATCCGTATCATTGAAATAATATCGAAAAATATTACAGGTAGAATACAGAAAATTAACTGTATATTTTTATTCGTAATGTCACTTACTACTTACATTGTTGTACATAATTATGAAGTATTTATTGAACTCAAAATAAACTGGTAGATTTAGGTACTTTTTCTCTGTCAAAGTAATTTTAATAAGATGTAGATTTAGTCGTACTATGTTTAGTCGTTTCATGTCAAATGATAATTTTATTACATAATGATGTTAAGAATTCTTGTAAATAAAAGTCGTACTTAGAAGAATAACTTGTTTTATTTTGATTACATTGACTAATTGCGACACTGGAAGAACAAATGCTTGATTAGCGAGGAAATATCCTAAGATGTTACACATGGAACACAGACCAAAACGAAGTACAGCTCTTAGAGTGCGTAATACGCAAATAAAGTGTAAACCCACACTTAAACGCGCCGAAACACGCACGGCAACCATAGAATTTTGATTTCTTTGAATGTAACCTACTGCTGTTTTCTGCCTGCTGCCCCCGTAGCATGACCACCGTAGACAAGGATTTCTTTAACGGAAGAATCGTGGCGTGGTCAAGCTACGGGGGCTGCTGTCGAAAGTAGCAATGCAAATAATACGCTAGTCTGAACTTGACTTGTAAGTTGAAAGTTAATTGTATGATTAAAACGGTTTCAGACTAGCGTATTTGTTTGCGCGTATAAGGTCATATTCGCTTACGCGCTTACAGGTGCGCAACACTTTGCACTTTAAAAAAACAGAATTCGCTTATTCAATTGGTGGGGTTAGTGAGCTGTGGGCGCACGGGGAGGCGTCAATCTTGGCTCCCGCTGTGACAAAAAGCGCGCCTACAAGCGCATACACGCGCTTCCGAAAACGAGCTTATACGCGCCAAAAATACGCTGAACTGCAAACTTGCAAATTCTAGGTGCGAATCTTTGATGATTGTTAAACAACCATTATTCGGTTTTTTTTTTACTTGAAAATTTGATAGGGAAAAACACAACAATAAAAGACAATATAAATGTGACGTAAGTTTATTTACACTAGTATTGTATTTTAGCAATGTATTGCCGATTAAATATACTGAGCAATTGAGAACAAAATTGAAGGAATATGTACCTACAACCAAACTAAAGACTGGACTGGACTGGACTGGATAATGCAATATTCAATTCACTAACTTGTGAGATCTCAAGACTGCTTCATTCGTTAACCTTATACATAAACAGTAATTTTATTTACTATAACTATACAGAATTTTGGAATTTGTTTCTGGAAATATAAAAATAAACTCTAGCTAACATGGGTTTTCAGTTCAACAGAAAAATCCCTTCACTTATGAACTAAAAATCACATCATTTTTACTTATTTGATATAAATTGTGGTAAAACGCTTGCTTAAGTAGGAAACGTTAAAAATAACTACAACATTACAGCATAGAGAAGTCACATATAGTTTGTGTGAAATATTAAAAATTACGACGATTTATCGCAATATGGCATCGCAAATTAAAGTAGGTGGACTAACAAATTGCAAGATATCATTTAGTAACGTTTTTTTTTTTAAACTAAATTGGTAATAACATTCGTAACAAAGAGAAAATACAAAAAAAAAAAAAACTTTTTAGTATTTACCTATATAAGGAAACGCCAAATGTTTCGCTCGAAAGCTTGTAATTTAAAATAAATGTGTGACAATTTATACTTATTTTAGTAGAGTACATATAATAATTGAATAATTCTGCTACACAAACGCTGACGGGTACATAGACAGTGAGCATTTACCTACTTACACATTCACTCGAACTCGGCATTCAACAAAATTGGAATAAACTAATAATGTTCACACTTTAGTTCATCATAACTCAGAGTGCTCGTCATGTTCTGAAACAACAAGGATTACATAAATTAATATTTTTTTCATAAAGACTACGATTACTTTACATCGAAATACTCATTATTTATTGACACTTCATGAGGAATATTTTTTTTAAGATGGCCAATTTTAAAAAAATTTTCCTCATGAAGTATAATATAATCTATACTAATATTCTAAAGAGGTAAAATTTGTTTGTAAGTTTTGTATGTAGGGGGGTAATCTCCGGAACTAATGATCCAATTCTAAAAATTCTTTCACTGGCAGAAAGCTAAATTATCGCATTTTATCCTGAAAAATAGAAAGAGGGAAGGGAGGCCATGCAGCGGGAAAATATAGGATCATAAACAGTGATAGGAATAGGTAGTGCCTATTAGCCTAAACTTCGAAGAACAGAGACAAGAAACGGAGACTTCCTTAGGACTAAATTATTTCCGGCACATCTGTCTCGAAATTTCGAGACAACATTTAAATACATTTAAAAAAATGTGTTATTTGAAATAAGTAATTCGTCTATATTTATCTAAAGTTTGTCTATAAATGTGATAGTTTGTATGGATGTCCATTACTCAATTCCACTGAAAATGCTGATTTTGGTAGTGATATAGATTAAGGTGTGGAATAGCACATATGCTACTTCGTATTAAAAAAAAAAGTATAGTTCCCATGGGATACAAAAACAATAGTACACGCGGGAAAAGCCGCGGGCATTAACTAGTTAAAAAAAAAGTAAGGGTCCTTTCACACCACCGATATTGTCTGGCGATTTTTAGAAGATTTCTATGCAAAAAAAAAACGAAAGAAAAATGCTCAAAAATCGCCGGTCGATATCGCTCTAGGTTAATTAAATAATTAATGGCTCATTAAACGTAGCCGAGAGTGAGCTAGAAAGAAGATATTTACTTCGAAACGTGTACGGCTTCTTATTCAAACATTGTGATTCATTGTGTATTACGATCAACAAGTCATTTACAAAATGTTCTCCAAAAAAAAATTCTGAAAATTTTATGGTTATAACGACTATGTATGGTATTTATTATGATATATCTAGTCGCAAACTTTAGGTAAATATAGACGAATTACTTATTCCAAATAACAATTTTTTTAAATGTATTTATGTGTTGTCTCAAAATTTCGGGACAGATGTCTCGGAAAAAATTTAGTCCTAAGGAAGTCTCCGTTTCTTGTCTCTGTTCTTCGAAGTTTAGGCAAATAGGCACTACCTATTCCTATCACTGATCATAAATGTTAATAAAAATAACTTACTTGATGGACTTTCAGCTGGAGTTTCTTGATGGTCAGTACTCTCGATCTCCTGCAACAATTGACTTAATGTTATTGGTATGTCGACACAAGCACGGCAGTTACGGCCATCCACACGGCGCTCCACGGCTCGCAAATAGGGACACATCACGAAGTAGATTGTTTTAATAACCTCCTTTTGGGCTTCGCCGCAGTCGGGTAAAAAAGCTTAGTTTTTGTTTACCATAAACCTCTTAAAAGATACTCATGATTATGAACAACCGTGATTTTGAGTAGGACCAAGTCTATAAGAGCAAAAACAAAAACAACTGCCAAATACATTTGTGCCCAATGTTTTTGATGTGAAAGAAACATCTATATGCGCGCCTAGGCAATAAAACCAACTCGTATGCTGACGGAAGATGGCATGACGCTGTCGTGGCGCGATGTCTCCTCTTTGTTACGTAAAATCAACCTTTGCCCAGTAGAATAAGGTTTGCCGTGTTATGTAACGATTGTTGATCTGTATATATTTTCCGTTTTCAAAAGTTCCACGCTACTCAATTAGTGGTGTAGTACCTAACTACACCACTAATTGAGTATGCAAATTTGATCGATAGACTGATATCGATAAAAGAAAATAGTTTAATATAATATTTATTCTTTATTTTACTCCATATTTTGGTTATAGGTTTTTTATTAATTATGCACGCCAATTTTAACATAGATGTTTCACATCTGCCGGGTGTCCAAACAGTGTCCAATCAGTGTAAAGGCGATACTATCGATGGTACAAAACAGTCCTTCATTACTGTCGACACTTACTAGTTTTCCAGTTCTCTCTATTATTGACAAACCAAAAATCAAATAACTCGCAACAATACTCCACCCACTTTGGCATTTATAATTTCTAGCAATGGGGTTTCTATGGCTCACCTGTTCATGATCAGCGGCTTGGTACAGTCCGCGGCGCACGCGCGCTTGCAGCCCCTTGATCTCATCGTCGTACTCGCTCCACTCCGGTACAATACGCATGGCGGCTGACAGTTTTGCTTCTTTCGTTTGCGGATTATTACACTAGAAAAAAAAAAGAAAAAATAACTATCCGTTACCTTTCTTATTTCCTGATGACAGACATTTTAAGGCGCATACACAACGCAGAAGTTATGGACAGCAACGGATAGCCATAAA
Organism: Noctua fimbriata; assembly: GCA_905163415.1. Classification (NCBI taxonomy): domain Eukaryota; kingdom Metazoa; phylum Arthropoda; class Insecta; order Lepidoptera; family Noctuidae; genus Noctua; species Noctua fimbriata. The sequence goes on along the minus strand of LR990922.1, from coordinate 12,470,443 downwards.
GTTTTAGCATAGTTATAAGTGTTATAACTATCTTTTTCTTTATCATGTGGTTAGTGCCTAACCTGCCCCCGTAGCATGACCACCGTAGACAAGGATTTCTTTGACGGAAGAAACGACAAAATGACAGATTGTGTCGACACAATCACGGATTTCTTTGCACTATCTTGGGGGCTGGTGTTAGAGTTTTTATGCCGCCCATGGGCCTTTGACTTGCCTTTACATGCCGTCAAGAAATATCTCTGGTTTCCTCACGATGTTTTCCTTCACCGAAGCAAGTGATAATTATACAATACGCTCATGAATCCGAAAAATCAGAGGGCTTTGGGTTCGAACTCGAGACCTTTGTCTTGGCAGTCCGACGTCACACCACTACGCTATCATTGCTATAAGGCATGTTATATAACTATTGTGTTAGATTATGTTATGATGTTGCAAAATGTTGCTCAACATAAAGATACTTCAGTGTAGATGCACCTTTATAATAATCATAACTATCTGAGGTTTTTAGTGCTATTTAAGAGTATTCAGTGGCACGAAATACCATAAACGTTTGGTCTTGTTTAAGTAAAAGCAATGATGACCTTTTGTCATCGTCCACTGATTAGTAATTTTTTGCTAGCTGTTGTGTCTGATTGATTTAGTTACATTATATACCTACAATTAATAAATATCTGTACAAAACTGTTAACAGTAACTAACCAAATCGATGGTCTTGGCGTAAGTCTTGGAGTCGTTGTCGCACCAAGTCTCGCACCACAGCCACTCCTGAGGCAACGACTTAATGGCTACTTGATGAATCATGTTGTTCGGCAAATCTTGATCTGTAACAACATATAATATTATAGATTAAATACCACCAAGACCAAATTAATAATATCTTGTGGTTACTTTTGGGTTGTACTCTGTGATCCGTTTTCAACTGGCCAGCCGCCATGTTGGGAATTATCACTCATATACGATAATGAAAACGAAACCTAATCATGATAACTTTTTCGATACCCATAATGAAGTTCTGATTTTGTGTCGGTGATTCTTTTCGAGAGTAGTCGCATAAGAAACACCCAGCTTATTCAATTTTAAACATAATTTAATTGTGACGTGTAAAACTGAGTATAGGATATTATATTACTTCTGTTAATTACTGACCTAAGTTAGACAAGCTGTTAGGGTCCTGGCTGAGCGCCTGGTACTGCCCGCGCAGTCGGTCCCCGGCGGCGATGCGACGGAACCTCTTCAGGTCCACCACGTAGAGGGCGCTAATGTGGTAGCTGCGGCCCTGCAGGTGGTTGCGCCAGTAGCCTTGCTTCCAGAACCTGGTAATGCAAAACATTTTGTCACGTTTAAAGCCAGTGTGTTTCGGCACCTTGCCTTTGATCGTTAATAAACAATTTACTTGGAAGAAGTTTGAATAAAAGCCAGTGGAGAAAGTCCAGTGTAGATGAAGTTAATCAAAAGATAGCAATACGCAGTTTCTAGTAGTAACTTAGTGAATCTCACATAGGTAACCCTTACCTGAAACCTTCCATCTCCCGTCGGCTGTCACAGAACGGCGTGTATCCGTATGGCGCGCCGCCCAAGTCCAACTCAACCAGCTCTTTCAAGTCGGCGCGAACAATCTGTGCCATTCAATGTAAAAACTAATATAAAGGAAAGACGTACAGTCGGGACGTTTCAAATGTTACGAATGACTGAGAATCATAAATCGATGGGCCAGAGGAATCGATCGTAATGCACGCCGCTATTTTTGTTTTAAATAACGTTTCATAAAAAAATGTTATCAGGAAGATTTGAACACCCGCGAAGACCATCGAACTATCACAAAATTGCTGAATAATCCCAGTTGCATGAAGTGACTCCAATCGTTTCACAAAAGTTTCGGCAGTAGTTTTATAGTTGTCCGCGTACCAGACACCAACACTCCTTGGGAATGCTGTTCTTGGTTTACCCGTCGTTAAGCAGTCGGGTGACCGAGGGAGCTTAATTGTATGCACTGGGTCTTAAGCTCACTAGGTCGCCTCTTACTACATCTACGGGATGAGATGAGGTGGCCCTACTTTTAACCACTTTTTCAAGATTACCTGGTCAGCATCCACGAAGATGATCTTCTTGACGTGCAGCGGGAACAGTACGTCGAGGAACAGGATCTTGTAACCCCAGATGGTGCGCTGTCGGTCCCGCTGCCGCTGCAGCCAGCGCGGCCACTGGTACTGCACCAGCTCGTACTGGAATCCGTACTCTTGCGCCATATAGGGTAGGATGTCCTAGAAATAAATAAAAATAGAAACGATATCTTCTTGGCTCGTTCACCACTCATCATCTTTTCATGGTTCGACATAGCCTGTATCTGAGATTTTGTTATAGAGATCATTATTTCTTACGGGATGCATAATTTTCGAATAATTATTGCGAAGTTTTTTTTTATATTTACAAAAAGTTTTTGTAAATAAGTTTTTTGTTGATATTCGAAACCGACAAGGAACTTATCAGTTATACTAGTTTAGCAGTAACTCTTAAATAATGGCGCATTTTTTGTGGATATTTTTCACATTTCTCATGTCATACCTTAAGCGAAGGACTAAGATAATTCTTCAAGAACCAGAACTTGACAGGAGACTTGGTGTTCTTGAGTACGGACAACATCATGATACGCAGGAACCGCTCGTACAGATGCCCGGACGCCACAGAGAACACGTTGATGGTCTCGTCCTGCGACTCCTGCTCTTCGCCGCCGCCGAACGAACTGAGAATGCGTTTCATTTGTTGACTTTGTGATGAGGGCAAGGGAAATTATGTTGTATTACTTAAAAAAAATCATAGTTGAGGCGGCTAAAGTTCCATGCACATGTCATCAGTCATGCGAAGCATTCTCGTTGCCTCTTTTAAGTGGCGCTCACTCCCACTAAAATCTACTTAATTTCAGTTGCAGTGAGTGCCACATAACCACCTGTTTGTCTGTAACGTTTTGAATTCGTTGCCCCAAAGAAATTTAATCACACTCAACCTTTAGTTGCTTCCAAGTAGAAAGTACTTATTCACTTTCCACAAGGTAACAACTGAAAGTTGCCGCGGATTTTGTATACTTCTGTTTGATTATATCCCAATTCTGATCATTCAGACCTCTGTCGATCAGACCAATCAATAGCCGAGTTGGCCAATCTGTTTCCACTCAAAGGTTGGGTGCAAACATAACCCTTCGCTATAACCTCGCTTAGCAATTAACGAAAACGTATTTTGTTCTTTATTCACCTAGCAATAGAGTTCCATATTCCGCCAGAGTTCTTGTCGTCATTCTCGACGAGTAAGTCGAGGTGTTGTTTGTCGGGTTTCTTGCTGACTCTCAGCTTGATCACGTGGCTTCGGAATGAACTCATCAGCACCTGGATGTCTTCGCTGTCTGCGGGAGTGTCTGTGTTCTCGTGGCTGTGGGAAAGACATGGAATTTTATAGTATTCCTGTGTTAATTGATAGAGATTATTGTAAGCTTTAGTGTGTAAGAATAAAGCGATGGTAGATGATTTTTTGGTTGCAGGATCAGGTCATGTCTGTCATAAAAATGTATAGTCACCAGAACCAAAATTGTGTGCAAAATTTTAGCTCAATCGGTTGGCGGGAACTAGTTTGAAATTCAGAACGAATTCAAAACAAATCAACGAATTAACTAACAAACAAGGCAAGTTAAAAAAAAGCTTGTAAAAAAATACAATCGAATTGGGAACCTCTTTCTTTTTTTGAAGTGGGTTAAAAATAAGTACAAATTGTAATTTTTCTCAACAATTTTCCTAATCAATAACAATACTTGAAACTACCATTGTTAGTAAAAGACACACATAATCTCACTAAAACATATTTTTACTCACCCAACAATTTCATAGATATCATCAGATCGTCCAGGTCTGAGCCTCAGCAACCAGGCGCCAGGGTTGGCCTTCAGCTGGAAGTACCCCAGATTGGCCATCACAATGGTGTCCATACGCTCGGGGTTGTCGCGAGTGCCCAGCACTAACTGTAGACCTCGGGGTGGCGTACCCAGGGTTGTGTCCCACGCGTGGCCTTCTAGGAGAAGGTATTCTAACTCAAACTCGCTGTTAAATAAAAAATATAATTATGTAACCACGCTTCTATTCTCCAAAGCGTGTCGTTGACAATCTATAATGAGTCGGCCCGGACTTGTATCTCCAGAATCAGATGTAAATCACATTTTAGATTCCAATTTATGTAATATTGGATAAATAGCTTCAACACCTACAGATCAGAGTTTACTTTCCACTGTAACTTACATATTTTATGATCTTTTTATCAGGACTGGTATTTCTATTGTTGATTATAATTGAAGTGGTATTATTGTAAATATATTGAAAATAGGAATTTCAATTGACTTTAGTTGATGATGATTTTTAGGCGAGAGTTCAATGAACTATTCGCTTTTCAGCTTTGTAAATCCAAAAATAATCTGATTTTTGGAGATAGATTTATATTAGGTATGTAAATCATTTAAACTGCAGATGTAATTGTTGAAATTCGGGAAACCTATCCTAAATTCCTTAAAATGATCCTTACCTATGCACTAAAGTATCAACATCAGCCAGTCGTATGTTGTCAAGGTCATACACGGACTTGACGCACTCGACGAGCCAGTTGGGCGGCGTGCGCAGCTCCATAGACAGCAGAGGCGCGTGCGGCAGTCGGACGAACCGCGCGAGGGCGCCACCCGTCAGGGCGCCTGATGATGTGAACTGTAGCTCTGGTTCCAGGACATAGCGATAGAAGCTGGTGGAAAAGGGCGTTGTAATAAATATCGTTTGTTATTTTTTATAATAACTGGAGTAATTCTGGTAATCATTGTAACAAAAACCAGGTTTCATTAGTTACACATGGACAGTGTGTTGCAACAAAAAATCAAGCGACAGTTTTATGAATAAGAAAAATATAAGCTTTATTGTTTAGCTACTCAAACTCATTCAAACTCTGTTGTAAGGTTTTGTCACTTGATTCGTTGTCGCATTTTTTTATCACTATAGCAAGACAAACTTTTATTGTCTTGCATTATCATCAGTGTAAGTATTAAAAAAAAATACTATACAAGCTAGAAGTAGTTTAAGCTGGTTACCTTTTAAGCGGCATATCGGAGTTCTTGTCTTGCGGGTTGACGAACAACTTGATGCGACAGTTGACGACGCGCCGTAACACGAGAAGCAACGGTGCTAGGCGCTGCGCCGCAGTCGATGCAGGGTCTAGTACTGCTACAATCTGTTGGAGCAATATTGTTTCGTTAACACCATTTATTGGTGTGAAAATGATGTATACAACAGTTATGCAGTTGGATTGCTGAGGAAGATGCTACCATCTTTTCGGATGGAAATAAAGTGTTATATATTGTGAAATTCATGCCGGCAGGTAGAATCTGTCCTAGGTTTACGTCGCAAAATAACATGGCTAGGTAGCGTAGAACCGGGAGATATGGATATAGTGTTGCACGGTCTTCTTGGCCCGTGGCCATAGTCAGAACAAATGCCGCCCATATAGTTTTGACAGAACATTTCCCAAGTGTTAATAAAACCGCCCTCTTAAATATGTAATTTATGTGAAAGAAAACCATGCTGCACTATAGGTACTGTGACAATGAAGAGGTACATCGTCTGTGGGCTGTAAGGGCCTATCAACAGTATTTCTTCCGTTATATTCTTACCTCAACAGCAGCCTCATCTTCCCTTAGAGGTGCCAGGTCCACAAGCGAGTGTTCGGTCTTCAAGCCCGCCGGCAGCGACGTGCGCACGCGCGGGCTGCGCGCCGCCACTACTGACACTACTTTCAGACGATCTTCTGAGTTCAACTCCTTGGTGTCGAAGTCTGAAAGAAAACATTAATTATCTAAAGACAAGTCGCAATAGTTTTGAAAGCGTTTCATATTATACAATGATTGTCAACAAGACTGACAAACTTTTCGTTAGCATAAGTCAGTCCCATACATTTTTATTTATAAGTTGTAATGTGTTAGTGTGTACTGTAACAATTCGTTATAAGGTAAATTAAAATAAATGAAATTCATCATCAGCTGCCTAACCTTTTCCCAAATATTTTCGGGTTGAATACCAGTATTTGACATGGAGCGACTGCCTATCTGACCTCCACAACCCAGTTAGTACTGGGTAATACGATACCCCTTGGTAAGACTGGTTGTCAGACTTTCGGGCCACTGACTACTTGTAACGACCGTCAAAGATCTATAATAGACATGCCGGTACCAACGGCTCAAAGTGCTTTCCGAGGCACGGAGGAAACTCGGTATGTAATTGGTGGTCACCCATCCGAGGACCAACCCAGGCATTCGCGGATTAACCTGAATATCGACCCGAGCGTTGTCATTATTACATTAGCCACGAGCTTCTCGACAGTGAATACGTCAAGGAAAAATGTCACTGGTTGCTAAACTATGAGCAGTAATTAAAGTAGGGAGAAACTAAAAGATAAACATGTAGTAAAGTTGTGCCCAACTCAAACCACGAAAAATTAAAATCTATCAAGTTCTTACTGGTTGTTATTTTAATCCGCGTTTAATATTTTTTAGTTTAGTTTAGTTTATGTATTAATAATTATCTAAATTACAGGTCATATTTTGAAAGTAAAATAAAAATAAAAACACAAATCATAATACATTAAAAAGAGCATCAAACACAAATATTCATAAATTAAAAAATAATTATTATTAATAACACACATTATACAGAATAATAGAATCATATATCATAATACTTGCATCAATTTTCTTAAATCCATTCTTTTTTTATTACCCTGGAGAGGGTAAGTGGGTACAATACATACGGGTATATTAAATATAAGGTTGGGTTTTGTTACCTTCATCATCATCTTCAAAGACAATGTTGTCCGGGTCTTGTGGTTTCTTCTTTTTCTTATCAAAAGCTTCTGATAATTTATCAGCGTACATTTGGTTGCTATACCTGTAAAACGAATTGCGTTAATGTAGGGTCAGCATAATTATATGAGTTCCACAAAATAAAATAGTTTTTATCTCAGTAAAATTGGATAGGATTTCCTCGTTGGACTAGTCTTCGCATGCGCTAATGTTCGATTCCCAGGTCGGGTAAAGTGTTGCTGGGTTTTTCGAATTCCTCAGTAGCAGCCATTTTTTTTTTTCGGGTTTGAAATCATCAAAGAGCGGAAGGGAGTGTCAGACTTGTACTGACTAAAACCCATCCATGTTCCTTCTTTGCCCTTTGTGTTTCAGGGCCGCGGTATCTCTTTTGAACAGCACCGCAGCCCCTCAGTAGCAGCCTGGAGTCAGGATTTGTACCCAGTCGATGGCAATAGACGAGTCTATAACTGGCGAACTGTGCGTGTAGTACTGGTACACCTCCGTCTTAACTTTCGAGGATTACAGGCTTAGGGTGACTTAATTTAATGTCAAATTAAAATTCACACATTCGATGACAAATCCACATTACCTCTCTAGCAGCGTGAAGTCGTCAAGCGTGAACCGCTCGTGTGGGTGCAGCGGCCCGATGAGCCGCGCATTGTAGATGAGCGCACGCGCTCCCGCCCGCAGCCTGAGACTGCGCGCGCAGAGGACACGCGACGCTTTCAATACCCACTCGTATTTGTTCAGTGCGGGCACTAGCTCGGGCTATATCGAGAGAATTGATTATTGAAATTAATCGGTAAGTAGATTTGCGGTTTATTGATTTGCTTCAGGGCGAATTTCAGTAAAGTTTCGTTCGAAGGTGTCATGTGGTGTTCACTGGGAGCTCTCGTCGCGGTCTATTTCTTTGGATGGACTCTTTTATTGCCATTCTTTACTAAAAGATAATTCAGTGATATTCCAAGAAATTTATTCAAGCATTTATATGCCAAAGGCCTCTCTTCTACTTCACAAACGCATGAATCTCCGTCGACTACGCCTTTTTATTGTTGCTTGCTTCCCCTCCCCCGTCTATTAAGGCGATTTTCTCAGAAACCCATCAATGAAAATTGTAACCTTTAAAAATTAATGTAAAAAAAACTACGCACCTCCGGCAGGGGGGCAAAGTGGGGGACGACTCTACATACTACTACCTACTTTCAAAACCACCACGAGGTCAAAAACTGAAAGTAGACATTCAAATGTCTACTTTCAGTTTTTGTACTTACTCGTTGATGGAGGAGAATACAAGGTGTAAACGGACCCTTCGCGACTTTTTTCTTGGGGTGAAAAATTACGTTTTACTGTAAGACTCAATATAAAGCACTGAAAACATTGAGCTGATGGATGCTTTGAACAGTACGGAGGACATGGAGGTATTTAAAGTAAAGTTATAACATTAAAAACTTGTATTTGAAAAAAACTTGTGAAAAAGTTGGAACTTTGACTCCCAATATCTCTGTAACTAGACGGTTCCCAGATATGGTTCAGAACAAAAAAAAAAATGCAATATCGAACAGAACAAGTGCCATTCGGCTAAGTTTAGGATATTTATAAATCTATTATACTCACCAAAATATCACAGGTCTGTGTCTCGTGGCAGCCCTCGTCTTCCAGCAACCGACTCGTGTACTTAGTTGCCTCTGCCGGCTCCAGCGTGGTCAATGCCGCCAACACCACTTTGTTCAGCGACTGGTCCGCATTGGCTGTACCGTCAACGTTGGGAATGAACGCCACACGGACGCCGCGGGAATCTTTCTGTTGGGAGTAAAAAGGATAATGTTAATAGGATTAGGATTTCTACGGATAACGTCTATTTTCCTTAATCAAACTGAAATCTCGAAATTATACACTATCTAAAAAGCTATACGAGATACTGGGACAGTTAAGTGAGGGGTTAATAAACCCATCAGTGTTCCGTGGTGAAAAAAGTAAGGCGCTGTTCGTCCTGTAAGCCTTTATTTCTTTCTCGCACTGTAACTATGATTTTGATGGATGTATGATGGACTATTATATATACAACATTAGTTTTAGTATATGCGAAACCTGATACACGTGTTTAGTATTTTTATGTAAAGAATCTATGTACAAAATTTCAAAACTGTATCAAGAAAAATCACGAAGTTATAAGCTTGTCCTGTTACCTAGTTGTCCGCACAAAATCGTGGTCACCACGCAGCGCGCGCCTCCAGCGTCGTCTTGAGCTCATTGATAATAATAATTTGGCAGTAGGTACCTAAATTATTGCTATAAGTACTTAAAGTCGCTCGGTGTCCAACTTTTAACTTTTTTAAACATTTTTGGGAAAAAATATAACATGGTTTAAAAATTATTGGAATCGATTCAGTTACTTATTCTGAACAAACTATATTCAGGTTTCGCATATACTAAAAATAATGTTGTATAGATAACACTTAATAGCCCCTGGTCATTACCTTGAATCATTAATCAAGATTAATAATGGATCTAACATTGCAATATAAATTGTAAATAAGGAAGGTATTTACCATGAAGGTCAAAGCATTCTTCAGTAACTCCCTGGATTCCTTGTTGTTAAGATCGCCAGCTACCCAAATAGTCTGAGAGTACTTCTCCACTTTTCCAGACTTGACGAAGTATTTAAGAAGAGGTAGAGCAGTTGCTAGCGCGTCGCGTCCTAAAGACAATATCATAAATCCATGTGAAACCGGCGATCAGGAAAGGTAGAGGATATTTATTTAGACTTCAATAAAGTAAGTAGCATGTGGATAAACTACCTCTCTCGGCAATTTATAACATGTGTATACATAGTTCTTGGTTACATAGTTTTATTACGGAACTTCAAATATTGCGGGATTTTAGAGAAAGGAGATTTACCGACAACTTACTTTCTTCCTTGAAGTTCCGTCGAGTAATGTTTTCGTTATTTACCTGTCAAATGCATAAGTTTATGTATTTTGTCTTCAGAAAATAAGTCGCTGGACGATGCAACTCCTGACAAATCTAAGTACTGTGATGGATCCGAGCCCAAAATACGACGGTTTAACCTGTCGGAGGAAAAATAAATTGTAAATGTGTGTGACATAAATTTAAAATTAACAATTGAAGATAATAAATAAATAAAGGCGGAAAATAGTTAACAAACCGACAGAGTTACTTAGAATTTATAATATTAGTATGAATTTTAGCTGGTTCATATATCTAGAAGAGAGGTTGTCAAAAAAGATCAGCGGGGTTACTATGACGGCTTAAAGCAGGAGTCATTCCAGTGTGGAAAAGAGACAGAGCTATACAGGTCGTCTAGCGCCATCTCTTTCCCACACTGGAATAACTCCTGCTTTAAGACGTCATGGTAGGCCACCAGGAATCAAACGGTGCGTATAAGAAATAATAAATAGTTGGTCTAATATCGTGTAGTGAATGTTGATGTGTAATTCTAGCTTTCATCTCATACCACCGAATGCGATTGGAATAAGTTTTAAAGATGGTCTGAAATTAGTGGTTAGAGAAAACAATACTTTTACGTTAGACCTACATAGAATTAAAGTGAACGAATATGTTAGGCATGCTAAATACATGTTGGTATGTCGGCTTGTGTCGGTTCAGGTCGACCCGAACATGCACATAGCACTCCCTATAAGTAGCCATTTTCAAATGTAATTATTTGCGTATTTTTTAAGTGTTTGATTTAAAACTAGCTGTTTAGCAAGTGATATCTTTTGCAACATTCAGCTCCAAACTGAATATTGTTGGTTGTAAACGAGATACCTCCAAAATCTTCCCGTGATGGTCTCGACAAACGTCTTATACTCCTTATACTGAGGGTTTGGTGTTCGTTTTGAGTATTCCTTAAAGCTGCATACACATAAATGTTACAGCTCTAAAACATTATAGATACTCGACTTTAGAAACTTTGCTTTTAGGGTTGAAATTGTATTGATGAACTAAAATTGTGAGTTGTTTAGTGTATGTTTGAACATTATCTTCTTGGCTCAACTCATCTGAGCGGATCCCAAGTTCATCGCAGGGATGGTGTCCAATTGACAAAGTTAACGACAGTTGAAAGTCAACTAAATGATCACAGCTTCTGAACAGTCAGTAACTTCGCATTATAAGCCTCATATGCCTCCTCTCAGTGAGAGTTAGCCTTAATCCACCACACAAGCGCGTCAGGTCCCGGAGGGGGGGAGGGGAGGTCCGGAATCCGGTCTCCGTATTAGTGCTTGTCAGTAAGTTACCTGGGCATAATATGCGCCTGCTTCATAAGGTAGTCGAGCGCATCGTCAGTGTCGGACAGTTCTCCGCGGAAGACTGCGCGCTGCAGCCGTCCCGTGTGACGAGACAGCGCCGTCACTAGCGCCTCCTCTAGCAGTTCCACTGATGAAGTCACAGGGGTGAGGCCTTCTTCGATCAGAGGGACGCCGTTTATCAATACCTGGAAGGACTTTTTTGTTTAGTTTTTATGCTTATTTCATATAAATTTAAACGTAATCGTCTCAAAAGAAATGACATTCTGTCTGTACCCTCTTGAGTAGCATAAATACATGCTACACCTATGAGTAGTTGCTCTCGCTGGAGACTCCAACTGCCAAATGTCACTTACCACATCTGCTTAAAGTACTCAAGACTCATAGCAGATACAAAAGAAAAAAAAAAAGTAATGTAAAGTCATGAAATGCACGTGCGTAACAAAAGAAGTTTCAGAATTATATGAGTATTTTTATCGAAACTTCGTGCGAAAGACTGGTAAAATGTGAAAATATTTTTTATTCCACCGAACTCGTTTTATAGCCATAACGCCTAACTTAGCCTTAAGGCTGGCCTGTATAACAGAATGTCACTCAAGACCCAAATATTACTTAAAATTAGTTTCAACCAATATAATGCCTTGAATCTAGTTTGAAGCAACAGTTGCGTGAAGTTCGGCCTATAAGTCATTGAAAACAAATTTGAGAGTGCATGCTTAAATTAAGCATAATAAAAAGGTGCATACCTGAGGATACTTGTTGGTACCGATTTTCGATACAAACTCATCAGCCAATTGTCTTCCGAAGTTGTACTCCGAGTCTTCAGAGAGTACGTCGTCAATATTAGTATTGGAACTGGTATATTTGGCCAGTTGTTTCTTCACGAATTCTATCGATAGTTTTTCATCTTGAGGTGGGTGTAGTAGCTGTGTGTGCGAAAATAATGTTAACTCAATCAAATTACCTTACATTACAAAATGGATGGGTTGAAAAGATCCAAGAATGCACCAAAAAAGCGAAAAAAAACATGGTACAGTCAGCACCAAAAGTAGGTTTACAATGTTACCAATTCGAAGAGAAGAAAACGCAATATAAATACTTAAAAAAGTGGTGGTGATCAACAAATGATTAAAAGTTAATTGATCAAAATTTTAATTTCGGCAAAATTCTAGGATCCTTCAGTTATTCTGCACCAAATAAATATTTTCAAGGAAGATTATTTTCAAACATACCTGTGTAAGGAAATAATAAGCTTCCTTGTTGGAGTTCTTCTCCTGCGCGACGTAGTTGAAGGCGGAGCGTACGGCGGCCTCAAGTGCTGGGTTGTCAGCCCTGGGCGCTAACACTAGACCTACCCGCACTGGGGTGGCGTGCTTCAGTAGTGTTTCACCTAGCTTCAGTGGAGGCCCGGAGGCTAGTGATGTTGGGTCTACCACTATTATCTGTTGGAAAAGTAAACAGGCAAAATCTATTAATATTTTGCCAAACGGCTGTGCAGAATCGTATCGAATCAGACCGACCGGAACATGTGTTGTAGTACGGCATGCAGTTCGTTTGTATAGCAGATTACGCGAAAACAGAGCCAGATCAATTCTTAATTAAATAACTAACAAAAGTTATAATATACGACTGTAAAATTGATGCACTATTAAATGAAACTGTTGAACGGCTGATGAAGTAGTCCATTTTATCTTCTGATTCCGACATCAAGGTGGGCGAACACCACACGGAAAATTATTATTATAAAAAAAAAAAAAAAATATATATTTATTTTGTACCCACCCTATCACAATGTTTTCTTATTTAACCCAAAGGTTGACTGGTAGAGAATGCCTTGTGGCATTAAGTCCGCCTATGTACCGCTATTGTACATGAAGCTTAAATAAATAATAAAATTAATAGTACCGCCATTGGAAGCGACTTCATTCTGTAGCAGTTTAGGCGTTTTCATAATTTAAACATTAGCTAATAACGATCATTAAAATAATAACTCTATTACTCAAAACAACTTACGTAATTGTAAATATTTCTCCTCAAGTTCCTCAGCATGCCCGGGTACGTAGGTCTCAGCAGTTCCATGAAGGACGCGGGCCAGCGGCGGTAGCGCTCGTCCGTCTCCAAGTCGTTGAGCCACGTGATGGACGAGTCGCGGATGTCCACGCCGTACTCCTCCCACGTGTACGCCTCGCCCAGCTCCAGGGACATAAGCTTGTTGATCAGCTTTTTGGATAAGCCTGTAAAGTAGATAAGATTAGTTGATTGAGCAATATAGGAATTTCTCTGTATACCAGCACAGAGTCGGAACTTGTGACCGGTTGATGGCAATAGGCTCGCCCCTTAATACATGCTACTTAAACAGAACTGGCGAAATCAGGTGCTATGGTACCCTTGTTCCTATCCTTTTGCGGATAACAAGCGTGATGATGTTATGTTTAAGTTATGCACAGCGTAATTTTTTATCATTCTATAACGGTAGCTATTAAAATTGTGCTATACACTACAAAAAATACATACATACTACAAAAAATTGCCATAACAAGTGGCTGACGCTCAGCCTAATTCTCATGACAAAAAATATGACGTGCGCTTTGAAGCACATGTAGCAACCGCTTATTTGTCGTCGTCGGTTACGTAATGTAAACAGAGCTTATTCTTGCGTTCGAATAAGCTGCGGGCTATTAGAACATACTGTGAAGCGAGTCGAATTGCTTCCCATTAAAATCAATCCGAATGAAACTCGAGTCGATTTTATTCCAACCCGAAATTTCTGGCGTAAAGAAGCGGTATGGAATGAGAAAAGTGATCGTTTCTTTTCTCATTTAGGTACCACGCAATAAGAACACGACTCATTTTAACTCTTCGCAACACACAATTCCTTAAATTTTGACAATTCAACAACATCACTTGCGTTAACATATCGAGTAATTGGGAAAATTTTACCTTTTTTTATGCAAATATTAATATGTTCAATACATTGTGAATTTACTTCAAAATCCTGCAGAGTATGCCTAAATGTGTGTTACGCGATCGGGGTGCTGGTTTGCAAATCGATAAACTCTACAAAATAAACTTACCAAGTGCATGTAAAGTATTCATAGGTCCAATATCTTCCTTCAGCGCGACCAACAGGGCCATAACATCGACTTCCTCGGCATCATACTGCGCCCCTGATACAAGCAGCAGAGGCTCCGCAGGGCGAAGGCCTAGCGACGACGCCCACAGGTCTTGGTTGTACAAAACCTCTTCACGGAAAGTACGAGGGACATTCACGTGGATTAGTGACTTAGTCTAAAACAAAAGATGAATGGGGTCTTCTTATTCTTTGCCTAGCGTTACGAAAAAAGTTTTTATAATCAAATACGCTTTCTTCAGTTTCTTAAAGTTTAATATTCTTTTGGGAGGGACCAGGCTCTCGACGCGGATCGGCTTGAGCCGATCACGTATCACCACATATGTCGCATTTAGTAAGGCGCGTTGTTCGCATCGAAACAAGACGAATGGCGTCGTTTTGCTATTACTGAATGGATAGACTTATTTTGACCAGTTTAAGCTAATCCTACAACGTAAAATTGGTCACTTCTTTAGTCTTAACGGAACATGAAAGTTAAAGACGTTTTCATTTATGCAGAGATCTTATTTACCTGCATAGGGAAATTCTGAGCGATAGACGTGAGCACTTTGAGCGACTCATCGCCTCCCGCGTCGTTAGCATCGACCACGGCCACTGCAGCTTGCATGCTTAGCGCCTGCATCTGCCACACTTTCAATGGTTCCAGCTCTTCGTTTGATTCAGATAAGTGACGACGGAAGCGTTCCAGCGGCGAACGTAGACCAGGGAACAGATTCCTGCACAAAAGAGGTTTTATTCGAGTTGGGCTTAGGAGTTCTTTTGTTTCATCAAAAATGGAATATATACCCAGTAGAATGATGATGTCCCAGCCAGTAACTTTCAAAATGGTATGCCACCTACTTGAATACAACTAAGAAAGCTACTTGCCTTTCCTGCTGATATAAAAAAGCATTTGAACCTTACTTGAGCCTTCCAAAATTGAATCCATCAATTTGGTTCTGAGGGTCATTTTCATCTTCTTCTTCAGAGGGTTGAGCAGGTGAGTCTCCACCTTCCGATTCCTTTGGTGTCGAGTCATCCTGACTCTTATACTCTGTGCTTTTCAGTTGTAATTCTACTCCATATCCAGATAGGCGTAACTTGGGCTTGCCTCGTGGCTGTAAGAAAATGTAAAATAAAATTTTATGAAATAAAGAAGACAGCTTTATACTTTAATTCGTAGGATAGTCCTTGAATGAATGTGTTATTATCTTTATGGCTTTAATGTTTGTTGTGCAAATCTATCTTGTTAGAACCCACCACATTGACAATACAGATAAATTCAGATAATAATACTGATATACATATAGTCACAATTTAAACTTTATCTATCTAGTTCAACTTACCTTAACATTCCATCTCACAACATAGTTAATGGCGCCGCTATCAGCATATGAAGTCAGTATCTTGTGCTTTGTTGTGAAATCTTTCATTCCAAGCTCTCCATACAGAATAGCAGTGAGGCTCTTATTGTCACTGCTTGGGTATGAGTGGTCCAAAAGATATGTCTCCAGCTTATGTTCTTCCTAAAAGATAAATATAAACACATTATAAGTCTGCAGAAAAGAACATGTCAATGTCATGAACAGTCGGCAATTTGATCATCTGTGAAAAGGCACTCCCTGACCGGGACCATTCGCTGTAATGTAACAGTTCAGATTCGAACATTACATCAGTAAGTGAGGCAAACCAAGCATTAAAGGGCGCAAGCTGTAACAATACAATTTGTTACAATCACTTGTTTCTGTACTAAATCAAATCCTGGATTGTTGCATTACAGGCCAATGCCGGAGGATAGGTGCCTTAAAAGACTACAGAAAACAATCCATTGTTCAACAGACCATGGATGTACTAGATTCCAGTAGCGAACGGTCAATTTTTGTAAGAGGTAAGCCAGAGTACGTATCATTTTTTTTTTTTTTTGTTAGCCTTTTTGAGTTTTTTTATTATTTGTCTATAAAATACTGACTATGCCAGTTTTCAAAGGGAAGCCCGTAGGAATTGAGTTGTATGTAACCTTCGCCACGGCTAGATTCATAATATTATTATTACAGTAGGTTTAACAAATTGTAATTTTATGCTATTTTAGCTATTTATGTAGGTATTTGTATGCTTCATTTACAATGGTTATGCTATTACATGGCATACCTATGTACTACTCATAATAACAATATTCTAAAATACTTATAATTGGGCTACACTGGCTGTTGAAGTATGGTTCACTTGAAAAGCATTAAATTATTGTTTGTTATAATGGTAATCAATTAATCATTTGAAGCAATACCCTGTACTTTAAATTCCATAAAAAAACACAATGTTATTTCCGGTGTTTACATACTGTGCTGTACCTACAACACATCAGTAATTATTAGAATAAAGATTTCAAGGCTGATTTCTATCATTCAGGTAATTGAAACTCAACCAACCAACTGATACAATAGTATTACTTTATGTATATTTAGTCAAACAATAAAGTATTATACAGACTTTTGGTAATGAGATTAAGAGAAACCATACTGCCCATAAATTATTATTTATGAAAGGTAATAAGTAATTGGATTTGAGTAGAAAGAAATACTTGCCACATCATATTTATTATATGATTTAAGAATATCTTTTAAAGCATCATTATCACATATTTTCCTTGAAGCTATTGACACAAATGCATCACATGTGACTTCTTTTGCCCCACTTTGGGTAGCAATCTGATCAAACATGCGGACAGTAGGAGATGTGAGATGCATGGAGAGGGCAAGTTTGGCCATACGGAGCTGTGCTGGAGCCAGCAGTGTGCTGGCAACACCGATGCAGGCATCATATACTTGTTTGTCAGTGTCTGAAAAGTATTTTTTATATTAAAACAATAGTATAATGATAGGGTTTGGTATGGTTGTTATTCATGAACAACTAATATGTGTTGTTAAGGATAAAATTATTATGCTTGTGCCGAATGGCATGATAAGGAAAATATTTTTTATACAAGCAAAACAACCAAGAGTTTGAAGACAAATCATACAAAATAAATACCAACAGTGAAATAATTTCCTGAGTTAGTAAATAATAGTTTTCTATAAGAAATAATGATAAAAGTATACACAAAATATTTGCATAAAATTGGATAGATGAAAAACAGGCTCAGTATGAGATTGACTACTGATTGCATTGGATTTCAACAGTACTATATTCTGAAAGGTGTTTTTCTCAAGGAGAAATTGCTCTGAGCTTTTTAAAAATTTTATGTTGACCAATATTTAAATGGTTATGCAGAGCACATGATATCATATTGAAATAAAATGTTAAATTATTTGGCCACATTTAGTGTGATGGACAATCTTTACGTGAATTAGTTAAAACAATGCTTTGGAAGCCTCAGAAGGAAACTAAGCAAGTGCTAGCTATGACAAAGAACAAGGAAACATACATTAAGTATTGTACTAGCGAGTTCACAGACGGTTGACCACTTTTCAACCTTTTCTGAGGACCTAAGGGTGAACTTAGTGGTACACATTAGTGTTTATAATTTAAGCTTAACAACCTGGTTTTTTCAGATAATATAATGTGATAAATGATGATTATCACGGTAGGCCAATAAATTTTAAGTCAACACCAACACCTTTGGCACAATCTATGCTTCCAACAAACACATGTTTAATTTACAAAATACGCTATTGGTTATTAATAACTTACCTAAGGTGTCAAGAGTAGATTTCAATGAATTTATACCATCAAAAAAGGACCAGAATAAATCAGTACTCTCGCCTGCCAGATATTCGGCGAGCTCCAACACTATCGGGGTAGCTTCCCATTTTGCGCTTACAAACGATGTTACAGATTTCGACTTTTTCTCATAAGATTTCGCAGTATCATCGCTAGAAACTAAATTAACTAAAACGTAAGCCAAAATAATTACGGGAATTCTAAAGCCGGTGGCTCTCATTGTGTTCGGGTTCTACCTATACCACTAATTGAAGAATTATTAATTAAATTATCTACAAATGCCACATTTACACAACACTTTATATGTGGTCATACTTTTCAAGTTACATTAGTGAATTAATACGAAAACTTCATAGATTTCGGATAATAAAACTCATCACATAGACGAGACAACACAACCACCAATTCACCAATGACAGCTGGACACGGTGTTTCACAGATCGAAAATATTTTTACTTGACAGTAGACATTAGTTTTCATTTGGCATTCTTTGTTCACATTCTGCTTAGTCATATAAGGCCTGTGGTACTTCATAATTCCGTAACTACCAATAAGAATTGAATAAGAGTTGCATTGCGGGCTGCGGCGATCCCTGTGTATGAACCAGTAATTAGTCAATTCAAAAATAATATTAAAACAAAAGTTATATGTATATTAGAAAAATAGGCAACTAATATTCTATGAGTTACCTTCTTTAATTCGTTACAAGTTACGTCGTCACATCGTAAGTCAGAGGTAAAAAAAGTGAAATTAACAAATAAAAGTCAAAAGGATTCCTAATTTTTCTTTGTTTTCTATATTTTTGTACAAGTACGTTTTTTAACCTAGATACGCATAAAACTATGGTCTACTCGCTACCTTACTTTCTATAAATTACTTCTGTCAAAGTTGTCGAAATGGCTGTGTAATTTTCGATTGTGTCTTATTATTTTCTTAACATACCCAGATGGAATAAACTGCTCGAAATAAAATAAAATAAAACAGTAAGTATGTCAGCTGTACAGTTACTATTTAATCTTTGTAGTTATCCACAACATGTTCCGGATTTTACTTTAATTCAGTCAAAAAATATCGCGTTACGCATGTAACTGATAAAGAGTTATTGCACTTGCATTTCAATTTATTGTCCGTTTTTGTTCGCGGGGAAGGTAATTTTTGCCCCTGTGTGTAGGGTTGTTTTTGGTGTACAATTCGAGCTGTGTTATATTTCTGACCAAGTTAATTTAAACGTTTTGCATGCTTATCTACGTCTATTGTTTTCCTTAATAGGTTTATACCGCCACAATGCAGTACACATCCGATGAAGCCTATGCGCGGCTCATCAGCCACCACATGACTGTGCCGCAAAGGATCAAGGTAATAAAATAAATCATGAAACTTCTCTTCCCAAAACCTTTAGCCAATGTTGATCAACGACCCTAACTACTGTGTTTATATAAATGTTATCATTCCTATGAAGTATACTTTTACCTGCTATTATCCTTGTATGGCATTGCAGTGTTTTGTGGAGAGAAATAAAATAGAAAACAATATAATATAAACATCAAGAATGACTCCGTATCTCTTTGTTATTCGTAAAAAAACTGTGTCGATACCTAGCTATAACAAGAAAACCCTTTAAATTATAAGACTAGAAGTATTTACTCTGAAATTACCTTATTATTTTCAGGCTACTGGTGACATTGTGGATGACGACAATGCTCATAATGGAGTGGTCTCTGGCTGGGACTATGATAATGAAAAGTTTGACATGAAAGTACCTGATAGAATACTTGTTGCGGGACAAGATCAACATATTGGTAAGAGCAATTTATATAACTTCCTACCAAATACCGAAATTAAACATAATTTAAAAAAAAAATTGAAAATATCTACATAATGAAATTATGGATACTCTCCTAAGACAGGCAAGATTTTATTTGGGGGAGACCAGTGCAGCCTGGGGCTGGTTAGCTAGCAGAATAGCATTTTCAATTATGGTAAAAGCAGTTAAGAGGGATTTTCTGGGACACATGGCAGCCCTAGCTTATAGGCATTCTCTGCTAGTCAACTAGGGTGATGAAAAGATAACATATTAGATACAATGTTTCAAACTTATTTAAGCAATATAATGTTATTGCAGAGTAGGTATGCACTTTTTCATTAAGGCTTTTGTTATAGCATTTTAATAAAATAAAATACTACAACACAAAACACTGATTAACTAAATTCCACTTACCATGATAAGATTATCTTATCCAAAACTAAAAATGTCTGTTGAAAGGGGCTTGGAAGAATTTTGTATGAAGTCTGGCCGGCCTAACTTCCGCCATTTTATTTTATTTCAAAATAGCGGCCACTCATAAATCCTACATTAATCAATAGCTGGCATCAATACAAACATTTTTGTGTCAGACAAAATGTGCTAAAGTGTCACGTTTCCGAGATATGAGCTATCAAAGTTAAACCCATTCACTGATGGCATCTTCAGCACAACTATGATTTGATTAGCCCCGCATAAAACCTGTATCAATCAATAGTTGGCATCAATACAAACAAGTTTTGTATGAGACTAAATATTCCAAAGCCCCACATTTCCGAAATATATGCTATCAAAGTGGCACTGGTGATGCATCAGTGAATAGATTTAAAACTAAAAGTACGTACGTATTACCCTAGATTAACCGTCAAGTCAAGGCCTACGAGCGGTAAGGGAAATAATGACTAAAACCTCCTACCTACTATAAGCCATTTTGGTTTTCGTGATTAGAAATGAACTACTTGAACCA
Organism: Noctua fimbriata; assembly: GCA_905163415.1. Taxonomy (NCBI): domain Eukaryota; kingdom Metazoa; phylum Arthropoda; class Insecta; order Lepidoptera; family Noctuidae; genus Noctua; species Noctua fimbriata. Next base: position 12,449,710 of record LR990922.1, on the reverse strand, counting down.
ATGCATTATCAGCAGCCTTGAAAAACTGGTTATTGATGGCAATACCGAAGGCAAGAGAGCACGAGGCCAGTCGCCAACACGATGGTCCGGCCAAGTAAAAGAGGCTATGTCCTCAAGCAAATTTCAGCAGGTGGTGATGGCAACTTTGGACCGGAGTCGATGGAGGCAGATTGTCCGTATAAACGGGTCCAGTGACCACGATCCCCAGTAATGAGGGACCGATTGAAGAAGAATAAGAGATGTTCATTTGGCAAAATTTTGACGCGCGTTTTCAAATCGCGCGTTTAGACATCCTAATATTTACCTAACTACCGATCACATGCGCGCGCGACAGCGAGCTTCAACGCAGCGTTCAGAGTAAGTCTCTAGCGCTAGTCTAAGACTTACGGGCACTTCGCCTACACGATCATGGCGCGGGCGCACAGGGAGGGCGGCTCGCCGCATATAGCTTTGACATGCAATGACAGTGCGGTCATATAATAGAGTCGGACGAGTTAAAGTCGCCGTTTTAAAGTTCCTGTATCATTTTCGGTAATTTCCCGGAAATTGATAACAACGCATTAGAGGATGTGTTTAAGACGCGTCGGGAAGGACGTGGCATTAACATCAACAGATTTGAGTTTTAGGAATCTGCAAATATCGAAGTGTAATCATCTGCAATGCGGATGACATCAGCATATTGGCTAAATGCTGCAGACTGCCTCGCAGCAGATGCTAGATGGCCTAGCTCATTCTTCAATACCAATGGTCTCCGATTGAAATCAACCCCAGGCCACGTTCAGCGAACACGTCAATCCGAGCTCAGTCTTTAGAAAACTCTGCAGTTTTGTAAGAACAACTTTAAGAGGGCGGCTCACAGAACAATTCAGCTGGGCTGGACAACATCGGAAGCTTTGACGAGTCTTTTCGTTGCAAAATCTATATAGTCTTAATATTAAAGTCTTCAATCAGTGCGTCCTGCCTGTTATGACTTAAGGGGCCGAAACGTGGACACTGACAGTAAACAGTACACCCACACACAGTACAGTCTGCAAAGCTAATTAGTTTACATCGCACAAAGCGGTAACAGTCATTGTACGAGCCGGTAATGTTCGTACAGCCACTCATTTTCATTGTGTGCGTATACGTAGTCTACCCTACACGGGGTTTATTTTTTTTTATCTTTAACCGTGTAGGGTACAAGGAAAAGATAAAAAAACGGGTTTACAATAAGGCCAACATTTTATACAAGTTTAACATGGTCACCATAGCTGATTGGTGTAAGCGCTTGCGTCAGTTAGTGATCTAAGCTTGACGATGTGAGTTCGACCCCAGGTGAGGAGTTATTTTTGCTGTTTTTTTTACTTTTTGTTCCTTATTAAATTAATTTTGTGACCAATAAAATCACTCAAGCAAAAATTAAAAAAGTAATTAAATAAAACCAACAAAATAATTTGATTTTTTATTAGATAAACATTGGGTTTGAAAGAACCTTTACCTTCCTTACATTGGTTGTTTTAAGGTTCAATTTTGTGGGAGTTGTATGTTAGCAAAAAAAACTTGTGTGGCTGATACAATGATTTAATACGAACTGGTTTTAAACATATATAGACTATAGCTATCCATACTAGACATTTGAATGAGTAAAACACTGTTGTTTACCAGTTTTATTGACAAAGGCAAAGTTTTTTGTGCGTAAGGATGGACGTAAATAATTTGCCAAGTAGCAGGTATATAAATTGAATCAAAGTAAAATTAGAGGTGAAGTGAATCAACATGTTAGATAGTAAGAAATTATGACAACTTCTAACCGCATAACAATAATATCACTTCACCATACTTTCAATACTTTACGAGTTTTGGTTTTAAAAAGAGGGTTAGAGGAGGAGATTATTAACATTTATACCTAATTGTTGCTAAGGTTTATATTTTTTCACATTCGCTTAACAAATATGAACATTATTTGCATAAAAATAAGATTCATATTCGTCTACTAATTAAAATAAATTCGACTATAATGAGTCTGTAAACCCTCGTTTTCTATTACTTCTTGTAACCTTCACCTCAAGCTGTTAACCATATTCGCGCATATGTTTAGTAACATTTACGCCCATCCTTATCCGACTTAAACGTTTTTTCGTCGCTATAAATCAGCACATTGTTCTCCCAATCAAAATTAATCTATGACCTAGCAAAGTGTAGTCGGTTTTGTCGGTGCGCAGTGGACAGAAAGGTGCGCGCTGGCTTGCTGCAACGTAATCCAGTTGAATGCAGGTGATTTCTCACAGTTCGTAAGCACATATTGTGTGCTGTTGCTTTTACGCGGGTGGACAAGAAGGGAACAGCCTTGTGCCTTGCTACGATGTCGTGGTGTCGAGCCGATGAATTTGCCTTTGGTTTTGGCCTAGGATGTTCCACGTCTCCAAAATCCGGTTCACCTCTGTGGATAAAAACAGTATTTATAATACTATTAATAATAGCTATTATTATAAAAAATATATACTACATTTAATTACTATATACATAATATACACTATGTTTATACAATAAACTTATATATACCTAATTAATTTTATAATAATACAATACATAAATACAAGATATACACTGACATTAGCTTTTATTAAACTGTCTAAGGGCTAAATCAAGCTAATTTTAGACCAAGTTAATTTTTATCATAATCATCTTAAGATAAATTTTAAAAAAATCTTTCAGTTATGATAATATATTATTATAACTATGGTAGGTATTGCACTTAAGTTACATTAATTATTTATTCCTAGTAAACATTGAAAGGTGAAAAAGAATTAGTTAAGTTAAGTAAGTATAATATCAACATAAGATTATAATATGTAACTCACCGATATCATTAAGCGCCTTCCAATTTCACTTCTTAGCGTGTCGATGACAATTCAAATTGAGTCAGCCCAAAATTTGACGACTTGTTTGGCACTTTCAGTAGCGTCCTGTGATGCACATCATAGGAGCAAACAACAGGACAGGCAGGCCACGATATAAAGTGTCCCATCGTTTGTGGGGCAGCATCACATTTACACCCACAATTTCACAAATAGATACGTTTTGGTCATCCAAAACAACGATTTCTACCCTTTTGAACATTGATAAATGTTGCATGGTTGGATCCACAGAAATAAATCCGCACACATGCGCTTAAGTAGTAATCAATAAACTCAGTATTTCAGTAATGCAAATACTCGTAGAATGACAACTAAGAACGCTCATTTTTATAAATGAAGGTGTTTGAAAACAATATTTTTAAATTGTCGGTAGTTATTTTCTAAACAGTCAAAATAAAATAACGTTGGAAACTTCATTACACAACCATGAACGGCGGGATCGAATAGTTATAAATTCTACTTTAAGTAATGTTTTAACAAAATAATGAATACAAAAAGAAAAATAATATATTGTTGCATACATGGTTTGAACTTACGGCTTCTCGTTTACTGACCAAAGACGATAGCCATTGTGCCAAGCTTGCTATATTAACATTATGCAAAATATTATATCTCCTTCAGTACCATAAGTGAATGATGACTATATATTGGTATATGGTAATTGATGTGCCACACGCACACTAATAAAAACCGAACTCGCTCGTTTTATTTAGTGTTTGTGTGCATAACTATGACTTCACCCACACATATAAACTGTAAATCAATTAAGTTGTTCTACTGTACATAGAGGAGACAGTAGTCAATAAATTAAAGATCGTTCAGCGATATGGAGATTCCAAGCATAGCCCGTTCCATAGCACGCTGAGCCTAAAGCTTTCCAAATAAATAAAAAATACAAAATAGTATCACATAATTATAAACGCGACCATCGCTTACACGGACGCGACCCGTGGGGTAAAGCACTTAAAATAAAATGCAAACTACCTCATCTTTTGTTAACTAAAATAATTAATTTAGAAATCAAAATATTAAAGTAAATATAGAGACTTCATAAGGAAAGACTTGATTAAACGAAAAACCTCCTTTTATTTTTAGTCTTAAAACTTCATTGTCGTGGCTGTAGTCGCTACCAGCACAACTTTGACAGCTTGAATCTCGGAAACGTGACTCTTTAGAACATTTTGCCTCGTACAAAACTTGCTTTTATTGATATCAGCTATCGATTATAGAAATATAAATGAAAGTTATGAGTATGAATGTGGATGGGTATATGAGTAGGGAAGACTAAAGAAACGATGGATGGACTGTGTAAAGAATGATTTAGCAAGAAAGGAGGTGTCTGATGAGATGACGAGTAATAGAGAAGCATGGAAGAAGAAGACATGCTGCGCCGACTCCAAATGAATTGGGATAAGGGCAAGAATGATGAGTTATCGATTATAGGTTATATATAATATTCATGGACGAAACTTTAAAAAAAAATGGCGAAAGTTAGGCCATATGATAAAGATATATGTATTTATTTTATAAAACATGAGTGGGTATGGTATACACTATGCAGCACGCGTAGCATGACCACCGTAGAAACGGGTTTTTAGACGGAAGAATCGACAAAATGACAGATTGTGTCGACACAATGACAGATTTCTTTGCACTATATACTACAGGGGCTGGTCTTATAAATAAAAAGAAAGTAGCTACATGTTTCAGCAGGAATGGCGTACAAAAATAAATGTTAGGCTTAAAAAATAGGGTAAACTTAATAAAAAAAATAAAAGTTTTTAAAATTCAAACCTCTTTGCAATGATCACTTTCTAAACTAATGATTTTCAATCACTTTTGCCAGTTGTATTAAAAATATACTTTAGAGGATATTCCTACTTCATTGTATTGCTAGTTTGCTACAATTTTGATAAATAAACACATTGTCATTGTTTTAGCAAATTATGTGTTTCCTTGTATTTAAATCCATTTAATTTGACTTGTTTCAATAATTTGTTTAATCATGACCATTTACTTATTGCATACCGAAATACGGGGGAAGTTCCCAGCTAGAACAATTTGGCTAAAGAATAAAAAAAACCGGCCAAGTGCCAGTCGGACTCGCGTATGAAGAGTTCCGTACCATCGTAGTAGGCGAGCCCCCTTTAATATTTAATTAATTTTTATTATTTGTTGTTATAGTTTTTTTTATAGGTTTTCCTGTAATCTATAGGCAAAGAACTATTTTTGTATTTTATTCAAAATTTTCAGCCCTGTAGTTTCGGAGTTAAGGGGTGGGGGAATGGTCAATTTTCGCCTATTTTCTTAAACTTCTTTCAAAACTATTTATCTTAAAATTATAAATAAAATATATTTGAGAGCATCTCAAATATATTTTATTTATAATTTTAACAATGAGCCCTTTCATTTGATATTAGGTACATATCAAATGAAAGGGCTGTAGAAAATGAACAAAAAAAAGTTTGCAAAACTTTTTTTTGTTCATTTTCTACTTTACCCCCATAAAGTGGGCCCCACGTTTAAAATTCATTCGTTTACGTTACACGTCCGTCTTTGGGTCACCGATTCACATATGTGTACCAAATTTCAACTCAATCGGTCCAGTAGTTTCGGGGTAAATTGGCTGTGACAGACAGACAGACAGACATGCGAGTGATCAGGGTTCTGTTTTTTCCTTTTGAGGTACGGAACCCTAAAAAAGAGTTATGATGTAGTTGACGTTGGTGCATGTTTACTAAATGGAACCACCCTATTTACATGTGAATTTAAAAATTTCTAATTTTCAAGACTGCTTTTTCCACTTCTTAGTGTATTTCTAAAATTTTGTGTCCTTTTCTATTAAATTTAAACAAAATTGCGAGATTTTATGCTGACTGTTTTCCTCTTTCATGGTTTATATTTTGACTGTTTTAGGGGCAAAAGCAACACCACGTGAAATCCAGCTGGATAATGCAGTACTGCCAACAGATCCTGGAATGATTCGGGTCAGCACACCTCCTCGTGTGATCACACTTGATCAGCACTACTTTCCATCTGCTGATGATTTCCCACAAAGAATGCCAAACAACTCTCCTCCTAAGAATACAAGAAATTACCGTTCTCAAGGAGATGGTGCCCGCTCAACCACCCCCCGTCCTGATAACTTCAATGAATCTACTATGACTGAATCACGTTTGGTACTGAGGTAAGGAAACTAGACATTCAATTCCATTTCGGTTTCTTGATAAGACCTTGATGTCATTTTGTATATTTACTATACATTGCAAAAAATCTATTCTATACTGAGGTTTTATGCACTGCAAAACTAAAAAAAACAAAGCCACTATGAAGGGTATAGTACATTTTGATATAAGTGGGGAAACTTTGTTAGGTCTATCTATATCTGTGCGCATATCTCTTTGCCGAGATTAAAAAAAAAACAATCACCGATGACTATATTGAACTCATTTGGACTTAGTGTAAGTTTAGTTGGTACCTATCTAAATTTTTATTTCCCCACGTGTGCGGAAAAATATTAAAAATCCACACGTGTGAAATACATTGCATGATGAACCTAATCGTAGTGTGATAAGAACCAGTTCCAGAAAGTGTGAAAAAATAATTACCTAATTAGGCAACAAGTGTGCAATGCGAATTCTTCAAAGGCGCTCACTCACCGGAGCTTTTGCCTATAATGTAACAATCCAAGATTCGATTTTGTACAAAAACAAGTGATTGTTACAAACTGTATCTTACAGGTTGCGCTCACAAATTCTCGGTTCTTCTCACTCATTGATCTAACACTGAACTGTTACATTACAGGTGAATGCTCCTGGTAATGAAGCGCCATAAAAGACTATATTTTTCACAGCCTAGGATAGGCATTCAGAGAGTTCTATTGGGCGTTTTTCCACTGACACGGCAGCCAAATGAAGCAATGTCTTAGTTCTTGCCTACTTCCGAAACTGGTGCTTGACAGTGATAAAACCATCCATTGAGTTGTTTGAATTTTAGTGTTGATGACATTACGCCCAACATAATGAGAATAATTCACATCAATGAAACCTAATCTTTTCAGAGACCCAACCCCACCAATGGGCAATGGTGAAGGTCTGTCTACTTCTGAAGAGTTGGTACATCTGCGGCGTCAAATTGTCAAATTGAATCGTCGTGTAATGTCAATAGAGGCTGATCAACTGCAGCGACAGCAGAAAGAAAAGATTGCCTATGCTTTTGGCATAGCCTACTTGTTGTTCAAAGTTATTGCTTGGCTGAATAGATCCTAAGCAATTTTAGGAACAGCATCATTAAAATGTAAGATGAAGTACTACCCATGTATTGTTGACGTTATGAAATTTGAATCACTGGATTGTTTGTTCAAAGAGGCATATTTTGTAGAAATGTCGCTTTCTGATTGTAGTAAAGGTGGAAGTGTTATAGTTCATCAAAGATTATTATTTCTTAGCATTTAGGTAACACTTTTTTTAAATGTTATGTTGTACGATTCTGTAACTTGTACAGTGAATTCTCACATGATATTGATAACTTTTCTTGCATTCATCTACTTTTAATGAATTGTTGAGAAGTTACATGACCCTTCCTTTTAGTGTATAGGTGTATGAACTGGGTCATTTTTTATTTGAATAAACGATACGAGTTCACATACTTTAGTTTGAAATTTCTAAAATCCCATGAAGGTATGTTAACACCTTTTTTTTTTTGTTGTGTCTATGATCGATCATACTCGTAGATGCAATTCATTAGATTACAACAGAAAAATCGATGAAAACTATCTTAAACATAAAAATAAATGTTTGATTGTTTGTATGCAATGGCCTCTGGAACTACCCAGTCGGATTTGAATAATCGTTAAAGGCTATTTATCACGCTACGGCCATTAGGAACGGCGCGGCGGGAGAAACCGCGGGCACAGCTAGTACTTAATAATGTAAAATAGCATGATACCAATTTTTTATAAGAAAATAAAAGTCATTGTTCAGGATAACACTCAATATATTCCGAAAATTACTATAAGAACATCAACACAAGAAGACTGGGCATTCTAAAATATGAATGCACAATTACGAAGATATTAATTACTACATAGAAATGGTGTTAAAAGATCAATGGCTTACAAATCCTAAATGAATACTGGGGACAGTCACATAATCATTGTATTTTTTTATAATCAATAAGTCAATTATTGATCTTTTATGTTTTACATTGTTTTTCTTCATAAATAAAGATGACAGAAAAAAGTGGCCCACCAAGTCTCTGTGCTAACCATGCATTCTTGACAACGGCTATTTTCAAAGAATCTACAGCAAGAAGAGCATTTAGGTTTGTATGTAGGGCTCTGCCCATTCCTTCTAGAATGATCAAGTCAACTCCGCGAGTCTTCATTTCAGTGCATAATCCTGGAAAGAACACTATGTTATCAATGGTTCTTAATTACATCAATGATTTTGAATTTCAGCAACTTACCTACACTAATTGTCCTAAAGTCCAAGCATGGACCTCTTTGTCCACTTGATCTTACTATTAAATCTCCAGTGGAGAGGGCTGCTGAAAGAACAGGACAAACTCTGGAAGCTTGCTGTAAAACCTCTTCTAATTCCACATTGGTAACATCATTTAGGGCTGGCCATTCATTAGCACATAGTATGACTCCAGTACCTCTAAGTAATAATGCTCTCACAAATGGCAAAATACCAAGAACTATATCCACTCCACTATTGTCAACAAACACTGCTGCACAATGGTGGACAGTTTTCTGTAACAATGAGGTACATTTTTTAAACATAGTCATGTTTTCTTTTTTTGTATCACAGCATTTCATTCTTTAAGCAAAAATTATATTCAGTAATCAGGGCTCTCACCTCGAGTTTATCAATCCATTTATCTAAGCAGTCATATAGCCATGGCCTCTTCTGGATTTTTTCTAGTGCTCCATAAAGTCCACTATCTAGAATACTGGTTACTGCCTGAGCTCCCCAATCAAACATGTTGCCTAAAACAATCAACATAATGAATTAATTACCTATGTGTTGTGGTGGGCCTTGAAAGAGAAAGGTATACCTGGGAAGTATGTAGAGTTAATTCGTGCTATGTACAGCCAATCTTGTACCTACGTCCGGTCAGCTGCTGGCAACACCGATGAGTTCAGTGTGGCTGTAGGCTTGCATCAAGGGTCGGCTTTAAGTCCTTACCTCTTCCTGTTGATTATGGACGCTTTGACTTCGGACATACAGGAAGAGGCACCCTGGTGCATGCTGTTTGCCGACGACATTGTTCTTGTCGGTGAAGATGGACCTGAGATCCAGAGAAGATTGGAGAAATGGCAACAGAAGCTGGAGAATGTTGGGTTGAAAATCAGCAGAACTAAAACGGAATACATGTTCTGCGATTTCGGCGGTCTCTCCAGTTCTGGAGCCATAGCGCTAGATGGCGCGTTTCTTCCTGTCTGCTCCGACTTTCGGTATCTCGGTTCATTCGTGCAAAGTGACGGCGAAATAGATCGTAGTGTAAAGCACATAATTAACACGGGATGGATGAAATGGCGGCAGGTCACGGGAACAATCTGCGACTCCCGCATTCCCCTTAAACTTAAGGGGAAGATTTATAAAACAATGGTTAGACCTGCTGTCTTGTATGGATCAGAATGTTGGGCCACAAAAGGGATTAATGAAAGGCATTTGCATGTGGCGGAGATAAGAATGCTAAGGGGAATGTGTGGTGTTACGCGAATGGATAAAATAAGAAATGAGTATATAAGAGGAAGTCTGCAAGTGGCGCCGGTGACTGAAAAGTTGTGTGGTAATCGGTTGTCGTGGTATGGGCATGTGATGTGGAGGAATGAGGAAAATGTTGTGAGGAAAGTTTTGAGTATGAATGTGGATGGGTATATGAGTAGAGGAAGACCAAAGAAACGATGGATGGACTGTATAAAGAATGATATGGCAAGAAAGGAGGTGTCTAATGAGATGACGAGTAATAGAGACGCGACCCCAAATGAATTGGGATAAGGGCAAGAGAATGATGATGACCAGCCCTTGACAGCTATACATACTTTTATTACTCAGTATTTTGCAAGTATTCAAAGTTTATCTATTATTACAAAAAATGTAATAAATATTTATGTAATAAAAATGTCAAATATTTGGCTGGCAACTAGGCCACTTCATACTATACCCTATATTATAGCTATTATTTGTAATGACTAGAATAGTAACATGCCAAAAGTTGCATTGGGTAGTGCTTTGGCACTAGCTATTACTCTGCTTACCTACCACATTAACTGCCCTAATGTCCCCTCATGCTAGCACACAATATAAAGACCAGTGGCAGTGACCTACATAGTAATTAGCTCAACAAAACTATTCAATAATTATATTCTGTTTATAAATCTAGTATGAGGTTACCAGCTAATACTCCTCTGCTTAGTTCTATCCACCTCTCTCGTTCATCTGGTATTGCATCAAGTTCTGCCAATCGTGAACCAAGTGTTGACAAGGCTCCTTCATTTTCATATTTCTTCTGTTGTTTCCATAAATCAAAGAAACCCTGAGAACGAAGGCATGTTTCGTTGATGTCAAGGAGTAATCGCATGGTCAACTGCCCATGAGCACTAAAATTAAAAAGTTTCAATTAGCATTTAATAGTTTAATAATGTGGATTTTTTTATGGTTTCTTTAAAGAAAACCACTAAAAGACTTTGTAGTAGATAGCTTAAATATTTGTGTTAATTTCATTTATTTTTTATGGAAAAGCAGAAGCAGACAAGCATTGTGATTAGATGTGACTTAATGACTTCAACATGCAACTGATTTGAATATAATTAAAATTACTTACAGAGGATTAATCCTGAGTTCCTTCAATGCTTCGATGTAACAAGTTTTAAATTTAAGTGCGCGTATTTCTACTGTAGGATCTTCATTATTCAAAAGTGCTAAATTTACATATTTTTCAGTCATTTTTTCACAAGTATTCAGCCAGTACTCTCTTGCTTCTTCGTCGACTACCAAGTCCAAAGTATCTGGATTATATTTATCTGGCTCGAGCAAAATGTGTGAGAGGCCAAAATAATCCATCCTGTGACTGTTACCAAAAAATAAACCAGCGACACGTATAAAACGACTAGCTATTATTCGCATTTGCTACAGTCTTAGCCCATTGTATTGTTTTATCATTATGCAAATATAATTAGAACCTTAATAATTATCTTATCAAAAACTATCTATTCTTGCGACAAAGACTTAAATTGAATCACAGATTAGATATCAAAAATTCAAATATATTGTTGTAAAATAAATACACCGATGACATTCCCCCTCTTATTTTTGTGCCAACAACAGAAAACCAACAAAAAAACCTTAGAAAATAGAAAGATAGCAAATACTTTCTTGCATTAGCATGAAAAGGACGATAAATTAAAAAAAAGAACAGCAAATTTAGCTGTAAAAGTAGACGACAAATTTTTTAGTCGATTAAAAAATAAGAGTCGCCGTAAAAATGTCAACACTGAACAGCACACAGTGCCATAAACCAAATTCATCATGAGAATGCTTGCAAGCTTTTTACGTCTGTCTTGTTTATGGTTTGTCTGACGGACTTCAATTTTGTTCGTAGATATTGCAACTGAGTTTTAGAAATGTGTTTGAAATGGATAAAACTAATTATTTTCAAAAAAGACTGATTTTTTTACGTAGTGAGTTATAGTACAATATGTGCCCCTTTAGTTTATTGTAATTTGTGTTGTGATTTTAATGATTGATGTAACGAACCAGTGTACGGCAAGATGGACGAATTGTCTAAGGGCATGACACAAACAGGAAACACCGCTACAACTGACAAAATTCAAGAAAATGATGATGGTAAATATTGCGATGTTTATATCTGCTCCTAAAATTTCTTTGTAAAGGTTACCTGCAGTGGTTTACTAGAAATGTGCTTGTTTCTAAAATAAGTATATAGGTAAACAATATCTAAATTTTCAAAAAACTGTTATTTTTTGTAGTATTCTATCATCTTACTTGAGACAGAACATAAAAAAAGAATTAAAAATTAAAGTCAATTGATTTCACGGCGCTGTAGAAGCTATTTAGCAGTTTTCTTGTAGTCAGAATAAAGATGTTGGGCTTCGTTACGTGATAATTGTACATAAATTTTGATTAATTTAGTGTAGAAAAAGTTTATTTTCATGTTTATGATATTCCTCATAACTTAAATAGTATAAATAGTATTTACAAAAATTAGAAAAACGATGATTTCCCTTCCAAGAAATGAATTTACTGATGTATCTAAGTGTCAATGAATATTCAGTTAAAAATATAGATTTTTAGTTTGAATACAGTTCTGCTACATTTTGTTGATCATATCTACTCATTTTTATGTTATCATGCTTGTCTACTATTTTATTCAGTACTCACTCTATTTATTAGTGTGAAGAAAACACATTATTTAAATTTAAACATTGTTTTAATATAAAAATAAATCTTAATTAATCAACTCAACCTATCATGGGTCACGGCTGGGCTCTCTCAAGCACATCACCCAATCTTCTTCCTCCCACATCCAGTCTCACTCAGCCACTAATCTCAAAGATTTATTGATCTAATATTTACCAACTTCGCAATAATGGAAAGTGACGATTAGATGGAAGTAGCAACTCTTGATATACAGAATTTCATGTAGAATGTTTCTTTTTATATTTAAAAATGTTAAAACAGACTCATCAAAATTTTATGAAAAATAATACTGCCACACAAAGTATTGTAAATAATCAGACCTCAACTGTAACCGAGAGCCTTGAAGGCAATGCAGTAACCTAATTTAATTGCTTTTCAAATGTCTTTTCAATGCCATCCTCTTCATAAATAAAATTAATGATATGTACTTTAAGGAAAGTCATTGCAGAATACATTATAGCAAACAGGGATATATTCTGTTAGTGTATTTTTGTTTGTACATTGTCCCATAAATTATTATGTAAATATTATTAATGTGGAGTAGGAAATAAACATGACAATTATTGGTAATTTTCAATCATTTTCATAAATTTGGCTTAATTTAGAATAAGGAAAGAAACTTGATGTGTGATAATTGTAAATACAATATTAGAAATCCTCTAAAAATTTATTATTTTATATTTTTTTATATCTTTATTTATTTATGGGGTTTTTTTTTATGAAGAATATGTCACCCCGATGATTGCATAAAATTAAATTACATAATATATTATTTTATAGTTGAAATCTAAAGTTTCAGGCAATACACCTCAACTTCTCAGCCTAATAAAGTCAAGGTGTTATTGTAAACATGTCTAATACAAACAAGTAGCTTACAAAAGTAATTAAACTATAAAAGTCTTGACCCTGATATGTTGCGATAACATTGACAACCTCACATAATATTAATGTGATAAATAGATATCTAGAGATTTGCTGATGACTTTTTAACTGCAATAACATGTAGGTACATAGCTCATTGCTTAGCATTTAGTTTATGTATTGCTTGTAAACATTATCCAAGTACCACACCCTAGTAGATTTTGCTATCACTTGAAAACATAACATTGAACCTATCTTCTTAATCTCTTAAATCTTCTGCACTCTATCTGCACATGTAGCATGACCACCGAAGGAACGGGTTTTGTCGATGGAAGAATTGACTAAATGACAGATTTCTTTTGTTGATCTGTCATTTTGTTGTTTCTTCCTTTGACAAAACCCGTTTCTATGGTGGTCATGCTATGCGTGCTGGTACTACAAGATACTTAGGTAATTTCTTGTTTTTGTCACAATTCAATACTATGTCAAAATCATTAGCAATAGTCGGCTATATTTTTTTTGTCACCCAAATTCTCTATGTCTGATCCAACTTCATTTTTAACAGATTTCTAAAAAAGGAGATGGTTATGTATTCCACCTGCATCTTTTTTTTCAAACCATAGTGCAATTTGTCTTAACGTCTACCACATGTTTAATCCTCAATTATTTCAGCAAAACATACAATGAATTATTTTGTGATTAATGTCCTTTAAGATTTGGAGATTGTCTTTAACCACCTTGAATGTCAAAGCTGAAGTCAATAACTTCGAAAATACTAACAGTGTTGTTTAATCTACTGCTGACCTTAATATTTCTATAGCTTGTTTAGTTAAGTTTGCATTCATTGAATTTGTCTATATTGTATCATTACTCTCCTAATGACTTTATAAAATATTCTTAAAAGTGAGAAAAAGTTGATTATTGTGTGTATTGGAGCTTCAGTGTTAATACCATAGCTTTGGTTTTCAATTTGTGTAGTATTTCTGTATCCAACAGTCACTGCCATTTTACGCCCAAGATTGTTGAAGAGCACTGCTTTTGCAGATGGCGTAAAGCGTGGTTTGCGGCACGCACGCCAACTATGCTAGCGTTGGTAGAACAACTGCGGTCATACCTCGGTGGAGGATGTGAGTGCGAATGCGTTTGTAGCATGGCGTGTTCTCAACAATGTCTCATGATTATTGTGTAATTCCACCAATCCTCATATTAAAAGAAACTTAGGTAATCCCTTCACATAACTACTCCTTTAAATCATTTATTTCAACATTATAATATATTGTATGACCGTAATATCGTCGCTTTCCGTCGTATGTATCTACAAGACGGGACTATTTGGGGATTATGGACTAGAACATTTTGTTATTATTTCTAGCCTATTGAGAATGTTAGCAGTCACTAGCTATTGTTATATTCATTGAATATATTATCATTTCCATTATATTTCTCATGTTTTTGCTTACATTATAATGAAGTAAGGCGGTAACCATCGCCGTCTGTACGGTAGGTATCTGCCATGCACCGTTTTTACGTTTTATGCAGAATACCCAATGCGTAATTTTGTGCATGTTTTGCTGAATAAACAACCATAGAATCTGCTCTAAAGCCTTGATATAATTATGAAATGTATTGATGAGTGCTTATTCTTCTATAGAGTCTATTATCACCTTTTTGATAGCACTATCTCAGCTAAGTTGCTGACGCACTCATCTTGAGTGTGTTGTTTTGTATGATTGGATACTTTAGTGTTCAACCTACCCAATGTGTGAGGTACTGGCAACAGCATTTTGCGTTTGCGTGGTGTTGCATGCCAAGAGTGCCGGGTGTTCCCTGTGTCGCAAGCGTGACTCAGCGGCCCTGAACCATAAACATTAGAAAACATGTCCCGAAAGGTCACATTTCTCGTTATTTTGTTCAAATGTTTTCACCCACTAATCAAATTTTATCAATCGAAGGGGTTTTCCTTTTTCAGTAAAAGGACATCGTTAGTAATATTTCCGTGCTTCGTAAAATTCCAAGTAGCTCTACCTACACAAGTGGACTATTATTCATAATGCTGCTTATCACACCTTTTCAATCACGTCTGATACTGACTACATGGTTATATAACTAGTGTAGATGATTTATTATAGAGAAAGGCCATAATTCACTTGACATTAAAGCGTTAAACTGTGACCGAAATAACAATAATGTGTGCCGATGACCGATGTTTACAAGAGTTGGAACTCGATCGGCATACCTTTGCTGTGAATTCTTGAAGGATCAAAGGAAGCGCTGGTTGTCAGCATCTGTTTCTTTTCAAGGGGGATTTGTCGTAATCAGATAAATCGTGCTCATACCTCACGACTTCCTTACGCAAATAATATTAAGTGCTCTTCTTTAGGATGGATCTCATCTCAAATTTTAAACAAAAATGTTAGTTCTTCACATGCACATTGTGTTAATAGGCCTGTTAAAATGATCAAACATTACAGGTTCTTTTGGAAACTTAACTGTCTTCAGAATCAAACCTTTGATATACCCTTAGGCATTAAGTATAGGTACCAACACTTGCTGACTATGCTATCTATAAATACCGCGTATTGGAAATTTTGAAGTTGCTTTTCAATTTTCCCACCGGTTGAAAGCGAAAACTATATTAAATCCAATTTTAAGTATTTTATGACATATCGACAAATTCGACAACAAATACGATTTGCTATGCCAAAGTTATGTAATGTTATAATAGCAAGTTTCACAATATAATGTTCAAAATAAGGTTTTGAGATTGTAGAATAACACGTCATGTTCATTTATCTACTAGATACTTGAGAATGTCTACGACTATTACGAAAAAATACAAGACTGTCATAACATCTTAAGATACAGAACGAACCTACTCTTCGAACATTATGAAGCGTTTCTTTTTGTCAAGGGCTATTCGTTGACCCTTCCAAGAGCCTTCTTCTTGTGCTTAGGAGACATCATTTGAGGTATCGAAGGTGTAACAAACGATTTTGACGCAGGCAGTGTAATTAACGCGCGTACGCATCCTATAAGCAATGCTGAAATGGTTCTCTTTTTGAGGCCAGAGACAAAACCTTGTGGAACACTACAACGTCCACAACTGCTCTTTCTGTGTTAAATATTTGATCATTTGCTTTTTGCTAAGGTAGACTTCGACAATGGCTTGCAGGGTGAGAGTAGAATAGGTAGACCACGAATTACTGCTGCACTGGCAGTCTGGCAGTATGAGATCCCTTTTTGCACCCCTAGCGAAGCAAGCGCCTGTAGGGACATAATTTGAAAAGTAAACATTACAGCGGACAAAACTGTCGCTATCGCCAGCGATCCGACAAGAAAGGGCGAAATGCCAAACCCTGTGAAACCCCCGCACCAAATACCGCTACCGCTAACATACTTTTTGCAACGACTGCACGATGCATTATGCGTTGAGGAAACAGCGAGGATATGATATTATTCGAATCTCCTATGACTGCATTCCTGGCTAGGGACTTAAGAATTGATGATGTCAGTACATATAGTCAATGCTACTATACTTCGAGTTAGATTCTGTGGTACATATTATCCACTAAGTCTTTATTCTTAGGAAACTAAAGAGACGTGGTTATCCCTTGTGTCCAAGCTGTTACGGAAATTGGTCTTTGAGCAATATAATAAACACGTACCTATGTAATAGATGAACTCACATCGCACATCTTTTCCAAAATTCCAGAAGTACCTAATCAAAATTGGAGAGACCGAAAGATGTTCTTAGTTACTTCTTAATGTTTAAGAAATGAGCATAGGTACCACACAACATAATAAAATATGAACTATCAGACGTCGATCGGAAACGGATTCATAATGATTTTGTACATCGAAGCCTGCCATGTATTGAAATATTTACACTATGGAATGCAATAAATATTCGAGTTTAGTCGTAATCTGTCTGAGCCCCAGTCTGTACTATTTTAAATCGGAAAATGTGCGCACATATATCATCATAGCAATTTTATTGGTCGAGAGTTTAATACAACTAAACCAAACCAATCTGCAATGCCTCTCGTAATTTTGTTCTATGACGACGTAATACGTTATGTTATGGTACTAAGAAAGAATCCTGCAGCTACTAAAATCATGATGGCTGCTTTTTTGTGCTTATTTAATCTTTAGTTTTACTATTTTAAAGGAGCACATAATTTTATTATAGCACTAGCAGGCTAGGGTTGGCTTTGTTAACTCCCAATAAATACCTGTTGATCTTTGAAAATAAAATGATAGCGACTTGCTCCCAATAGTTACTAAAGCAATTTTACTTTTAGAACAAATTAACAACTTCCTTTAACATTGTGATCATTTAGCAGGCTCGTCGACTCCAATAGTGTACGTGAATGAGACGTGCTTGGAGTGTGAAAGGGTACGCGCGGCTAGCGAGCGGTTGGGCACGGTGGCGGTCGCTCCAAGCCCAGAAGCTCTGCCGCCGACTCAGCAGCCCCCCGCCCCGCCTTCTTACGTCATCACCTCACCGTTCGATGGCGATCTGTTTGACACTGCACATAGAGCAAAATACAGGTCAGTGGTTATTGCAATTTCTGATAAGAAAACTTGCAGCTATAAACGTTTGCTATTTGCTGTTACTAAAGTACTACATAGTTGGAAATTCCACTAGTGAAAGTAAACTTTACATGAATGAAAACAAATTGGTTGTGGCATACCAATTACCAGACGACCCAGAAGAAACATTTGACATTACTATATGAATTTACCAATACGCAGTTCATGGAATCTGAGAAATACTTAAAATGTAACATCCCATGAAATTAAGCAAATGTTCGAAACGTAGAGTTAACGTGAACAATTCGTTATTGACATATATTTTGGCAACGCGTACGGTCGATTGCTAGACCAGACTACTAATAAGCGCGACGAATGCTTTGTTGCGCGTTTACATTAACGTCGTTTTGTCTTACACTCACCTACGCTTTTGTTCGTGTAAACGTAACCGTGGATAGTACGTCTCTAGTGACGTTCAGTCAGCCTAAAAAAGTGCTCATTAAGATGAACGTTATGATAAACCTCTAACTCTTTAAGAATACGTAGTAAGATATTACAGTTCCCGGAATACTTGAATAATTGTAAAAAGTATGGACACAACTGCTTGATACTCGTCAATACCCTCTTTTATTTTATTGTTAGTTTTATCATTTGAACATAATTCATTTATCATCACTATAGTAAAGGGCGAAATAACTTTCTCGATATACGTTTTCCACAAACCGTACAAAGTACCGATGTCACCGAAGCACCTTGTTATTAAGTGACAAACAACTGGAGATGCTTATCGACATACACAATGATAACAACATCAAACTCCTCGGACAACTACTAGACTTTCTTTAGAAAGAAATATTAACATTGTGGCAGTTTTATTTTTTACTTTCTCTGAACATGACTCAGTAAGTTATCGTGTAATTGGTATGAGTATGACCAAATGCACAATGAGCGTGCGTGTGATGAAACGCCCGCAGCCGCGAAGCCGGGGCTGCGGACTGCTGTGGGTGATGCTTGTCTTATTGCTGATTTACGAGCACTGTAAGCAACCGCGCCACGCATCGCATCGCCTACGTATAGCCTCGGTCCCCTAATTATGAATAATTGATGTCAATATACCCAATTTTTGCCAGTTACACCCATGTATTCATTTTCGTGCATTAGAATACCAGAAAACATTTATTATTGTCAGTTCAACAACTAAAGCTGTATTTTGTTTGCATCGAAACTATGATCTGTCTCGAGTTTGATTTATGAGTGGCAATTTGGCTGCCCCTTATCATTCAATGTGTTCACTTGTGTTCATTAAATACAGCCGCGGTAACATTCGGCTGGACGGCATCAGCGCGGCGCGGCGCTGTATCGGCGCCACTGTTACAATAGTGGGATATTAATAATGCTATTCTTGTAATTCCTGCACCATTCCTAAAAGCTGAATGTGGATGCATTTCATTCCTTTTGAAGTGCTACAGCTGCCACGTTACTGTTTAGGCGACTCTGATGAGAATTAATTGTTTATTGTTTCGTGCCTCTCTGCCCTGGCTCAGCTTATACACACGCTGCAAACATTTAACTCTGATTAAGTTTCTATAATTATGCTGATTCATCTTTCACGAAATTATGAAGAGCAAATTTTAGTTTTCAATCCCATGTATCGCCAATGAGCGTCGAGTTTTTCTGGGAGATAATAAATTGTGAAAACTTGTAGATTTATTCTTTATAATCATAAGCTAACACGAATAGAATTAAAATAAGCTAAAATTACTCAGAAATAAACGGTTTCTCGTAAGTCTCATAAAGTGTTGTCTTCTTGCGTATAATTAAATAGGTATGCTTAACACATAACTCCACCCAGCACACAATGTCGGGGTTGTTTATACATGCGGGACCTTCCACTCATAAAGCGGTCGTATGTTAGGTGACTGTTTCATAGAAGGATGGATGTAAATAAAGGTGCGTGTAGAGTGCGCGGGCGCGCCCGGCGCGCGGCGCGACGCTCGGCGTAGCGCGAGGGTCGCCCTTGTGGCCGCGCGACGCTCCTTGCTATTTTCGGCCTCACATTCCTCTCGACTGTTTTTCAATCTAACGTGAAACGCATAACGCGCACGCCGCTTGTGCCTTTGTTTTCGCGGCTGCCGCGATAAACTATTAAACTGTTTCTTTTCTCGAATTAGCACGAATTAATAGTCAACGATTACGCGAAATCAATACGAATACTTGTATGCTAACATATCTTTTATAAGTGAATGAGGTTGATTCCATGACGATGATAAAGAGTGCTAGTGAGTGGGTCCAGAGCGAAGCGATAGTGTCGAGAGCACGTCGGACTAGTGCCTGATTACAGAGTGTGTGACAGTGATGGGGCCCACGCGGCTGCCTCCTACACCCGAGGAGGAAGATCCTCCGTATCTCGTCGCTCGCACCGAATCAAAACTTTTGGATAATGTTCAGCCCAATAGCGATGTGTAAGAGTTTATTTGAGCTGAGTGTGTTCTAGTTCTACTTCTGTATTATCGTGTTAATGTACCGGCAGCGGATTGCAGTAACTCCTAACTGTAATACCTACATTTAGAAATGTAATTATGCCTCAAAAAGTGCCATTACATTTATATGTATAAAACATATAATAACAGTACTATTTGTATGTTAATGTAAATACGTATGAAGACAAACGGCAAGCTATTAGGAATAAAATGTATGTTTTAGCCTGCTCATCTTCCGCATTACGAAACCCTAAAATTATTGTAAGAATATTAAATTCAAAGCTAAAAAGACTTGTGACTGATAAAACTTCAATGCAATTATTAAAAAAAAATTAAACCTAAATGTAACGGTAACGTCAAAGTGAGCGGTAACCAGGAATATAGGCATCCATATGCCTAGATTCCTATTTACCGCTTAATTTTTCTTCCTTATCTGCAGTGAAGAGCAGCTATTTAGAGCAGATATTGAATTTGTACCGACACGTGCTCAACTTTCGATTTTTAAAAACAAAGTACCACATCACGCTCCCCCCGATACTGATGAATTAACACGAGGGTGAGCAGGCAGGTGTTGCTGCATACTTTCCAAACATTTACTCACGACAGCTTGAATGAATCGCAGGGAGCTACGGCCAACTCATTCTAATGGCATTTATTTCACAACACTCACTATAATTTACTATTTTTAAGTTTTCTCTGAATCGTTTTAGTGTATGAATAATTTTCAGTGCAAAAATATCCTGAAATTTTGATATTTAATTGAATCGCAATGATTGTTTACAAATTCGTGGAATTCGAATGTAACTCATCAACTATTTCTATAGCGATACGTAGATATAGTAGCGGTGTATGCGGCATGGCATCCTGTGACGTCAGGCCTACACAGTCCCAATAGCAGCGACCGACTCGCCGTCAGAACGCACTTTTCTTTCAAAGAGCGCGCGTCACACCGACGCCCACCACATCCAACAACAATTTTAATTCAGATCTTCGCGGATAAACTTCTTGCCCTATTAATATTTTTCTACAATGACATACATCTGAATAAAACGAATTCTATAATTAATTCATGATGACTAACTGACGCAGAACGTTCAAACAAAATATTTATCACGATAAATGTTTGTGCTATATGATGGACTTACGGAAGGGAAGGACAATATCTGTTGCATGCTCGTGGAAGTAAACGCTTTATCTTGTATTCTAGCTAAGATATTTAATAGAACTACTTGAAATAAATTTAAAACCGACAACCTCGCTTTGGTGCTATGTTTATTTTGATACATACATAAATTCATGTCTTTTTCAGCTATGATTCTTACATACTCCCTTAACCTCGTCCACGTTCATACATCTGGTCAGACTCGCACGCCGGTACTACGCACCTGACCTGTTTATAGAACCTCACCAATAAATTTATTTTTTTCTATCCTCCTTTGTCCCAGTCCTAGGCAAATGCCTCCCTCCACTCTTTCCATTAATGATAAATAATCATTTATTAAAAAATAATCATTGATTAAAGAATTTGTTTCCATTGCACTTGGCCGATTTTTCTACTGCGTTTACACAAATCGTAGGTTTTACGTTGCCAGGATGTTTATAAAAAATGCCATGCGAATATATGTGCGACTATTAGCTTAACGATTGTTATGCTGATCAAGTGGTTCAGCATAACATGTGCTGTGCCACACTGCATAACATTAAATACTAACGATAGACGCAAACTCAAGAATATGAATATTTCATGACTGAAAGGAAATATTTGAAAAGAAGGCTTGGGTTGAGTAAAATGTAAGATGGGCCTTCCCGTGCCATGTATGACATGACGATACTATATTTGATAGCAATCGTTAGTGGCAGTGGATTGGCAGCAACTATGTCTGCCGTAAGGTTGATGAATCGGTTGACAGAGGTGATAACTAATTCTTGAAAAAGAGCCCTGAAATTAATTCCAAATCATGCAACTAGTTATGGAGTTCTTCTTCACCTTCTTGTCTACATTCTGTCCGAGACTGAACCGCCAGGTTACGCCATTTTTGTTATGCTGCATTTCATCCAAAGGTTCCATCTACAATACGTTTACTTTTATACCCCGTCCAGTCCCAAGGATCCTCCGACTCACTGAAAAACCACACTTTGACAACGTTTAATGAGGCTGTTCTTCTTATCTTCAATCGGCACGATCGAGATAATTATGACATTTTAATTCAAGCACCTCGACTCTTCCCTTTATTGCCACTCGTATGTTGTTACACAGAGTGGCGATTTCACTCATTAAAGAGCTTACAGAACTGTTTCGCTGAAGCCGAAAGCTTTTCATTAAGCTTCGTCGGTCATCTGTACAAATTGTCGTAACAGTATCAATTAAGTCTACGATAGTGGAAGCTTTCGAAAACCTCTTCTGGTAGTGTTTGAAATAGTGAAGTCTTCTGGCGAGATTCAGTTCTCAAAAGTGCCTAAGTAAATATGATGATTAGTTCCCCAATAATCAAGAGGCGTGTAAAATTGAATCGGAAATTATTAACATTCAGTGCGAGGTACCACCGGACATGCACCGCTAGTTTTAATTATAAAAGGGGACGTTGTATCTGTTGTCCAAGTTTTGAACTACGAACTAACATAAAAGGAAGGGCCGCCGTGACTTGACTCGATAATGTTTTCGCACTCACAGATAAGGGCAACTAATTAGTCGGGTGTAAGCAAATTGCTAACTGTATCAATGTGCTATTATCAATTTGACCGGCGAACTATAATTGATATGCATTCAATCAAACTTATATAATATTGATAGATAGTCTGTCTGGAAGCACATGCTAGAAACTAGATTTTCTATTGCGCATTTTATTTCAAAAGTAGACTGATGAGCCTTATGTTCATTCATAAAAACGGAATTTTATGCTAATCCATGTGTATTCCGCTATTACCATATTTTTAAGGCATTTATGATATTTCAAGTCATAAAAACCGTACTGTAATGTCGGCTTGACCTGGAAACAAACCACAATAATAAATACATAAAACACATGAGTACACACGTAGCAGTAAATAAGAGTTTTACGACCCATAGATTTTTTTCTCCAAGAAATAATGCATATGGCAATCATTTTCTTTTATACCTTTATATAACATTGATATTGATACAAGTATGTACATATTTATAGTGGCAGAGCCAGTATGTATAAATGATTTATTGAACATGTTGACTGTCAGTTGCGTCAATATAGTGACTGTTTGTATTGGCACTAGCGACTACTCATGAACAGATTCTGTTTGATTTTATTACAGCTGGTAGACGACTTTCGTAATTAATTAAATTAACAAAATGTCATAGTCACTGTTATTGTTTAGTTAATCATTAATTGTTTTGTCAAATATTTCAGCAAGTATTTGAATGAGTATTCTATTTTGTTTCTAAATGAGATGTCCAGCAGCGCAATGTTGACTGGTTTCCTGCTAATAACTGTATCACGAAAGCGACAGGAAGTTCTGAATAAGGAAGCGTGCCGTCACGAGGGGTGTTTCACTCCAAAAGTGATTAGATATCATCAAATGATTCAAAGTTATTCGCGGTTTATATTAATCAGTCAACAATGAAATGGTCAGATCCCAAACAGAGACACCGTTTTTTAGGGTTCCGTATGCGAAGGGTAACCAACGGGAACCTATTACTAAGCCTGCGCTGTCTGTCCATCTGTTTGTCAGCGAACTGTATCTCATGATCCATAATAGGTAGACAGTTGAAATTTTCACAGAATGTGTATTTCTGCCGCTATGAAAACAAATAATAAAATAAATTAAAAATTAAAGGGGGCTTCCGTACTACGTTATAAGAGTAAATAGGCATTCGTTTTTATTGCGGATGTATGATCACAATGACATACTGTAAATTCATACAAACAAAGGATACTAAGCACATCAATTTAGTCCACCAAATGGCATAAATCACACCTTTATGAACCATTCAGACCCTAGATGAGTACTTGCTAGGCCAGTCTAACAAAGATTTGTGATGATATACTTAGCCACGGCCACGCCTTAATGTTGATCTGTCGACGTTAATTAAAATACTTCAGAGAGATGCCTTCCTGTAGTTAATGAGTGTTGTTTGTGTTTTACAGGGTGCTGGGTCCAACAGCAGTCCTACAGTTGTCGGAGCGCGATGAGCCGCCGCCGGCGACCGCGCGCCCCCTCTACTCGCTGGCGATGCGCGGCGCCGTCATTTGTTTCTCAGGATTCCGGAAAAAAGATGAACTTGTTAGTATCAAGTACTTTGTATTTTGAATGGTGATGGTTATAGTCGGCCTTGTGTCGACAGTCAACTGTGAACAAATAACTTGATATTTGGTCTACGTCCGTTAAATAATTCTGCAGTTTGAAAAGTAATCAGAGACACTTGGAAAACAATTTCGTGCATGTCGTTTAGGTAACCAACCAGTCCAACCAGTCAATCTTGGAAAAAATTGAGCACTCGCTGTCGGATGACGATATCGATCAACATGTCAAAACTAATTTCAGCAATCTGTTGTCATTTGACACGAATCATGATTGTTTAATATGACGTCATGTGCATGAGCACAGTCACAGCTCAGTATTTATGGTCATAATTTTTAAGACACACAAGTTGATATTTTGTGTTCACTCGATAACAGCATGATGATGAAATGCGTGTAGGTCAAATATGAATGAGTTCCGCGTGTACAATGGCTGTATTATTCGGCAGACGTACCTGATAACCCTGATCCACTACATGGGCGGGTCGATCCGCAAGGACATGTCGAGTAAAGTGACGCACCTGATCGCGGCGGCGGCGACGGGCGACAAGTACCGATACGCGTCAGGGTTCGGCCTGCCCGTGCTCGCGCGCTCCTGGGTCGACGCCTGCTGGGAGCGCCGCGACGACCCCGCCTGCCTAGCCACCGATGATGACGTCATTGTAAGTATATTATGCCTACACACAATACATAAATAAACTCACGCCTATTCCCATGGAAACGAACGCCACCTGCTACGATTTTTACATACTCCTTTTGCTTCGTCCACGGTCATACATCTGGCCGTACACGCGCGCCGTTGCGAGTACTACGCACCTGACCTTTTTGAAGGACATCGCCATACTTATGTTTTTATTATGATAATGTATTCCGAATTTTGATATTCATGTAATAGATTGCGAACTGTAATATATAATATAACGGGCGTGACTTCTTCAAATAAATAATTAGCAACATGTTAATAAGCTGCAATACGTATGAATTATTTATTATTGTCAGGATATTGGAGGAGCAGTTATCTTTAAACTTCCACTTTAGTTAACATCCTAATCTTACTCATTTTCATCAGTGCAAACAATCTATGCGATATGTCAAAATTACAGAAAGAACACAAACTGAAGGTGTTCGCTGGCGCTCGCGTCTGCTTCGTGGGTTTTCCTGAAGATGAGACTCAGCACATGGCCGAGGTGCTGGCCAGCAATGGCGGCGGCACCTGCCAGCTCGACGACCCTGACTGCACACACGTTGTGAGTACTGCAATACTACTATACTACACATACACACACAATAATCCCTCCTTAATCTCATTCGTGATTTACTTAATGGTGTGCGCATTGCAGCTGATAAACCTTTATAAACATTATAAAACTGATAGCACTTCAAAGCTTGCACTACTTTCAATTGTCCCCTTGCGACAAAAGCAAAATGTTTATAAACAATTTGAAGCTGCGGTGCAGTCGCACCTTGAACAATGCAGTAGCCCTTCCGTCAATGTTAATCATATTACAATTTACTTCAGCAAAAAGCCTCCTAGTGTTTTGTCTACCCAGTCTGTCGCGAATCTGAGTAATGTACTCAGTTTGTTAACACTGTAATGATCATTTTAGAACCTCCCAAATGGCACTTAATGTCCCACAGAACGTTTACCTCTGCATAACATGCATACCTGTTTATTTATATACTTCATACCACATTACACATTATTAGTAACTAATTTTAGCATTATGAAGTCAGCATGCGCGTAGATATACTTGGGTACACATATCACTCTTAGTTAGAAACATTGTAGACAATCTAAATTAGCCAGTAGCACACTTCAGTTGTTGTTATGACACATTTTTACACCTCTTCATTTCTTCCGATGACTACGTATTTATTAGCAATGCCTTCAATGCCAGCAGGTGTTTGATTAACCATTTATCAGTACAAACAACGACCAGATGAGAGCGGACTCAATGTCACAAGTTGCGTTGCGTATTTTATGTGCACACGATAAGTTCAATATTAGAAACTCTTGCGCGTTTCCTTTGTTTTTTTTTATTGTTTCTCCTTCATCCCGATTTGGTTTCCCGCCTCTCGGAACAGCGCAACACTCGAACCAGTTCCACATCCCTCACCTCACGACGCAAAGTCGACCCATTGTTTCCTTTTCATTATTTTATTAACATTTTGATGTTATCACGAGTTTCATAGTACTGTTTGTTCACTCACATTCGCTGTTGTACAATAATTGCGCACATACCTCATTCAGCTTATGTGTATATTACACGATGTCCATATTATCACACCCACATACTTCTTGTGTTGTTTACATTCGTTACCATGTGTTTGTACAGTGTCGACTTGCTTTCTTACTATCCACTCTAATGCACTAGACATAGACTTATAAAACACCTTTTTGTTGTAGATGTAATTTCACGTACAAATCAGTTTCATAAATCTCATTGTCAAACATCTCTCTTCATACTTATCAAATATGATCAAGAACACTTGTTTTGTAAACTAAAACTGTAAAAGAATAAAATCAAATCTTCGCTAGGCAGTCGCTTTCTGTGTTTAACTACCTCTATCACGATAATAATATATTATTATCGTCGTGCATGTTTGTATTGGAATGGCTTCATTACATCATTGCGTGGTGTGTTTCACACATGTTTCAGGTAATGGCCAATGGGGAGACTTTCGGTCGTTCACTTATCCTTTCACCCCATCCGAGTACACCTAACTCTGCACAACCATCCCGCGCCACTCCCAATCGTTCCCAGTCCACTCCCAAGAGCTCCCTGTACCGCCGCCTGTCGGCGCGTCTGTCGGGCCGGCGCGCCAGTCCGGCCGCGCACGGCGACAGCTGCGACCTGTCGCATGCAGAGCGTGAGCAGCGCCTGCAATGCGCACGAAACAGTATTAGAGAAAAACAAGCCAAAGCTGCTAGCCAAGATCAAACAGATAACTGCAGTATTAGTTTTGTAGGGAAATCCTTCACTGACGATTTGTGTTTCAATTACGACAACACCAAAAGTCCCCCGCACGTTGAACGTGTGGAATTGGGCAAATACAGTATTTGTGATAAAGAAAATAACAAAAACATATCTCAGCTCGTCCACGGATCTGATAGAATTAACAAAGATAAGAGAGAGGTATTTCGAAATAAGTCCATGAATGTATTTAACTTAGTCGATTGTCTCACTGAAGCGGGATCTTTACACTCGTCTCTAACGAAGAGTCTATGTGACCTCGACTCTAAGGGTGAGCCGGTGTTTCTGTTGGCCAGCTCAACTGGTGGAAAAGATTTGCAACAGTCAACAACTACAATTTCCTCCGGCAAGAAAAGGAGTCGTAACTCTACTGATTCTAATTTCCAAGTCAGCACAGTTGACGCTAATTTATCCCCTGACAAATGTGAGGAAAGCAACTGGAAGTCCATTAAAAGGCTCAAAATAAAAGATTCTTTCAAGTTTAAAAACAGACCCACTATATTCAAAAGGACAAAAAAAGACTCCGTTTCCAAACCAACTGGAGAAATTGTAGTAGAGCCTGTGAGTCCAGAGAGCGTCAAGCCGACTGATCCGGCCGGGGAGTTCGTAGCTTCCACATCTTCGCCTATCAAAGAAGACGATAACGCATCGTTATGCTCCATGAACACAAGTAAACAGTCGGGGTTCTTCGATATCTCATTTGCTTCAATTAGGAGTTCAAAAACCGTCAAATCTGCCTCAAAATTACGACGGAGTGTTAAATCGTTCACAGCTTCGTTCAGGACCGAAAGGAAAAAGAAGTATGAAAAGCGAGCTGAACGTAATACAGTAGAAGTAGACGCATGCCACCTACCTCCAGATCTCAAAAACATTTCGACACCAAAGAGGATATTCGATGGAATGAACTTAGATATTTCACCAGTTCAAGTGGATACCGTGGACAGCACCGACTTAGTCACGCCGATTAGAGACCGAAACGCCGATGTAGACGAACTTGACGATTCCACCATATTTAAAACGCCTCAAAGCGTGTGGCTCCGAACTCATCGTCATTCGATCTGTGGCGGCTCCGAGCTGCGCGTAGGCAGCGCGCTGAGCCTGCCGTCGGGCTCGCCCCGGCCCGACCGCGCCCCCGCCCCTCCCGCTCCCCGCCCCGCCCGCGACCAGCCGCAGCCCGCCTCGACGCCCCCCATCCGCGACGCCCACGCCATATCGCAATGCCATGGAATATCGCTGCCGGTACTAACACTATTTTATTCAATACTACTAAAAATATAGTAGCTTGTCATGCCATCGAACATCAGCGGTCATTGGTCTATGTTGTATCCGCGGAGAGGCCCCCCTCGGCCTCGAAGCGGTCCTCGCTGGTATGCATGTCATATACAATATTTGCACCTTGAAAACTTTAGACGCTTAAGAGGGCGTGCGCACATAAGTACGCCTTCACGAGATTTGCGTAGGAATCCCGTTCGACGGGTCTAGTGGGTATTGGTGGAGGATGAGAACGTCTAGTCTTCTGTGTATGATTTCTAATGTGCAGCTGTGTGTATACAGGTCGTCGACGAGCACAATACGGGAGTAGCGCCGGATTGCTCGACGCGGGTGCACGTTGTTAAAGCCGAGTGGTTCTGGGCCTCCGTACAAAACGAGGAGGCGCAGGACGAGCGAGATTACCTATTCAAAGACGTAAGTAATATTATTATTTTTTTATGTCCGCTGTTTTACTCGCAAGGTTATTCTCATAGGAACTGAGTGACATACATAGTATCCTCTGTTCCTGATAGCAGTGCACTCCCTCTCACAAAGAGGAGTTTAGTGTCCTAGCGGTTAGAATGTTATAGGCTGATTAGAGGCCGAATTATATGCAACTTAAAATAAAGTTACTGACATGATGATGTTAGTGACCATGTCAGTTTAAACTGAAAACGGGATATTTACCATGTTTACTATTTGTAATTAGTATGTAATAGTAAACATGGTTAAAATCGCGTTTTCAAGGTTAATGACAACTTCAAATTGTCGAAATATGCATCTAAATATACAGCAAAAGTGCCACATTATGCAATATAAAATTTAAAAAGTAGTTTTTGAACTTTTCAACATTGACAAAATATTATGTTTTTTCTTGAAAATCGAGCCTAAAAGATTTTGCCTTTTATTAATTAAAATATTTTAGTAACTTGAACATGATCGTTCTACATCCATTTAGGTAAATAATAGGCAAAATTTAAATTTAAGTACTTTTTTTACCTCTGGCAAATTTTTCATTTTTCCAGTTAGAAAAACTATTTTTGAGACGTTTTACCTAAAATAATATACATTATCATCAAATACAGCCTTAATATGCAAATGCATCTGCAAATATTGTATTTGCATAATCCGGTCTCTTCTAATTACGCTTGTTCCACTTGGGAACAGCGTGGTTTTTATCGGTGAAAAAGTTTTTGCTAATGCAATCATATTTTCAGATATAGTCCTTTAGACTTACATGCCTTTCTAAATATGGAAAAATTGTAACATGATTTATTATTTGTAGTACCTAGATGAGGTATCACGACGATCATCGGTGGGCGGCGCGGGCGCGGGCGCGACGCCGTGCGCGGAGGAGGCGGGCGCCGTGCAGCCGGCCGGCGACGCGGGCACGCCGGGCCACCTGCAGCGCCTGCGCAAGCGCAAGCTGCGCGGCGGCGACTCCGCGCTGCACAAGCGCCGCTCCTCCGTGGGCGATGCCGTGCTGCTGAGTCTTTCCGGCAACCTGCTGGACTGCACGCCCTCGCCCGATGGCAAGCAGCTGCTCGAGGGTGAGTTGTAACTTCTGATTTAAAATATCAACGACAGTTCTTTACAGTGTTTTTACCTTTGATGTTGTAACCCAACAGCGACCTTATTGTAACGATTATAAAGATCACTTTAATTTTTCTGTCAGTGACAGCAATCCAACAGCATCGTGATGATTATGAAAATAAAGAACACTGATATTGACAGTGATCTGCATCACTGTCAATATCAGTGATCTTTATTTTCAAGGGTAAAATAATTGTCCGTACTAACGGTCGTTTTTGTGATTATAGAGTCGGAGGTTCCCGATACGGTTGTCCGGAAGCTGTTGTCGCCACGGCAGCAAGTGTTTATGGAGCTTCTACAAACAGAGTCCAATTACGTTGGGATATTGCATACGATAGTTGCGGTAAGACATTTTAAAAATCTAAAAAACAGGACGCGAAAGTTTGTGAGGATAGATGTATGTAGTGTGTGATTGTTACTTTTTCACGCAAATACTAGTGATTAGATGAAACTGTACAGTAAATAGAGCGAATAGATCTTATAGTGAATAGAGTTTATACCTGAGAATAGCACATGGGTTATAAATTATTACGAAATTTATTGATAAATACATTCGCAGGCGAATTCGCTGATGAAACTAGTATTTCATAATTAAAAACAGCTTTTATAACATTTGTTTCGCCCACCTTGTTTCAGCTGTTCAAGCAACCGTTGGAAGAGATGGCTGAGGACGACAACAGTAATGGCAAAAACCAAGCATTGCTCAATAATACTGAACTCAAAATTATATTTGGAAACTTACCGCCTATTTATGAATTACACCAGTAAGTTGCAAGGATTTATTCTATTGTTGGATCTTCTTCTTCGTGTCCCTGTCATTTTATATTTTACTTTCCAAATACTTCGCCAAGCTTCGGGTTCATCGGTGGCAGCGCACAGGTCTCCTAAGCAGCAAATTTTGGGGCTTAGCGGGCAGGTTAGGAGGAGGAGCATAGTTTGCGACACAGCTCCACATCCAAAACTATTGTGCCGTCGAGGAAGCTCGACTTTACCCCTAGTCTTGTTCCACGTCACATTGTATCCTCTTTATGACTAAAAAGTGATCGACACATTTGTAACGAGTGCTACAATTCTCAGGCGAATGTTAGAGGAGCTGCGCTACGCTCAAGCGCACTGGAGCGAAGAGACGAGCATCGGTCGGCTGGTGCTGCGCTATACGCCCGACATGGTGAAGGCCTACCCGCCCTTCGTCAACTTCTTCGAAAATACCAAGGAGATGCTGCAACAGTGCGACCGTGAGAACCCAAGGTTAGAAAGAAACAACTTAATGTTTTGTACCACACACACTATAAAAACGAACTTAAATCTAAACAAAAATGTAATATTGTGATTCACGGCTACGCCAAATAGCCCATCTTAGTAAATTTCCAGATAACTAATGCCTGACGCTGGTTTTCACCAACACGTAAAGTTAGCAACAATCATTACCACAATGAAAATTAGTTATGAATATTTAGCTATTTCTGCACCTGCTGGAAAATATAAGGCTTTTAATCCAATCCTAAAAAAAAAAAAATTGCCTGATACCTTTTGCTTTCCGGCTTCATGGTCCAAATGTTGACCAAAGAAAAACAAAAGATTGTACTTCAACATTGCTGTAAAATACTTTCTTCAAACTTAACAACCAGTATCAACAAGTTAAATGTTTTAAAATGTATAAAAGCTTGACATTATAGAGAAACCTTATCATTAATTATAATCTTCAACAAATTCACAAAATAAGAAAAATATTGTTCTCTTTTCAGATTTCATGCATTCCTGAAAATCTGTCAAACCAAGCCAGAGTGTGGCAGACAAAGTTTACAGGAGCTACTAATAAGACCAGTGCAGCGGTTACCTAGTATAAGTTTATTACTCGACGGTAAGTTTCACACTTTTATTTTACCACACATTACTGTTACCTATTTTGTTTTATTTTTGTTTCAAAAGTGCCCAACAATAAGGCCAGGCCTGGCATCCACATGATATGTGTGCACTATTTTAATTACTAAAGAATAAAAGCATATTGAGGTAAGTTTTTGATAAAGATCCGAAAACCTGAGCATGTATCTTCTATGTCATTGACGTTCGTTATTGCGCGCGTTCCAAAAAGTTTTGTCTTTCAGTTCTGTATTCTAAATTTCATCAAAACTTGATAAATATGCCTCTTGTTACAGATATATTAAAGCACACGCACAAAAACAACCCTGACCACGGAGCCCTGGTGCAGGCGCTGGCGGGCCTGCGCGAGGTCATGTCGCACATCAACGAGGACAAGCGCAAGACCGAGGGGCAGCTGCAGATGTTCGACATTTACAACGACATCGACCAGTGCCCGGTATGACAGTGATCTTTATTTTCGTTAAGATAAGGTTGATTTTGGATTGCTGCCACTGACAAGTCACTTAATAACTCAGTAAGCTTTAAAATGGTTCCGATAAGGTGGTTGTAATCCACAAAGACGTGTCGCACTTTCCCTCCTAATTGGGCACAGTTCAAGAGTGCAACCTTTGCTAGTGTGTTAGTTCTAACGTTACACACTTATAATAGTCTATGAGCTTGGTTTAACATGTTCGCGCTCCGCGACCTAATCGCCCGAATATAAGTGTCGCCACGTCTTTTTGGATTGAACAATCTATTAGAAAAATGTAGTGTATATTTTAATTTTACAACTAAATAATTTAACTATATAAAGTTATTTGTCAACTTTCCAATACCTATATTTCCCTTGTATTGGGTTCGAACGACACAGCAAAAATTAAAACCACATACACTTATCATTTGTTTTACGTAACAAAAACAAAAACATCGTTCTTTAATTGTAATTGTCGACAACTGTAATGTTATGAATAGTTTGTAACGTGATCTGACTGCTCATCGTGTATTGTAGGCCCACTTAGTGTCGTCTCACCGCTCGTTCGTGTCGCGCTGCGAGGTGGTGGAGCTGTCCAAGGAGCTGTCGGGGCGCGGCGACCATCTTGTGCTGTTCCTCTTTACCGACACCATGGAGGTCTGCAAGAAAAGATCCAAAGTGAGTATGTTGACTGCGTCTATACTTAATTCCTTCCTAAAAACGTGTGATAGTAGCAGTTCTGAGCCTCACGTTTTGTATCTACTTCCTACCCTGGTCCAAGGGTCTATGCTATCGCAAACTATGCTCCTCCTGTCCTGCCCTCTTAACCCAAAAACATGGAGCTAAAGTGACCTCGGCGCTGCCACCAACGACGCCGTGGAAGTGGCAAAGTTTTGGGCTGACAAGATATAATTACTGTCGTGCCAGCGCCACGAAGAAGAAGAACTGCTATACAGTTTTCGTGCCTTCAGAGCTCCAAGCTGCAGTATACAGTCCCTTTTCCTAGTTTATGGAGACTTAAGGATGAAGATTTTTAAATAATGGTCCAAACTCGTTAAATCTATAAAGACTATCTAGTAAAGACTTCATCGCCGAAACAATTTGACTAAAAATTCTAATTATGTTTGTAATTGTTTCAGGCTTTTAACAGTAAAAGTCCAACGAACGGCACCGGCACGATGCGGATAGGCTCGAGCAAGCCCTACAGGCATATATCGCTGATGCCACTCAGCACGGTCAAACGGGTCGTCGATATTAGGGAAGCTGAAGGTGAGCACATTTAGTTGATACTAGCGACCAATCCTTGCATCGCATGGTTTTACGACTCAACAAAATATGGACATTTCTTATATTATCATATTTAGACAACATTATTTTTAGTATATGCGAAACCTGAATATAGTTTGTTCAGAATATGTAACAGAATCGATTTCAATAATTTTTAAACCATGTTATATTTTTCCCAAAAATATTTAAAAAAAGTTAAATGTTGGATACCGAGCAACTTTGAGTACCTATCCCAATAATTTAGGTACCTACTGCCAAATTATTATTATCAATGAGCTCAAGACGAAGCTGGAGGCTCGCGCTGCGTGGTGACGGCGTTTTTGTGCGGACAACTAGGTAACAGAACACGCTTATAACTTTGAGATTTTTCATGATACAGTTTTGAAATTTTGTACATAGATTCTTTACATAAAATAGACACGTGTATCAGGTTTCGCATATACTAAAACTAATGTTGTATATATAAAAATCTCGTGTCACGGTGTTTGTGGTCGCACTCCTCCGAAACGACTCGACCGATTTTTATGAATTTTTTTATGTATATTTGGTAGGTATGAGAATAGCTCGTAATGTATATTTCACACCGCTAACTTCTCCCGGACGAAGGTCGCGGGGCACAGCTGGTTAATAAACATTAATCTATACTACACATAAACCTTCTCTGAATGAACTAAATTCTCTTAATGAAAACAGTTGAGTATTTAAAAAAAAAGTATTTAAAAAATACGGAAAAGCGACTTTAATTCATATTAGGGAATTCCTCTGGATATATGACAAGGGAAAATAACTGATTAATTACCACTTCTGTACAAAGGTGTATATTTATTTGCAGACTGTCACAACGTATTCGCACTGATGTGTCGCAACAACCAGGAGCTGAAAGAGAAACTCTTCTCGTTCATGATTACCGACGAAACCGTAGACAAGTCATATTTTCTTCGACAACTTTGCAGACAAATGGCCAATACCGTCTGCAAAGCTGATGCTGTAAGTTTCCTTTTGCAATATTATCCTTATGTAATCAACTTTCCCGTATATACGACAGTCATTGGTTGCCTGCGCTCGGGAAATATGATCATTTCTTTAACGGGTACGACGACCAATCAAATTAAGCTGATCTCGTTGTACGGTAAGCTCATACAAAGCGAGGTCAGGTTATACGGGATATGTATAGCTTGATGTGTCGCCACGTGTACAGGGCCCGTACCACCAACTATTATGGCAGTATTACTTTAATGTCACTTCGGTGTAAAAACATGGAGCCAGACGTCCTGTGCAGCTCCATCACTGCAGTAAGATTAAAATAATACTGATATAAGGGGTCATGGTAGGCCACGCCACCAGGGGGGTTACTATGACGTCTTAAAGCAGGAGTGATTCCAGTGTGGGAAAGAGACAGAGCTATACAGATTGTCTAGCGCCATCTCTTTCTCACACTGGAATTACTCCTGGTTTAAGACGTCATGGTAGGCCGTCTATTCTAAGTACAAAATTGAAAATGAACCTGTTGCAGGATAAATTTCTGGCGTGCCTAGAGTCGCACCAGCTCGACATCGACACGAGCGAACTCGCGCTCAGCACACTATCGAAAGTGTCCAAATTCGCAGCGCGCACCAGAATCAAGGTACGGATCATTGACAACTTCTTAGCATAAAACATAACTTATAATTTGATATTGAATGATAACTTCACGGCAGCCATAGGCTAACAATACACCAAAACAAATGGAATTGTTAACCTCTTGGCTCTCGAAATCCTTTTTAAAATATGTGTAAATGAATAAAGCATGAATTAGATGATACAGATTAGCTTAGCTTGGACATATAAAAATAACAAGCATATAACTGTTATAGTGGTAAGTTCTACGAAAAGTCAGAATGCTACATAGCTCAAAAAGTTCGTCACAAAGCATTTCTATGTAACTAAGGCATGATATTGTAGTCTGCAGTCGTTTGCATTCGATTATGTCAACGTGTTGTAACAATAGTCATACACTCATCTACTCGCCGAATTTATAAATTTAAAATAACTTGGGAATTTGTTATATCAATCCAAATGCTACAGATGATTTGTAAATAAGTTGAAATGTAAATACGAAAAAAATAGGGGAAAGGGACTCACTCAGTTGCAACCATAGAGTAGTAATGGAGTCTGTGTGTATGCTTTTCTTACGACCCAGGCTCGCATCAGTGTTATACGAGGGCTATTACTGATTAATAAGATGCTGACCATGACCCAGTCAGTCATCGTGCTTTTGAGCTCTTTGTGAAATTATATGAGATGGGAATGAGGGGCACGCTTGAATCAATATTTGTTACTCTGTGGTTGCAATTAGCGATAAGCAGCAAGTTGTATACAATGTGGTAGTGTAGCACGTAGCGGTACAGTTAGTCGTAGTGGTGGTAGTGTGCAGTTAAGACAAACATGAGCGCAGCAGCGGACCGTGGTTGTGTTGTAGCTGGAGGCGCTGGCGGGGCTGTCGGGGCTGCTGCGGCCCGAGCCGGGCTCCGGCCTGCTAGACACATGGGTATTGCGCGCTCACTTACTCGCACAGGTCTGACGCGGCTCTGCCACCCTCCTCTCGCTCCGTCCCCAACTAATACCTTCATCCGCACACTGCTTCCTGTGTATGTTACTTTAACATTCGCGTGACGTCTGCGTTGCTCAGTGCATTTAGATGTGTGTTGGTCATATGTGGACATACTTAACCGGTCTTTGGATTCTATTTAAGCGATCCGTATAATGCGATAAAAATTGTATGGAACAATTGCGTTTCTAACAGTGGCCGTTTAAATTGATACCACCCTACACAGTATACCTCCGTCCGATACACTTCTACTTGAACATATCATTAACATACTCATTATTCAATACTCATGTTGGGTTAAGGAGCATTATTCATTTAATAAATATAAAAAGTAGAGGGGCATCGCTTTAGTGATAATGTGACATATTTAGCTGTTTGGAAAGGTTTGCTTGCGAGGCAGTGACGCAAGCTATCGCGTAAGTAGGTGTCGGTTCTACAAGCTAAGGCACAGGAATCAGTGTGCGCGTACAGTCAACAGTCGCAAGTTACATCATTCAGCGACAATGTAATGTCAAGCTTACTAAATCAATTGTATTGTAACTTGTCCTGCAAATGTATTTTGCTTACTAAGAAAATACCTCAATTTCTTCCCGGAGAGAGCGAGGGTCACAGGAGTGAATGTCTTAGTTAATGCTTAGCTTCAAATCCTTTGTGATTAACTGTCTCGTGAGCGTGCCATACCAGTGGTGTTTAACATGTCATCCATCCATACATACACATTCATTTCTCTATATTGTTGCTAAAAATATGTTGTGTTCTTTCTCCATGGGCATGGTTTTGTCTTGTGCTAACATTGTTTAATGATTTAACTCATAATTATAATGTTTTAAGTTTAAATTTTCTTGAATGAATTTAAATGATCGACAAGATTTCGATTTGAGATTTAGTTTACTGAACGTAGTTTTTTTTAGCATGTTTGGTTTAAATATAGTATTTTTCTTTTGATTTGGCCCTAATAAGAAGTACATAAATCAGTTTGTTTGGTTAAATCTGTATGTTCATAGAATAATCGTTATCGTATGATATATGCAGGTGGGTCGTGCGTTTTCGTTTAACAAAACGCCGTCGAAGCTGAAGCGCGCGATGTCATCGATGATCTCGCCGTTCGGCTCCACCTCTAACCTCACGCCGGCCTCGCAGCTCGCGCAGATGAGGCTCGCCAGTTGTAATAACATCAACGTGAGTATTTATTTATCTATTTCTCTATACTAATATTATAAATGAATGCGAAAACATGTTTGTTGACTGATTTGTTTGTCCTTTCACGCAGCAACGGAGCAACGGAACGACGTAATTTTTTTTTCATAGAGGCTGTTTATGCGCCGGACAGTGAAATAAGCTTTTTATCTAGTATACATGCATGTTTCCTGTGGGATAGACCAAGGGAGCGAAAATATCGGTAAAAGCTAGTTACTAATACATATACCACAGCTATGTTATCGGTAAGGCGCTATAAGCCAATATCATCAACAGCAAACTTCGTAGCGAAAAGCTTTTTGTCCGAGAGCCCTATTCGAATTAGAAGGTACAGTCAGCGACATTAGTCGATAAATATTTAATTCTTTTTTTTAATATTAATTATTGAAGTTACTAAATATTTAAGTCGGAAGTAAAATTAAAAGACTAAATATGTATAACTTTGAGTAAATTTAAATTGTGTAAAAACATCAGTGTTTACATCGTTTTTGTCGCCGACCGTACCACTGGCTAGTGCTCTCAGTAGATGTTGTCGTTTGGCGCAGATATACAAGAGCTAATATAGCTGTCCCCCGCAGGAGATGGGCGCCAGCGGCGGCGCGGCGGCCGGCGCAGAGCTGCTGGTGGCGCCGCTGTCCGTGCAGCCCACGCGCAAGGCGCAGCCCGGCGCGCTGCGGCGCTTCTGACGCCGCAGCGCGCGCCGCGCCTGACGCACTGCACGCGCTGCACGCACGGCGCGCACGGCACGCACGGCGCGCACGGCACGCACGGCGCGCACGGCACGCACGGCGCGCACGGCACGCACGGCGCGCACGCCGCCGGTGCGGGCGCAAACGCAGGGACCTTCAGGGACGTAGCAATTTGATTGTAATTTATTTTGTTATTTCGCGGGCGGGCGAGGCCCGCTCGCGGACTTGGTGCGACGAGTGCCTTCGAATTGAACCGTGACGGGGTTTGAATGGAATTGATTGTGCAGGTTTAGTAAATTATTCGAAAGTATTAATAAGTTGCAGTCGACCGACGGCCTATCGAGATCGAATAAGAGTCGATCGTTAATCAAAGTGTGCTTAAATGTTGTCATTTATATGTATAAATTCATAATTATACAAGATTTGATTGTGAATACGCATATCGAACCGAATACTCGGCTGCTACCAGTGAAACTCCACTACTTTAATGAATCTTGTAGTTTTATGAACTTATAACTAAATCTAACTAAACTCATTATAAACTTTGTCCTATTTGTGGCTTAGCCAACTTGCCAAAATGTTTCACATCGACAAATCAATACCTTCACTTGGCAGCTCAAGAAATGCTGAATCACCTAAACATCCCATTTCCTTATTTTCAGGTTATTCCAATAGTTGTTTACGTAACGTGATTTTGCACAATTTGATTATTTGATATTTTCATTGCTTAGATCCTGTCAATCTTGCACAGAAATATACATATTGATT
The DNA here is from genome assembly GCA_905163415.1 of Noctua fimbriata. NCBI lineage: Eukaryota > Metazoa > Arthropoda > Insecta > Lepidoptera > Noctuidae > Noctua > Noctua fimbriata. Next base: position 12,410,540 of record LR990922.1, on the reverse strand, counting down.
TGTTGATTCGTGATTTTTTCGAGTAAGTATAAGTACTGTGAATATGAAAATATAGCCATAAAATATTACTGAAATACGATGCAATCGATGGCCTAAGTTTAGCTAACTTACGAATTTATTCATCTGTCAACATGTAACAGAAACATTGCTGATATTATTGAGGTATAGTTTTGCAAATAATTTGTACATATGTGATATTTTAAATATATTGTGAAATAGATCATAGCATACACTAGATCATAGTAGATTACCCATGATATCAATCTGATGCTGATTCAAAGTTTTCCTAATGTTTGCATTATGATTTGCTAATGGACAATGAATTACTCAAACCTTTGAATCGTTCAGGCTGGGTAGATAGGTGTTGTGTAAATAGTGTACGGAACATGAGCAGCTTATGTAAACTAGGCGCCCTCGAATGTATCTTTTAAATATATTAATTCGCGTCTGTAAGTTTTATGAGAGTCTCACTTAGGCTACTATCATCAATCATGTGTACACATGTTACTACATTGTACAAAAGAACAATATTTATAAATATTTTAAATGATTGATAAAATAAACATTTATTTTCAATCAGTTGTGTTTTTTGTTTCTTGAAACTAACCTACTAAATGATGACCATTTGTTATATAAATAAAATATTTATTTCGTTTTAGCAGTTTTAAAACGTTAGTACAGTATAAAACAGAATATTCCGGTAATACCAGTGTATAATGTAGTCAGGTGGGTGCTGTTGCCGCCGAGTTTCGCAAGCAAACGCAGGCGTTTTTAACCGCGCGCAGTGTTAAACTTAAAACCACTGCTACTAACGGTATTGTGCCTACCATCATAAACTTTGAAGGCATCTCGGCATTAACTAGCCCTGCTATTTTCATACCAAGAGCCGCCTATAAATAAGTTTACACACCTTCATTAACAAAGCAAACTGATGAAAAATCTGCAAAAATTTAATTATAAATCCACTAGATATACATGTATATATTATATATATACAACATTAGTTTTAGTATATGCGAAACCTGAAACACGTGTCTAGTATTTTTATGTACAAAATTTCAAAACTGTATCATGAAAAATCACAAAGTTATAAGCTTGTTCTCTTACCTAGTTGTCCTCACAAAAACGTGGTCACCACGCGGCGCGCCCGCGCACGCGCCTTCAGCGTCCTCTTGAGCTCATTGATAATAATAATAATTTGGCAGTAGGTACCTAAATGATTGCGATAGGTACTTAGTATCGCTCGGTGTCCAACTTGTAGCCTTTTTTAAATATTTTTGGGACAAAATATAACATGGTTTAAATATTATTGGAATCGATTCAGTTACTTATTCTGAACAAACTATATTCAGGTTTCGCATATACTAAAAATAAAAATAATGTTGTATAAGGTCTAACTATTCATACACGAAATATTTTCAGAGAATCATCTAACGGCTATAACGAAGCCATTTCAAGGGATTTTTCTAAGTATATTCTTGTAAAAAATAAATAAATTAATATTACTTGACCCACAAAATAAATACTGGTTCCTTATTTTGCAACATCCATTACGCTAGTTTACTACGTCGTATTTACCTATTATCATTGAAGCGCGCGGCGCGGCTAGGTCACAGGATCGCGCGCGGCACGGTTATATCAAAGTCGCACGCGAGGCTTGTCGCGCTCCTCCCCCCTGCGCCTCTTCAGTCCCGCTAGTTAAGCGTGACGCGCCGCACGCGCTTTAGCTAACAAACGATCGGTCGCGAAACAATCGTAACGAGCCCAAACTACAGGTATACGAACCAGGAGTACTAGAACATGGTGATGTGCTACAGGGAATGTGAAAATGTTTTTTTTCAGAGCACAAGCCCTCTTCCTGGAGCGTTATAGGAGAAAACCATCTCTGCAGACTATCCTAGGTGCTGTACAGCGGCACCAGGACTATGGGGTCTACATGCCACCAGCTGCAGACGGAGGCAGGCAACGAGTGTCAGCAAGAATTGAGAATGCCATCGTCGATTCAACATCATTCAACTAGTGTTATTTACCTACAAAAAGACTAGTTTTCTGTAGGGTTAAGTAGGTAGGTATGTCACGTGCACGTCTGCCTATCTCTAGTACGATTGTTCAAATCAATCCGCGCTACGTACTGACAGGTCACATCTGTAGTACGAGTAGGTACAACCAAAAAAACAGCTGACGGATATTCGAATTTCGACGCTCGCTCGTCATAGTCGACAAGGGTTACAAACATTTTCAAATTAGAGTTGCACACATCAGCCGTTTATTAGTTTACAGATATGTAGGTAGGTAGATGCTGTAGAATACGATTTGTTTGAATCGCACCTAGGTTCCTTTTCGTAAAGTTGTAAGGACGAAATTTATTTAACGTAGGCTAGATCTTCTTAGGTTTAGATGGTATTGTTACTTAAATTCACATTTATTATTATTGTAAGCGATAATCTATTAAAATAAAGACTAGATTGAGTTATGAAGTCTACCTTCGTTCATACATTGGTTTATTTTAACATCACGCCTGCATTTCCCAAATATATAGGCAGAGATGTATTTTCGTAGAACCACTTCATTTCACCAGCGATATTGTTACGCCCCAAGTTATAGCAGGTCAGGGCAGGTATTTGCGTCCAGGCTCACACAGACTACTGTGGAGTCGGTAACCATCAGGACCCGAAATGACTACCATTCTTGCGCGATCGCACGGTATCATGACGTGCGAACACACCTCACACGCTGCCCAGTATAGAATAAACAAGATACTTGCCGCCCGACGTCGCACGGTGGGCTGATATGAATTCGTAGAAGACTTAGGAATCAACAAAAACTGAAGTTATAAAAAAAAAAATAATGACGGAAATGAAATCTATTATCAAATACAATATAATAAATAATGTTCTATAACTTTTACGTTTTGACCATTATTTTCAATGTTATGAAAATTTAAAGATTTTTTTGTATGAAATAAAACATAACTTCATGAAAATCGAAACTCTCAAATTATCTCAATAAACGGTTTAGAGATTTGGATAGTACAAATTATTAGCCTATTTTAGCATATAATCTGGCACTGCGATATTTTGCGATTTTGGAGATATATATTTTTTTAAATTCAACTGCTTTTTTTTAACAGTGGTATCGTCAATAGGAATAATCCACTACAGAAAACGTTTTTTTATGCTTAAACGAAGGCATCATTAATCAATTATTCAGAAAAGTCAGATGCAGGTTCATTGTACAGTGATGGGTCTGAAGTTAAATTTATGTTTTCCTGATCATTATCGTCAACAAATGTATCCATAACAATCAATAAAGCTTTTGCCTCTTCTGAGAGGGCTTTGGGTTTTCGCAACAGTTTGTGACGTATTTTTTAAAGAAGTGGGTCAGAACTAATTAATAAATTATTCATAATGTCTTCATTTGTAGCCTTTCTACAGAATTTTCTTGAATAATGTTCACGATATCTCCTGAAATCCTTATTTCGAGCTTCCGCAGCTTCTTCGGATAATTTTCCTATTGGCACTATACCCAAATTCTCAATTATATCTGCTCCGTGAGCAAGAAGTTTATGTACACTTGCAGGTATGTAATACCAATTATACAAATGAACATACAATTTCATGATAGCTTCGGTATAGTCTTTGAATTTAATTACATCTATAGGGTGACCTGAACAAATTGCCTCTAGTATGGTTTTAAATCATTTTATTAAATTCTCATCGACTCCTGTGATCGAAGCTGCAATTTCGGAGTTTCAAAAAATCTTCTAGCGGTATTTCCGTCATTGGTCGTACCGTGACCCTGTTTTACGACAACAATTAAAAGTTCTGTTTGAGATTTAACCCTAGACACCTAAACTTAGCCGAATCGACGATTGCGCGAAAGAAAATTCATTGTCTCTTTTAAAAGTGCGTCACAATAACCGTGTTGTCGCTAGTGAACTGTGGAGGCAGTCATGTTCGGCGGGTAAATGCACAATTTTTTAAATTATCACCGACTACTCGTCGTTCCGACGAATATTTAGGTATTAAGAAGTCCATGCGAGCGTTAGGTGTCTAGGGTTAAACGTTGCCTGAATATCTTTCTTTCTACTCTCCATAATAACTTTTCTGTCACCCTTAACAATCCACGTCTTCAAATCTAATCTATATGCTATATGAAGAATACATTCCATGAATCGAATGTGTAACGACAATAGACCATATAATGTATAAGTCGATATCAACTTTCTTTGTCAATATCAATGGGCAAGTCATTCATCTCCTTTGGAGTTGCTTTACATATGGCGCATCTTTGAGATGATGTATCGCAAAGAATAGCTGTTGCTTTACCGTCTATCATGGTTAATACTAAGTTGTGTGAGATTTTCATTTCTCCAATCTCTGTCTCTACCAAATTATCCTTCTCTGCCTCGATTGCATTTTTCTCCTGTAGAACACTACATTTATTCTCTTTTACAAATTGGAAAAAGCGTGGACGACACCAATGAGCAGAATTAGGAGAATCATTTTCCCAAACAAGTCGATCATCAGAAACCAGTTTGACAGGTATCAAACTACCCATAAAAATACTAGAATCATCATAATCAGTCTCTTCTGTGGTATCTAAATTCATTTTTTGTTTATAATAGGCTTGATTAGAAGCACCGTCAAAGCCCCATTTACTAATCAGTGTCATGTCTTTATAGTTCCCATGGATTGGGGTTGATTTAATCAGTCTTTTTACAGTAATATCCCAAAGGGCTTGCAATTCTATTTTAACTGATGTGTCTCGTTACTCTAATAATAGTTTTAGGTGGATAGCACTTTATTATTGCAGTTCGTAGTGCGTTAGGAGAGAAATATGTTAACATTAGTTACTTGTTGGGTTCTTTTCCGTAGCGTATTATTATGCCACTTCGTCATTTTAAGAGACAAAAACAAGCCTAAAGCTTCATCCGGTGCAAATTCAGTTCTTTTTTTTAACAAAAAGGCATTTTTTTACTTTCTGCACTTCTTGTAGATTCTTTAGCAAGTGCTCTAATATTTCTGTTATATTTTCGTTTTATTGCATGTGATAATTCGTCTGAAGACATAGTTGCCACAGTATATTCTACACGTCTCTTGTTTTGCTTAGGACCTAATTCAGTAAAAGGTTTTCTAGGACTTACTTAGGTCGATGTGCCAATACTTCTATTCTTTCACTGGAGAAGAAGTTACAAACTGTGTAGATGTACTGGGAACTGATTCGTCATATTTTTCCACCAGAGCTCGCATAAAATCTGGCCACAATATTTCTGACTCTAGCCACTCACTATAATTGCTTTTGAATACTTGTTCCTTACGATGAGACTTTCCCATTTCCTATTAATATTATAACAATACTTTGCACAGAACTCGTTTTTTATCATTATCATTGCTTATGGCGCAGATATACGACTTTTAACGTTTTTAAATTGAACATCACGTCTAAACTTGTAGTCTTATTTCTTTGAAAAAAATATATGTTATACTAGACAATTTTCTTCATAATTTGATATGTGAAAATGTTAAATTATATTTTTATAAAATAGTGTAATTAATTTGTAAAGTAATGTCTAACGCGGGCTAAAAAACGATAATCACGCAAAAACTATCGGGCGTATTTGCATGAAAATTTGACCATCTAAAAGACAATTAATGAGCCATATTTTAGTATACGACTTTTATTTGTATTGTGTTTGATAAAACAAGGAGGGTTGTTTTTTCGAAAAAACTTGGTGCGCGTTGAAGCGGGAGCCCTTGCGGGCGATGGCTCGAATACTCGCTCAAGGTCGCTGGCACTTAATGTCGCCATAATCAGATATTTTTGACTTAATTTCACTGTACAAAAAGTTTTTATTTTTAATACTGCCAGCTGCTTTTAATTTAGTAAATCACCAAACATTTTCACAAAAAAACTCGTAAATCGTAACTTCACAAAAATCAAATAAGTAGGGTAGTCCGTATGTAATCAAAGATAACGACGAACTAACGTCATCGTTTGACGTTTCCTACCCCCTCGGTGACCATCTACCTGCCAATTTACTGCCCTCTTATTGGTGCACGTCACTAATTATTACTACGCGTCTACTGATAAGAAAACCGGTTTGGCCGTGTTTTGGACACAACAAAAAGGACGTCACGGAAGTGGTGTGGAATATCTTTGCACGTGCCTACAAAAACGTCTAATTCGACTATATTATGCAATAATATTTTTTTTTATACAATATTGAAAGCAGTATAACTCTGTAAGTAGCGGGTTGATGATAAAAGTCTCAAAACATAAAAATATCGTATTAGTATATAGATTTCAAAAATGTAGATACCAATCCTTAAGTCCCTACTTCGCATTTTCAGCCCACTGTGCGCCGCGTCGTCGTGGCGCCTGTGCTGGGTGCGTCTCATTCATAGAGGTTTTATGCAAAATGTCTCAACAAAAAATTAAGATAAATTTATTTTTTTCGTTGCGATGGGCTCTTTACTACTTATAGAAGTTACTCTTAAAATATTTCGTGTATGAAAAGATAGACCTTATACAACTTTATTTTTAGTATATGCGAAGTCTGAATATAGTTTGTTCAGAATAAGTAACTGAATCGATTCCAATCATTTTTAAAAAAGTTAAAAGTTGGATACCGAGCGACTTTGAGTACCTATCGCAATAATTTAGGTACCTACTGCCAAATTATTATTATCAATGAGCTCAAGACGACGCTGGAGGCGCGCGCTGTTTGGTGACCGCGTTTTTGTGCGGACAACTAGGTAACAGAACAAGCTTATAACTTTGTGATTTTTCATGATACAGTTTTGAAATTTTGTACATAGATTCTTTACATAAAAATACTAGACACGTATCAGGTTTCGCATATACTAAAACTAATATAATATATAAAACTAATTTTGTATACTCTATTACTTTGGCCGTGTCCTAACCAAATGACCGCAAATATGCAGTTGTCGCGATCATTTGTTTCTAGTTAGATCTGAAAATCCATGAACGTCAAGATGACGGAACCCGTCAGGTTTTTTGAATATCATGTGAATAGGATTTAATTTGATCATATTCTACTATTTCTAACTTTCTTAGTAAAATTCTATATACTTAAAATTTCAAAAAATTCTACAAAGAAACTGGTCCCGCTATTTTGATATCAAAATGGTGGGACCACTAATCAGTTAATCATAAACACAGGGCGAGATCTTAAGCTGGAAGCGCCAGGGTAGCCCGCGAAATTCAAGTTTTCTTAGGTTTTTTGCAATTTGCAGATCAGTCTCAGGTTGTATGTTGATGAAAAATGATTCGCGGAAGTAACACGTATGTAGTTACAGAGTTATAATCATTAAAATCATCAAAACAACCCTCTAAGTGCATTGCACAACCCTATTGAATGACTTTTTCATGAAATAGTTGTCACCTCTCTGAATGTCAATAGTATTCAATTTTGTAAATTCCGGTTCTTTTGATATGCTTGCTGCAGAAGATCGCGCTAGCCTCAAGTTATACGTTCCGATTGCAATTAAAGAAATCCATATGTTGGTTATTAGCGTCATATCTATTAAATTGTGACTCTGTCGATTTATATTATTTGCTTCGATATAATCTGCCAGAAGATTCGGTTTATTTAAGTTCAATCGAATAGTTTCAAGTAGGTACAAAAATATACTCTTTAGCATTGCCACTCGAAAAAGGGCGTTTAATTAATCGACCACAGTGAATAAAAGTCTCTTTTACTCACTAAGTGAATAAAACTCTTTTACTGACTGAGTGAATAAAACTCGTTTACTGACTGAGTGAATAAAACTCTCTTTTACTCACGGAGTGAATAAAAATATTTTGAATCGACCACAGTGAATAAAACTCTCTTTTACTCACTAAGTGAATAAAACTCATTTAAAGACTGAGTGAATAAAACTCTTTTACTGACTGAGTGAATAAAACTCTCTTTTACCCACGGAGTGAATATAAACATTTTGAATTTGGAACAAGTACGGATTATGAACAAAAAATAAATAAAACGTGCCGACAAGAATATAATACTGAAATACCACCAAGCAACCACCTTATTCACCAGATATGGCTCCAGCCGACTTCTTTCTTTTTCCTAAACTCAAATTACCTACCACTTCGTGGCACCCGTTTTCATTCGGTAGAAGACATAAAGGAGAATTTTATTCGCAGCGAGAACTGAACTCAATTCCGGAAAAAGTATTCGAACGCGCATATCCAACGTGTAACAGATTAAGCGCAATACCTCAGACACCCCAATTAGAATATTAAATTATAAGTCTAAAACAATCGTCCGTAATTAAATAAATTTAAAATAAACCTACTCTTTTTTATAAAATAGTTATCCTTACTAAACGCAAAACGTATGTGCAACAACATTCCTGCACACACACTCATGTAATGTTAGCGGCCGACGCGACACGCACACTCGAGGGCCCGAACATAGCTGTAGGCATTAGATGTGCGTTAAATCAATGAACGAATTTTACGTGCCTAAAATGTCATTGACTGATATTATGAATAAATGATTGATATTTTTCTAGTAAGTGAAACTATCAACACAAATCTAAGACTAGGCTTAGTAACGGGGATGCATTTAAAACAGCGATATTCAAAGACGGCGTGTTTAAAAGATTTGAATCATATTTACAGTGATAAGAATACAATCGTATTGATAGGAAGAAGTAGGTACTTACAGAACTGGACTATTTACACTTTACACTTAGGTTATTAATTTGCACTATCCACTTTCATTAAAGTTTCAAAATGACCACCGCCTTGTTCTATGCACTTATTTGCACGCTTTCTTAAATTGTATTTCAATTTTGTAAGCACTTCAGTATCACTTTTCACCGTCGCTAATGCTTGTTCAATTTTTGTCTTTTGTTACCTATGCTGGAACGAATCCACACGGCAAGCATATGGATTCTCATGCCGCCACAAATGCTGGTTGTACACGCGTGAAGGTACTCTCGTCCGTCCAAAGAATGTTCTGCTGCCAGATGTCCAACAAACACCTACTCTCGTACTGGGGTGCTGCTTCTCTCGAGCTGTCCTCTGGATGTTCGTCGAAATGGTCGAAAATACGCTCTTGCAGTAGTCCGCACATTCGTCCGTCTGTCCAAAGCCGTATTAGGAAGGAACGTCCCAGAGTCCCTCAGTCGCTGAGTTGCAGCCAGCGTCGTCCTGGCGCTCACACTGCAGCCAAAAAGGTCATTGAACTTCCGACAAGCCAACGCGACATTATCAAGACAGCGAGCCAGGGTTCTCACCATATCCGTGTAATTGTATGTTGGTATACCGGAAAGCCATCGCGCGCGGAAACAAAAATGTCACGGAAGTAAATAAAAGAAAGTCTACACTACATCACTACCGGCGGATGACTAACTTTTGTGCCTTTGATGTTAGGTACTCATGTTATTCAGCGATAGCGGCGGCGTGTGTGTCGGCATTTCGCATAAACGTCAAAGAGGTTGCCGACAAATGCTTTATCTCTTTGCAATAAGTTCTAAATTTCTTCAAATTATATAATTTTATTTTGTAAAAATGCCTAAAAATTGTTTGATGACCAACTAAGTTTGGTCGTGCATTCAAATAAGCCTTACTCGTTGGAGACAAAGTTGGAATTCCTTTAAATTACTTACCACACTACTTTTAATGTAAAATGCTTTGATATTATTTACGTGTGTGTATTACGAGCTATGAGCGAACTACAAATAATGTCGTGCGTTTTAGTAGCCTTTATTGCTCTGAGTTAAGGTTTCAATTTCCTTGAATTAAGGATTGTATTAATTTGTCATGATACTGTGTTTCTAATTTAAGTTATTTAAAAGATTTTTCCGTCAAAATTTAACACCTATTTTTTATGACGGAAATCAATTCAGTAGCCGATTCTGAACCAACTACTTTCAGGAATTGCGTTTATTCTGTTACACTTTGTATAGTCGCCAAAATAACTATTTGAAACACAAAAAAAAACTAATAAACGAACAGTATGGCGTTCGCCCGAAATCAAGTAGTCTCTCGGCTGCAACGGATCTGATTACCAAAATTAAAACCTATATAGATCAAAGGAGCTATGCCTTAGGCATTTTCATCGATTCAAAAAAAGCGTTCGATACCGTGAGTCATCAAAAACTGCTACAGAAGCTAGATAATATAGGTGTTACAGGTACAGCACATTAAATCTTCAAGTCGTATTTGGAGAACAGGCGTCAAGTTGTTAAAATAGGAAATACTCACACTAGCTCGATCCAAACTATTTCATACGGCTGTCCTCAATGTTCAATTATCAGTCAGTTACTTTTTCTAATTTACATAAACAATATTAATAAAATAGGGTTAACAGGACACCTAACACTATGTGCAGACGACAACTGTCTCTTTTACTATTTTATATTTGGACAACGGAATCGTAATACGTTTTCGGTGAAAATATGGCTGCTGTTTTCTGCCATGATAGCACGTTAGCAGCACGGTTAAAGCCAATGTGTACTATAGCCGCCATAGTCGGCACAAGTCCTTATTTTATTAATTTAAATTGATATAAAACTCGGCATAATGATTTTATCGATACAATTTTTTCGCAAGTGCAAGTTAAGGCAGAGTTACGGTCCATAAATGTTTTGTAGCATGTCCTTTTTATTACATTGTAGCGCTTAGGTGGTGTGAAATAATACTCCAGGTGATTACGACGTAGTATATTCAGTTTACAGTGCTGAAGCTTATTCGGATAATATTTTTTTTTTTTTTTTTTTGGTATGACCACTCGCAGTACAAATTCTCGAGAGTTTGTTCCTGCTTAACCGGGCAAATCCTGTGGTGGCCAAAAATTACTTTAAGGCCCCCAGCCAGGGCTTACAAACTAAGGATATTTATTACAATGAACTGACACTAAGGGCACCCCCTGCGGGGTTCGGGCCTCGGCTTATTGCGTCATTGGGGGGAGGGCAGCTAGGGTTAGGCTGGGTCGAATTATTATTTGGGGAGTTTAACGTTACTGGCTCAGCGGCGCGGGCTGGCACGTCGAGCAAGGGTCGGGCGGTAGTTATACAGGGATGTCGCGGAGGGCCCCGGCGGCGGGGCCGGAGTCGCGGTCGGTACTTGTTTTTGTATTTCCTAATAGTACTGGTTTCCCTACAGCTCACTTGGAGGAGGGTGATGGGATCATCGGGTTCGAGTAGGGTGAGCCTTGGTCGGCGAATCTTAGAAATTTTGGAGGGGACGTATCGGGCGGCCGATGAGATTAGGGGGTTGAGATGTTTCTCGGCTGACTCTAAGAAACGTTTGGTTAGACGTTTCATGAACTGTTTAATGGTTGGGATTTTGAGGTCGAGATGGAGTTGTTCATTCCTAACGAACCACGGTGAACCCGTGGCCTTTCGGAGAAATCTGTTTTGGAGGGTCTGCATCCTATGGATGTGGCGGGGCTTGGCATGAGCGAACACAGGGCAAGCGTAGGTCATGATCGGCCGAATGCACGCGGTGTAAATACGCAGCTTGCACTTGAGTGACAATTTGCTGCGCGCATTCAGCACGGAGTGGAGCCTTCCGAGAGCGAAAGCGGCGCGCGAACGTGCCGCCTTTATGTGCTCTCCGAAGGAAAGGCGTCGGTCTAGGATGACCCCCAGGTATTTGGCTCGCCGCTCCCAAGGGATCGGTTTGCCGAACATGGAGATCTGATTGGGACTGGGAGGGAAGGGTCTACGGGGGCTGGAGAAGAGGACCGCCTGGCTCTTGTCGGGATTTACTTCTATTCTCCATCTCCGGAACCAAGCGCCTAAGGCTTTTGCGGAGGTTTGGAGAATACGGGCGATGTTACTTGGGCTTTTACCCGAGTAATAAATGGCCGTATCGTCAGCAAAGAAGGCTAACTGGGCCGATTTATTTTTGGGGATGTCGCTAGTAAACAGCGTGAAAATTAATGGGGATAGCACAGAGCCCTGAGGGACTCCGGCGCGGATCGGATGGGGAGCAGAAAGCGCACCCTCAGTGCGGTACTGGAAGGTGCGATTCAACAGAAAATCTCGTATGATGAGTACGAGGCGATCTGGCACACCGAGCTGATATAACTTGTATATCAACCCGTTGTGCCAGACCTTGTCGAATGCTTTCGCTATATCGAAGAACAGTCATCATGCCCCGCTGGTAGCGGTCGCTGATATGCTCGACTATGCGGTGCACCTGTTGGACACAAGAGTGTTTGGATCTAAAGCCAAACTGCTCTTTTGGAATCAAACTCTTTGCCTCGGCGTAGTTTTTGAGACGCTTATAAATAAGCCTCTCATAGACTTTACCCATGACATTGAGGAGACTGATGGGGCGGTAACTACTGGGGGAGGATTTGGGTTTGCCCGGTTTGGGAATACCGATAACGGTAGCCTGTTTCCACTATTGTGGAAACATATTGTTTGCCAGAGCGCTATTGAAGATAGCGGTCATTAGCATGATGAGGACGGGGGGGAAAAGTTTGACCACCTTATTGGTGATTCCGTCTGAGCCAGGGGCTTTTCGGGATTTGAGACTCCTGATGATCTCCTCCACCTCGTCTGGAGTGACTGGGGGCAGGGGGTCATCAGGGTCCTCCTCGGGAGGAAGAGAGGATCGGCGTTCGACTTCAGCATCCACTTCAGCGAGGTGGGCTGGGTCTACAGGCTGGGTACTGGGGAGCATTGGGACTCTAGGCTGTCGGCGAGACACTCGGCTTTGTCCTCGTCGTCAAAAGCGACGCTCTTATCCGGGCGGATGAGGGGGGGCATATGTGAGACTTCAGAGGAGCGGAGCTTCCTCTGGAGATCCCAGAAGGCCAGATGGTTCGGTTCGAGTTCGTCGAGCATTTTATCCCATTGGTCATTACGCAGCTCTTTGACGCGTCTACTTACTTTGCGCTGTAAGTATCGCATAAAAGCTTTGTAACTGGCACAAGGGAAAGCTCTGTAAGCACGAGTGGCCGCGTTCTTCTCGGTCAAAAGATCACGCACATCGTCCGGAAGCCTCCAGCGATGGTCTACCGCTGAAGCCTCCCTTGAGCATGCGCTCAGGACGGATTGCACGTGCTCCGTGAACGAGCTGATCGCGGCCTCCGTGTCGGCTACAGTCTCGATGGTTTCTGGGATCTTATCCAGGTGAGGGGACTCTGAGGATTTCAGCAATTTGCTTACTTTCCCCCAGGATAATATTTACACAATGTACGCAGACTTATAACTAGAAATATATTACAAGTAGTGGGATTACCAATATCTCAACAGCCAATAGGAATCATTTGGGTCTTTCCTATAAGAATATAGTTCCATTAGAAATCCGTGTGGTGGCGCGCACAGCGCCGTCGCCTAGAGCGCGGCGTGTTGGCACCGCATATAAATATTGCCAAGCGGCGCGCGCACGGCTTAGTAAAGCGAGTGTAGCGCCCGCGATCGGATGTGTGTTTTCATGTATTGCAGCTACAACATGTTACGTTAAGCAACAAAGGCAAATGATATAAAGCATAATATACTTTGTTTTCTTGGGGAACACTCACGACGTGTGAGAAAAAAGATCACTGGAATCGTTTACGGTGCAAAATAGCACTATAAACATGTTTAGCTTATTTTTATAGTGCAAAGTGACATAAACATTGCAGACAGTACTATAAAGCGTTTCTCAACACTTCTACATTTCAACTATAGAGCTGATTTATCACTGTGAGAGCCTTTATGTAATGTTTATAGAATAAATCAGTGACAAAACTAGGGCCTTTTTGGGATTCTGTAAATGTTTACAACACCATTATAGTACTAATCATGAACATTAATCAGCACGTTTAACGTTCTCAGGACTACCAAATTTTGTAGTACCAACTAGTACCAAATTTTGTCACTTGGGGTATACCGGACTTCTCGCCTCTTAAAATAAATAACGAAATAATAAAACGGTCAACCAACAAAAAATATCTTGGAATAAGGGTAGATGAGAAACTAAATTGGAAATTACACATCGACCATCTCAGAAGTAAATTAACATCGTTATACGCTACTTTCCGTAATGCTCCCAGCATTACGGAAAGTAGCAAACTGTATTCCAAATAAAGTGCGCACTTTGAATTATAACTCGTTAGTCAAATCGCATTTAGAATATTTGATTGAGATATAGGGATCCGCAGGAGTAACTAATTTAAATTCACTTCAAAAACTTCAAATTGAAACATACATTTACTTCACCTGCATTCTTATTAAAAACATTACTTCAAACTCAACATACAACTAAAGAAAAAATAATATCACATAACCTGAGAAAGAGATATAAAAACTAATTTGAAGTCATCAGCGTACGCACTAATTACGGTAGAAAGACCATATTATTTGAAAGAGTCCATCTGTTCAACGGATTACCGGACGATATTAAAGAGTGCGCTAACGTGAATACATTTAAAAATAAGCTTAAGAGACATAAATGTACGCACGGCGGCTAATCAAGCTATGCAAAACCAAATTAAGCTGATCTCTCATCGTACGTGGAGCTCATACAAAGCGAAGTCAGGTTATACTGGTTATGTACAGCTTGATGTGCCGCCGTGTGTAAATTATAACTTCTAATGTTCTTCTTATGAGAAATAAATTTATTTAAATTGAAAAGCGTTTATAAAATGTTTTGATGATTGGATCATTCGTTGGACGTAAGTGTATCGTTTCTAAAGGAGCATACTTTGAAGGAGATAAAATAACTTTGGATGAATAACTAACATTTTGTGTAATATTGTTCGTTACCCGGTACTTTCTTGACAGAGTCGTATAATCTACTATTTTAGGCGATCATCGCCTAGTATTGTGTAAGCGATTCTGTAGCCATTATTTTATATTTTACTCGATTTTTGCTAATATCGTGTTATAAAATTCACGCCAAAAAAAGAAACATTTCTTTCTATGTTATGGTGGATCCACACAGCCCGGCGGCACCACAAGCAAAAAGCGCGCAAGTGCGGCTGTGAATCGATATTGTCAGTTATCTTGTGACTTTCGGTCAAGTGAAACAGACACGCAGATACTGTAGACAAAAATAGACGATAACATCGCAATTGCTGCTGCAATTTTGGTAGAAAAAAAATAACAAAAAGAGATTTTGGATAAGACCAAGTCTTCGAAATAGGCGTGATGTTCCCAGAATGCTTGAAGAGTTCAGAATGGATGACATAAACCGAAGAACTGTTTGTTTGAAATTTGAAGTGTTTTTGTGGGTTTCTAGTGAAGATTTTGAAACACGATTATGCCTAACTGGACATAATATCGAAGGCAAATGCAGCGTGGTCTCCCCGGCAAAATAGTCGCCGGCTGCGAATGCAGCGGCGGCCTCCCCGGCAAAATGACCGCCGGCTTTGTTGCGATTGCCGCATGCAAAGCCGGCGGCCTGGCCGCCTGCATACCGTCGGGCTATTTGGATCCATCATATGCCACTAATTGGGGAGATTTATTTTTATACATATGAAATGTACAAACATCTGAGGTCCCTTTTGCGCCGGCGGTGGTCTAATTTTCTATGAAATTTGCGCATTCTCCTTTGTTTTAAATTCAAGAAGTAGTCTTAGTAAATTAAATTGTGATAAAATATTTCTAAAACAAATGATATGCGGCCCAAACGTTTTAAACGCCTAAACGAGCCATAAAATGATACTAGGCTAGGCTTAAACTGATACTTTTTCTTCAGGCACTTTTCTAATATAAATATAATAAACACTTTTTTATTGAAATTACAGTTTTAAAAGTATAATAACGATTTAAACGTAGTCTTACGCCTCCTTTGTATAATATTTTGAAAAATTTATGAGTGTAGAATTTTACTATGCAAGTATGATATAGTAGAAATATTGTATTAAATCCTATTCACATCCGAAAAACCTGGCGGGGTCCCGTCGGACGTTCGACGTTCATGAAAATCCAACGCGACGGCGCGTACATGTTCGCTGAACAAAATGGGCGAGACAATTGCGTATTTGTGTGTGATCAGCGCTATCAGGGAACGGCCTTATTCTAAACTTGCATACCAGTGCAATAAATGGAAAAAGGTTCCACTGTATTTGTATTCGTGAAGGGCACGCGTAATCTTCATTGGCCAGATTCATGTCAGACTTAAAGTCATGACTGCGGTACATATACATGAGACAGACCACCTCCAATAACGCCACAAACGTCATCGAAATGCCTGTCATTATCGCATCAACGCTCTCCAGCAACGCTACGCCGCCCTGTCCAGAACAACACAGCTTTTTAATCTCCGGTGCATACCAAATAAGCGTTCTGCTTCACCTTGATTTATGAAATATACTTACATTCGTTGCATAAAACATACTTAATGTCATGCAGAATAAAATCAGACAAGCAACGACATATTGTTCCTTAAATCTGAAACATGGAGATATACAATGTGTTTGGCTACCGGTTACCGATACTTTAAGGGCATATTGTATACTCATTTCTATCGACAAATACATGTTTATAAATACTCCTAACCTCACACCCCGCGAATGGTAGCATCTTGTTTTTTTAACCGGTTGATCTAGGGTATGTTGTTGTTCTAATATCTTTGAATCTAAGAGACCTAGAGACGTGCAAATGATCTTATTGCAAACGACGAGGAAATCAAATTATTAAATGAATTTTCCTGAAATATAAGCAATAATAAACAATTACATTTTTTTTAATTTTCTACTCTAGTGCAAAATTTACCCATGTATGTTGTGTATGTTTTTAAGTTAAATCAGAAATATTTGAGTCAACCTACAAAATGATATCAAAATATTGTCATTACAACAATTATTTTAAGAGTCATGTTTTTGAATATAACCCTGCCCCAGCACATAGACTCCACAATGTCTCAGGTTCCCTAGCAGCAGTTACAGAAGGCACCAAATTTACGAATGCGAGTGAGATTCCCGTAAGGTAAGTAAGTTAGTGGACGGCAAGGAGGAAACTCTGTATGTAATAGATGGTCACCCATCCACGGACCGACCTAGGCCATCATAGCTTAACCTTGACGATCGATCGATTTATTATTTTTATTATTTAGCCACTTCACTCACACACTTACGTTTCTGCCGTCTCACTCCAACTCGTAAATTTGGTGCCTTATCTAAACAAAGAACGGAGTACGTTGTGGAGTCTTTACGCTGGGACAGGGCTATGTTCAAATGACTATAACTCTTAAAATAATTGGTGTTGAGTCAATACTTTGATATCATTTTGTAGGTTGACTCAAATACTTCTGATTTAACATAAAAACATATGCAAGATTCTGGGGTAAATTTTGCAGTAGTGTAGAAAATGTAAAAAAATAAGTATTTTTTATGTAAAATTTTGTAATTTCTTATTTTTCTAGGCTCTTTTTGCCATATTTTTCAGGATAATTTATTAAGTAATTTGATAGCCTCGGCGTTTACCCTTGCAATAAGATCATTTGCACGTCTCTAGGTCATTTCGATTTTTTTCCTTTTAGGTCTTTTTTCATTTCATTGAATATACCCTAGATCTGCCGATTAAAAACACAAAATGGCTGCCATTCGCGGGGTGTGGGGTTAAGAGTATTTATAAACTTCTATTTGTCGATAGAAATGAGTATATAATATGCCCTTATAGGTAACCGGTAGCCAAACACACTGTATAATAGAAGCTACAATAAATAATTAAAAGAAAATGACGCCTCTAAAGTGTGTAAAACACTCCTAATGAAGCCGAGAGGCGCTTGTTCTCGTAATTGCGTTTTTTTTTTTAGGTCGGTACCTTGGGACCTTCTAGTTAGGGAGATATTGAAGGTCAAAGTTACAAATTTTTCATGTTATCTATCAGCACGATGTTTTGAGGGGTACGTATTAAAATGCCGAATTTCATAATAACTTTGACTGAAATACCGACATCAAAAACAACGAAATTCAAAATACCGAAAGTTTTAAATGCCGATTTATATGCCCTTGTATTGTTGACAGCTCCAGTTTGGCTACATGTCAAATTTAGCGTGTCTGTGTCTAGCTCCAAATTTGAGCTAAACTGGACTGGACTTATTTATTGACGTAAATTGCCTATGGAAACTGTATCTATGCCGTTCAAACTTGCACAGAGTATACCGTACCGTACAAGAAAGATATATTGTCTCTCTCAAGTATTTCAAGTGAACGAACACCCGAGTAGCTGTCCAAAATTTCCCTGTCTGTGTTTGGCTTCGGAGCGGAGCTCTATAGATTTTGACGTAAATTGCTTATGAATAGTGTATATCTCGCTAAAACTTGCACAGAGTCTAGGAGACAGAACAAGAAAGATATATTTTCACTGTCAAGTATTTTCAAATGAACGAACGACGCGTTATGAACTAACCAAACCGGCGCCCCGCACGGCACTCGTAAATGACGTCATTTGTTATTGTTATGCTTGTGAGATGAAAGAAATGAATAACAAGGTCTGTTCTTTTGTTTGATTTATGTAGTTAATTTAATAACGATTCCAATGATATTACTGGTAGAGAGCTAACTATCGTAACTTCCGAGATATCGTCGTTTTAATTAGACATGGCCTGAAATGACAGAAATGACCTGACACAGACATATTGATGACGCGCAAGATGGCCGCCACAGATAACGAAACATAAAATATCGATGACCAAATGCCCGAAAGGATAAAACCCCGAATGGACGAAATACCGATGGATGAAATCCCAAAAAGCGGCGACGTTTTTCCCGCGATTACTCATAGATGTCACTACAACACAGTTTCAGTTTACTCCGACCAAATAGGTTAAGTGAGGTTAGAACTGTGACGTCGAAATTACGGATATATTAAAAAAAAAATAAGTATATTTTTTGTAATAACGTGCTTCTTTTTTTCCCTATTATACGTATGATTATTATTTATAATATAATTTATTCAATAAGTAGTTTGTAGCGAGCGAGTGTGAAGAGAGCGAAATTTCGCAGAAACAATTCGGTTTTATGCCTGGTCGGGTAAAGACGGATGCCATTTTCGCTATCCGCCAGCTGTGCGAGAAATACAGACGTGCATATAAAAATTTGCACATGGTATTTGTTGACCTCGAAAAGGCATACGACCATGTACCCCGTAGGTTCTGTGGATGGCTCTTAAGAAGAAAGGTGTGCCTGGGAAGTATGTGCAGTTGATCCGTGCGATGTACAGTCGATGCAGTATCCAATTTAAGTCCGGTCCACAGCGGGCACTACAGCTTCAATGTAGCTGTCGGCTTGCACCAAGGGTCGGCTCTCATCCTTTTTTTTTCGGATTTTTTCGGATTGGCCGGGGGCCACCACGTGACCCCCGGCGCCCGGGGCGTCTCCCGCGGCGGCTGCGACGTGAGGCTCTTTCCCTCTCACGTCCCGCCACCTCCTTCGCTAACATGACTGCTTCGCAGAAGGGGGTGACGGCTTCCCATTCTCTCTCGCTCCGGACCATGGCTTGAACCAGGGCCGGACGCGAGAGATTGCTGCCGCTAATCGCCGCTACGCGAAGGCTCTCATCCCTTGCCTCTTCCTCCCTTACCTCTTCTTCCCTTACCTCTTCCTCCCTTTTTGTACTTATCACAGCGTGGCAACATTAAAACAAAGCTATATTTTATTTATTCCACTCATCATAAGACATCCAACTTTAATTCTACACGATGTAACACACAGTCAAGTCAAATTAGCTGGCGATACCCATCATGCATGTGAAGTTTCGCTTTCAAAATTTGATCTTGTAAACCTATAAGGTGTAAATCACAATGTGACATGTAGAAGCACCCGTGCTCAATTAGATAAAAGGTGAAAGCTAGATCATTCTAACTATTTCTGTTACTGAGAACCAATAAACACTTACCTGGTCATCATCAGACTTCCAGAATGTACCATGTAGGGGTACCCGTGCTCAATAAAATAACTGATGAAAGCTAGGTCATTAGTCAAACTGTATAATTTTTTTTCAAAATAAATATAAATTATGATACAGGTACTCCTAGAGAAACAAAATGTATTCAGGTCTCTCAGAGAACAAATAAATTAGGCAACAACGATGACAACAGCGCGACACATCTGTGTTCTTGCTTAATCTTTATTGTAGTAATGGTCGTTTGCCGGTAGGGGCGCCAAATAAACAAAAACCAGTTCAGGGGTCAAATCATCAAGGTCATCGAGCAATGTAATGCCCTTAAACTTTTGTTTTAATTTTATGTTATTGGTATAATACATACCTATTATGTTAAGCTCCTTTTTTGTCATTGTCTTAGAGATTTTAGGCTTTGGGATGTAATTTCGGGATTTTGAACTTCGGGATATGGATCTTCGGGATTTTAAGCTTTCGGGCAAATGAACTTTCGGGATTTAAAACTTTCGACCAAACAATTTCGGGATTTCGTCCATAAGTATTTTAAAATACGGTCTTTTAAATTTCAGTATTGTAATACGTACCCGTTTTGAGTGCGTTACATTGAACGCTACCTTAAACCGTGATTTTCCACACTAAAAAATAGTCGTTTCCCAGCAATAGTTTTTGCGCAGTTTAGTTTGATGTACAAAATGTTTGGTTAACGACTTCGTGAAGGATCCGTTGACACCTTGTATACTCCGAAGTTTTAGATGGAGAGGTTCCATTTACTGATATAAAGTCGCATATAGTACCTACTAACACAAAAAATCCAAGAATGCGGAAACTTGCTTCTGTGACAAAATTACAACAACGTTAGGTAACTACTTACGTAACAAAGTAAAGATTACGTTTATCTACTTACATTAATTTGACTCGGTACTCGAATATTGTATGTATTGCCGTTTTCAAATTCACAAACGCTACGGCCATGTAAGAAAACACCAAGCCACCAAATATTAGAGTTGTCCTAGAATAAGATTTTATAACAACAATATTGGGGTCAACGATAGTTACTGCGCAGACGTGATGAGTAAATATTTAGTTATTGTTAATTAATTTTTTAATTTATTTACTTAAAAATTAAATTAATAAAAAAACTCACACAAAATGGGAGTAATTACCCATCGATGTACAATTTGAGTACATTGGCATTATCCATAATGTACCTATTGTAAAGAGATGTTATCATTAGTTGTGGTATTATTGTTACTTTAACTAATGATGATAATATTCGTGATGACATACTCTCTTTCATGTTTTGGTATTGATGTAACGGGTTGAAGTGCTTGAAGTCGACGAGAGCGCACATCGCGGCGCCGCACGTGTGCAACAGCGTCAGCATGAGCACAATCCCCGAGTGCCACACGTTCTCAGACCCTAGGAGCGGGTCTATGTGACCGTATGCTACAAACGCAACAAAGAGTAAACACACCTATTATTGACACCCCACCAATAATCGACACCCCAACAGTTTTATATTAAAATTATAAATCAATCCTCTCGCAATGTTGCTTATAAAAGAAAGGAAGTGATGTAAAATTTATCCTTTATTACATTGGCCGCACAAAACTGTTAAAAAAGTATTGCGTTCAAAGCTACCAAAATCACAAGAAATTTAAGAATTTATTAAGGTTCACTTTTATAAATAAGATTCCATAGTTTGATATTATTTTGGTTATTTATTACAGATGAAATGTGTTTTCATTTGTTTTTCAAACATTATTGAGCATAACTGGTGTTAGTGTCTGGTACGTACAAAGTATGAAAATATATTTTATTGACACGGTGTGACAATAATTGGTATTTATCAATACCAACTATGGATTGACTGTTCAAAGAGCACCGTAGGTATAACAACAATAATAACAATGAGTGAACCTACGTGCTGAATTTTGATTAACCATCGAATGAATAATTAATATTAAAGAAAACATTCAGCTTTGGTCGATAAATTAGCTGAAGGCCGATCGACGTCGATCGTGTGGGACTATAGACTAACGCAGTATTCAGCGAATGATGGCCCCTTACAATTAACGTAAAGGAATAAGAATGATATGGCTAGAAAGGAGGTGAATGATATGGCTAGAAAGGAGGTGAATGATATGGCTAGAAAGGAGGTGAATGATAGGGCTAGAAAGGAGGTGAATGATATGGCTAGAAAGGAGGTGACTGCTGAGATGACGAGTAATAGAGAAGTATGGAAGAACAAGACATGATACGCCGACCCCAAACAAATTGGGATAAGGGACATTGATGATGATTTGTATTGTAGGTACGTACCATAATTATGTAACGCTTTGCCATGTATCAGCTCAGTTCCGACACCGATAGAATGAACATAAAGTGCTAGCTCGCAGGCATCTGCCAGAACCTATAAATTATAATCACACATTTAGAGCGCTTGGGATAAGAAATTCAATTGTTTATAATTATGATAGGAACCATCCATACCGCCACTGTGTCCCAATTAGTACTGATCTTGAAAAGTCGATTTAAAGTCTGAGATATGGACAGGTTGGACGCACACTGAGCGAATAGCACTGTACTCCATATCCAAGGTATCAGAACAAACCACGGCTGGATGTTATTATAAATAAGCTAAAACAATTTAACAAGAAATTATCATGTGACACACGAAGTCCGCTATGCGACATGGTGATGTTCAACAAAAAGGTTTATAATGTAAAATACTCAAAGGGCATGTAGCGGACTAAGGTCGTTTAATGCAATATTTATACCTACTCTACTATATGTCATTTTTTCCATAACCATAAAGATCCATATGATCAGCCAAGCAACAATGATGGTCAATCCAAGTGGTATGTTAAAATTACCAAAAAACATTTCTGTGTCGCGGTAATGAACCAGTTCCACACTGCAAAAGACAAGAGCATGGGAATAAATTAGGTAAAATTACTGGGTACACGTAAAACACGGCGCTACAACCAATGCTGAATGAATTAAAAACAATACTAAACTTCTCATCTGCCTAGCCTTTTGGGGTCGACTTCCAGCATGTGCGTCGCCAGGGGGGGAGCAGCAGCTCCCCGCCCTAGACGCTCTGGATTTTTTTAGGTTATAACTTTTCCCGCCATAATGCCACAGAATTAGTAAGTACGAGTACGTGATAAATTGTAGCGTACAGTAGAACCACACTCTCACTATTATATTTTTAAGGCTAAAAATGAGCGTCTGAGTAATCTTACCTACTGCTTCTACAAACTTACACATTTTGCACCCTACGAAAAAACTTTTATCACAGAGGCACCTTTTTTCTGTCTATAGATTGGCACTCCAGTTGGATTTTCGCGTGATCTATCGCTATAGATAGACAGAGGCTGAAATAAATTAGGAGTCCCTTGCCCCGAAGCCTTAATAGGCAATTATGTCATACATAAGGTTGCAAAAAATGGAGCACGAATGAGTGAAAATGTTGAGTATGAATGAGTGGCTATAAGAGTAGAGGAAGACCAAAGAAACGATGGATGGACTGTGTGAGGGATGATATGACAGAAAAGGGAGTGACTGCTGAGATGACGAGTAATAGAGAAGTATGAAAGAAGAACACATGGTAGCATGTCTCAATTTATTTAGAGTCGGACTACTCCGACTCTAAATAAATTGAGATACGGGCGAGAAAGAAGATTGTAACGTACTAGAAAAAGTTATATGCAGGAGTATTGTACATAGGAGGATATTTTCCGGTATATGTTTCATTGCACACTTTTATTTCAGAAGGAAACTGGTATGCCTCAAGTTTGTTGAATGCCGCACGTCTGCAATAACAATATTTAAATTGAAAACATTATCCTGAATACAATAGTTAAAATAAGTTAATTTCACGACATGGTTTTTCTAACTACAGGGGACAATAAAACTAGCACGTTTAATACCCAGCTTTACGTTGGTGATGTTGATGGGACTGGATGACGGAGTTTGTGTAGGTACCAAATTAATAAAGCCTTAACTTAAATTAAATTAGCGTACGTACGATGATACCTTTACCTGGTAAAAGAACCATTCCTCCACCATAATTTATATTTCATGTTTAACCCAACGGGTTTGTGATAATTCCCAATAACATTATTTATTTTTGCGGGTCCGAACTGGAACATAATACGATAATGCCTTAAAAACGAATACATACCTAGGTACTCGTTCATTTTATTTAGATGGTAAAGTACGCGATTAGAGACGGATCTATTTGATTTTCGCATGATCGATCGATAAAATTCGATAGAGGCTGAAATAAATTAAGAGCCCCTTGCCACTAGGCTCTAATAGGCAAGTTAGTCATACACAAGGTTGCTAAAAATCGAGCATGTAGATAGATTATATTTTGATCATAAATCACCTAAAAGCCGATGACGTTATATGTAAATTATGGAGCAATACAAACATACGGCATTTTGTATTTGTTTGATGAGTTATTTTCTCCTACAATAAAAAGTTTTGTTAGAAGAATTTTTGTTAGACAGGTCACCCATCTTGTTCTATACCTACATTGGGGAGTGTCGCTTAACTTAGACCGGTCACCCATCTTGTGAGTGGTGCGATTTTAATGATCTTCTTTGGTGCAGAGGGTAGATTAAATTTGAAAATAAAGGACAATGCGACAAATTGGGCCTAATGACCAATACACATGAGATATTATTTTTGTGATAGGTCATAACACACAACTAACGAGAAAAATAATAATTTAAAAAAAATGTACCGGGTTCTTGTACAGCTACGTCGAAAAGTTTTATTTAATTATGTCAAATATTTTTCAATTATTAAATGTTTTTCAATAGGAGTGAAAGAATATTACTTTAAAATATTACTAAAGTCACTAATTCTAACCACATGGAGCCACATGGGATTATAATAACACAATATACCTGTTACAAAAATAATAATAAGTGTATTTCGACTATTAGAGTAATAAAAGTTCTATGTGCGAGAGTGAATTGCAGACCGTTGCTTATTATATTGGCATTGTTTGCGATTAGTCCTCAAGCAAGATAACACGCGAATGCTAACGGGGCGCGTTAAAGAGAGAGAAACATGTTGATTTTGGACAAGCGCCCGCGCATAGCAGGTAAGTAAATCGTTTCATTCGACTGTTTTATGCAGTGATCAGTCGGTATTCTCCGCTTCTGACTGTGCAGTGCTCCTGTTATTCTTACTTTTAACGTATTTCTATTACGACGACCCTGCTTGTTTTTGGACTCTGGTGATATTCTTACATGAACTGACTTTGGCTACCTTTACGGACTTGAATTCTGTTCTTAAAAATGCAGGAAGAACGTTTGTGTGTTCTGTGTCCACGTTCTGTTCATAGACGTAGACAAAATCATATTTTGCAAGCAAGCTTGTTACATACGCATCCTGCGCATGTTTCCTATATACAGGAAAACGCTTTAAGACAGGTGAGTTTTATACTGTTTATTATTATTAATATCAGTTTTTTAAATAATGTTTATCTAACGCATGTAAGTATATTTAATACATGTAAAGTGCAGGCTAGGTATACATAAAGTGCGATCCATATGAAATCTACAATGTGTTACAAAAAACATAATTATATGTTACACAACCCGTGTTGCCGATTACGGTGATGTGTGATGCCAGTTTCGAATAGTACCACGATCTCTAATCCCTCTCTATTAACTTCTCTATGAACCGTATGTTCTTTGGTGGGAACTCGTATAGGCTGCTTGCTTAGAATACCTTCTTAATCCTTTAGAAAGTGTATAACAGGTAATCTAAGTTGTGAATTATTTTATTTGCAGGTATCATTCAACAGCACACAATCTGTCTGTCACCGTTGTTGGCAAAGAGTCGACCACAATGTTTTAAATCCAGTACAAAATCCAGTAGAACATGAACCAGAAGTTCCACCACCAGTACCAGTTCCAATACCAGTTCCACCTTTGCAAAATGATGTACAGGGTTCCAATGACGGCGAACTTTATGTGCCTTCATATAAAAGAGCACCAAACACATCAAGCCACTGCATATTTGGCGCTTGTGGTAACGATAACCGCCGGCGTATACCGAAAACAATCAAGCTGTATATGATGACTACACATCAGTTGTATATTCCTCAACATGCACGAGTATGCAGGGAACATTTAGAAAGTAATATGTGGGATGAATTAGAGAACCACTGCACAATTTCTCATTACTTTACAGCAGAACATTTCACAGACGTACCTATGTAACATCTTCACTGAAGGAATCATTAGTAACAAGCAGTATGATTTCGAAACTATGGTCGGTCTCAATGACGACAGTCTTCATTTTTAGGTTGGACTCAATGGAAGTGAGTTTCGCTCCATATTATTGCAAACACCATCGCTACGTGCATACAGCGATAATAGAACCATACTCGGTCTTTACCTCGCTAAGCTACGGACTGGTGAGAGCAATGAAAGTTTTGCGAACCTATTTAAAATGTCTCGACGTACATTAGAGAGGAAGCTGGCGATTGCAAGGCAATGTTTGATTGATGAATATGTTCCTCAGCATTTAGGTATTGACCACATAACCAGAGAAGATGCACTACAAAGAAATCTGGCAATACCTAAATATCTCTTCGGAAATCATGAAAACACGAAGTTGATTGTGATTTGCGATGGAACATATGTCTATATTCAAAAAAGTTCCAACTTCTTATTCCAGAGACTAAGTTATAGCTTGCATAAGTTTTCCAATTTATTGAAACCGTTCATAATTACAACTAGTGATGGATACATAATAGATATTTTGGGTCCATATGCTGCAACAACAAGTGATGCGACCATATTGAATTCCATTTTGGAAAACGAAGAACACCCGCTGCACGTATTTCTTGTCCCAAACGATGTGTTTATTTTAGATAGAGGATTTCGTGATGCCATCGAAAATCTTGGAATGTATGACTATGAAGGTCATATTCCTCCTACAAAAGATAGAAGTGCCACACAATTAACGACTACCCAAGCCAACAAGTCTCGACAAGTAACAATTTGTCGTTGGGAAATCGAAGTAGTCAACGGGCGTTTTAAGCGTGACTATAAACTTTTACGCCAGGAATATTTCAACAAAGCACTTTTACACATGTTTGATGATTTTAAGGTGTGCGGAGCATTAATTAACCATTTTCATCCTGTAATCAGTGATAGTGAACGCTCTCCTACAATAATAAACCGCATACAGGAAAGGATACACACACCTAACATTTTGCAAGAATATGTGAAGCGAAAGCATCTTAACAGACAAAGGATTTCTTTCGTGAGAATAGAAGAAAATCAAATAGAGAACTTTCCACATTTGACTGAGGAAGAAATAATCCTTTTCGCGCTGGGCACATATCAATTGAAACTGGCAAGGTCTTACTGCAGTGAACATTTACGGAATGGCGTTTACATAATTGAGGTTTATCGAGACGAGCAATTAGAAGATTTGACAGATTTTAATATCTTTCAAACAAATGTATTTTTGATTAGAATTCATATTCAATCACGACATGCGAGGGCACGCGAGTATCGTAGCTACATATTAATTGACAGAGACCAAACCGGCATCAGCTCTATTTTACAAAATATTGTTGTACTTGTTTGACCGGAAGTCGTACGCTGGGAAGCTGTGCGCACATTTTATCCGTAGTTTGGTATATGGGCTTAGCTAGATACGAAGGATTTAACCCTCCAGCCGCATTTTTAGATTCTATTGTTCTGGATATAGACTAATGTAAAGAAAAATAAACAAATGCGTAAAAGGAAACTTGTTGTTTCATTTATTGTATTTATTATTATACGTACCTAGTTGTCGATGGATGTCATAAGAGGCGTTTTAAATTGCAAATATTGCAATCAACAGCATTTGGGAGTGGCTCCAGTGCTATTTTAGGGTAATATGCCTTCATTCGTATTAAAAAACAATTATTCATTGCAAAATATTTAACATAAATAAATAATACTTTTCGACGTGACTGTACAATAACCCAGTACATTTAATTTTTCTCGTTAGTTGTGTGTTATGACCTGTCACAAAAACAATATCTCATGTGTATTGGTCAGCAGGCCCAACTCCCATAGTGTTTTGCCCATTGTCCTTTCGCCCCAAAAGGTGGCTGTACAATCTTGCCGAGACACTCCGCCAAGGCAGGGCGAGCGTGAGAGTATACAGGGTGAAAACTTTCAGCGAGGCAGTAAGGGGAACTACGTTAACCGTTGTAGCTACACGAAAATGGTCTTAGGAGACTATCCATAATCTTTCGTGAAATTTTGATACCCATTCAAAGATTTAAAAAAAATGTACAGTTACTAGCAAGAATGGCCATTTTCCACCAATCATTTAATTGATGCCAATCGACCCTGTTTCTAATACTGATCAAATACTTCTGTGGTTGGTCCCATAGAAGTTTTTTCTACAGCTGTTTAGCGGCTTCATATTTTGCTTCTTCAACCTGGAGAAAGCAAAGCACGGAAAAATGCAAATTAAATCAAAGTTTCGTAATAATCCATGACAAAAATACTTTTCGTTCTATTATTTTATTTCTTCGAAAATGTATTGAAATACGTCGTTTGATACTCGTGAGCATTTTGTTATTGCAGTTCTCGAGTCCATAACAACCTCGCCTGCGGCTCGGATGTGTTCCATTCGCCACTTATATCAAAATGTACTGTTCTGATATAAAAATAAATTGTGAGACTAAAATACAAAAAATAAATAAAAGACAAATGATCACGAAGACGATATGTAACTTTTTTTTATTATGGAAACCTAACAGAGTTATATGTATAGTGTTTTTCGTATTTAAAATCTTGCTGTTAAAAGATTTTTGCGATTTCTGACTTTTTCAGTTCTCCAACCTGGGTTGTTCCATAGAAATTTTGATCAATATTAGAAACAGGATCGATTGGCATCAATAAAATGTTTTGTGTTGGCGGTTCGGTGCAACATGCTTGTCCGTAGGTTTGCTCGATGTAAGTGTGAAGTGAAAATGACGCTTTTTAAAGCATATTGTAAGACATTATACACGTGCAACCTCTGGACAAGCTGTACGCAGAAAGCCATCATGCTCTTCGAGTTCAATAAAACAATGCATTCAGGATGCTGCTGGGGCTGCCACACTTCTGTATTGCGTCGGGAATGTTTGCTGATGCGCACACTGATGGCTACTTAGCTATCACCATGGACCATTTGATCCTACGTTTAGGTTCTGATTGTGAGAATGGTTGTGAGTCCGTTCGAGATGACGGAAACTCCGGTGGTGACTGTAATTCTAACTCATTGTTGTGAGTTCTTAAATGGTTGCTTACTTCAAGCCTAATTGTATCGAGTGTGGTGGAAGGTAGTAACTTCTTGGAAACTATTGCCCTTCTTTGATCTCCAATTCTTCGCTTGGAGACTTTCATATTTGGGAATTTTTCTATGAATTGATGATGTAATGATGTTAGATAAGCTTTCGTGTCAGATTTTAAGTTTGTGATGATAAGGTAGTTACGCCAAATGAATTCATTCATTTCTTTACTCCATTTTTTGCGCGTAGTAGTTGATAATATTAAAAAAATATATTATTATAATGGCCATTTTCTTGCTAACTGTACCTACATTGTTTTTAAAATCTTTGACGACGAAACATCAAACTAAAAATTATGGATAGTGTCCTAAGACCATTTTCGTGTAGCTACAACGGTTAAGGTAGTTCCCCTTAGTGCCCCGCTGAAAGTTTCCACCCTGTACAGAAGCGCTCGTCTAGCCTCGGTGTTCTTGGTGGTCGTCTCGTCTCGGAGGGCGAGGGTCAAGTCTGTGCTGGTGCCCCCCCCCCCCCCATGACCCCCTTGGGCTGGGTCTAGGCCGACCAAAGATATTTTTTAAAACCCATTGATTAAAATCAATGACATTAAATAAAGACAAATTAATCGTTCGGAAAGTCAAACAAAAAAAATTAATTCCTTTTAGTTAAAATAGGCTCGTAACGGAATATATTTTGAGGTGTCGACGAACAAATAATCAAGGAAGATCAAACAAGCTTTTTTTGTAGGTAATTGGTGCCGTTTTTGTTTTCATCGGTTTCAATGTCAACCGTCAGAGAACAGCGGTGGCCCAGTGGTGGCGGTCCCGACTTACAAGCAGTAAGTCGTGGGTTCGAACCCAGGCAGGCGCATTACTTTGTGTAATTTATTTCATCACCACTGCTCTCAAAACGGTGAAGGAAAAACCGTGAGGAAACCGGCATGTCCTAGAACCAAAAATTCGAAGACATGTGACATCTACCAACCCGCACTGGGCCCGCGTGGTGGATTATAGCCCAATTCCTCTCATAGAGAGGAGGCCTGTGTCCCAGCAGTGGGAGCATACTTATTAGCAGGCTTATTATGCAATGTCAACCCTTCCCTCCTTGTTCAAAAGCTGGCGAGGCGCTTGCGAAGGTATGGGTACTTTTTAGGGTTCCGTATCGGAAGGGTAAACAACGGGACCATATTACTAAGACTTCGTTGTCCGTCCGTCTGTCTGTCAGCGGTCTTTACCTCATGATCCGTAATAGGTGGATAGTTCAAAGTAAAACAGAATGTGTATTTCTGTTGCCGCTATAAAACAAATTAAAGGGGGCTCCCCTACTACGATGGGACGGAACGGCGAAGAATTCTCAGAATTAGCCATTTCAAAAATCGTTCTAATCCTCGAAATAATCCAGTTTAGACACTAAGTTATCGGGTCACAATTGTTGCAAATGCAAATTAGCTCTAGTCTAGTATCACCCATTTCAAGGCATGTACCCAGTTACCAATGACGCTCTACTACGTATTCTAAGTTCGAATCAAAAGTAAAGATCACAATATAGTAGGAGAATATCATTTTTAAAAGTTGATAAAGTATTAGTTAGGCCTAAGCCAAATACCGACTTAATCCGATATCAGATCAAACTACATAGTTTGTCCTAGGCCGCACTAGGGCCCATCACAAATGAACGAGCAAGCGTGGCGAGCGGTGCCGCGGTGGCGGCGGACGAGCGCTACATCCAAGTTGGTCGCAATGCTTTATTGGGTTAGTGTGTCCTGACATGATAAAACAGTAAACCGGTTTGGACCAGGACAAACTAGTTTGGCCTGGTATCGTTTTTGGCCGGTAACACACATGTTAGAGCTCGTGACTGTACTCATTTATAAACACTTACCCGGCGTTGGAAACTTTTAAGACCCTCTTTCATCGGCTCATATATTTCTGAATTAAAATCCCTAAAATGAAATTGAAAATAATTTTTATTTGTCGTTCAACCACCAATACGGTTCGAATTAAAATAAATAAATAAAGCTTGGCGATCCGCAGTACTGTAATCAGAATCGCAGAACATAATTGTCATATTAGGTTGCACATGGGTGTGTAATTTTATTTTGATAAGAAATCGATTTCAATCAATTATACGGGGTGGAAGGGACACCGACGCGAAAATGGTTTCCACGTATTCAGTACATAATTCTGTGTGGGGGCGGGGGGGGGGGGGGGGGGGGGCGCCCCCACACATAGAAATATTTCATTGGTTATTTTAAAAAACCAATGAAAAATTCAAACACCAAAATTATAACACCCACTCCTATCAAGATCGGAGACTCTACACTCGAAGGAAGTTGTAGATGTAGACGATTATGTCTACCTGGGACAAACGGTCCAGTTAGGCAGGTCTAACTTCGACAAAGAAGAGGTCAATCGTCGAATCGACTCGGCTAGGCAGCGTTCGGGAAGTTGAGTGGTATCTTCTCGTCCAACTTACCGCAGTGTCTCAAGACGAAAGTCTATGACTAGTGTGTGTTGCCAGTGATTACATACGGGACCGAAACGTGGTCGCTCACAATGGGCCTCATCAGAAGGCTTAAAGTCACCCAAAGGGCAATGGAGAGGGCTATGCTCGGAGTTTCCTTGCGTGATCGAATCAGAAATGAAGACATCCGTAAGAGATCCAAGGTTATCAACGTAGCCCGAAGAATTTCCAAAGTTAAGTGGCAGTGGCATATTGCTCGCAGAACGGATGGCCGATGGGGCCGAAAAGATCTGTATTGCAATTGATGACATCACGCAAATATTTCTTAAAATTAAGTGAACCCATGTAGTGATAAGAAATCCTTTTGATGTATGCAGCTTTAAATACAAATGTACTCACCGACAGTAAGTGGAGGGTAGCGCTGCATCGGACGTCGAATGGTAGACATACGACGCAGCTATGGAAGCCATGGTACAGCAACAGATGGCGCGCACTACAGCATTAATGCCCATTGCTAAACCAATTCCTGTATAATTTGTAAATTGCAAAATATTGATTATTAGAAGTTCTCTATTGTGATTTTTGTGGTGTGCAATATGAGAATAGAAACGATGGATGGACCGTGTGAATGACCATAATAATTTATGGCTAGAAAGGAACTGCTGAGATGGCGAGTAATAGAGAAGATGTGAGTATGGACGAAGAAGACATTGTGCGCCGACCCCAAATTAATTGGGAAAATGGCAGGCGAATGATGATTTTTCTGAACTTACCTTCAAAAATGGGAATCATGCGGAAAGCACGACCTGGCCCGCTTATACTCCATTGTCCAAGGTACACTTCAAAGTGTCGCACAGGGTTAGCGAGAGTTGCCACAGCGATAAAAAAAAACGCCAGAAAAAAAACTGAAATACATTTAAGAAAAACAATACCATGCTTGAAAAACATCAGGTTAAACTTTTACTTTTGTTTTCTGCGTGTCGAAGAGTGCGGATCTCTCCCCTACTGTCTGGGCCACTGAAAGAGGCCTCCGACACAAATATATTATACGCTAATAGTATAATTCGAGCTAAATGAAAACTGACTGCAAATTACTTTGAGCTATGACCGTTTACCTAAGAATAACTTACATATTTCGTTTGTAAGTGCTGCCGATGGCAGTCGGCAGTGCACGGTCATCAGCGCGCTGAGCGCGAGTGAGCTCATGCGCAGACGGCGGCGGCCGCGCTTGCGCCTCCTGGCATCTTGGGCAGACATGTCGTCCATCTGCGCGAGGTGCGTCGTGGACCATACCATCGACCACTGACTCTGCTACACTTACCAATAACACTACTTTGTTAGTCGTTCGTATGAAAATCTATGAATGATTTGCTGTGGAAATCGTTTTAGGTCACTATGGAAGTTGGTTTGGCCTTTCCTTACACTCCTTACCGACCCTTAGATTTTCACGACAAAAAAAGTGTGTGTGTAAACGGATTATTTTCTGGCTTGTACGATGACGATTTATGAGCATGGTTTAGCGATGCTTAGATATCAATCATGGTATCGCTTAAGTAAACAACACCCGAGCCAAGTTTATGCGGCTAACAAACAAACGGATTACAAAAAGTCCATACCGTATCTCTATTATCAAATGTGAGAATCGTTTCCACTGATTGTTTATTGCGTGGCGAAGCCATGATTACTATAAATTTGAAAGTCGCTAAATAACAAAATATAAAATTTTAAGCCTACTATAATTTCATGTGTTAAAAATTTGGCGTAGAAATGTCAGACCAATAAGTAGAATACTTATTGTCATGTTGCAATAAAAGGGTATAACATTAAAAAGGTCGGGATGGTTTGTATTTAAAAGAGGTATTTATGGCCCGTAAATATTGTCGTTGGAAAGAGAGCCAAAGCGGTGTGGACGAGATGAACAGAGATGGCTCACTGCCTAATATATCTATGACTCACTGCGTAATCAATATTCAAATATGTCAGGGAATCTTAGTAGTAAACCACAAATGACCTGATTAGCTGTTAGATATAGAGTTAAAAAAAAAACCTTCAGTTGGTTACAATTTACCAACAATGCGACCATTACTACATAACGAGTTTCGTCCGTGCCTCGGAAAGCACGTTAAGCCTTTGGTCCCGGCTGTCATTTATAGATCTGACAGTCGTTATAGGTAGTCAGTGGCCCGAAAGTCTGACAACTAGTCTTACCAAGGGGTATATTATTACCCAGTACGAACTGGGTTGTGAAGGTCCATGTAAAATACTGGTATTCAGCTGCATCCGGTTAGACTGGAAGTCGATCCCAACATAGTTGGGAAAAGGCTAGGCAGATGATGATGGTTAAAATTAAAGCGACCGAATTGAGATTATTCATTTATTAAATAATAATTTACATAGGTTCTTGTAAAAGGTTCGTCTTCTTTAGATCTTACTTGCTAATTCATGATATCCCACTATCACTAGTCAGGACGAAACTCCCGCTAATGTACAAATATCGCCGTACATGAATTCGTGTCAATTATTTCAATTTACACCTTATCACCTTATGACATAAGATTCACATGACCCGCGCTCGTGAATTGAATCTATAACAATAAGCGGTAATTAGCTTACAACTAAACACTCTGTACAAACATAAGTTTTACAAAAGGTTCGTGTATGCTCGACTTTCGGCGCTTTCAGTGTGCAATGTAACGTTGTTACAACAAGTCACACGCTGCAAGCGGGGCTAAAGATACCATTCGGAGCTGTGTGGCAGGCGACAGCGGTGAACTGTTGCGCACCATCAGCCTCAGGCGGCGAAAGAGCAACCGTATTAAATCATATATTGCAATTCGCAATCAAGCCGAGGAATTGAAAGGTACCTTAACCGGAGGGCCACGAAACGAAGACTCAAAAACCAAATTAACTTTATTTACAAAATTATAGTTCGCTAATCGCTTAAGTGTTTTTGACGCATGTAAAAAGCGCCGTACGTATTTTCGTCACTTTCACAAAACATACACTCAATCACACACAAAGTTAAACTTGACGCCACGTTTCGGCGATCACTGCATCGAGGAGTTCACAGCATGAGTTTGTCCCACAAGTCAGTGGCACTGTACTTCGTGCTCTCAGTCCGGGTGGAGGCCTGACGTTATATGGCGTCGTACGCGTGGTGCTAGGGCGGCGGCGGCGCGGCCGCCTGCGGCGCCTCCTGCGGCAGCGAGAAGTTCGTCAGCAGGTCGCGCACCGCCGGCCACAGCGTGCACTCCGAGTGTGACTGGTTGAACTCGTTGAACCTGTATAGAAGCATCTTCTGTTAGGGTGACTTATATTGGATATTGGCATAGACATGTGAAGGTGAGGGGTGAATCGCATTTGACTGAAAGAGTGATGAATATAAATGTTGATGGATGGAGAGGAAGACAGGATAAGATGGATGGATGGAGTGAGGTATGATTTTAGAAAAAGGTGGAATGACAGTGTGATGGTTGACAGGGACGAATGAAAAAAAAAAACGTGTTGCGCTGATCCAAGTAACATGGGATAAGGGCAGGAATATGATGAAGGAGTGCAGTTGTCGGTGTCAAAATTAAATTATTATACGAGTAGTTCAAGAGAAAAAATAAGTTCTTTTTTTAAATTTTATAAAACAAACAGTTCAAATTGTTTTAAACAAGTGTTTTTTTTTGTTCTTTTTAGTTTAGGGCATTATTTCAAATTAATTCGACCTATAATGCTTCATTTCTAGTCTAGATCTTTCATATATCAACAATTAAAAATAAAAATTACATAACATCATACCTGTAATCGTCGAAGGGTTAGGCAAAGGTATACCTAATAGTGCACACACATTTACCCAGTTATGTTTAAGTCCCATATAATAGGGGACAAGCCTATTGATTTAAAAAAAATAAAATTATTATAATTTTGATTGATTTGAAATTGAAATTTAACAAAATATAACATAGCGATAGCCTAGACACACACAACTGGTTTTTATCTCAAGCTATTTAGACTCCTAAATATTAATTTATTTTCATTTTATATCCATTCATTCGCCATGAAAAGTAGTTTTAAAGCTTGTTTTTTTCTTATTGTTTTATACAATGCTTAAAACTTGTTTTAATCTGTGTTTTCAAATGTGTGATAAAAAACACGGTTTAATCATGCCAACCCTGAAGAGAAGTGAGTGATGGTCAATGGTCGGCAGCGCAATTTCGATTGATAATAGTGAAAAAGTGGACTTGGACGAACTTGAAACAATCGTACTCAGTGTTCGGGCGTCTATCTCACAAGACGTCAAAGGGCGTGCGTGCGCCCGACACTATTTCAAGGTCATCTTGGTCGCGTTTTATGCCCATTCATGGCAACGTGTGACGCGACACAAACGGCAGCAAGCCCCGCTCACAACCCGTGCCGTAAGTCGGTCGCCAGTGCTTTTAGCTTACGCACGCGTGACGTCTCACATAATCAGAACTTGTCTGTCTTTCATTTTTTACCCGACTGCGGCGAAGGCCAAAAGGAGGGTTATGTGTTTGACCTGTATATATGTATGTGGGTATGTATGTATGTCCGTTTCTTTGTTCCCTTGTTACTCCTAAACTAATGAACGGGTTTGGATAAGTTATACGTCGTTAGATTGGTCTTGGTAGCGGGAGTGTCACTGGCTATATTAAAATTATAAAAAAAAAAACAAACAAAAATGGCGGGTTTGGAGTGCGATATTGTTAAAAAATCTTCAAATACCATCGAGTGAGGTATCAAAATGAAGGGTTTTATAAGGTGGTTACAAAAAATATATGCAACTTCTATGTATAAAGGTAATTAGAGGTGAGAAATCGTATAACAAAAGGGTAAAACGACGTTACTAAACTAAAAAGGTGGAGATAAAAAAAGTAGTTGAAACAACTAAAAAACCCCGACTGAAAAAACTGAAACGCAAAAAAACAAGCACAACAAGCAGGCGGGGGGGGGGCCCATTGCATTTTCATAATTTTATATTCAAATGGGCCCGGCCCGCCTACTTCCAACTTTTGTTTGTTTTAACTACTTTTTTTATTTGTAAATTCAACTTAAAGTCAATAAACAGAAAATGGAATCATTGAAGTTTTCATTTGCTATCGAAGTTACACAACGGCACAGCCGCAACACTCAGGTTTGTTTCAAGTTCGTCCAAGTAACGCGGTAAATAGCTGTTTACTTAGGAATTTAAGTAATTTACAAGGTAGATGTGAGTGCAGACGGAAACGCCTCAGAGGGACATACTGACCTCACTGGTGATGTTCTTCGGAAAGGCGAGTACTACGCACCTGAGTGCCTAGTACTCGCAACTGACGTGCGTATTTGACCAGATAGACGCGGAGGAAACAAAAGGAGTATGTAAGGATCGTAGCAGTAGGGCGCACTGGTACACTGTAATTTGTCCTACTACACTAAACTGTGGTTTTCCTATGCTGTATAGGAAAAAGGCGTGAGTTAATGTATGTATGAAGGGCTTCCACGGATGATCAAATGTATAAATGTGGAGAAAGCAAATCGAGTATGTAAGGATCGTAGCAGGTGGCGTAGGGTGAGTATGTATGCATGTGAATAATGTATTGTGGTACCTTTTGAGATGCAAGCTGACGGCAATGAGGTGCGGCTGCGCGTTCTGCTTGTCGGCCAGCTGCGTCACGTTCAGCTGCATGTCGTACACCAGCGGCAGCACCAGCTGCGTGTCGCCGCGCGTCAGACAGATCTGTACACATACATACGTCATCAATGTCGGGTTGGTGCTAGTCATTTGTTTGCCGGGCTATTGTTGTTGACATATTTAATGGATTTTGTGGTATATTATACGTAAATATGTTAAATTACAAACAGTCATTATAGTGCAAGCTGTAGTACAGTATAAAGATAACCAATGAAACAACAAGGTCGTTTATGTAAAACGAAAGCCAGGTGTTAAGATTCGCAACTAAACTTATTGTTATGTTGCACACAAAAAACATAATCACATGTCTTGATGCGACAGCCCTGAGTTACTCACAGGCAACCTGTTACCTAGAGCATACTTATAATTCGTGTTGACAATTTTATTATGTATTTATGAGTCCATTTATACCAAATTTTCCTTCGAAATGACTATAAATGCTAAATATTTAGAGTGGAGCTAGTGCGCGAGAACATAATATCTGTACTCACAAAGAACAGTATCTTGTGCTTGGCCAGCAGCACGGCGGGCTGGCCGGCCGGCACGATGGGCGGCGCGGCGGGCGGGATGCGCAGCGCCCAGTGCAGCGCCCACAGCGCGGGCGCGGCCGGCGCCAGCTCGGCGCGCATGAGCGCCACCAGCGAGCCCAGCGCCGCGCCCGGCGCGCCCCAAGTGCGCGTCCAGCCCTGCAGCGCCGTGGCGCGGTACGGCGCTATCGCCACGCGCTGCTCGAAGAACTTCTCCATCACCTGACGGAAATATTCGTGTCGATTGAAATCATGCGGTGCTTTAATGTGATTTTATGATCTCGTCATCGTTTATTGGAGCTGTTTTTAAGTAATACACTGTCGACTGAGAACACTACACTGAGAAGCAAGCCTGCATTTCAACATGAAGTTTAATAGGAATAGCGTTGCCCACCCGCAAGTACCAGCTGACGTTTTGCCCCTACTTTAATTCATTATAATATTAAATTAAGCGGTACTCCTGGACACGGCTCGTATTGTTAGGAGGCTGATCTCTGGAGCCCTGACCGCCGGTAGCTTGGACCCTGTTCCCGATACCGGTGGGCTATATTTTTTAATATTTTTAAATGTTTTTTTTTTATTTTCTTTTCCAAGGAATATTTCAAATGTAATTAATTTGTAAAGATATAAATAAAGGTTATAAAAAAGATTTATTTTCATTGAGTTTGTTACGTACCTGCAAGTCGTCCGCCGACCAGGCTTCCTTGTTGTGGTCGGGCAGCGGTGTGAGCTGCAGGTGCAGTGACTGCATGTGCTGCGGGTGCAGCGCCACGCGGCCCGCCAGCCCCGCGCTCTCGCACCGGAACGTCAGGCTCGTCGCCTCCACCGACACCAATGTCAGCTACACACACATACCATCATTGTAACGCCATAAACATGAGATGTGAGGAGTGAACGAAATATTTGACATTAGTTTATGCTGGAAGTTTACTTGGCGTGCTTGTCGTTTTAAGTTACTGACGGCAATACATGCATCATTACAGTACGTCACTTACGATCCATTAATATGTTGCATGCGTTAATAAGATAACTTCAATCTTGTAATCCCCGAAGAATAAGGCAGAGGTGTATACCATACACATTTTGTCAGTTATTTTTAAATCCCATGAAACAGATGGCGATTCCTATGAATCGGGTACAAATCGAGACTCCAAGCTGCTACTGATAAATCCCTAACGTAAAACCCCAATAACGCCAATTAGATCGCATAAAACGACACTCACAAACTCCTCCTGCTGCACGAACCGCTGCAGCGTGCGCTTCATGTAGACGCAGGCGAGGAAGCGCTGCACGGGCGCCAGCGCGGGCCCGGGCGGCGCGCCGGGCGGCGGCTCGGCCGGCGTGCACAGCGTCTCCAGCTTGCTCACGGCCAGCGGCGTGGCCGTGGCGCCCGCCCAGCCGCGCGACCCGCCCGCCACGCGCGACCCGCTGGAGCTGGCTTGAGGACCTGCAAGTTGGAAAGTGATATCTTGTTTAAGCTTTTATGCGCCTTCAAATGTACCGTCGTTCCCTTTTTTTAGTCTCATCAACACATGTAGGACAGTTTCTTTCTTTTAAACGCTGTTAGACATTTCTACAAATATTACTGCTTTTCTTGTACCATTTTAGGAAATAAAGACGAAAAATAATAATATGCCTGTAATCCCCGCAGGGTTGGGTAGCAGTGTACCTATAGTACACCCACATTTTACCAGTTTAGCTGGCAGTTGATAATTTAATTACACAATCATAGCCCCTGACGTGCGTTTAATTTTGACGCGTCAGAAACTGCGGGAAGATAGTAAGTGGACTCACCTTTATGATCTATATGATGTCTGGGCGAAGGATGGTGGCCGGGCGAGGGGCGCGGCAGGGAGGGGGAGGCCGGCCACGCGGTGAAGGGCGAAGTGGGGGGCGGGTGCGGGGAGGCGGCGGGCGCGGCGTGCGGGGACGGCGCCATGGGCGACGCGGGCGACGCCGACACCCCGCCCCCCACGCCCGCGCCCGCTCCACCCGCGCCACCCGGCGGAGACGTGAGGTTGAACGATCCGCCTCCCATCTAAAATGATCCCAATATTTTTTTATATGCATCCTTTATAAAAATTCCATTTAAGTATTTTGTACACAAAGATTAGTTATATTGAACAAAAATTAATGCTAGGAAACGACTTTTAATAACAGACTTCTAAAAAGGAGGTTCTCAATTCGCTACCGTCACCAACGGCTGTTTTTTTTTGTGTATGTCACACAACTCCATCTCTGCAATGCTTCTATACCTAATATGAAGCGTGACTGAGATCAAACTATATTCTGAGAAAAAGCTACCTGATGCTGCGCCGGCGACGCGGGGTGCGGTGTGACGGGCGCCGAGTGCGGCGTGTGCGGCTGCGGCGGCGTCAGCGGCGCCGGGAAGCGGAGCCCTCCTGATTGACATTCAAATCTAATCTAATCAATCTAATTTAAATACAATGCCAGATATTGAGTAAATGCGAACTTCACTTTGTTATATAAACCAATGCATGCAAAATTAAACATTCATAAGTTAAAGTTAAAAGTTATCGAGATTGAATAGCAATTACAAATAATTATATAGCTAGAAATAACAGAAATATCATTAAAAATTAAATATGTCGGACGCAAAAAGCATTAACCTCAATGCCATGTAAAAATAGAGTGGCATCAAATAAAACTTAACTATTATTTTTTCATCAATATCCGGAATCCATCTTGAGTCAAGCACCTGTCTTTCAGCCTGTTGACAGCGATTTCCTTTGCATCTCCGCTGGTCGCGCTCTCTATGCCTACCGTTGGTACTAAGTATTTCAAGCGCGCATCGGGTGATCGCTCGATTTATCGTCATTATGGAACTCATGATGCACCAGGTAGACCTTACCTGGATTCCGGATATTGATGAAAAATAATAGGTAAGTTTTATTTGATGTTAAACTCTCTATTATTTGTTTTGTATCAATATCGGGAATCCATCTTGAGTGATGTGTTTGTTATCACCTGGTGCGCTAAACCCAAAGACGCTATAATGTGTTTTAGGATGTAAAATATGGGGTTAATAAAAATCAACATCAGAATTATGTAAATGTATTTCAATAATTAATCTGGTATGACATACTATTTTTAGTCATATAACAAAAGAAATGGTTTCGAAAAAATAATGGGTACTCTTAATAAACATGATCAAAATAATTAGACAAAGATGTAGATTGGTTGGAAACTTTTGAATCATTGTGATTTAACAGTTCTCTCTGATAATAATTCTGGAAGGTAAGAATCGTTTTCCAGTTACCGGTTGCAAGAATCTGATCAATAGGAAAATTCTCTACGAAATTGAGAGAAGCAACCGCGGATCTTACTGATCCTGGAGTTGCATCAATACCAGCAGCTTTTAAAACAGATCTCACCCAACCACCAATAACAGTTCTAGACGCAGGTTTAATATCCAATCTAGCTGTAATAAACAAATGTTTTATTTTTCCTCGACAGTTTGAAGTAATACATATTAAATTCATTTAATTTATTGTTCATTTATTAGTGGTAAATAAATAAATAATAATAAATAAAAAAATATTAATTGTCTCAATAAATATATAATACTTGAAATATATTATTTTCATCAAAATCATAAACACTCAAAAACTTTAGGGTTCCAAATAGGTGGTATAGAAGATTTCTCTCTTGCTACAGAAATAGCTTTTAATGTGTTTTATAAAGAAATTTGACGACAAATCAATATTAGATGTTATATGTGTGAAAGTTGAGATAACAGAATAGTTCTGTATGCAAGACCTATATCACAGTGTAAATGTGCTAAATATCGAGCTACCTGATCCGCATTAGGGTATTGTGCAGGCTAGATCTGGAATCAGATAAGGGGGATGTCGCGCTCACCGTTGTCTATATTAATCAATATATAGTCTCCGCTGGCTTGGTTCAGGTGTTGGAGAACTCGGGGTATCAAATTTTGTGGTGGAAACAACTAAGCTAGGTCGTAGTGCCACTGATGACAGAATGCGTTGTGATGTTGGGCTTTCTGATAGTTGACGTCCAGTGATACGTATTTTGATACTATGTGGGCTGTTCTCGACGCGAAGAGGTCTATCTCCGGCGTACCCAACATTCGAAAAATTGTTGTCGTTGCTGTCGTCGTGAAATGCCATTCTGGACAAGCCTTCTGCCGAGAAAGAACGTCTACCTCGGCATTGAATCTGCCCGGAAAATAATGTGCTGTCAGATGAATGTTCTGCTTGTCTAGAACAGCGAGAAATTGTCGAAGCAGTTTCTTGGATTTTGTGCCGCCCTCCTTGTTTATGTACGAGACTACTGTCCGATTGTCGGTTTGCAGCAGTATCTGTGCATCCTGGACTTGCTGCTGGTTCTGACGTATAGCCGTGTAAACGGCAAACATCTCTTTCTTGTTGGCATGTCTTTTGAGAATCGGTCCAGGTTTCCATAATATTTGCGATGCGTCTGTGGTCAACAGTTGTGACGTCACTGAGCTCAAGTATATGGGCATCGACATTCCTATGGCTTGACACCACCACTCCCTGTCGACTGTAGTATTGCAGAGTACGACGGTAGAGGTATCTCGACGAAAAAACCTGTCGTCAGCTTGTTTACTAGTCGATGGTTTTTGATTTTGATAAAAGTTTTCTTTAGAATAAGTTTATCCCGCCCCCTCCCCCCAATATTTTGGAGGTAGGTTTGAACTGTCTCATCATTAAAAAGATATTCTGTACTAGGAGGAATTGCATGTAGGACATCACGCCTCTCGACGTGTATTTATCAAATCAGCTCTTCGCCCGCAGACTATTTGTAATAAGTCACCAGTAACCGTACTATATGCGGATTCTTTCGAAAACAATGATTTCACTTTTTCGAATAACGAGTTAGGTGTCAACGATTCTCTAGACTCATTTGACCAATCCACCAATGATTGTAACGATTTGTGCAATTCGTCTTT
Organism: Noctua fimbriata; assembly: GCA_905163415.1. Classification (NCBI taxonomy): domain Eukaryota; kingdom Metazoa; phylum Arthropoda; class Insecta; order Lepidoptera; family Noctuidae; genus Noctua; species Noctua fimbriata. Next base: position 12,367,783 of record LR990922.1, on the reverse strand, counting down.
TTGACAAAGTAAAGCATTCGTTAATCCAGCAAAAGATCTTTCCAATAAATATGAGCGCGAATCTTCTTTTAACATGTCCAATTCAAAACGCTTTAATTCGTCGTTAACATTTAACTCCAACAAAACCGGGGGTAGCTAAATATTTCTTCTGTGCATCCGAAATACGAACGGCATTCCAATCATCACACTTGAAACGCTGTAGCTCCGTTATTTTTGTAAGGTATGCTTCGTTTGCCCTTGGGTAAATCGGATCTTTTACTATTGTACTGACTTCGGATAAAATCTGAAGTTTGTTATTCTTGGACAAGTTTTCAGGTCGTCGTAGATTTAACTCGTGTGTGGTTACGGAAGCGGTTTTAATGTTAGCACTGGAAGTTGTATTATTTTCAATAACGGAAGGTTTCGTTATGAGGTTTGTTAAATAAGCTACTTGTTGTGATAAAAACTCGAAGTGTGCATAACTCACGGTTTGAGAGTTCCTCCTTACTTTACGTTTCTCAGGGCTGGGTCCACTGCTTGTAGAAGAACTGCTATCACTATCTCTTGCACTTGGCGTCGGAGAACGAACACGTTTACGCGTTTTCACGTGATAGTGAACCGTCAGTAACACATTCTGGCTCTAAATTATTATTAGGATTTTCCATAATAACAACGGAGAGGTAAAACTTCACGAATTAAAACTATAATAGTTTTATCAAACTTAATTGAAATAAGTGGTTACTTTTTCGCGAAGTTTAAATAACGCTATCAAACGAACGGCGCGAAAAACGACGCTATAATTATGATAAATCGGGCGATCACCTGATGCGCGCTTGAAATACTTAGTACCAACGGTAAGCATAGAGAGCGCGACCAGCGGAGAGGCAATGGAAATCGCTGTCAACAGGCTGAAAGACAGGTGCTTGACTCAAGATGGATTCCGGATATTGATGCAAAACAAAAATAGTACATTTTGATATAAGTAGGAAAACTTTGTATTTGCCTACGAGGCGGAATTCACAACCGAGCCGTAGGCGAGGTTGTTGTGGAGCAGCAACAAATGCCCAATGTATATCAAACGACGGTTTTCAATACACTTTCGAAGAAATAAAATAATAGAACGAAAAGTGTTTTTGTCATGAATTATTAGGAAACTATGATTTTAATTTTCTTTTTTTTCGCACTTTGCTTTCGCCAGGATGAAGGAGGAGCAAAAGTATGAAGCAGCTAAACAACTTAATATGAAACATAGAAATTTTTTATATTTTTGAATTTGGAACACAAATAAATGTTAATATGTTCGTTAAAGTAAATATTTGTTTTAAATAATCATGTTCATGTTTGTTTCTACTTATAAACACAATTTAAATATTCAAAAAATATTTAGGCCGTAAAGACACATATCTCTTTGCCGAAATTAAAAAAAAAAACAATCTCTGTCACACGTTATAAATAACAATAAACCACGCGTGTGAAATACATTGTATATTGAACCTAATCGTAGATCGATAACAGCCAGTTTTCGAGGAAGTGTATTGAAAATAATTAAACAAAACAAGTATAAAAGACAATGGGCGTTAGAATATAGTTAATTCGTACCTGGCGGCATTGGTGACATGGGTGAAGGTGGGTTGTCGTCTTCAGCTAGCAGTCTTGCGCTCATATTGTCTTCTACGTAGCGCGACAAGAATGCCTGCGAATCAGTTTATAGGTATTAATCAAATAAATCAAATGACAGTAATGTTTTTATTGATAAAAACATACTGTCCGTTCATAGCTTACAAAGGAGAAACTAAGAAATTGCGTGAGCATACAGAATTCAAGCAAAGAATATTATGTTATCTTACTACTATTATAATAAGTTCGTCTAAGTTTGTGAAGATGGATGTATGCCGTATGATGTATGTCGCTTTGGAATGGGCAACTATAGTACTTTCACAGTTTTTATGCCTTGTGACTGGGACTGTAGCTACATTTCTTTATTGTCTTTGTTTCGAGAGTTCAAAATTGCCTGTGACTGGCCTACTTGAAATAAATGCTTTGATTTTAATTATGTATGTTTGGATGTTTCTTTCTCAAAAACGACTGAACGGATTTGGACGAAATTTGGCACAAATAGTTTGTAAACCATAGGATACTTTTTGTCCCGGTAGTGCGATCTCGTGGGACAATTTATAAACTCCACGCGGGCGATACGGCGGGCATAAGCTGTGATAACATAACCGACACATAAGCTGTTTTTCTATCGCAATAATCGCCATGCATTTCGTTTCTAATTTTCATACAATTGGGATACAACGGGGTAATTGCGTCACACACTTGCTTTCCCAATGCTACTCATTTTGATAATTCAATAACATTGCGTTTTTTATTCTGTCGAGCAGACGAATTTTTCAAATATCTAAAGCAGTATAGTACGTCTTCAAAATACTTCAGAATTTAAAATAATTGTATGTTACGCAATAAGGATGCAGTTCTTCGTCTCTCCATACATTGAAAAGACAAAATAACAAGATATATTGTGTGTTACCTTCAATCCGAGAGCTGGAGCGAACTCGTCGACGATAGTGTTGCGCTCGAACTTCGAGTAAGATCCGTCGCGTATCGTGATGACGCCACCTCCGCGGATGCCCACTTCTAGTGAATACGCGCCCGCGTACACTATGCGGATCTAACATGAGAAATGAAAAGGGTTTTTTACGAAATTCTTAAAATTCTAAAATTTTTTGAGACCTTTACTCCCATATTCTAACAATGACAGTAGGTAAATACGACGTGGTAAACTAGCGTAATGGATGTTTAAAAATAAGGAGGCAGTATTTATTTTGTGGGTCAAGTAATTTTATATTATTTATTATTTAAAAAAAATATACACAGATAAAAAAAAATCCCTTAAAATGGCTTTGTTATAGCCGTTAGATGATTCTCTGAAAATATTTCGTGTATGAATAGTTAGACATTATATAATAATAGAATCATATAAGAATAATAATATGAACCACAGACGCAGGTTGCAGACGGAATTAGAATTGTTAATTTATGATCATATTGCGAATTGTAACGTGATTCATATTATTATCGTATTATGATTCTGCTAAAACGGCATTTTTAGGTCCCTGGTTCTAAAAAATATGTCAGTGCCAACAATCTAGAACTTCGGCAATTGCCTTTATTGCTGCGACATAAGCCGACGTCAATGTCAAATTATTGACAACTTTACTTCTTGATCTTTCCACATCAATTAACTTGAATGTTGTCCGAGCAGTAAGTTACTACTTGGAGTCTTACCACCACCTCTTATAGCGATATTATTTTTATCTTAATTCGAGGTAATGGCACAGCCTCTGGATAGCTCTGTCATTCGCTAATATTACTGACCTTCCTCCAGGAGTGCGCCAGCAGCGTGAAGGTGGGCGTGGGCATGAGCGTGCGCACGTGGTGCAGCCCGAGCTGCGGCAGCGTCGGCAGCCGCGACAGCGCCAGCAGCGGCCCGTACGTCTCGCGGAGAACCACGCCGAACGACATCAGGTCTTTGTGACTGTGACGAATTATACATTGATTGATTAATTGTAACGTCATGTGCGGTAGTGTTACTCGTACAAAGGCGGACTTAATGCTACAAGGCATTTTCTACCAGTCAACAACAAAACGACAAACAATAAATTAAGACATTGACGTGAAAAGACAACGACAGGTAGTTATTGAATAAGAATAAGCAAGAAGTGGTGGACAGGCCTCAGTGGGTTGTTCCCACTCCATTTATAGAGTGAAGACTGGGTCCCAGTGGTGGGAACTATATTTATTAGAGGCTGATTATAAAGGCAAGAAACGCCCGCCCAACACTGATTTTCGTGCGTCAAAAGATCATTGTACCTGTTGATATAATGGTCGAGATGGTGATGCAGCAGATGGTGCGCGTTGGCGGCGGGTTGGTGCGCGGGCGTGGCCAGCGTGTAGCGCTGCGAGCTGGCGGACCACTGCAGCACGGCCGTGGCGCGCTGCGCCGTGCCGAACCCGACCACCAGCGAGCGGTACGTGTACGAGCGGATGCACACGCCCGACCACAGGCTCTCGCGTTCTGTGCCACATTGTTATAAGATAATTATCTTAACTAATATTATAAATCTGAAAGTGAGTTTTTTTTTGCATTTCTAAGCGGATTTGGATGAAATGTGGCACACGGAAGGATCTTGACCTGGATTAGGTTTGGTGGCCTTTTTCTTTGGTTAGCCAATACTGTCCTACCGCTGGGTAAATGCCACCCTCAATGCCTTCCAGGAACTCTTTCCCCGCGCCCTCGCGGTACAAGTTCAGGTCATTTCGCCACCTCTTTCTGCGTCCTAGTTAGGACATAGAATTGTTTTTATCGTGTTATACGCTCTCGTGGCACGTGTACCTCAGAATGGAGTGTATCCTAACAGTGGGCATATTATAGGCTGCAAGAGCAGAATAGAACTCGATTCATAAAGAAAAATATGTCAATACATACCCTGCGCTGGTCTAAGCATGAAGTCGTGTAGCAAGGTGTGTAGGTGTACGATCGCGGCCCAGTCGGCCAGGAACGCGTCCGCTGTACGTCCTGCGTCGGTACCCAGGTCGTACTGCAAGTACACGCAGCGACGCTCGCCTGTGAGACGGAGGCAGACAAATGAAAATGAGAGCGGTTTGGAAATTGGTGGATATTAAGGAAACACATCCTCAGGCGCAACCAACTATAGAACTGCTTCGTTTTAGAAGTTATACAGTTGTTGATTTAATTATAACGGTTTACCCTCTTTCTTGTTCGTTTTAGCACTCAGTACCGCTACCACTGTCACTCGCAACTCGAATTTGTTCCCGACATACGAAACTCACTGTCCAACTGTGTAAAAACCGAAAAAGTGCCGAAAAAAGTTCGCAAGCGGACACAGTGAATTTCGTGTTTCGGGAACAGAATCGAGTAGCGAGTTTTTAGTGTTTATGATAAGACAAATGGGATGTTTTAAATCGCTCGTTAACAGTTAGGCTCCTTAAATTTGACTTCGAGAGCAATTTGAAACACTGTTGTATTACAATAGTGACCTTGTTCCCGTGGGTTGGGCGTGCGCACGGGCGAGCCGTGGAACACGATCTCGGCGGTCCACACGCGCGTCTGGTTCTTGTTGGTGAGGCGGATGGTGGCCGCCAGCAGGCGCTCGCGCAGCGCGGCGGCGGCGCGCGCGCACGCCCCGCCCGGCCGCGGCAGCGCCACCACGCGCATGCCCAGCGCCGACCCGCTCCACTCCGGCTGCACGCCGCCGTGCGTCACGCCGCGACTTGCCAGCTGGGTGGAATACACAAAATTTTTGTTGTACGAACTGTTGTACGAACCGATGCACGAGTTTAACGAATAACTAACTATTTTTGCTACATTTCTTACCTCCTGTGCGAGGTTGACGAAGGGCACGCGCTCGTCGGCGGCGGCTACGACGTGCGCGAGCTCCGGTATGAAGTACGCCGGTTGACGGACGCGTACGGCGCGCTGGGATGCCACTGATAACTTGCGCTTGCCCGGCTGCATACCTGCATGGAATTTTGATGATGTAGTTGATACAGTTAATAACATATAATAATATCATCATCATTATACCGAATTAAGGACATTAAATTTTTGTTCGAAAAATTAAGTGTTCCATACGTTTTAACCCATTATTTTTGTAGGTCGTGCCTTTTGTATAAAAGACCAGATTTTTTATTTAGTAGCCAACGAAAAAATTAGATAATCTGGAATCCTGTGCTGAATTGATAATAACAATTTGCGCGTCGATGACACTAAATTAATCTAATATTATTCCCAATGCAAATAACAAGTCTCAGTATTAAAGTTTTAGTCGTAAATACTTACCGGGAGTATCGAGCGGTGTGAACGGTCCATGTGTGAGCGTGAATGTGTCCAGTTCAACCAAGGAATTAAGTTTCAAGTAGGCGCGCGGTGCATTTGCCGGCGTCGACGAACTGCTGGCAGAGCCCTATAGCATTCAAACAAAATATTACAGTAGTACATTTGGATGGTCAATGAATTGGTCATTTAGTGCTATGCTGAAAAAGATTTTTATTGTTTTAAACCATATGATCAGTATCTTAAAGTGCAAAAGACCTTGTGTGAGCATAGCTGAAACGCACAACCGCGTAATTTTTCTTGATTGCCGCAATGTTCGTGCAATTTAGCACTTTAAGACACTAACGAAAAAGATGTATTATAGTGTGCGTACCTCGTCCTCACACTCATCGGGCGTGCACCGCTTGGCGCCGGCCAAGTGGAAGGACAGCGCCACGGAGCAAGCGCTGCCGCTGTTGGAACTGTTGCTGGTCGTAGCTGTGCTGCCGGCCGCTACCTCTTTCATCTCCACTATCTAAACAATACATAACAGGATTTAATGCTAAAAGTTGAATGATGAGAATTTCGATGACGGTGGAAGTAAAGCTATGCTTTTAAAACAAAAATTAATATCGGAACTTTTATATCTAATCTCACTTTCTTGTCCAACTGTCAACAATTAGTTTTGTTAATTGGGCACTTAAGGGACGCCTACAGAAGTAGAGTAGGCAACATACTTATTAGCAAAACAAACAGTATTTAGACGATTTGTGCTTTGGCGTGGATTGGTACCAACACAGCAACAGCAATGGATTCTTTTTAGGTTATTATGTCCTTTAGTTAAACAATGCATGTAAGCAAGTTATGCTGATACTCACCAGTATATGATCAGTATGCCTATGCAGCGTGACGTAGAGTCTGTCGGGCGACAACTTGGTGAGAGGGTGGTCGGGGCCGTGCAGGAACGGGAGGTGTTCGCACACGCTCGCGGGAAGGTGCTGTAGCGTCTTCTCGCAACGACGAGCTACTAGCCAAAACCTGGGGAAAATTTTATGGATTTTATGAAGTTTCACTACCTGTGTTGTACACTTGTACTCTGAATAAATCCAGTTTAAAAGCCAAACCAGTCAAGATTTTGAGTCCTCATGAAAATATGTCCAGGCTTTAAAAACAAGGGATGTTCGAAGTTTCTCATCTGAGTTTTAAGATTGCATTATCTTGGATCAACCAGAATTTATGATGTTGGAGAGTGTAATGCTAGCTTGTATCAGAACAAGTCTGGATTTTATACTAATTCGAAGTTATTGTTATTTGTTGTTAGTTAAAAAAATAGTGCTCATGTAACATAGGGATGTTACAGCAGTTATAAAATCCACCTTAGTTGCGTGAGCAGCGTCTTGATTTGCGTGACGTTGGTAGCGCCGAGCGCGTTGGCGAGCTCGGGCATACGCGGCGTGGCGGGGTACGCCGGCACGCGCGCGCGCAGCCGCCCGCCGTGCGCGCCCACGCACACTAGCAGCTGCTCCGCGCGCAGGCACGGGGACACTACCGAGCAGGCTAGCACGCAGGGCCAGCCGCTCACGCTGCATTCCACCTGATGAACATGGCACAATAATAATAAACTTAAAACTTATTTTCTGACTGAACAGTTTGGTATCAAACTGGCAGAAAAATTATAGGTATAGTACAGTTATGTTAATTTGTAGACTGCCCAATTTACGATCGTTAGAAATTGATGAACCATTCAAAAGAAAGGATTTTAAAAAAATGGGGGAGCGGGGAGGTACTGCGTATTCAAGGCTGGTGAAATTAAAACAAGTTTTTCCAATAACGGATAAACCTATCTAAGCCTAATGAATATATCTGTCTACTTAGGAATTTTTACTTACCCCCATTTCATTAAGCAGCACTTTAAGGTCATTAAGCCTCTGTCGTGAGCGCACGTGCACGGTGTGCGCGAGCAGGCGCTCCATGGAGGGCGCGTGCGGCGTCAGCGCCGTGGCCACGCGCTCGCCTCCCGCCAGCGCCGGCACGTGCCACACGCACAGCTGCGAGCCTTCCGCGCCTATGATGAGGCGGTAGCCCAACTCGCAGCCTAACTCCCTGAGGAATTGCGTTATTAAAGATTAGAAAATACATTTATTAAGTGACAGTTTGGTTAACGGTGTATAATAAGTCAATTGGTCTCGAGGACAACGGCATCAACGTCAATGGCGAGTACATCTCTCACCTTCGGTTTGCCGACGATGTAGTGGTCATGGCTGAGACCATGGAGGACTTCAGTACAATGCTCGATGACCTTAGTAGAGCTTCCGAAAAAGTGGGTCTTAAAATGAACATGGACAAAACCAAAATCATGTTGAATACCCATGTAACACCCACTCCTATCAAGATCGGAGACTCTACACTCGAAGTTGTAGACGATTACGTCTACCTTGGACAAACGATCCAGTTAGGTAGGTCTAACTTCGAGAAAGAGGTCAATCGTCGAATCCGACTCGGCTGGGCAGCGTTCGGGAAGTTGCGGGGTATCTTCTCGTCCAACTTACCGCAGTGTCTCAAGACTATGACCAGTGTGTGTTGCCAGTGATTACATACGGGACCGAAACGTGGTCGCTCACAATGGGCCTTATCAGAAGGCTTAAAGTCACCCAAAGGGCAATGGAGAGGGCTATGCTCGGAGTTTCCTTGCGTGATCGAATCAGAAATGAGGACATCCGCAAGAGAACCAAGGTAACCGACGTAGCCCGAAGAATAGCCAAACTGAAGTGGCAGTGGGCAGGGCACATTGCTCGCAGAACGGATGGCCGATGGGGCCGAAAAGTTCTGGAGTGGCGACCGCGAACCGGAAGACGCTGCGTTGGAAGGCCTCCCACTAGGTGGACCGATGACCTGGTGAAGGTTGCAGGGATCCGCTGGATGCGAGTCGCACGGGACCGGTCAATGTGGCGACACTTGGGGGAGGCCTATGTCCAGCAGTGGACGTCTTTCGGCTGAAATGATGATGATGATGATGATGATGGTCTCGAGGATAAGTCAACTTTTGACCTGTGTCGACATAGAGGGTGGAAATTTAGTCACCTGCAATATTCAAGGCGGCAATTCTACTCGTCATATTGAAGAAATTTTCCTGCGAAAATCACATCTTATTCACGAAAAAAAAAAAGTAGCTACGACATAGTATAATGGGTGTAGCAAGACCCTTAACGAAACCGAAAGGCACTTGTTCTCCCCGTCATTGCGATCATTTTATTTTGTCGTGTGTTTCCGCCCCAATGATGAGGCGGTAACCTAGCTCGCAGCTTAGCTCACTGAGGAAAAACATTACATGACAATGAGATTTGTCTATCTAAGCAGGCTGTCGCAGTCAACTGCTAGAAAGCCGCCTCTGCTAAGTCGCACATGGCCTGACTCTTCTTCTGCATCCAGTCCTCACAAACCTAGAGGCTCTTTTATGGTTACCAGTCCTTCAAACGATGATTAGCTTGACTCAATAGCTTAAGGCATCTGTTTTATACAACATTACTTTTAGTATATGCGAAACCTAAATACAGTTTGTTCAGAATAAGTAACAGAATCGATTCCAATAATTTGTAAATCATGTTATATTTTTTTCCAAAAATATTTAAAAAAGTTTAAAGTTCGACACCGAGCGACTTTAAGTACCCATCGCAATAATTTAGGTACCAAATTATTATTATCAATGAGCTCAAGACGACGCTGGAGGCGCGCGCTGCCTGGTGGCCACGATTTTCTGCGGACAACTAGGTAACAGAACAAGCTTATAACTTTGTGATTTTTCATGATACAGTTTTGAAATTTTGTACATAGATTCTTTACATAAAAATACTAGATACGTGTATCAGGTTTCGCATACACTAAAACTAATGTTGTATAATATTCAAGTGAGATACCCTGAGTGTTTGTGTTCTTTCAGTGTGAAAAGATACTGACAGAAGATGTGTAAATATGTAGTAATTTGGAGAGATATTAGCACCAAAGAATATAAATAAATCAGAAAAAGTTTCAATTAAATCTGTTAATCCAAATTCTGTATATCAACATACCTCCAATACGAAACCTGCAGCTTCTGTCCAGGGGTGTACCTATCAACTTGCAGATGCTTGGACAAGCGGTCGCGACACAGTCTCAGCGTCTGTGTGTACAACAGCTCAAGCGAGAGCGAGCGGCAGAAGAAGCGCAGTGCAGTCAACGCGCCGCTGAGACCAGCCGCGGCCAAGCGCGCCTGTGCGACCCCGCGCAGCCATGCCAGTTGGGAACTGTGTACTAGGGGCTTGCCCTCTGAAAGGATTTGTTCGCATTAGTCACTAGCCATTTTTGCTATGAGTTGAGAACTTTTTCTTGTCACGCTGAATGCGCCCGTGTGCTATACCTAAACATGCATGTTAGTTAGCGTGCTGCGACTCACATAGACAAAGATTCGTCATCAGTGTCGGTTTCGGGCAGCACGCATGTATTTAGCACGCGTGCCTGTGATAAACCCCGGGTCCCGCGTGCATACGATACAATAGGACGAGGGTGGCGCCTACACTCACGCACACACATACCGATTTCAAAACTGCTCTAACAGCATACTATGCCTACGCATACTCGTGGCTAAATTATGGAATCGTGGTGTGGGGAAATGTTGTAGACAAAGATAGACTTTTTATTCTTCAAAAGAAATGTATACGAATTCTTGCCAATATAGATAACACAGAAAGCTGCAAGCCGTTCTTTATAAAATACAAAGTCCTTACACTAACTAGTATCTACATTTTAGAACTTAGTAAATTTGTAAGAAAACACCAGTCACTATTCCCACTCACTAAGGACCTTCGCCCACAACATCGCCGTGTTAGACGTCAAAACAAAAATGAATTAGCCTTACCAAGCTCAAAATTAACTATGTTCCATTTAGGACCTTTAGCCATGTGCGTGAAAATATATAATAAGCTCCCAAATTCAATTGAGGACATAGAGTACGAAAATAAATTTAAAAACAGTCTCCAAAAATACCTTACATTAAAATCATATTACACTCTAAAGGAATTCTTTGACGATAAGTAAATTTTGACATTGAAATTCATACCCCACAATAGACGCAGCCCACACAGGATCTACCTACAATTTTGACTTATTACCTACCTATGTTACGTTATTTTATGATTATTATTGTTTTCGCTATTTGTTTTAATTTAATTTTTTTATTTTATTTTAATTTGCGAATGGAAATTGTGACCAATTATTTCTTTATTTATTTTCTTACACACTAATTAAATTTTAAATATTTCTTAACAAAAACCATATAAAAAAATATTAAAAAATATAAAAAATAGTAGCCCACCGGTATCGGGAACAGGGTCCAAGCTACCGGCGGTCAGGGCTCCAGAGAGAGGAACCTCCTAACAATACGAGCCGTGTCCAGAAGTACCGCTTTCTGAATCAAGCCCTTGATCCAGCTGCCTAACGAGAGCCTCCTCAGGTATTGGTCAAGGCTCTTGGCAATTAAGCCATGGGCTGATACGACTATCGGCACAATGATCGCTGAGTCCATATCCCACAAGTCGACAACCTCGCGAGCCAAGTCAAGATACTTGATTTTCTTATCTTTCTCTGACCAATTATTATTTTTTTTTTTTTTTTCATTTTTCAAGGTCTTTATTGATACATAAATTGAATACAATCTGCTTACAAATGATCTTATTCTATTTGTTCCCAAGTCAGGATTTATTTTGTTATCAATTAATTGCTTTTACCCTATCCTATATAAATAACAAATGAAGGACATCTGATAAACATGTTGAAATTAGTATTTTGTTTAAGCACAGTGGTTTGTTTATTATTGTGACACTGTTGCACTTTAAACTATTTATAATTTTTAATGTACTTTAAAACTATTTTATTTATATTGCTGTGCCCTAGCAGGGTTCATGTATGAAACCTATATAACTGTAACAACTTGTAAACTACATGAATGCAATAAATGATTATGATTATCATATATGCATGATTGGAAAAAGGCCATTAGTTTGACTTGCTTAGAAAATGTCAAGATATTGTAGATTCTACAAATTAATAATAACTCATGTTTTATGGCTACGTACTCATATATTATACTGTGTGCATAGATTTAGATAATAATTATGTCATGGCATGTTTGTGTATCTGTAGTCTTACCTCCAGTTTCACTGTCCTGTATCAATATTGCTATATCCAACAACCGCCACGGCAAGTTGGGTGCATCTCCCATAACAGTGAGAGAGACACTGAATTCCTGGCCCACAGTAAATGTAGCACGCCCATTCTCCACCTTCAAAAGGATTTTTTTACTACTGTAAATATTTTTCAAATAGTTTTTAAAACTATATATTTGTGTACGCTTAGTTCTTCTTGTTTACTAGGTGAATCTAAGCCCAAGTTAAAATAATGTAAAATTAGTCATACAATCCTTTATTGCACAATATTTTTGCTTTGTCTTCACAACGAATATTAAACTACTGTCTATAGTTTAATGCTATCTTTTTCACCTGATACAAACATACCTTCAAGTTCCTAATATCACTGGGCAAAGATGCAGTAGTGAGGCGTTGGCGCACAACATGCGCAAGAGCACGCAATGTAGTGCGACGCTCGCCGGCCGTTAACGATGGAGGGGGGACCAGCCTTTCCCTGATAACAGCAGGCAATCTGCTGTATGTGCCCAAAGTCAATACTTCCACTGCTGCAGCCATGTGGAAAGTTGGTAGCCTGGAAATATATGTGTTGTTAAAATACTAATACTGGGTATCATGTAGAAATGGTGTATCATTTTATACTGTTGGAAACTTGTCTTGTAGGAACTCTAACCTTGCATTTAAAGTACAATATTCAGAAACCTGAGAAGTGATTAATGAAACCCACCCAACCATATCTCTGGCACTAGCTCTCAGTACATTATAATTTAAGACTATTGTAATTTTAATACCCGGTATCCTAATAGCTTTCCCTTGCCAAACATAAAAACTGATCTTTATAGAAGAAACTGTTACCCCATGTCAATTAAGTTATTTAACAAATTACCTAGTTAACTGAAAGACCTACCCATTACTATATTCCGTAAAAAAAATGTATGCCTGGTTAGTCAATAAATGTTTTTACATGACCCAGGAATACCTTAGTTATAAGAATAGAAAATTATTGTAAAATCTTACTATGTTCCTATTCTAGTGCAATAATACCTAGTTAAGTTATTATACAATGAAATGAAAAAGAGTACCTATATGTATACTTATGTCACCCATTCTGTTTTATTGTTATTATATTATAAGCTTTTATTTTATGTTTCATATACCAGAAATGGTTAATATGAGGATCCTTAATGTTATGTTGTGTAATGTAACATTTATTTACCATCTATTTAGACCCATACTATGCAAATAAATTATTTGTGTTGATTTGATACACTAGCTTACAAATCTCATTTTAGCTACTATGATTGGTTGACCTAAACAACATTAGCCAAGTAACTTCAGCAATTTGATTGAGTTTTAGGTTCTCAGTTAGGGACGGACTCCACATAGCACCAAAACCATACCTTGCATGAACTAGGGTCTCCCGGGCGACTCTGGCCAGAACATCAGCAGTCTCAACAAAAATCAAGGCTTGCTTATCGAGAAATGCCATTATGTGTGCAGAGCGGTCCACTTTAGTGGCACTGCTTGCCCACTTCACGAGGGCCAACAAACGTACAAACAACTGCCGTGTCCGCGCGCTGAATTTGTATATCTCAATTTTGCGCTCCATATCCGTTTTACGTGGTAAACTGTAATCAAGAAACACCATTAACAACCATGTTCAGAGATTGCGTTTAATGTTGACTATGTTGTGGTACTTACAGCTCAGCCAATACCGTGAGTTCATCGTAAGTTCTCTGTACGATAAAATCAATAAGCAATGCTAGAGATATGGAGCCGCCTCGGGCTCCTCCACCTTCAGCACCTTGGGTGCATCCTTCTATTGCCACAGGCACCATGGTGCTGGTTGTTGATTACTGGAATAACCAAACCCTCATATGGTAATTTTTCATTTATACTCTAGTTATGAATGAACACACATTTTTTCAAGTGCCAATTGACAATAATTTATTTTTTTACAAGAAAATAACACGGAATTAAAAACGCGACACTTTTCATTATTACTGTCACCATTGAATGAGTGAGTGAATGCAGTAATGCACTTTAAAAAGAATGATTGAATGAAGGAAGAATTAATTATTCAATGAGGGCTATCGTTTTTGAGCTAACCAGATGGCGCCACTGGCGAGTAAGGTCCAGTCAATATTTTTTTTTCATACTAAGTCCCAATAACTTCATAAAAAGTTCATTTTATAACGTACAACAACATTGTGTAAACTTCAGATACATATTTACAATATTGTCGCTAAAATTAGCAAGCATGAAACATTTACAAATCATTATTGCACCAAGTACTAACAAATTAGATCCTTACTTGCTACTGTACTTAAAATCATCAAGTCATAAAAATCAGGAATGTTTCAATCTTGACCACAATCGTGAATATTAATAAAAAATACGTGATAAAAAACCGGCCAAATGCGAGTCGAAGTCACACGCACACAGGGTTCCGTAGCACCAAACAATATAATAAAAATATTTTGAAGGTTCATTCATATGACAGCACGGTTGGCGCAGTGGCTAAGCGGCACGCACGGAACAAATATTTGTGTGGCCTACAGGTAGTTGTACCGGGTCTGGCTGTTTGTGTATGTGAATTTAAATATTTGTAAACCTTAATCTTTTAATTTGTGCATAAAAATCGTAAAGCGGTTTACAGAATACATGTACCTACCAAGTTTCAACTATGTATAATAGTTTCGGAATAAAGTGGCTGTAACATAGGGACAGACAGACAAACATGATGAATCTTTAATGGTTCCGGTTTTTACCATTCGGCTACGGAACCCTAAAAAGCGCTCATCTCGCGAACTTTTAATGGCATCTGACATTTCTGAAGACCTTACTCTACACGAACGCCTATAGCGGTGAATTTATGCGCGATAGTGTCCATTTTATAGGCCTAAAGCCTGAAGCTTCCCTTTTATTATTCAACTCTTTGCCTGAAGCATTGTAATTGCTGTAGCATGACTATAGCGAGGAATATTGACTAATTTGGTCACTCTGATGGCTTTCAGCCAAGAGCATGCCACGAGGCCCCGAGTTTTTATCATCTTTACTATTGAATGAGCGGAACAGCGGATATTGAATGAAATTGGAAGCAACGTTCCGTTTTGATTGTTGTTGTGTTTTAGGTTTTATCTCCTGGAAATCAAACTGTAAAGCATATAATTAATTTAATGTCTCTACAATAATATACGCTTTTATTCGACAAAATAAACGACGTTTAAAGTATTGAGTTTTTTCCTTTATGAGATTCGTCAGGAAATGGAACGTTATATTGGCTGTTTGACAGCAGGCTTCGCTTTTCCAGATTATCTTGGTACTTCATGGCAGCGCTGCTTGCTTAAGGTAACGTCAAAATCCTGTCAAATTCAGTACATTTTAGTTTAGTTACATATTTCCCCGCCTTCCAAGATGTACTGGACGTCTAATAGATGTTCCATTGATAAAAAAATGTTGAATTAGTGGTGATTACAGAACAGCCTTGTACGCTGATATAACTTCATTTCTGTCTGGTTCTGTCTCTATTTATTATGAACAAATAAAGTAATCGGTCGTCTTTCGGTCTCGGGATCAACATACTTTAAAAAAGTGAATTGTTAAATTGTGTGTTGTTTTCTTTCGAATTTAATTTGTTGAAGGAAATCTAAAGTTATTGTAACTATTTCGGCGTGATTACAAGTTTTTCTGTGGTGTACTTTTTATGTCCAATGTCGTAAAACAAATTTTACGTTGCATTTTTATAAACTGGTGATATTCAATGCTCCTAGCCAAATAGCATTATATGAAAAGCATCTACAAGGGGAGCGCGTTTGTTCATCATATTTTTTTTGCTGTGAACTTGTGCAGATCACGTGTAAATTTTCCTTTCGTTCAAGTAGCTAAGATGGGTTTGTTAAGTGAAGGAAGTCCTCTGTCTTGGGATGAGACGAAGGCTTTGGCGGAGCATGTCCGCCAGCACGGTATCGAGCAGTTCATCAACCTTTACTGCAAGCTCCAGGACCGCACAGGAGATGTACTCAAGTGGGGAGATGAGGTTTGTTTACATTCAGTATTGATCCTTTACTTTTAGACAAATGGATGGTTTTTGAGCATTTTTGTAGACCATACATCATGATATATTACACAGTGAGGTGGATCCAAAGATGTTAAAATTAAACTTAAATATTGGTAAACAAAGACATTCCTGTTACAAAGTATTGTTAACAAGTTATGGTTTATGTAATTGTTAATTTCAATTCAATAATAAATAAAATAAGACACTTTGTTTTATGAAAATGTAAACTCAACACTCATTCATTATTATTGGATAGAAATAAAAGAATGCCCAGCCACAGCAGCATAACAAGTGAAATCAACTTTCTGACCTAATGGTCAGAAAGTTGTTTCTACTACTTACTTCTATTGTACTATTTGTATAAAAATAAATTATGAGAACACTCACTATTTCACAATACTGAAAATTATGTTGTAACATGTGTTAGAAGAAGTATACTTACATTAGCAGTGAAAATTGTTTATAATTAATTCCAGTAAAAAAACTCTCAGTGCCTGCCAAGAGTCTGGATTGTCCCTAGTTGATAAGACCTAGGCCCACTATTACTTGGTCCTTAAAAATAACCTACTGTGTAGTTCATGTACATTGCCTACCCTTTCAAATAACCACACTTCAATAATGTGATGTTATGTTTTTATTTTAAAAGTTAATTTATGTAAACTCTTTCAGGTGGAGTACATAATAGTAAAGTTTGATGATGAGGCGCAGCGAGCCACAGTGAGCCTTAGAGCTGATGAACTACTGCCCAAACTGCAGGAGACAGAATTAAAAGATCCCCTAAGTAAGTATTTTTTACTGATTGAAAGTTAAAAGTCAAAGAAAAATACAGAAATTCTGCATTTTTTCAGATTTAATTTTATTTTTCATGTTAGAAACCATCAAAGATATCAACTTTGTCATCTGCCTACCCTTTTCAATTATGTTGGGATTGGCTTCAAATTACTTCAAAACAATTTAAAACAAAAAATTATACTTAATATTAATAAAAATAATGTTTATTAAACAATTTATTTTGTAAGAAATGTTACTTTATGAACATGATCAATGATAGTACAATAAAAAACATAATGCTTAGTGTTTACTACACTTAAAGTCAACAAAAAATATTGTTGTTGTAAATATAAATCTTTATCATGAAGTAAATGGATTCACATAAATCTTAACTATCACCCACCACAGTACATAACTGTAATGAATAATTACATGACAACTGCATGCTAAGAAAACATTATAATACTTAGTTGCAATGAAACAAAGCTTCACCTAGAGTTATTTCCTTTAGTTGTCTTTTCTACACATCTTTTATATTTTTACATATTTCTTAAAAAAAAATACAGTTATTATTATTACATCAGCCTATACATTTCCAGTAGCTGAGGAACTAGAATAAACTGAACATTAAATAATTTAATATAATCTATTATGGAAAATAACAGACCCATACTAATTTTGAGCATACTTTATAATTCACATACTAAATATTTTTAGCTGATGCCACAACATTACATACTAATGACTCATACACTCTAGAAAAAAAACTCGGATACGATAATAAATAAACTAAACTTTTCAAGTCATGCCTTCTGTTGAGAGTTGATTAAATAGTTACTATGACACAGCAAAAACTACTATATTGTGGCCTTGAAGTCATGATCATGACATGACAGACAATTAATATTTTGTGCTGCTAATGGTCAAACATTATTGAACTTATTTTCGGCGCTTGTTTGTTTTCGTGCTACCTACCAACACCAAGCCTATTCAGTGAATCAGACAATAATAACTACAATATTTTAAACACGTCTTTTTTTACGTACGCACGACGGCAAGTCAAGCTATACAAAACTAGTTTATGCGAATCTCTCATTATATAGAAAATATATACAAAGCGAGGCCAAGTTATACTGGAAATGTACAGCTTCATGTGCCGCCGTGTGTACTATATTTATCGGGCTTATGTTTGTACACGTCTTATTGATCGAATCAGGCGACATATAAGAATTACTCGAAAATGCCCCAACAAAATACGGCACTGGTAATGAAGCAGTATCGCGTATTTACGATTTTATACCACTACTGATTATTGGGCTTCAATCGCAAAAGAAACTGCAAAGATGGAAGGAAGACCTTTTGCCCTTTTACTGTGGGCCACAACGGGCTAGTAATAATACATAGGTATATTGAATGCCGCGCAAGATCTTTCATTGATCTAATGTAGGGCATCCAGATCTATAAAAAAGTTTTCCGGAGGAAATTCCGGACTTTTATGATAAAAATTCCGGACATTTCTTTCCTATCTCTTGTGCTGTAGGTATACTTTTAGGAAAAAAATTTTTTCAACGATGTGTGCTGTAAATATAAATCACATAAAACTACTCACATTATAATCATGTACTTAAATATATAAAATGACAGATACTGTCGATTCCAATATCAATTTAGCTTAAAAAAAATTGAGTTTACTGTGTATTACTTTTCTCAGATTTGGAAATTACGCACGATATTTATCCCCCCACATTCCGGACACTGAGCTAAAATTCTAGACGTGCGGCAGCCCCTAATCAAAGGAAACTTAGATCGCGGCAATGGCAAGATCCGTATCACCTCTTTTAGCTGTTACTTTGAAAGTAACTGGATTTAGATCGAACATAAAAGTTAACAAATGATAACATCTCCCTAATGAGCGTACCTTTTATTTTTATCATAATTATGACAACATCAGATAAGTGATTACTAATCAAATCTTTTTCTGATGTATTTCATTATGTCATACCTTCTGTGTTCGTAAGTAACGATGACACAGCAAATACGAAACGATTTTTACTAGGCATTTATGCCATCAGTAAAGCACTTTTTACTTAAAATGTTCTGAATATAATTGACGCGAATATAATTCACACAGCTGTCCCTTTGCTTTGATTCTTTTCACACATTCAGAAAAACATCTTTATGACCTGAAAACTAAAAGCTGCATGACACTATCAAATTCTTGAGAAAACAGCATAGATTTAATGTTCAGCAAGCATGAATATCCACAAAAAAGTGACGTTTCATCAGTAAGATCATCTCCATATTACTCATTCATATAATAAATGAGAATACCAGTTATATCATTAAAAAAAAAAAAAAAATCTGTTGTCATGCCATCCGCGGTACTTACAATGACACAGCAAAAAACTAATGTCAAATGACGTCATGAAATATGACTGGGGCAATCAATATTTTGTACTATTAATGCAGCAGGTTCAAATGAGTAAACTTACTATACTGTTAGTGTATCTCCTTTCGCGCATCTTTCTTCCAGCGCAATAAAAGGAGAGACGATCCTATAGTATATCATAAGATAATCCACAGAAGGCAAACTGTCTACTTTTTACGTAGTTAGATGAGATTTGACTTCTGCTCCGCTCTTTCATTCATCAAACGCAAAAGGGTAATTTGTGCTCTAGTGAGTAGAGCTTCAACTACCATTCAATCTAGTCACTAGACCAGCATAAACTATCGTATCGTATATTAATTTACTTCAGTGTGGGAAGAATATTTTAATAATATTTGGGGTGGTTGGGATCTACCTCCTAGCGGTCCACCCCGGGCAACGGCACCACGTGTCTTCACGGACTGTGGTGACGGCTGAAGATCCCTTACAGCGGTGGTAGGCTTCGGCCGCCTGGCGCGCGACCACCCTCCTGCCGGAGTCCGGCGCCAAACAGCTTGTCTGTGTTCCGTCGGTGAGCGGGAGTGCCAGTGCCATTGGGGGATGGATGTGGTCAGTTGCGCGGTTTCGGACCAGTCTGGGTTTCTATGTGACTCTGTACCGGGAGACTCATGCTGGAGGGTAGCGGGATCCGAGGCACGGTCTCTGCCGTTGGCCGACCGCAGTTAGTAGGGGGCCCAAGTACTGCGCCAGCCACGTGGGAAAGGCTGCCCCGCCAACTCGCGAAAAATCCCGAAATGCTCCACTGTGCCAGTTGGCGACTGGGTGGGAGGACCCAGTGGCCATTTCGGGGGGGCTCGGGCGTCCCCGCAGTCTCCAGATGAGTCTCCCACAGGTCGGATGACCTGAAGAGGCCCGTTTGGTAACCGAGCCGCGTCTCGACCAACCTTCTGTTTCCCCACAAAAATACTCCACTAAAATGAAGAAGCACAAAAGGAAAAAGGTTTTGAAGCGGCAGCACTTCCTCCCACTTAAAGTGCACCTCATCAATATCAGGGGGTTGCACTCAAATCTCGATCCGGTCCACCACCACCTCGAGACCGAGAAGCCGCACCTATTCTTTTTAACGGAGACGCAGATTGCGACTCCGTCAGACGTGGCGTACCTCAACTACCCAGGTTACTCGTTTGAACATAAGTTCGTAAAACGAGCTGGGGTCTGTGTGTACGTCCGCGATGACATATGCTTTCGGCGTCTCCGTTGCTTTGAGGATTCCGGGTTATCCACTATCTGGATACTGGTGGATACCGGGGTGGAGAAATCACTCTACGTCGGTGT
Source organism: Noctua fimbriata (assembly GCA_905163415.1). Taxonomy (NCBI): domain Eukaryota; kingdom Metazoa; phylum Arthropoda; class Insecta; order Lepidoptera; family Noctuidae; genus Noctua; species Noctua fimbriata. Next base: position 12,347,240 of record LR990922.1, on the reverse strand, counting down.
CTACCGGTCGCACAGCGGTGACCAGGAGACGACCAGGCTCTTTGAGCACCTGATGGAGATGGCAGATTGTGCCCAGCAACGGTACCCGACGGCGGAGCTTCTTTTTCTGGGGGACTTTAATGCCCATCACGATGAGTGGTTGTTCCCGTTTCAGAAAACTGACCATGCTGGGAGAGAGGCGCGCAGATTTGCATTGTCGCTAGATCTCACCCAGCTGGTGACTGAAGCTACGCGGGTGCCTGATGTTGACGGACATACACCCAACTGCTTAGACTTGCTGCTAACCACTGACCCAGACAGGCACTCAGTATCGGTATCAGCCCCACTGGGAACTTCCGACCACTGTCTGGTGAAGTCCGTGTCTGTCAGCTCTCCTCCAGATGATAGCCCTAGGGGCGAGAGGCGAGTTTGGCGATACGAAGCAGCAGACTGGGATGAGATGCGGCATTTTTTTGCGTCCTTCCCTTGGCGTCCAGTGTGCTTTTCTTCGGGCGACCCCACTTGTTCAGCTGAAGCGGTTGCGGACGTGATACGGCAGGGAATGGAATACTATATTCCATTCTCCGACATACCGCTCGGTCACAAAGCCCGTCCTTGGTTCAACGTGGATTGCGCTCATGCTGAGGCTCGGATGCAGTCTGCATACCAAGCCTGGGTGCAAGCCCGTGACCGCAAAGTACGAGCTCGACGGGTTCGCGCGAAGAAAAGAGCTTTTAATTCTGCCGCAAAGTCTTGTAAGCGGGTGATCCGAAAGGCGCGTTTCGACCACGTCAGCCGTATAGGGGCTAAACTTGCGTCCTACCCATCTGGTGGTAAACAGTTTTGGTCCCTATCCAAATCGGTCGAAACCAACTTCTGCCGGCCCACTTTACCTCCCTTGCAAAAACCGGATGGGTCGCTAGCTCACTCCGCTACCGAGAAGGCAAACCTGTTTGCATCTCTATTTGCTAGCAATTCACGTCTAGTTACTGACTCAAAACAGCCACCAACGATTCCTCTTCGATGCCGGAGATCACAATACACTTAAAGGAGGTTCGTAGAGTACTCTTTAGCCTAGACGTGAACAAGGCTAGCGGTCCTGACGGCATACCAGCAAGAGTCTTGAGGAACTGTGCGCCTGAGTTGTCTCCTGTGTTGACACGCTTGTACCGCCTCTCTCTTAAAACCAGAACGGTTCCGGAGTCATGGAAGGTTGCCAATGTACAACCAGTACCCAAGAAGGGTAGTCGTGCCGACCCCAGTAACTATCGACCAATCGCCATCACCTCCATACTCTGTAAAGTTATGGAAAGGGTTCTGAATGCGAAGCTGCTGGCATACCTAGAAGCAAACGACCTACTCAGTGACCGTCAGTATGGCTTTCGCCGGGGACGATCAACTGGGGATCTTCTGGTGTTTGCTACGCACTGCTGGGGTGAGGCCATCGAGAAACACGGCGAAGCCCTTGCCGTTTCGCTGGACATCTCGAAGGCTTTCGACAGGGTTTGGCACGCAAGTCTGTTGAGCAAACTTCCTGCATACGGCATCCCCGTTGACTTTTGCCGCTGGATATCTGACTTCCTGAGTGAACGGTCGATCCGAGTGGTCATTGATGGCTGCTCCTCTGACCTCATCGCTATAGATGCCGGAGTTCCTCAGGGGTCTGTTCTCTCCGCGACACTTTTCCTGCTGCATATCAATGACCTTCTGGCTCCTGGTATTGTAGGGTACGCAGACGACAGTACTGTCATGGAGAGTTATGCATCCAGCGCGAAAGCCAGCGGTGATGAAGTGCGTTTATTGAGAGAGGCCATGGTAGAGCGAACGAATTCAACCTTAAGTCTCGTCTCCAAGTGGGGTGATGAGAATCTGGTTGTTTTTAACGCCACCAAAACACAAGTGTGCCTGTTCACCGCCAAAAGGAGTCCGTTCAATCTGGCTCCTACTTTCCGGGGTGCATCTGTACCAGTCACCGACAGCCTCGAGCTTCTTGGTGCGAAGTTGAGTGCGAATCTGAACTTCGGTGCCTACATTGAGTCGAAAGCCCAAACTGCGGCAAAAAAGCTGGGTATCTTAAACAAGGTTAAGCGTTACTTCAAGCCTGGACAGCTTTTAATCTTATATAAAGCTCAAGTTCGGTCCGGCATGGAGTATTGCTGTCACCTTTGGGATGGCTCAGCCAAATACCAATTAGCCACACTCGATTCTGTTGAGCGCAGAGCCAAGAGGCTCATTGGTGACGTTAAGCTGGTTGGTACCAGGCTTCATAGCCTGGCCCATCGACGCAAAGTTGCATGTTTGTCGGTCTTTTACAGATTGTACTTCGGTGAGTGTGCTCAAGAGCTCCACGAACTCATTCCACCATCTCCTTTTTTCCATCGGGAGTCCAGACGTACTGCAGGTTATCACCCATACCTTGTCGATGTTCCACACATTCGCACGAAGCGCTTTGCTACATCATTTATTATGCGCACAGCCAAGGAGTGGAATTCCCTGCCTGCGTCGGTGTTTCCAAGTTCATATGACCCCAATCTATTTAAATCGCGAGTTAATAGGCTTCTTTTGGGTTAGCTCGTTCCATCGTCGACCTCATCTCTGTCCTTTGGACTAGATTGAGGTCAAGAGTAAGCCCATACTGAATAAAAAAAAAAAAAAAAAAAAAAAATATTCTCTTTATTGATGCAAGATTAAAGCAATACTGCCCTTAAAAGTTAGTGGTATAGCCTCGCAGCGCTCTCATCTCTTATTCCTGACATCAGTATAGCTATACTGCAGATATCGGGTACCTGCATGTAGGATGGGATGCACAGACACAGCGAATAAAGATACATAGATGTACCTCCTTGAAGCCAGGGTACTGGGGCAATCAATCTCAGTAACACTTTGTTAATTAGACAATATTTTTACTACTATGGGATGAAAAACTAAAGCCTACCATGTGATAACAGCTCCTAAATTGGACGTAGTTAAGCGAAAAGGATCCAATCCACAAATGGCCAAAATTGACTTTTTGCATCACGTCATGTACCTGCGGCAAATAAATATATTTTCTTTCTTTCTTTCTTTTCATCAAACTGATGAAGAATATCAACACTTATTCATTTGGGTTGGTCGTAGGTTAGGTCTTTTTTACTAGCTGATAGTATTTCTTGGCCATGTTGTGGATTGGATCCTTTTCGCTTAACTACGTCCAATTAGTTTAGATAACAGCATACTACAATAATAACTCTATCTAGATTTTAATATCTATAGTGTTATTGTCAACATAATAAGGCACTCAAATATTAGAATACTTCATTACTACTAAAACCTGTATCAGTGGTAAATTACTCAGATATTTCTCATGAGCACTCATAAGAAATATCTGGGTAATTCTTCAACTTCACCCTAATGTGAAAAGTATATACTTCCATATAATTTGCTTATAGATAGTATTTTTATAAAGCCCGAAAGTAGTAGCTTTTGATCCACGCAGACCATACGCGCGCATTCAGCTTTCAGACCACCCATCAACTTTTACATCCACATGACTCCCTTACTTTCCGAAAAAAGCTTAATGTTTAAAGGTATTAAACTAAAACTAAACTAAAACTAAAATATATAGGTAGCAAGGTACCTACCTCACTTGGGGAAGGAAAACAGACATTACAATCACGTGGAATTTTCTAGTTGCATCCTTAACAATGACTTTCATTGAGCACATGTCCACATCATAGCTCATTCATAGTACCTACCTAAATAAAATAACTAATTGTTCCCATACGTACCTAGTAAACAGTCATTCATTAGCTGACGTTAGTTATGTTATCAATGGGGACGTTTGTATGCAGAAGCCATAACTTACGGAAAATGTTATTTAGTTACAAAGAGGAGACAAGATCATTACCTACCTATCTTACTTCTTACTAATATTATAAATGCGATAGGTTGTGAGGATGGATGGATGTTTGTTACTCTTTTACGCGAAAACTACTTAATGGATTTGAATGAAATTTGGCACATAGATATAGTTTATAACCAGGATTAACATATAAGATACTTTTTATCCCGGTAGTATGATCCCGTGGGACGTTACCAAACTTCACGTAGGCGAAGCCGCAGGCAATAGCTAGTACAATATAAACGTTATATTTTATTTTCCTTCATTAGTTACTGATTACACCGTTTATGCATGCCATGAACTTACATCTATATCTGCATTAGTCAATGTTTAACTTACTAGATTTTTTACCGCGGTTTCGTCCGCTTGGAGTTCGGAAATTATCCCACGGGAACTTACTATGTGGGTGAAAAGTATCTTATGCTCAAACCCAAGTTTTGGTCTATTTCTATGCTAAATTACATCCAAATCCGTTCTGCCGTTGAGGCATGAAAACGTAACGAACAGATAGAGTTACTTTCGCATTTATAATATTGTATGGATTCGTAATGCGTAGGACGGAAGTGTCGCGTTGCTTGTTTCATAAACTGTGTAGTGCTTATTTACAACGCATCAACATCATTGTGACTGTGTTGATTTTGTTGTCTTTTACTGAAACTAGCTGTATTTCTGTCTATTCTGCGCCTAATTATAATCAGAATAGATAGAAGTACAGAATAGATAAAGTACACATAGCTAGATATTACGCTAATTACCGTACCAGTAGATTTACTACTTCCATGTTGATCCAATAATAAGGTACTCCATGACCACTCCTGTGGTGCCGTATACAGAAGCATGGTATAAATAATTGGGTCTGGATGTTTGTGTATGTGAGTTTAAATGATTGTAAGTGCATCAATGATACAGGTGAAATTCCTAGTTTTGGGGAGTGGGGCAACATATAAAAAAAAAGAATGACAATAATTTCAATAATGAGCAAACAGCATCTTCTCAGTGTAAATATTATAACTGTAAATTCAAATTCCAAATTCGAATTCTTTATTGCGAACTAAGTGTACAGTATTTTGACAATGGTAACAATAGGTAGGTTCTTAGAACTTAGTTGCCTGTTATAGCATTGCAATTTAAATGGTTTTTTTTTTTTTTTTGTTTTATTAATTAAATTTAATTTTTTCTCTAGTTCAATATTTTTTTTTTTTGTTATTTGTGAAAATCGCCGTACTGTTATCTGTAAATAAAACCATAGGGTGTTGAATAGCGTTAGGTAAATCATTTATATAAATGAGAAATAATGGTGGGCCTAGTATCGACCCTTGAGGTACACCAAATTTTAAACATCTTGGGTACACCAAATTTTAAACATCTTGGCTTATATTTAATTTCTGTTTTTGTGAATGGACATAATTGTGTTATTTCAGTGCACTGTATTCTATTACTGAGATAGGATTTGATTATTTCTAGTACTTTACCTCGAACTCCATAGATTTCTAGTTTATGAAGTAGTAGGCCATGGTCGACATAATCAAAAGCCTTTGTCATGTCCATGTATAAGGGTGTGACCTGATTTTTGTTATCTAGTTCCGTTATTTTTTTTTTGTAAAAACTGATGCATTGCTGTATTAACCGATTTTGCTTGATATCTTCCTAGTTCCTTTTGTCCCTACTCCAATCACCAACCCTTTGCTAAGCGCTTTGTTATGGTCGTTTTCCTTAGTCAGATATAGCATATTGAGTATTTGCTTGTACATACACCCTTATCTACCACAAAAACCACAGCTTTTTCCATGTATGACCTATTCTAGTAAAAATAAACCATCAAGTTAGCATGCTTACCATATGTCATATAACACAATAGGTCTTATTAAAATGTTTAACATTATGTAGTTCTACTACATAATTTATTATGGACTGCATAAGTCAGGGCCGCTTGCAACTATGCATATTTTTAAAGCAACTAGATCATTAATCATGCAGTTAAATTGAAACGCCATAAAGTTGGTTGTTAGCATGCAAACAAGAGCATAAATGCAAATACTGGACTGGCTTTTGCCTGCATGTTCGCATGAAGGTCGAAAATTACCCCCTGGGTGCTACCGGGATTAAAATGTATCCTATCTTCCAACCTAGTCATGTGCTTTCCATCCAAATCCGTTCAGGTATAAGAAGGTAACAGGCAGGCAGAATTATTGTCGCATCTACAAGACGGGAAGGGACACAGACGCTAAAAAAATCAGCTGTTCCATACCTTTTGACCGTGCAGGTTTTATAGGAAACAGCTGTTTTTTTCGACGAAAAATTTATATGTGTAAAGCTTCATAATGATGTACTGAATACGTGGTAACCGTTTTAGCGTCGGTGTCCCTTCCACCTTGTTTAATAATAGAAGGGAAGGAAGTCCTATGGAGATTGTTCTTTGTTTGTTTTCTGCCTATTCCAGTTTCCCATCCTCATAGAATAAATTAATGATTATTTACACAATCCTTGTCTTTAAACTATTGCCACTACATTATAATCTAGAACAACAGATGTTAAACAAAAACAGATAGTGTAGCAGGTATGCCAAATAGAGCGGAAAGTATTCAGCCAATGTCGAGATGCAAATCTGTTCTGTGTAAACGAAGGCTACGCTAATATCTTCACATAGCGTTTTGGCCATCGATATTCATGAGTATAATTAACGACAAGCCATGGCCGATGGGATTTCTCATCGGAAAACAATACGAATATCCGTTCAAATTTTCCTCCACTATTTAATGCTTTGTGATCATGAATTTTAGGGTTCCGTACCCACAACGGGACCCTATTACTAAGCCTCCGCTGCCCGTCTGTCTGTCATCGGGCTGTATCTCATGATCCGTAATATGTAGACAGTTGAAATTTTCACAAAACTGTATTTCTCTTGCCGCTATAACAACAAATGAAATAAAAAATTAAAGGGGGCTTACTACAATCTTACGGAACCCTTCATGCGCGAGTCCGACTGGCACTTCGCTGTGATTCCTTTCATACTCCCCTAGAAGAAGACTATGCACTGTTTCTTAGTGATTTTAAGATTCTTATTAAGTAAATACTTCTACTTGCTTCCAAAAGAATACTTAAGTGATTAATTTTGTTGTAGATGCTAAATCCCTGTGGCGTCCCGAGTATGGAGCATACATGGTGGAAGGCACCCCTGGCCGGCCATACGGCGGGCTTCTAGCACATTTCAATATCGTAGAGGCGAACATGCAATACCGAAGAGCCGAAGTCACACACTTATTACCTCCTGGAGAAGTCATCATGAGCATAACGAATTTTCCAAGGTAAAGATAGCTTTTTTTGTTGTTTTTTAGTCAATTTTTCCCCCTGTTAGCCAAAGGTATCTGTGTAGAGAAAATTACTTTATAAAAATGGATTGTGCGGCAAAATCTATATTTGGTAAAAATTCGCTCGGTGTAGCTCGTATTCTTCAGGGACGAATGAAATTTGCCGATCAACAAGCGCCGAATGAAGTCTGAATATACATATGTAGTAATTGCAACAGATTGGCTTTGTTGTTCTACAAATACTGCCGAATCCCATGTGTTGACACGGACATGTGCGTGGTATAATAAATTACATATGTTAAAGGTCTCAGGCCTGCGCTATACAGACATCGTCTACCTACTCTTTCTATTACCATTGTAAACTATCTAAACGTTTCCACAACCTTGACCATTTTATTTGTAATTATTTATAATGGCTGAGAGTTCTATCTCAACAAAGTTCCAATTAGCTAAAGACTAGACTGATCGTTTTTGCTAAGGCAAGGCGCAAAACCCATCAAATAGGCGGTTTTTATGTCAAGTTCCACGAAGATATGCTACTTAATTACAATTCTATAACAACTATTGTTATAGCTTATACTTACTCAGGTGACCAGACAAGGAATTTGGCCACAGGTTAATAACAAATTGTGGCCACCAGCCGATTACGAACTCTGTAACAGTGATTATAAAATCCCATTCCGTACGGACTCCATACTCAGCATCGTTTATTTACAGGCTGATTATGCTAATAACTGACATTTGCTTACAGATTAGGTTGTCCAAATTTCACAAGTCCACCTTTCCCCCCGAAGCCAAAAGATGGCGTCTCGAAGTCATTATTCTTTCCCGACGAGGGAATCTTCCCTGGACACCCTCGCTTCAAAACTTTGACCTCAAACATACGAAACAGGCGTGGAGAAAAAGTTGCCATTAACCTGCCAGGTGAATTGCATATTTTTACAACTAAAATCCTCGTGTCATTATACATAATATTATTACTTACTTCCGTGAACATGATTACCCATACTACATGATTCTTAGGTAAATATAACAGTCATGCATTGATAGATTACATTGCAGTTTATTCATATTATTATAGCCAATGACTACAGCATTATTGAATGAACCGTTACAAAAAGTATTCATAATAAAACGTGCTTAGAATCTTACACACATTTCCTTAAACAAAGTTTACCTGCATAACGTTTTTACCCACATGCAAATGTATTTTTGTATTTTTTCCTAGTGTTTAAAGATGTGAACACGAAGATTCCGGTGGATAATTCCCATGTAGTGGAGCCCGGTGCGGCGAAGCCTGACTGCGTCTATATGGATGCCATGGGTTTCGGTATGGGCTGCTGTTGTCTGCAGCTTACCTTCCAAGCTTGCTGCATTACGGAAGCGCGCACACTCTACGACCAGCTCGCACCACTATGCCCCATAATGGTGAGTTTATCCCTTTTTACTAGTTTCGTTGTCCAAGAATTGTGATATCTATATGTTTATGTATGTTCATAAGACACATCAATACATATTTAAATAATAACATTTTACCATATGTATCTAAAACCTTCGTATTGACAGGTGTATAGGGAAAATATAGCTTAAATATAAATGTATGTATGGTCAGATTTTTTTTGTTAAGTGTGTATTGACTTCCTCGTGTGCAGTGGTCGTTAGCGCGACTGCTGAGCACGAGAACCTGCCGAGTTCGATTTTCAAGTCAGACAAAGTATTAGTCAGATATAGTTTTTTTTTATTTGGAACTATACCATAGCAACCCTTACCGTTCGGTGGCAATAGGCGCGCCCCCTATTACGTGGGACTTAACCGGATAAAATGTGGTACCCCCTCTGCAAAATCCTGGGGCATTTACAGGCGATATGTATTTGTTTAAAACGGTATACCTATTGGGAATCAATTTTAAGTATGCTACACAATTTACAATCGACTATCAGTAACTTACACGAAAATTATACCAATTTCTATCTATAGCAAACGACCTTGTGTTATCTGTGCAAGTCATGGAGTATCAATATGATTTTATAAAAACAATAACTTTCATGGGTATGACGTACAATCTGGACCCCGCAATAAAGAGGTCACTATTGAGATCGATTACATCCGTCATGCTTTAATTACACTAATTATTGTATTAAGTATACTTTACAGATAACAAGCAACTATTTAGCCGACGTTAGAAATACCTATTCATTCTCAAAAATTGTTTTTATGCCTAAAACGAAAATCTTAAATTTGTTACAAATAAGAATATAGTTTGTATGACATATTGCAATCACTAATTGCATTGTGACAAAGTTTGTAGTTGACGTTTTACTAGAGAAACTAAAATTCATATTACATTTTCGTTTTACCGTTATTTTATTTACATAAAGCTTTTAACCGTCAACCAAGCATTCTGTACATCAAACTAAGTAACTTTACGCAAAAGAGTGGAAAATCACGGTTTACGCTAGGACTCAATGTAACGCACTCAAAACATTGTGTTGAACAAGTGCCTTTCGGCTTCGTTAAGGGTCTTGTTACACCCTTTATAATGCTCAAGCGCTGCATGACTCTAGAAATCTGTTCCTACGGACCTCAATGCACTCTTCAATGTAATTTATTTCACATAAACCTCCATGGACACCTTATCAGCGACCATGGAGACCTTGTCAGAGGTTAAAGTTGAAGAACCGGCAAGAAACTCCACTCTTTTATTTGACATCAATATTTTTTACCTACTTCTAAGATGGCAACTAATAAAGAAGTATGGAATCCGACCCTAAATATATTAGGATATGAGCAGTAAAAAATGATGATGATCTTTTTTCTCTGTAGCTGGCTCTATCAGCAGCTTCTCCAATCTTCCGCGGCTTCCTCACTGACGTTGATTGTCGTTGGAACGTGATTGCCGGCTCTGTGGACTGCCGGACGCGCGAGGAACGCGGCCTCGAGCCACTCAAGAACAACAAGTTCCGTATCAACAAGTCGCGCTACGATTCCATCTCGTCATATCTGTCGCCGGAAAATGAAAAGTAAGTTATAATCTATACATCCATCGAAATAAATAAAATTGAAGTGTCTGTTTGTAATTTCAAAATAACAGGTTTTTTACTGAATTCTTATGAAAGTATATGAATAATACGGTACTTATAAAAAAAAGACTATTTTTTTAATTTTTGGCTGTCTGTTTGTTCCGGCTAATCTCCAAAACGGCTGGACCGATTTTGACTGAACTGGCAGATAGCTGATGTTAGAAAGAGTTACTTAGGCTACTTTTATTTTAGAAAAATAATTAGGGTTGCGTGCAAAAAAGAAACCGTTGAAATTGTTAACAAAATCCGATTCAAATAGGGAAGTTGTCGAGGGCAACAGCTAGTTTTACACAAACTTACGCTTTTTTTGAATGAGGGTAGGCAGAAACTACATAACACCACCGGCTCCGACCCTTATTTACTCCTTTTGCTTCGTCCACCTTCATGTATCTGGTCAAACACGCATGCCGGTTGCGAGTTCAAAGTTAAAGAACATTCTTCTCCTTTGATACATCCTCTCAACATGACCAAACCATCTAACCATACTCTTTTCAAATTTTGTAACTACATTGAAAATTAAGTTCTGTTAAAATATAATGTTATATTATACCTACTAGTTGTAGCGACGCTTCGTTAACACACTTCAAGTGTGTGACGACCTTAGAGATAGGATTCTGATTTTAATCGGACGAGATAATAAAAAACACGCTCAAGTATAGCGCAGTGGAGGAATTTAACAGTGTCATATGTTTCGGTTCAAATTGAAGGGTTCAGTACACACTACACAGCTAGGCTACGTTGTCAATAAATGCACTTTGCATGCTGGTTACAGGTCTCTTTACGTTTTTAGTTCTAGTGTAAAAAAAAATGAATCTCCGGTCCAGGCCCAGGGACTTAATAATAAGTAAAATAGAGGCAAAATACAAAAAGTAAGTTTTGCTATTAACTCAAAGCCGTCTTATCTCCACACCGATATAGGTAATGGGCAGTGATGCAAGCTGGATATAATCCGTTTCTTTCAATTGACTCCGCAGAGTGCATTCATTAGTTCAGTGTGTGACAGATAAAAAGTGAAATGTAATCTTTGTATTGCCAATATCTTAAGAAAAGATGATTAAACGAGTAATAGGCCAATTAGCCACAAATTTTATCACTTATCAGTATTGTTTCTCTAAGCATACAATAATTATGCATACTAAAACATAATTTACGCCGCACCCCGCGACGAAAAAACCGATTAAGCGTATCTTCAAATTATTAAATTAAGTACCTATCTGCTTTGATGATTTGAGGGGTGAGATAAGATACGATGGCGCCATAGGAAACATTTTTCGGTAATTTAACAACGGAAACAGAAATGTATGAGACACGAAACTATTTGCATAGCTTGAACTGAAATAAGGAACTGCTAATAAAAAAAAAATGGATAGGCAGCTGTAGATAAGGTAAGGATATTGAACACCGTACGTAGAACACAATTGGACGCTTAAGTTAAGCGCACAATACAGCCGCGATGAGCTCCAGCACATGGCATTTCAATACAAAACTGCGCGACGCGGCCCTCTTGTACCACGTTGCGCCAGTTATCAAAAATGTAGATAATATGTGAACTGGTGAAAAGTAACTACAGTGATGTAGGATTGTAGACGGATTTTTGCAAAGCGATGCGATGCGGCCCACCTAAATCTGCATGAGCCTTAACAATTCGTTCACAAGGTGTTACAAAAGGCTGTATTTTCGAAACAATAGTATAGGTACTGTTAGTAACATAGTGTCGTGTATCAGGTACAACGACATCAACATAGTGCACGACAAGGCGCTGTACCGGCGCCTGCGGGAGGGCGGCATCGACCACCCGCTCGCGCTGCACGTCGCGCACCTCTTCATTAGAGACACCGTGTCACTGTTCTCCGAGAAGGTGCATCAGGATGACAAAAATGATACTGATCATTTTGAAGTAAGTGGACTTTCGTTCGTACTTTTCAATGTAAAAATCCAGCCTTTGTGAATCAAATGACGGGAAATAACATGCTACGATTGCCTAGTAGTCCTATATTGCCGAACTGCTGGGCGAAGACCTCCTTTTACCTTTTCCACACACTTTTGTCTTCTGCTCTTGTGGGCTATCCTTTTCGGTCTCTACATTCCGAAAATCTACAAAACTTCGCTGGTATCAGAAGAAGGAAATGTTAAAAAAGCTACCATATTTTTGGTCCTCGCCACAGTGGGATAGTGGAAAAGGATAGTAGCTTTTAAATGATTCAATGTCTAACGGTACCCCCACATTTTTATGTAGAACATCCAGTCGACAAACTGGCAGACGATGCGCTTCAAGCCGCCGCCGCCTAACTCCCCGATCGGCTGGCGCGTGGAGTTCCGTCCGTGCGAGGCGCAGCTCACAGACTTCGAGAACGCCGCCTACGTCTGCTTCGTGGTGCTGCTCACCAGGGTCATACTGTCCTACCGACTTAACTTCGTCATGCCTATCAGCAAGGTGAGGATTTTTTTACTTTTATGCGCAATGCAAATTGCAAATAGGTATACAATGTACAGTCTCAAGCAAAAATATGTAAACACTTAGCAATATTTAAAAGTAGTTTAAGATTAACATAAATTTTATTGCAGAAAATCACTTTTTGCTACGTGTACATATTAGTGCTCGTGAATGTACATAAGGCGGATTTGACGTCATAAAGAATAATCTACCGCCAACATTATTTGTCGGAGTGTCCCTTCTAGGTTCGAATGGGGCGAGCGCTTTTTCATGAGCTCATCACTTGATAAAATATATATGAATGGTCCTGTTTTAATGTGTCACACATGCTATTATTTCAAACCGGTAACTAACTGTGCTGAACCCATTGATAGAACCCACATTCATGTGGTTTTCCTCATCTCTACAAAGGACGACGAAAGTATTCATGCTTATGATTTCCCTAATACCTGAATATATTATAACCCAAAGGAGTCTGACTGAACGTGTACACAACACGTAACAAGCCCTCGATTTCCAGTTCTTCACATCATTTCAGTGATCTTCACTAAAATATTTAACTGCCGAGATTTTCGACTAGACTAAAAGTTTAAAAAAATAATGGACATCATTTTCGAAGAGGCAGTATTCCACAAATCATTCCTTATCCTGTATGCTTTATACTTTTATTTCCTAGGTGGACGAAAACATGCAGCGTGCACAAAGACGGAACGCGTGCCTCAACGAGAAGTTCTGGTGGCGCCGCGACGTGGGCGCTCCCACCGACCTCGCCAAGCAGACGTGCGACCCCGCCGAGCTCTACACCGAGATGACCATTGACGAAATTGTCAATGGAAAGGTGAGACAACAACAACATTCATTTATTTTCAGGCAACTTTGGCCCTTAGATATAAATACCTTACAGACTAACATACACATGATAAAATACAAATTAAGAGACTAGATATAGTGCCCAGTATACAGGGTTAATTAACTAGCGAAACTAACTCCGCAGACGAGATGCGTATCGACTTCTAATTATGACAAAGAAAAAAATAATTTCTGTTACGACCGTATGTCGATGACGTCGGAAGTAGGTACTATATTGAAAAATATTTGTTCATTTCTCGAATCAAGTTGAATATGAAAATACCGTCCCGTGATAAAAGTAGCGTTGACGTCCTGTACCTTATTTAAGCATCGCCGTTCGAAGAATCTAACTATCAAATAACCTCTTTTTTCGGTTCATCCGAATGAAAAAACGGGACCCATAAAGGATCACTCGTGTGTCTGTCTGTCCGTCTATCACAGCCAATTTACTCCGAATCTACTGGACCGATTCAGTTGTAATTTGGTACATATGTGAATATCTGTGACTCAAAGCCGAGCTTTCATCGTAAATTAATTTGGAATATGAAGATGAAAATTGTTAATTGGCTTTTAACGCCGAAATTTCTGAACCCAAAATTTTGGAAAAAAAATACAGAAAATAGTTATTTACTTATAGATCACAGAAAAATCTGTAAGAAGTCTATGGTCTTAAAATGACATAGTAAATCTCTCAATATTATGCTTACAAACTTACATTTTTATTTGTAAAACATGTTCAGCCATACATTCCGTAATAGATCATGTTTTTCAACTTATAATGTTTTTCTTGGGCTTCTTGCGTGTTCCGACACGAACTTGGCCAGTGTTTTATTTTCTTTAGTCTCGAAGTTACGCAGGTGTTAACGCTCTTACATATACAATGCCACGGGTTTTTTTTAAAGGATAATTTAGATGATTCATTTAGGAAGGCAACAGGATAGAATGTCTGATGAAAGGATGAATGAAATACGTTTATAAAAATATTTTTTCCTGTCATTATGTTTAGTTAAGCGGGTTTTTTTACAGTTCACCTGCATAGTGATATATTTTAAGAGAGAACAGAATAATGATGCGAATGTCCAAGTAGGGGCTAACACCCGTATCTATAGTCAAGTTAAAGTAATTACTTGAGTTTAAGTAATACTAATGCCAACATGTTTATGCAATAGACAATAATTTAAACAAAGTAAGGGCCGTCAAAGAAAGCAAAGCTAAGAAATTCTAATTTCTGACAGTTCTAACTTCAAGGGATTACTAAAGTACAGAATAAAACGTATCTTTAATAATGACTTTTACTCAAGTAGTCACTTTGACTTGTTTATAGATACGGGTGTTAATATTTGTCCATAATACTAACTTCAAGTAAAGTAGGTACAGTCTCGAGCACCAATATGTATACACTTTCCTCAAGTTTCGCGAGAAATAACCATTGTAACTTGGAGATAGGATCTTTTTCATAAAAATATGAGTTCCAAAATACTATGTTCGCAACAACATGAAATTTTAATCAGAACAGGAGGAGAAAAACAGAGATTGAATGAGATGATGATTGTGCTCGTCTATCCTAATGTAATGTCCTGTTAAGTATTTTGTGTGTACATAAATAAATAAATAAAAACACTTTAATAAATTTTTTCGTGTTTACATATTGGTGCTCGTGACTGTACACAAGTTTCAAGCGGACATTCGCATAAGCAGCAAAAATTATATTCATGCTTTTATTCCTTTACAATCAACGTGAAGATAACGCGTTCAATGGCGGCGATAAAACACACATGTTCTCTAATTAAAAGGCCTCTTTACACCCATTATAAAGGTGCTTCATCGTCCAAGTTTATTAGTTATAACAGGACGTACCTAATAGTAAATGGATGATCTAATTTAACCTGTTTCGCATACCTTGTAGTAAAACAGTCGATCCGGATTGCTATCCTTTTCCTTATTGGAAAACCCTACCATAACATTACGTTCCGTGATGAATTCTGATGAATCACGGACATGCATGATACATGTCCCACGGACATGCATGATACATGTCCATGTATGCTTTGCTATGTCCTTGTTTCTTGAATGGAACTCATCCCTTACGTTGTAGAAAAACCATTGTACGCTGGAATCGGGTAAACTTAGAAGATGCAGTATTACTGGCAATACCTGCATAGCTATCCACGTTTCGATTCGACAAGTCGTATGTCTATCTTTTTTTGGCATTACGAAAGCGAGCGAGATAGACATACGACTTTCCGAATTGAAGCGTTTGTGAGCTGTGCTGGTCCTGCATGATAGGTGCACAAAACTTGGCAGAAGCTTACCCTTGCTTAGAAGCTTACCCTTTATCGGGTCTTACTCTGAGGCGACGTTCGAGCTAATTCGATAACACGAAGATTATCGAAGCGTTTACATTGTCTGGTGTACTTTTTCTTTATAACTAATATTATAAATGCGAAAAAGTTTGTTTGTTTGTTACCTTTTCACGCCTAAACCACTGGACCGATCATCCTGAAATTTTTCAAATACTTTTGTCAGGTGTACAGAAATGGACAAAGAGTAATTTTCATTCCGAAAAAAATACCGTTCCCGAGGAAAACAACAATAACGTTCTTATGATAATAGAGAGCGCCACGTGTGTTTCGAATCATGATTGAATTATATTACTATAGAAACTTTAGTACAGTGTTAACAGTTTAATTGTCAAATTCTAAATTAACGGGCAACAGCTAGTGTACTAATAATAAAATTCTGTACTAATTTTTTCTTGTTCCATCAGGACGGCGTTTTCCCCGGCCTGATCCCACTGATTGAGTCGTACCTGTCTGGCATGGACGTGGATGCGGACACGCACTGCTCCGTGCAGCAGTACCTCAAGCTCATCGCACGGCGCTCCTCTGGCGAGATCTCCACCATGGCCTCGTGGATGAGGAACTTTGTTACCTCGCACCCGCAATACCAGTAAGTACTCTCTGAGATTGTTCGGTTAGGCATGGGCTGTTCTTATACTGTTTTATGCACCTGTTTCTTTATTTACGAGCGCATACAGAGAGTAAGTATGAGATTATTTTACCTGCACCGATCCATTCAGACACAGTACGTACTAAGTACGGCGTACCTGTATCTTTATCCAAGCACCCTTAGAAATAAGGAAACCCTTGAACTGGTGGACTTCTGACGAAGCGCAACTCATTGATTACCGCCAAATAACACCAATATTGCGCTCGTTTAAATAAAATAAGCTTAATCAGGACTCCCCCTAGCATTCAACCGAAAGGCTTATCAATTGAATTTCAAAGTGTGCAATATTTTGTCATATAAACCTTTTGAGGATTTTCGTGCAGCTCGAGATTAAGGTTACATACAAGAGCGCCAGGTGTAACTGAACTCCTTCTTGAAAAACTATAGTTCTCATGTCGTTTTCCTTCTTCCAGGAAAGATTCAGTGGTCTCCGAAAGGATAAACTACGATCTCTTGAAGACTGCTCACGGTATACAAGTGGGCTCGTACCCTGCGCCCACGCTCTTGGGCAGCAGCACTGTGTCCAAGACCAACGAAGACATTCCGAAGGCGTTTAGCAAGATGATGAGCAAGGACTGTTCCTAACCGCGGCCCAGCCAACACCGTGCCTTCTGTGCGAAGCACTCCTACACGACTTTATACAACAACGACATCTTTGTATCGATCTTTAGAACTAATGCTATGCCCCATTCAGCTTATAACTGACAAGTTTTTTTTATGTGGCGATACAAACTCTTTTTAGAAACGAAACGTAAGTAAATCTGTTGGTCGAAATACAGAACAGAAAAAATAAATAAAAACAAGGACGAAACAAGTATAATAGACACAGACACCAGAAACAGGAAGAAGTCAAACTTCTAATAGAAAATGTAAACAGTAGGTACAACGTGTGTCGGAAACATTTAACATGTTGGTGATAGATTTTTTGTATTTTTCTGTTCCGTAGTTTGACCTTGCGCGTCTAGTTCAGGACATAGATGTCGTTGTTGTTATTTGTAATTAGAGTTGCCTTACTTTGTTTACTCTGACGAGATTTATACACGACGGCAAATCTATCTTAGTCTGTTACTATATTAACCTAATGTTCGGCACAGGATACAAGTGAAATCGAAAATGTATTTATTTCAACATTCCCCAGTGTTTTGTGACGTCGCAGCTTCCCGCCACTACTCGCCCAGTGACATGATTGCAACTTTTATCTTGTGACGAGATTTATTCGAATTAGAAGTGATAATTATCTTAAATACATTTAATATTACACACGAGTTATTTAGAATAGAGACCCCAATGTGACCTTACCTTAGATTTAACAAAAAATCTCGCATTTTATAACATTTATGGCTCTAGAAAATTGCAAAGTGAAATCTTTTTGTAATGAAACGGCAAATTTCCTAGTGATTAGAATCGTGAGTCAGTGTGATACAATGAAGATAATCCCACAATTTTTGTTTAGTTTGCTTATAATATTTTCAATATTCTGATAAATGAGTTCAGCTTACACATGGGTTGCATGTAGCTTAATGTAAATGTTAATTATGTAACTACTATATCAGTTTCACTTAGAGCAACTACTGTACTTATCGCTGTTATAGTTTTAGGTCAAGGTTGATTATTTTACAGGAAACAAGGAATTTGTTATTTTAAATATTTTATTTATAATAAATATGCAAGTTTTATATTAGAATATATTTCTTGATGTTTGGCAAAGGTTTCTTATTTTTCGTGCTTTTATTATTTAGTTTAAATACATGTTTTTGGATGGTGCACATGTTTTGTTCGTGCCAGCTGGCATTTAAAGCAGTATTAGCTAAAACATTTCCAAGGCAGTGTATAACAAATTGTCGTATTGTATGTTAAATAGACAATGAACTCACGCAAATGTAAATATGTATTATGAAAAGAATAAAGAATGGTTGTGAATGGTGAAGTAAAGAGTAGGACATTTTGGAGAGGGTGATAAAGCTTGTCACAATTTTATATACCGACAGCACAACTTACAAAGTGAAATTTTCGACAAAGTAAAATTATATAATAGGGACAGACTCTAGACTTGTTAAAAATGCTTTCTACTTAAAATCTTACCTGGTGACATTCAGGTCTCGATCAAAGCTGAAACATTACTTTGTATGTCTTTGGACAAAGAACGGTGCTGTTTATGAACGAGTGATAAAGGCACTTATCAGCACACCACCGCATCAAAATTCGATTGCTTTATGTAAAGTGCCATAAGGGTTCGCAATCGGGACTGACCAACTTGTGGTTAACCCCGCATCCTAACTAAAGCGACGGGTTGCACGAATACACGATTCCAATACAGATATTAATATGTTCGGAAAATTGGAAGGCGCCTGTCTGCATGACCACGCCTTCGCCGAACAAAATAAACGCGACTATCGCGTGTTCGCGCGACGGTCTCTTTGGATAGGATGCGGCCCTAGACAGACGGCAACGCAAGTATGCAATCGTGCGTTTGTGAGGCGCAAGCTTCGAGCGGACCTTGAAGCGTTTGTGTGTAGCGATATCCAATGCTCCTAAAGGCAATCGATAATGCTACCTCCAATGTTTCAGTTTTGAAGAAATTATACATTTCGATGGGTTACCAACTAAATAATAGATTCATATTATGACTAGTAATTTTAGATAGTTGTTTTCATGAAATGAAAAGCTAGAAAATAGTGGGATATAAAATGTAAAGTTTAGTATTATGACTATGAAATATGACATTGTAACAGAATGCGTTTTTATGGACCAGTGTAGCATTTGAAGACCAAATCCATGTTGCATACTTTCGAGCAAATGTGGCACTTTCGACACACTTAGTTTCACCAACTCTATTACGAGAATTGTTTGAGCGTTGTCGACAACTGCTTCTACCACTTATGTTTAATTATCTTGTTGGTGTTATGATTACTTAGATTTAATTCACAGAACCAGGGCTTCAGCGAATTACAAATTTATAAAAGCAAGTATCTTATGTTAGGTATCTTATGTTAGCACAAAAAGCAGGTAAATAACTATGTTATGTTTATTGAAAAAGAAAAGTTGAGCATTCTTTTAGTTAAATGCAGAATTATTATTATGTATTCTGTTATTTTATATTGTTTACTGTTAGCGAGTTTTATAATTATTATAATTTTAAATTAAATATGCATTCAATAAAATTATTCAATTGTTACATGTATTTTATGTCTTTAGTATCTCCCAAACTACAACAGAACCTAGTGATTCTTAGTTGAATGTGTCGACTGATCTAAGCATGTCGATTGCTAAATTAAGTCGAACCTGAGTTTATTTGGCTACGAGTTCGGCGTCTTTAGTCTTCAGTAGCGTCTATCAGATTTTATAAAGTGCAGACAACAGGACAAGATATACGGGGATCTATCGTTAGTGGAATATCACCACACTTTATTACCACTCAAATTGATTAATGTTGGAACAATAAAACAACAAAATACGGTAGTAGAACAAAGGTATATTTAGAATTTATCTACAAGTTGCAATATATGTTGTTGTTCTTGTTGGCGCCACTCCTCGCTGCCGGCGTCACCGAGGTTACCCGCGTATTCTGTAAACAAGATAGCCATTAGTAGTAGTAATCAACAATTTTGCTAAAACTGGTTGCTTGCATTCAATGCGGAGCCGAGCGGATCGTTGAGAAGACATGCAATTACAGAAGAGACGAGTGACTACGTGAATTTCAACATATATGATTCGATAGGTCGATTCCCGCACGTCTCCTCTCGGCTGCGCTCGTCATTTCTGTAGTAAAAACAGGGCCTGAAGGAAATGACTTGCAATACCTATGTCAATAATAACAGTCTATTCAATCAATCAATTGAGTTCACTCACCTCTCATTACGTGTCGAATAATCTTCAGCGATCCTCCCCGTAGAGACAGCACACGTTGTACACGCTGCTTTACCGACGACGAGCCCGCAGTACAAACCTATTCAATAAAAAAAATAATGTCAGGCCAAAATAGATTTTATCCATAGAAAAAGCATGAAGAAATAAACATAAACAAAGTTCACCTCCAATATGATCCTGTCAATGAGTTGTAATGTGAAGAGTCCACCCGACAACCTTCTTAGATATTGCGCATCATCATCCAACTCATCTCCTTCTTGCTGCAAATAAATAAGATAACAAGAATTTGTGTGGTATACTACAACTAAAAAACCCGACTATAATAACGAATCGATTGACACCTTATTCATCAAAATCGGATGAATAATTTAAGCGCTCCGGAGGGACATACGTAAATACAAACATAATTACATACATAGACTGCTAAAATCATAACCCTTCCTTTTGGCTTCGCCGTAGTCGCGTAACAAATTAGTACTTTAAGGGGTCTGGTACAAGTGATACAACTTCTCGAGAACATACAATAAAGCTCTGTTTGGTTGGTATATTGTGGTAAAACGTTCATAGTATATTACCTCCATTTCTTTCTCGGTGCGATCCACTTTGTCCATATATTTGAAGTGCAACTCTAGAAGCCTGTCTACCTTTTCGAGGTCATTTTCAGTGAACTTCGCCAATAGCCGCTGTCTTTGACTGCCTTGACAATTGCGTAACATTGAAGCAATTATAGAAACAACATGTTCTGAAAGAAAAAAAATGACGAACCTATTATTATTGTGCTTTATGTCATACACAAAGTTTAAATTTGCATTTTGACATAGATTGCGATCGTACGTAATAACCGTTATAGATATTGGTGATAATGATACGAACCTTCATGTTGATCAACTGTTAATATTCTTTTCCGTTTGGGCGTTTTCATGAACAGCGGGAAGACAGTGCGTAGTCCTAAAATATCTACGAACTTATTGCAGTTGTCGCGACCTTCAGGGCCCGCGAGTGCATGGTCCAACACTTTCAGTGACCCATTCCTAGACATTTTCTTTTCTCTGTAATAAACAGTTAAACATCTCTTATAAAATCAATGCCACAGCCACACCTCGTACATATAGAACCTATTTTGCGTCTGAAATAGCATAACGCAATTATGCTGCAAACGCAAAATTTACATAGTGAAATATATTATTTTAACATTATACCTGAGCATAAGGTTCATGAGCTGCAGCCCCTCTCCGCGCAGGAAGCGGTCGCGGTTGGACGGCTCCATGAGCGCGCAGCACAACGAGTCGAACATGTTCTCCATGGCCTCTTGTTCCTCAGCCCCGGCCGGGTCGTTACGTTTGTAGAACTGAACGGAAATACGATAAACGATTACAATACAGTAGTCTTCCAAGAAGTTTATGGATGTGGGCTAAGCAAAAGGAGTTTGTAAGACTGGTGGGGTTCTACCCGAAAAAAAGGGCATGCGTGTATGAATTATACCCCCAAGAAGGTTTAAAGAAACTATTCGTCTTTGTTTTAGGGGAAAAATCTCACAATGCTGTGCAATATTAGTTTGTGTTAAGTAGTAGTTAGTAGTAACAAATATAATTTGTGATAACTTACTGCCAACTGTTGCAATAGAACATCAATACCATCAAGTTCTCCCAATAATTTTCTGTTCTCTGGAGTATTTTGCAATAGAATAGATAAAATTTCGGTGGCATATAATTTGTTGGCATCAAAAGGCACCTTCAGCTGTAAACGATAAAGAATATTGATGTAGAATTAATTTAAAGATGTAGATGAAGTTAAATTGACCATATTGATGGCATACCTTCAGTCTTTTGAGTATCCATTGCATGAAACCCTGTTTAGCGACTTCTGAACTCAATTCAGTTCTAAATTCTGTTAAGTTTTCTATGATACCTGTAAAATTAAGTTGTTTAATACAAGAAGTATGTAATGTTCTATAGACGATAAAAAACATGATATTCAACGGTAGAAGTAGGTTAACCAATTTCTTATAACCATTATAAAGGGTGTAAATAGACCCTTAACATAGCCAAGGGCACTTGTTCTCCGTCTTTGCGATACTTTTTTTGTTCTAGACCATACCTGGGAACCTTCTAGTTACGGAGATATTGGGGTCAAAGTTCCAACTTATTCACAAGTTTTTTTTTTAAAAACATGATTTTAATGTAAGATTTTTATTTTACACACCTCCACGACCCCCGTACTATTCAATTTATCCATCAGCACAATGCTTTGAGTGCTTTCCATCGAGTCCTACCGTAAAACGTGAATATTCACCCCAAACAAAAATTCGATTCCCAGCAAAAAAGTTGCTTAGTTTGATGTACAGAATGCTTGGTTGACGGCTGTGTGAAGGGTCTATTTACACCCTGTATGGTTTAACCCTTATAATATAATATGGGTTACCCATATTGCTGATTAACCAGAATGATAGAAACAGCACCAACAGCGGGCTAACTCAATCACATTTTTTGCTTATTTTTATGTACAATACTGAGCCCAATGTGTGAACCAGTTATTAGAGACTGATTAACCCTACAATACAGGTAAACCTTTACTATTAAGTTTCTCATCTAACCCTTTTTACCCAGTTACCTTTTCGGACCCTGGTTGTCATGGTGAAATAAAAAATCTTCAAGGGTCACTACAGTTGAACATTATATTACCTAGAGTGTCATGTACGGCATCTCTCTCATCAGGCACTGTTTCATCAAGTCGCGCAAGATTGTGCAGCAACAACGCTGGAGCTTCAGCCTCTGCCAGAGCATTGATCAGCTCATCAGCACCCTCCTCACTCTCATGGAGAATATCCACATCTGTGAATTCC
The DNA here is from genome assembly GCA_905163415.1 of Noctua fimbriata. Lineage (NCBI taxonomy): Eukaryota > Metazoa > Arthropoda > Insecta > Lepidoptera > Noctuidae > Noctua > Noctua fimbriata. The sequence goes on along the minus strand of LR990922.1, from coordinate 12,323,992 downwards.
TACAAAAAAATTAACCATTAGCAATGTTTTGTTGAAATGGGACTTTTATACATGATAATAAAAAAACCAAAACTAAACATAAAACTAGTTTAGATCTCAGCAAATGAGTCTTTTGATGATGTCACCTTTAACTAAGGTAGTGGAAATTTGAAATCCCATAAGAAACATTGAGTATGCTGTTAGATTTACAATGTTTATCTCAGCACTGAAAGTACATAATCCAATGGCATGCTAATTCTAATATCTCCATCAAACACTGTTTTCACGGTTTATAACTAAAGTTACACTGTCACTTACAGGATATCTTCCGTGATTTTCAATTATTCTGATCTCCTGAAGATATGACATAATGACAGTGTAAGTTTCCTCCATCAATATGGTGACTGCCAAAGAAAGTTACGAGAAGAACTTACCTGCAGCAGATGCACCACTTTAGTAGATATATCTGTATTATCATGCGACAACAACTCCAACAGTGAATTGATGCACTTCAAGTCCACCAGCAATGGGTACTGGTCTGGCACTGTTGCTACTGCACTCAATTCCTATCAACAAAATAATGTTTTATAAATGATTACTGTTAATTATTAGTCTTTTAGGTCTTCCATTCATAATAACCCAAAAGGCCAAGGTTATTGGTCTTGGATTGATGACTTATAACATTCATCTACTAATGGATAGCTCCTTTAGGCTCTTCTGCTAAAGCACACTAAAACAAAGTGTGCAAGCATGACAATCAAACAATGTGTGCGATCTTTGTTGGATGGATTTTACTGCAAGAACTTTGAATATAAAACAATACCTGTAATGCTTCATGTAAATCAATTTCGCTGTCCATAAACTTCTCTGGTTGATCTGGGAACTTAATTCTCATCTCTCTGTTCCTCAGAGTTTTCTTCTCGAAATTCAATACTAATTTCTTAACTGCAGTTTCATCAAGAATGTCACCCTAAAATAATGATCCAATATCACTTATACTATTAACAACTAGAGCAGATAATGAACTCATCTGCAGCACGTTTTACAGCATTGTCAAAGCAATGATATTGTGAACAAATAAAAATACTCACCTCAGTCGCTTCAGTCTCAACAAATCGAAGAATATCTTCTCGTTCCTTGTCGGTGATGGTGGGTTCCTTTGGCAGGGTTGTGCTCAATGGCAGTAACATACGGTGATCAGATTTAGCCCTGGCCATTCGCCGCATTTTTGAAGCCTTCGCGCCATCGTCGTCAGAGTCCCCACTGTCATCTTCATTTGGTCTCTTGGGCGTTGGTGTGGGCTGTTTAATAATAATTACGTTAAATAAAGTGTATACTTTAAATCATTTTGTATCTTTACGTTTGATTTTCGTTAAAAAGTAAAACACATCGAGAGAAAATTTAAACCCTTTTTTACTCAATTCGTTTGAGGCCTAAATATTATTTACCTTAAATGAAAGCAGTTCTCCAACATCCATGTTAACACACGTATGGGTCTGGTTATTCTTAAATCTATTTCCTAATAATCACTAGTTTTCAAAAACAGTAAACATTCCAGACGAAATTGGTTGGAAAATATTTTAGTTTGACATTGACAAGAAACTTGACAGACGTGCGGCGACCGGCGTGCGGTGGCACTGCACAGATAACAGAATAGAATCACGGTTCAATTGTGTTGCGCGTAAAGGGGGCTCGTGGCTAACTAAAATCAACGCATGCGTCGTCAATCAAAGCCTGCCTGCCATGCCTGGGTCGGTCCGTGGATGGTGGAATAAAATGGATGGTCACCCGACCATTCATTACTTGCCGGGGTCACTCTTTCTTCTGGTTGTCGTTTGTAAATATTTGGCAGCCGTTACGGTTATTGTCAGGAACATGAAAGCCTGAAAATCAGTCTCATCAAGAACTTAATTTTGATTTACGAAGTAGGTTGTGGAGGTTGTGAAGATTAAATAGGCAGCCATTCTGTCAAAATATCCAGATTTAAGGTAACTCGAAAACTAAAAATGGCTAAACGATATTTGATGGTCTCAAAAGACTATGATCCGCTTAAGAAATCTCTTTCATACTGTAAAAAATACACAATGGCGGCAAAGTTAGTTTTTTTGAATGGTGCTGCGCAGTTTTTGACCTAAACAAATTATATGGTAATGGTTGTAAATAGTTTGTTGTATGAAACGATGGATACTAAGAAGAGTAACCAATATGCATTAATAAAGGTGAGTCTACGATCTTTCCCATAGCATGGCTTTACTAATTCTTTTATTCTGTATTTATATTGTGCTGAGTAATAGAGAAGTATGGAAGTCGAAGACATGCTGCTGCGCCGACCCCAAATAAATTGGGATAAGGGTAAGAGAATGATGATGACGTATGAAAGAGCTGCAGTCCACCCGGGTAAATAATTTTATCCAACAAACGTTTCAGAGATATTGACGATTCAACTTTTCGTATATTTTATTACTAGCTGTTGCCCGCGCGCTTCGCTCGCCCGTAAGTATAAGCGCAGTATTATATTATCTGTGGTATAAGTAAAGGATAAATGGTTGTAAAGACTGATTTTGAGCCAGGCTTCAAAATCAGCGTAGAGTAAAGTAATATAAAATCAGTCTTCATTCTTCAACACAACCTAACTTCAACCATTTTATTTTATTTGAAAAATAGCGGCCACGCATAAAACCTATAAATTAATAAGATAAAATTATCAAAGTTAAACTCATTCACTGATGGCATCTTCAGCACTTTGAAAACTTGTACTGTCCCACTTTGATTTGATTAGCCAGGCATAAAACCTGTGTCAATCGATAGCTATCAAAACAAACAAGTTTTGTATGAGACAAGATGTTCTAAAGTGTCACGTTTTCAAGATATTATACTGGCTGAATGCTGAAGGCTGACACTTTGAAAATATTTTTTTTTCATCGCCCCCCAATTTTCTTTTTCTTTTTTTTATTATGGTCTGGAGTTTAAACCTCCATTCTAAGCGAGACTTTTTTTTACCAATGAGAGCAATTAATTAAACACAAGAGTATCTTTTATTCCAATTAAAACAAACATAATCAATTTTAAAACTAATCTGTGAAGGCTGCATCTGATGATTTTTATCAAGTTTGTTGATATCAGGTTCGAATTTACTCAAAAGCCAGAAAAATCTTGGTATTAATAGACTAATATAACAACAAGGGGGGGAAAGAAAACATGGCATAATTGTTATTTATTATTAGATATCTTCGTATCTTTGGTATCTTTTATTGCGGGACAAGAAAAGATACCAAATGTACAGATAGCAGCACACCAAGCTACTACAATCTGTCTTTCTTTAATAGATTTAGGTTCAAGTTTGATTGGGAAAATTTGACAGTTTCGGGTAGCTTGATGTGCTGGCGTCTGTTCACTTTTTCTGAGTATGACTCTTGTAGCAAACTTTTGTACCAGTACCTAGACCTACCACCTGAATAATTCTTGATCACGAACTCCTGAACTGTTGTAGGCGGCACCTCTACTTGAACTACATATCTATAAACAAACTAACAGCATTTCATTACAGGATGTGGTGGCTTCAATGAAAAATGGAAAGGCGTTCAATTTGCCAAGATTGCTTGAAATATTAAATATTAGCACAGAGATCGATGTGCAAGTTAAAATATTTTCAGTCTTATCTGCCTATTTAATGTTAAATGTAATTTGAAACAAGTTCATAATTATTGTCAATTATATTCTCTGTAAGGTGGAATCACCGAATCATTTTCTGAACACATTTATTTTGCTTACAGGATGATAATATTGAGGCAATCATAACATACAACCTCTTATACGATAAAATTTGCAAAATTTTAGCGAATTGCCCCCCGAGAAAAACTACAGTTGCGTTTAATTTCCTCTCGGCTCTTTTGTACGTCGATGATGAAGACAGCCATAGGAAAAACAGCCTTGTTGCATATGCTAGGAATATGATCAGAATCAGCGGTTGTTTGGCTACCATGTGTGATCTCTTTACTGCCTGTATGATGGTAATTCAATTATTTTGTACTTATTCAATCTTTTAATATGCACTGTTAGCAGAGGCAAAGATATATCGTGAGGCAACATTTCAGTTATAGGACGATACAGAGTGTGTGTTGAATCTCCTAGGTCTTGAAATATTTACCGTTTTCGGAGCGGGCAATGCAGGCTGCATTGTATCTCTTTCTTGGGTAGGCCCCCAGTAAATATACGGTATTTTGCGTATTTTGGCTGACAATGATTTGTTTTAGGTTCGCACATAAACATCCATGGCCAATAATATTATTCCATATTCTCAGCACCAGGACGCATGGCGCGCTTTATGCCGATGTCTCGCTGAATCGTGTCGCGGGGTTGAAACTAATCAAAGCTATTGTACGCACCTTGTGCCAATGGTAAGTAAATAACTACTCAACTACATGATCCAAGTATAGAATGACTGAGAGTAGATTTTTCGCTAAGAGAAAAAAACTAGCTTCTAGCAGTTAAAATTGTTTTTTTTTACTCGTCTTTTCACCATCATTCCAACCCAGAATCACCGATTGCTGGGAATAGACCTGCCCTTTCTTCTACCACACTTTCTGGTTCCATTCGCATATTTCGCAGAAACCTGTCTTACTTAACTTCTGCGGAGCAAACTATTTACCTAGAATTCATGTTTGCAGTGTATCCAAAAATGCAGCCAGCGGAACATCGAGGTGCTGCTGGTTCTGCAGAGCTTGCTACAGCATCACAACCGAAACATTACTCTGTTCGTGGAATGTAATGGAATGTCGCTGTTTCAGAGGTCAGATTATTTGCATAAACTTACTTCTCCTCCTTCTTTGCCTTCGATAGATATTCCAATAAAGACGCGGTAAAACCGACCGAACTGGATTCTGATAGCTGATGTACTGAAGTATCTGTCAAAGTCTGTCGTGGTTTCAACAGCCAGTCCGGTGTCAGGTCTGGTCGGTTCGACCTCGCCTTAATAGTACAGATAAAATGTTCACTATTTATCTCGTAGGGAACTCCTGCAACACGACATCTGCCTGCAACTGCTAGCCACAATAGTGCAGAGTTCCACTGAAGCCGCGGCACTTATCGCCAACACAAACATTTGTCAACAGTTACGAGACTTCCTGCAGATGTATGGACCGCAGTCACAGGTAGTATTAATTTGCTTTTAAGTTAAAAGTCTCTTCAAGTGTCCATTTTATTATTTATTTACCACCAATTATAACATCATTACAGACCCGTCCAATACGATGCTGTAAGATATACCACATAAAAAAAACATACAATATAAAATAAGTTAGATTCCACCCAGTATAAATACTAAAACCTAAATAATTAAAAAAATATTTATTATTTATTTATTTAAATGCCTTAAACTATCATTACAGGTCTATAACCTAATGCAATAGTAAAGTCACACACACAATATTAAAATTCAAAACAAAGACAACAACATGACAAAGATTATATCATCATGATATTGATTACTTCTACTTGAGTGCTATATCCAGTTCATAAAGTTATTTTTTCTTTAACAGTTGGGTCAATGGGCTACAATAGTTTTATACCATACGTCGCGAATTGAAGGTAAAATTCACTTAATTTTGTTACATAATAATGCAAGAGTTAGGATAAATCAACCCACTTGTCTCTTCTCATTTTTAGCAACATGTGAAAACCCAAAGGTTGACGAAATAAAAGAGGAAAATAATAAACTGAGTGAATCTCTACTAGCAAAGTTGCACCCTCCTGACCAACACAGACAGAAAGAATGTAGTGCCGATACCACTCAATTTTTCCAAAATGTTATGAAGGAAATTCTTCAATGTGGTGCACAGAAAGAGTTCAATTATTTAAAAGCTTTCTTTCCACCCGATATAATGACGAACAAAAATCCAAAGAATACTGCTAGTTACGTTTCTAGAAACCCATCTCATGAGATGTCACAAAGAAATAAATTCTGGATGGCTCCTCAAGATCTTTATAAGCTCAACCCAAGAAGTATTAGACCAACTGCAATTCAAAATGAGAGTGTACAACTTAATAAGCCTAATGAATTATCCTTTTCTTTTTTACGGAAGCAAAATTCGAACAGAAAGCTTGTGGCAAAGAATTTTGTCTCAGCTGATGAATTGCCCGAAAATTTTCAAAGAACATTTCAGACTAATGAAAGTAGATTAAGAAAGAATACTGTGTATGAATCCCGTATGGAAATAGACGAAAGTCGCTTAAAAACACTAGGCACGGACGATTTCAATCCACAATTTGCGTCCACCCCTAAGAGACATGATTTGAAGTACGAAAACCAGCGTTCGAGTAATTACTCAGTCAGATCTAATCAGCAGTCTGTAAGAATCCATAAGATCAAACGACAATTACAGAAAAAGAAGATTGCAAAACGTTTAGAGAGAAGCAAAATCGATAAGGAAATTAAACACAAGTCATTCAGTGGGAGATTCTTTGATGCGATCAATACATCTTGCACTACCCTTGTTAAAACTGTAAAAAACATATTTAGACCTAAGAGTAATTTGCATGAAACGGAAAATAATACTGATGATGACAGTTTGAATAAGACTCCTAACCGAGATACTAAGTCCTGTAGCTATAGTTTCACAAATTACATGCGTAGAAGAGACGCTGCTTTGAAAAACGATTGCACTACCAAGTCTGGTCTGGACTTTAAGGAAAAGGGAAATGTTGAAGACTTTAGTATGGAGATGAGCAACTCGTGTGACACTTGCAATAACACGATCGCGCTTAAGCGTAAGCTGGTTAGCGATGAACACTTGAAGCAGACAATAAGGAAACTTAAACTAGGAATTAACTTGTATGGATGTAATTTTAAGGTAATTTTACTTTCTAATGTTGATGGGTTTACCATAGGTTTTTTTAAGTTTGTTGGACTTTTTCATAGCATACTATATGATGACTGACTACCTTGTTGGTCGAATGGTCGCAAGCGCGACTGCTGAGCATGAGGTCCTGGGTTCAGTTCCCGGATCGGGCAAAGTGTTATTGGGTTTTTCCATCAGGAATTTCTCAGTAGCAGCCACGGAGTCAGGATTTGTGTCCGGTTTTTAGCAATAGGCTCGCGCCCTATTGTATGGGACTTGAACATAACTGGCGAAATGTGGGTGTGCTATTAGGTACACCTCTGCCTAACCCCCTTCGGGGATTACAGGCTTGATGTAATGTTACTAGATGATGTAATGTGTCGTTTTTTAGTTGTATTATAAGTATAGAATCTTTGTTTCAGAAAATATCTCGAACGATGTGGCCAAATGAAAATTACATGACGCCTGCCAATCTCTACAATTTGTACCGAAAATTAATTGTAAAATAAACTGACGAAACATTTTTTTCATTTCATTTAGTTAACTTTCATATCTTGGTACCATCTAAAAAGACTACCATAAAATTAATGACCACCTAAACAAGTTGTTACTCGATACAACAAAAACAAGATAAATTATTCATGGTCATTATATTTTATCTTAAATAAATAACATAACATAGTTACATGATAACATTATGTAATCACGCGGTCCCGCTCGTCTCATAGTTTACTGTAGGTCGATTCATGGCGAACCATATCTCTTGTGATATCAGCAATAGTTGGAGTCCCTGGGTGAACAAAATTGACAATTTTAATCACCGAAAAACGCAAAACTGATTCTTATTCGCCGGGTCCGAAGATCTCGCAACTCATCACTGAGTATAAAACAAAGTCACTTCCCGCTGTCTGTCTGTCCCTATGTATGCTTAGATCTAAAACTAAGCAACGAATTTTGATGTGGTTTTCAGTAATAGATAGAGTGATTCGAGAGGAAGGTTTATATATATATCGCACCTGTTCGAAGCCGGGGCGGGTCGCTAGTTGCCTTATAAAATCAAATAAGTCATAGTACCTTTCGAATTAAAATAGATGTTGTGGTTGAAAAATAAACTTGAATATGCCTAAAATATAAGAAGACGTATATACCTGCTATTTGGAAGGTGTATTCTAACTCTGTTCGGAAAATATTGAGCATTCTTTGGACACCAGCTTGCCCTCCAACGGTCAGACCCCATAGCGCAGGACGGCCCACGAAGACCTGTCACAAACAATAAATTGATAAACTAATATGATACACAGACAAGTTAATTTTGATTTTCTCCCATGAATATGGGTCTTTATCATGGGTTGTAAGTAGATTTGTGGTGGTAACCAGTAGGGATGTAAGTACTCACCATTTTTGCTCCAAGTGCTAAGGCTTTGTAAACATCAGTTCCAGTTGACACTCCACCATCCAAATAGACCTCGACATTGTAGTTTCTTACAGCTTCCACGATTTCGGGCAACGCTTCTATCTAAAGAATTTAACAATCTCACATTATTCATTTAGAACCGTCATTATTTTAGGTAAACTGGGTTGTGGTCGCTCCACGTGAAATACTGGTATCTAGCTGCATCCGGTTAGACTGGAAGCCGACCACAACAGGAAAGACTAGGCAGATGATGTTGATGATGATTATTGTAGGTATAGCATAAAGATTAAAGGGCGCAATTGCGAAAATAATGTTAAGAAAAATAAGCCATATAAAAAGGTGAAATGTAGTAAGTGACCCTTACTACATTACGTTTTCATAGATGCGCCATTTTGTTTTACGAGGGCAGTATAACCATTCTAACTTGTAATGACGTAAAAGTCCAATACGAACGCTCGAGATTTGTTATCACTATATCTATGGATTTTATTTACCGTAGCAGGAACGCCGTCTAATTGTCTCGCTCCATGGTTCGATACTAAAATTCCTGAACAGCCAGCTTGGACTGCTTTCAGTGCATCATCTCCGCGTAAAATGCCTTTTGCTATGATTGGCAGTGTCGTAATGCTATAAAAAACAACAAATTAATGTAATGTAGATATTTGAAATACGAACGGGGTAGATTAAAAATTGAAATTATATTAGGTACCTTTTCAACCACTTCACTTCGTCCCATGTCAGTGATTTGTCGAATAAATTCTCGACGTACTTATTTAAACCGCTACCACCTTCCGTGCTACGGATCTTGGTAGATAGGAGGCCTTCAAAGTTAGCGAGCCTGGAAGCAAGTAAAGAACCAATAGCATTAAAAATAACAACACAGAAATGAAATGACGCCAGTCTGCAATCTTCTCTTCTGTTGCTATGTGCAAGATAGTTGATGGCTTGATTACCTCAAATGTGGCGGCAGAGTAAACTTATTTCGCACGTCTGCCCGTCGTATTCCGAACAGTGGAGTATCAACTGTGAGCGCTATTGCTTTAAAACCTGCCTTCTCAGCTCTGAGAACTAAGTTTTTGGTCACTTCTCTGAAAATTAAACATTCATCGTGAATTTTGCGCACTTGATACGGCTTCCATGATCTTTCTGGTATAAGAAATATGTACCTGTCATTGTAAATGTACAGTTGGAACCATTTTATGGCATCAGGTGCAGCTTCAGCGACTTCTTCTATAGAGCTCGTGGCAATAGTGCTGAGTGTGAAAATGGTCTTCTCTGCTTGTGCAGCTAAATCACAAAAAGACTAAACGAATGTAAAACAATGAAATAACTTATACACAGGGTGGCGATTTATTATATTTGGTTCAAATACAATATTATAAAAGTAGTAATAAAAAGTACCTAGGTATAGATTCTTCAAGGTGAGTCTACCCCTCATAATAAACAACTTTCCCAAAGAAACCCAAATGAGATACATGAAAAATAAAATTTAACTTTTCAAACATGCAACTTAAGTTCGATACAGTCTGTCTACTGCTGTATAGGAATTTGCTTTTTTTCCAAAAGTTAGAAGGTGTGGCACCTCTTGCATTGGCTAATTCGCCCTCGGGATGCGCCATCCGTTGCATAGCAGTCGGTGATATACCGACGGGAAGGGAGACATCGTGTCCCAGTACCTTTGTACGGAGATCACAACGACTTACTCCTATTAGGCACTTTGGACGAATCCGCAACCTGTGAGACAAACGTTTTATCGCTATAGTCGGGAAAAAATAAAAAAACCTGCTGGGCTGAAAACACTGCCTCTCCTAAATTGTAAAGCATTATCAGTATCCGCCCAACAAATAAATTAAACGTAAATATTCAAGTTACATACCTCTGAAAAGCTAGTTTATTCTCAGCCAAAGTTTGTTCATCTGTAGCACCACTTTTGTAATAGTCGCGAGCTGGTTTCGGCAATATCGACAGAGCAGCGTCCTCGATATCCTTTAAACTTATATATTTCTCCATAGTTTTCACGAAGTAATTTGCTACTTAAGATGAAACTACTCGAGTACTTAACTTGATCATTACTTGCCGTCAAATGGGTGCAAATGATAACACGCCATACATCTTATCTATATAAGTATTATGTATTAGGGCACAGGTCATTACACAAGGCGTCAAACACTATGAACACCCGTTCGTGGATTTTCTACTCTACATCTTGACCCATGTAATCTGAAGAAATATGTGGTTTTATCATACAGGGTGAAAGGGACATTGACGCGCAAACTGTTACCATGAATTCAGCACATGATTGTAAAGGCCCAACCTACTATAATATTTGTCGGTAATTAAAAAAACAGCTATTTCATACAAAAGTGCAGTATCTACAGCACCTACACGGTCAAGATGTGTAGTTGTTTTTTTTTTAAGAACCGATTAAATATTTTGACGCTGGTGGTCTAGATTCATGCGCTGAATTCAAGGTAACCCTTTGTGCTTCGATGTCCCTTACACCGTGTATTAATAATCAAATATTGGTTTCCAACTTGAGTGTGAGGCTGTAACTTGAGATATTGCAAGGGTAATATAATATGAGCTACAGACCATACAGAGTGCACGGACTGCAGCTCGTATTTGCTTCGCCATCCTCCTCGATGACTCCTGAGCATGCACGAGGCGACGCCTGATGTCCACGTCGAAATTCATATTCCGTTCTGTCTGAGTTGACCAAGGAACATTTACTCTAGGGAAGAGTTGACCCTTAAACGTTGAACAGTGAACACGCATTTTTGTTTTATGTGTAATTCACTAATTCCTAATAATGACTGGAATAATGTTGGCGATATGATCCAGTTGAGCACTGGAATAGCTTAATTCGCTGGATCACTGGACTGGAATAATGTGAACCGGGCATTATGATAATTGATGATTGTGTGATGGTGTTTGTTTGTTATCTTTTATTATTAGCCATTTGTGTCCCACTGCAGGACAAAGGCCTTCCTTCCCTCCACTTCCAGTTATCCCTATCCGGTGCTGTTGTTCCTTTTGAGAGCCGAGTTCGTCCCGCCATCACCTTCTAGGCCTGCCGCGTTGCCGTTTGCTGCTGTTTGGGACCCATTGTGTGGTTACTTTAGCCCATAGCTCTTCTGGCATGCGACAGACATGGCCAGCCCAGTTTTTTTTGAGCTTGGCAGCCGTGTGACCCAAATCGGCAAATTAAGTTTTGGAACGCAGTATCGAGTTCCTTATACGATCAGTAAGTTTCAACTCCAAGGATACTGCGCCCCATTTAGTGGCGTAGCTAGTCCTAGTAGGACCCCGTATCAAAGTTTTTTGGGGGCCCTTTGAACCCGAGTGCGGCAAAGCCCAAAAAGAGGAAAACATCATTAGTAATAAACAAATGATTTTTGCAAAACTAAGAAAATTACATCCTGGCTTGCATCGCTTTAGCTGTCGTTCATTTTACTATGAGAATGTGTGAGCGAGCAACATTCAACATTCTGAAAGCATCTTCATCGAAATGCGAGCGAAGCGAGCTCGAAAAATTGGTGCATTCTGGGAGCATGATTACTGAAGTCTTCGTCGTCTTTTACCAAGTACAATATTTGAGGTTGTGAGATTTTGTTATTTCTTTCCTGATCAGGGGCCCTTGTTACTCGGGGGCCCGTATCTTTGATACAGCTGATACGCGCAGTAGCTATGCCCCTGGTTCCATTGCTCGCTGATAGACCCCGAGTTGGTTAGTGACCACTGACGAGGTCTGCGCTCCATAGGTGGGGGTAGGAAGAATGCACGTTTCATATCCTACATGTAGATGTTGGTAGGATGAATTAAAACCCTCAAAAAGATTTTATGAATTTATTTCTTGATTTGAATAGTATAATATCTGTATGAATGCTTTTTCGAGCATTCTTGTATAATCTTCAAATGCCATTTCGTTATATTTGCCATAGAAATGTTATACAAAACTCAACTGATCTTACAATAATTCTATCGATACACATTTTACACTATTGTGAAAACTGCATGCGTTGATTTACATCGAATAAATCCAACATGTCATTATCTGCCAAATTAATTGGTGTGTATTTAATCGAGTTTATAAATACGCCACATTACAAAATTTTCAATATTAAAAAAAATTGCATTTCATTTTTAAACTTATTTGTTTGAGAACCCACTGCTATTTATTTTTAAGATCTATTTACGAATTTCGTGAATATAAAATAGTATGAAGTTCATGTTGAGTTTGACTTATTGCCGGTTGATGATATTTACAAGATTTCGAAACTCGCTCCGAGAATCATACATCTGCATCTGCTACACATGTGAATAGTTACCAGTATATAGATTCATATGTTTCTAAACACGAATCATAGCGGTTCACCTATCTAAGATCAATCACATTTTATCTCGTTTCAACATAATATCGTTAACTTTGCATTTTATAAAAGATACAAAACATTTCAATTATTAAGCTATTAAGAAAAGGGCCACCATATTCCCTCTATCTATAACTCCATCTTTGGTAATAACATTAACAACAATCAGCGTTTTATCGACCAGGTATCTAATTATTCACAATGCTATTCTGTACTATATCAATCATTACAACTTGTGATTTCGGATGTTTGTTTTTACTTATAAAAACCATGATACAAAGCGACTTTTAAAATTTTAAAGCCAAAATAAAATCACGACTTGACATCATTCACTTTAGCATATAAACAATGCTTGGTGTTATAATAAGCAATAAAATTTTAATTCTATTTTTATCACATTGTTTAAATACTTTGTTATTTAATTATTTATCGAAATATGTTTACATGCAAAATGAATGACATAGCAGTCTTTTAAATTAAAACTTGTTAATAGATCAATATACAGACTATCAGGTGCAAGCATTGAGCAAATAAAATTAAAATAAGGCACATGGTCTTTGCGACCAAAATTTGAAGATTCATTAATGTTAAAAGTAATATGATAAAATAAATACTCACAGAATATCACGGTGGTTTTATATTTGTAAAATACTAGAATGCGAAGTGCAATCGTTAATGGCTACAAGTGACTATGAAAGGGGCGTTCGACCGCGACGTGCGTGCATGCGAGCGAGAGCGCACGCACGCGCGGCCGATCCGCTGCGTCGCCTGATAGCCTGGATGTTACAACAATTTTACCACTAGAAAAAAAGGAAAATATTATACAACCGTCGTGAAATATAAAAATAAATAACATTATATTACAAAGCAGAACATTGACATAGTGGCAACATTTTCCTGTTAGACTAGTCGTTAATACCTATATCTACACTTTCCACTGAATTAAAACTAAGTTTATTTTATTATAATAATACATCTAGCAAATAAAAAACTGAAATATTAAACATTGTTTACATAGTCAGAGTTAGGCCAATATGTGTTCTCTGGCCTCGATAATTTGTATTGTTTTACTATGTACATTTAATTTTACTTCACTCATAAACATTGTGTACACAATGATTTTAAAACATGACTCAGTTTTGAAAGCTCTCCTACAGTTCTTACCTAATATAAAATGACTGTTGAATACGTAGTATTTAACAACATTTATCAGTGAAGTAGATTGCGGCGAACTCGGTCCCTAAATATTGATGTCTATTACGAATTATTTGCTTTGTAAATTATTTGAGCTTTGCCAAATAACCAACAGATTCGATCATAACATGAGATGTGTTTTAGTAATTTAGTTTAATTGACCGGGAAACAGATTACGTTCTATTTATTATTTAATTGTCGTTATAGTATTTTCTCATTCTTCTACTACTTGTGTAGTGACTGTGGAAATATGATACGAATCATGCACACACACATATTTTCTATGAATGCAAAATAAACGCCGAGGATCACGTGATCAAAACGCACATTTCAATTTCTTAGATTCCATTTACATTTGGAATCAGCTGATATTACGTCATACTGCTGTAGTTCTCGATCGGTGTACCTTTTCTAATTATTAATCAATATAATAAGTCATTCAAATGTCTTACTATATCACAAGAAAATTATTAACGGCAATGTTTTTAACTTGAAACAATTTATAATTATATAAAATGTAACTTAGAAATGCAAGGAACTATTGTATGTTGTCAATTGGATAATAATGCACTCTTATTTAAAATTATTACAATGTTGAACGTCAAAAGCTAACAAGTTCGCACAAAACAAGTTAAGAAGCGAGCGAGCACAATCAAAATCAACCACGTGATTCTAGTAGATAGCACCTAGCTTTTCATTTGTTATTTATGTACTGTGAACGATTTCTCCTAATTCATGTCAACTTCTCAGGACTAAAAAGTAAAAAATTGCTATCTATCACTATTTTAAAATGCATCAGATGAACTATTTTAATAAAAGCATTACTTCAAATATTGTTCATTTCATTTAGATTAGTTTACAAAGTCGGTCTCGAAGTTAATAAAACATGTTGCAACTTCATAACTCATTTACAGATATTTTTGCACAGATAAACAAACTTACGTCTAGAGGAGATTGCTTCTCGTCGTGTCGGTCAACTTAAAAAGGGAAAATATTTGGGGACCAAACTACATTCCGAACCGACCGTTAGGCCGTTCATATACGTTGCACACAAACGCAAACGAGACGCTCGCATCGGACCGGCGAGAGCAAACCTTCGGCACGAAGCGGAACGACCGATAAATTCGACCGCCGAGAGAGCACTACGACGAATCCTAACGGCGAATAATAAATACTATGGTACTTTTAAAGCGGAACATGTAAGTATAAATAAGTAATCGCGGGGCGGGGACTAGAGACGCGTTCACAGCGGCGGGAGAGGGTCGCGGGCGGGCGCGGGGGCCGGTGAGGGCGCAGGGGGCGCGGCGGGAGAGGGCGCGGGCGACGATGTCGGGGCGGCCGGGCCCGCGGGGGTGGCGTGCGGCGCGGGGCCGGCGGGGGGCGCGGGGCCGGGGGGCGCGGCGGGCGGCGCCAGTGTGAGGCGGCGCGCGGGTGGCTCGTCGTCCGGCGGCTCGTCTTCGTCGGCGCTATCGTCGGCCGCGTCGCCCGAGCCGGAGCCCTCGGCGCCCTCCCGACCTTCTTCCTCGTCTTCGTCTTCTTCTTCAGGGCAAAGTTGATAAGCCCTAAGAGAGAAATTCGCGCTATTAAAACTATTTCCACTGGAGGTATATTAATAGTCGTCGATCATTATGCCAATTATAAAAAAGGCAATGAGAATGAAATGACTATTTATGACTTACTTTTCGAGTGTTTTCCTGGCAGAATTGCTGCGCTCGAGGAAATATCCGCTAGAAGTCTCGTTGGAGGTGCCGGGCGGGGACCACGTGCCGTACGAGCCGTAACCGCCGGGGCCATACTTCTGAAAGCATTTCCGCTAGTCAACTTCAAGTTCACTAATGTTTAAAAACAATGTCATTGAAACGGCAAAAGAACTGTGTAGCACTTTACATAAAGTCCTTTCAGTTATTTTTTTTCTCTTAATTTGCATCAGCTTCCTATCCAACAGAAGGGAGTGTAGCTAAGAATATAAAAGCAGTAGTTACGCGGTCGAGCTCGTCCTGCAGCCAGGCCAGCAGCTGGCGCCAGCGCCGGCGCGCGTCGGCGTGCGCGTGCACGGCGCGCACGGCGGCGGGCGCGCGGCACATGACGCCCACCAGCAGCTTGACGCACGCGTAGGCGCGCTTCTGGTAGTGCCCGCGCGCGCGCGCCGCCGTCTCCAGCAGCCCCGGCCGCTCGTCTGACACGCCCTGCGGGTAACGTAATGTGAATGTACTACTAGTCAAACTAGATCAATGTTAGTTTCATAACGTCTCATAAATACCCTTAATAACCCTTAATTCCATTCTTACAAAAACTTGCTATTGGATGAACGAGCATAACCTCGAGATAAACTACTCCAAAACAAAACTCCTTTAACTTTAGATTTTACGTTCAATGGCTCAAAATTAGAAACTGTTAACGAATTTACATTACTCGGATTAGTTATAGACACACACGTAAACTGGAAATCACACATACAGAAAACTCACTCAAAGATTTCTAAATTCTCATACGCCCTCCGTGAAATAAAAAAGACCACCAATTTTCAGACAGTCCTCACCACCTACTATGCTTATGCCTATGCATGGCTTAGCTATGGTGTCACTCTTTGGGGAAACAGTACAGATGCACAAATACTGTTCACGCTGCAAAAGAAATTGGTCAGAATCCTGGTAAACATTGAACAAACCGATAGTTGTAAACCTTTCTTTCAAAAACACAATATTTTAACCCTTCCGTGTATATATATCTTAGAAACATGCAAGTGTGTGCGAAAACATCACGAATTCTACTCAAAACGTGAAGACATCCAGTCGCGCTATCTACTCAGACACCGATCTAGACTAAACATACCAAGTTCTCGACTAAAAATGCACTCAAAAAGTCCTTATGTAATGTCCATTAAAGTATATAATGAACTACCCGGATCAATAAAAAACGAAGAAAAAACTCACACATTTCTAAAAAAACTAAGAGAATTTTTGTTAAAGAAAAGCTACTACTCATTAAATAAATATTTAAGTGATATACATATAAAGTCATAATTTTAGTAGTCAAAATTAAATATTATATTATATTTATTAATTATTACAAGATCTCCCAATACTACTATTAGTTTATCTTAGAAATTACCTACCTACTGTGTAATAATTATAATTTACAAGTGCTTCCTCTCTCCTAACTCACTTATTTTGCTGTGCCCGACAGGGTCCATGTGATCTAATTTTAAGTTTTACCACCTAAGTACTACATGTGGAATGCAATAAAGTTTTGAGTATTGAGTATTAAATCTACATTATTACAACGCGACCAGGGAGCGATCACTCCTTTATCGTGTTATAATTAATGCAGTGGTAAATCTATACTTATGCACACTGTTTTGGTGCTGACTTATCATCACGGAATCGGCTTGAACCAGTCAGAAAGAGCTTTATGTTCATGTGTGAAAGAGACGTCTTTCACCTCTTTTCCAGAGTCTGACTATTCGCTTTAATTGCATTCTTTGCACAAAGAGACTCAAGACCCGAGTAATTCCTCTAGTTTATTTTAACAACACAAACCACCCCTACCTTAATAACATTATGTATCCGGTGCTGCTGCCAACTATCCTCCATGAGTAACAACGCGGTGAGAGCGTCAGAGTGTCGGCGCAGCTCGTGGCAGTACGCATACGCCATCTGCCACAGCAGCTCCGCCAGCGCGATGCGCGACCAGCCCGCGTGCTCCCAGCACAGGAACTGAAGCAGCCGGATGCCTTCCTCGCATCCGCAACATTCTTCCGTAAGCTTTTTCATGTAACTTCTGAAAAAAATTGCAAGAGTGTAGAGTTTGTGGAGTGTAAAGCCCAAAGGAATGGTAAATAAAGGTGCAGCCATATCGAGGTCGATTGAATCGGCCAGTAAATAGAAGATCTACCCCACCCAACCTGCACGCGTAGCATGACCACTGTAGAAACGGGTTTTGTCAACGGAAGAATCGACAAAATGACAGATTGTAGAAAGATTTCTATTCTATTAAAAAGAAACATTTCTGTTCTACATTTATCATCACCATGCGTGATGATAAATGTAGAACAGAAATGTTTCTATTCTTCATTCGACAAAAGTCGACAACGTCAAGCAGCAACGGAAAACATGACAATTTTTTCTCTACTTTGGACCTTATTGACCTATATTGATTTTAAAACATACCGTCAACCTACTGTCGCCGTCTCCTTAGTTTTTAGGCCAAGGAGAATGACAGTAACTCCGAAAGGAATGCTGTACGAGGATTAACCGGGGCTCTTGATCTCCCCGCTGTGTACGGCAAAGATTTTATCAGAGAATGCCTAATGCCACCAACACTAAGTGACACCTAACTGAACGCCTAATTCCTGTTTTCACCAACACTGAGTGACACCTAACTTACTGCCCAAATCCCGTTTTTAACAACACTAAGTGACACTTATCTGAATGCCTAATTCCTGTTTTGAACAACATTAAGTGACACGACGATCGAGATTCGTAGAATATCTACATCACTAGCCACTTCCCGAAATAATTCGGAAATAATTTCTGTCTTCGTAGAAACTCGAGTCTACGAGTAGCCGCATGTTTGAGCAGAAGACATTTTGAGTTGTATAGTAAGAGCTTTGTCTATTTTTTGTAGAATAGACATTGAATTGGTCATGCTACGCGGGCTGGGAATGAGCTCGATATAGGTTGAATGAAAACAGTTGACTGCACATTGTGGCTGCCATGCACCATATTGATTGGTCTGAATGGTGAACTCGTCTTCGTCTTCTGCAATTTTGCTGCACTATCCACTTTCAAAAATAATGCGTTTTATAAGGGTAAACAGAGCAGTTTGTTAAAAGCTTAACAACAAAAAAGAAAAGAGTTATTTGTCGATGGTCAACAGAGTTACCGTGTAAAACAGTTTCATGTATTCTCATCGAAATACAAGACCCATACAAATCAGATGTATGAATGTGGACGGATCAAAAGGAGTATGCAAGGATCGTAACAGATGGTATTCTGTAGTTTCTGCCTATCCCCAGAGAAAAACGAATGAATTTAAGTAATAATACTCATAGAGGGCTGAACTAGTCGTAGTATACGCCTTACCCAGTCCGATTGTAGAGCACGTCGGCGGCGTGCGGCGACAGCAGCGGGCGCGCCGCGTGCGCGTGCTGCTCCGCGTACGGGTTGTGCAGCACCGCGCCCTCCGCGCCCGCGCCCGCCACCCCCGCCACCCCCGCCGCCTGGCAGCGCGCGCTCACGTCGCAGCAGCGCACCAGGGCGCACACCACCTGCGTACCGACCAGAAGTTACCTCCCAACCAACAATACAAGTACATAATAATTAGTTAACTACCGGCCACGGCGGGCTAGCTGTGCTACAGCGCCTACAGCTACACACACAGCTGATTAAAACAGCGGCATTAGAGAATTTTCACGATAGTCATATAATATTCGAAGTTGATCTTACCTGATGAATTTTGGCTGACTCAGGGTATTGATATTTTCCCATTGATGTGTTCGATTCATCCATGCAAACGGATAAAACGATATCGAGCAGTTTTAGCTGAAACACAAAGTTACATTAATTATTAATTGATACTTATTAGTGACACAAAAAAGTTCGTCAGTGTTCGTATCGTTCAAAGACGGCTATTCTCTAGTGAACCAAGACGACTTTGTGAAAAATATCATCAATATGATTATCATAGTGAGCTCTTATTAAACAACTAGCTTCACCCGCCGCAAATGACAAACTTCCATTCCAACTTTCCCTTCAGTGCTCATCTTTGTTATATGGATCTCTTGTGGATAAAAAAACATGCTTTTATAAACTCATCGGTTTAGGCTGAATGAATCAATTCAAGACTTGTATTAAGCAAAAGACATGTCCAGCTTCTAAAATGGTGACTACTTACCCTCAACAGCTGATGTTTCTCGCTGAGCCCGAGGCTGGCATATGTGTGGAATAAGTTGAAGAGCAGTGGCAAGTGTCTGTGCGTGTGCGCGTCCGTGTGCGGCGGCACGGCCAGCGCGCGCGCACTGCACAGCAGCTGGTCGGACAGCGACGCGGCTTCCTCGCGCGTGCACCATGAACCGTAGCCGTTGCTCACTGAGGGACAATAGGAGTGCTGCTATATTACCCGGCCGTAAGGCACATACAGTATAAGAAAATTTTCGGCATGAAAAGTGTCTGATACTTTTGTTGCATTGCATAGATATTAATACTTTATTACGTGAAGTGGACCTTGATGTACATTTTACGGTTGTTACGTAGTTTGTATTTAAAACAATGAGTGAAATCAATTGATTACCTGGTGGATCTTGCACTGAGAAATGTGCCAAAAAGACGATGATTTTCATAAATACTATTCTCACTTCAGCTGTTGGACTTGATAACAAGTAGTCACATAGCCTGAAAATAAAGTAACCATATTAATGGTTTCAAAAGTGCTGTAGGTTCGAATTCACAATCACATGTCAAATGAATTGTATGTCATTGGAATAATGTTTAGATTGCAAAATATACCTGTGTGGATTTTTGAAGAGATCAGTTGCGAACCACGCTCGAACTACTTGTGAGCATCGTAAGTGTTGGCATAATATGTCGTGCCAGTCCGCTGCGGGGCCGCGCAGCGTCTTCTTTGTACGGAATCCTACTTGGAACAAGAACTTCGTGGCTAGTTGTACCGCTAACATCGACATTTCTTCGTGCTCAGGCCCCTGGGTGATACATCATTGATAAAAACTCAGATACCAAAAGAAAACTGAAAATATACCTATTTCATTAATTTTATACATACCCAGACAGCACTTTGAGATCCTGGTAACATTTGCAGTCGCATACAACAAAGTTTCTTCATAAAATTGAAATGTTCAAGACTAAATTGGTCTTGATTGTGCGAAAATGCAATATTACTGCGACGTACTGACAGCCAGATCGGACGAGGTATTATATTTTCCCTAAAAATAAAAGAAATTCGTATAAGAACTCATTGGTCTTTCGATACGGCCATATAGGAAAAGTATAAATAGGCAAAAAAAACTTACTTCATGGTCAAGTTTTTCATGGATACTTCTAGAGCTGATTGAGTTTCTATTGTGTCCTTTCTTGTATAGAACAGCATGTAGGCATTCCACCACCGCTTCTGCCGTTTATATGACACCCTCTTTACCATCGGATCAAACACCTACAACATAATCAAACCAAGTGATAAGCATAACAGGCACTGTACCACCACCCCGTATGGGAAGAGGAGCCAGACGTCCTATATGAAAAAATAAACCTTAATGTTACGAACAAAGAGCTAAGTTTGTGTGTATGTAATAATGTCGTTTGTGATTCTTCGTGACTATGTACTTACTTCGCCCATGTATTCTCCGCCGAAGCACTGCGCCTTCATCTCCTCGTCGTCGTGCATGCCGCACTCTGATACGTCGCCGTCGTCTAACTTCACCCATCGGCCTGTCTCACTACCATTGTCCCTGTAAGATATTGAAGTAAATCTTCAAAGCTGACGATATTATGCAGAATTAATAAACAGTAATACCAGTAAGTTGCACACTCATAATCACCTGCCTAGTATTTTGTTAACTAACTCAGGGTTGGGTTCCAATATAAAGTATAACCGGGTGCAGCAGAATACCAGCATCTTTTTTTATGGAGCAAATGGCTGTCTAACATCTACAACTGAGTTGAAGAGGTCAGATAGGGTACCACAATATCCCTAATAATGGTAAGACTGTTTTTGCTACTGACCACCCATAACAACTGCCAAGTACTAAATCTACATAAATAAATAAAATAGCAGGTTTTTACTGAATGCGAAAGTATATACAGTACTTACAACCAAACAATTTTTTTTGTAATTTTATCTGCCTGTTTGTTCCGGCTAATCTCCAAGCACTTGGGCTGATTTTGAACTTTTACTACAGATAGTTGATGATATAAGTAGTAATTTAGACTACTTTTTTTTTAGAAAATAAAAAAGCATTTCAAATAGGGAAGTAATATTTTTATAATAATTTCAAGCGGACTAAGATCGCCAGCAACAGCTAATACCTCATAAGACTACTGGAAACTACTAGTTCCTACCTGAGTAGCACATATGAGTAGTAGTGCCCCCCCGAGGCCTGTCCGGAGTGTACGACGATGCCACTGAGCTGGTAGTGCGTCTCTTGCGCCTTCTCCTCGCCTCCCTCCCATAGTGACGAGTCACCCTCGGCCCGGGCCAGGCCCCATGCTGAAGAACACATATTGAATGAGTAAGGCTCATCAAACAAGACAATTTTATGATTGCTTTGTAAGATAAACCTTATATTAAGTAACATAAAGTGCAAAACAAGCTGCTTTCTACATTAACTCTGTATGATAAGCAGGAAAGACTCCACACAGCAGAAATTTATTTGATGACATTGAACTTTAAACTTTATATCACGTGACGTAAAGTGCAAAATAATCTTTATACCTGTATAAGGTTCGACGTCCAACTCCCGCGGGAACTCGAAGTAGTCATTGAATTTGATTGCACACACTTTCTCGAAATCATATTCGAATCTCTTTAACTGTATAACTAACACTGGAGGTAGTTTGTTTAGACATAAGCGTTTCACTGTCACCACCTGAAAAAGAAATAAAATATATCCAACTAAGATTATGTATGACCAGCTGGTATGCACAAACGTTTCAAATCGAGAAGTCATATCTCTATCTTTTTTTGACATTATGTAAACGAGCGAGATCGACATACTACTTCCCGAACCAAAGCGTTTGTAAATACGGGGCAGATGTATAAACGTAAATGAAGCAAAAGGAGTATTGTAAGGGTCATTTATGGACTAACTACTAACTATGATTACGAAAGAGAGACTATTAGCAGTTAGTTAGCTACACAGAAGTCAGAACACTCGTAACAGAAAAACACACCTTTTTATTGCACTTATCACAGTGATAAGCATCTGCACCTTCTAGCAACTCTCCTCGTACATACGCTTCCAAAGATTCCTGCAAACGGGACATGTTCCTGATGTCCAGAGACACTACACTGAAAGGTTCCTCCTTACAATACCTGGAAAAAAGAAGTATAAATCAAATCTCGAACTTTTTTTTTTACCAACTTTTTTTTACAATGGTAACTCTGTTTACCTGTGTGGACAGCCTTTACAAATTTTCTGATCGGAATATGTGCCTCCCATAGTCTTAGCCATTAGTTGTTCCTGACCTAATGATTTCAAAGCTTCGTCTAGTGACTCAACCAGCGACATAAAAAATTCTACTGCATCTTGCTGTTCACGTAGGTTTACGGGTTCGCCTTGAAGCCTAGAAACAATAAGGTCATTATGAATTCTATGTACTTTAAAATAGAGTTTAGTTATTGAGTCCACTTTAAGAGTGGTTCTCACCTAAAATGCGCCCATAGTCCTCTTGGGATGTAGTATTGTAGCTTACTATAATGTAGATGGGCAAATATCGCTTGTACTTGTTTTAAAATTGTTATATTGTAATCTGTGTTGTTCTGAAAAGGAGAAAAAAAAACAAGTTATAAAATAACTAACATAGAAACTAAAAATCGATCGTAGAACCTCGTTTAGAAAACATACCTCAATATTATTCTCCACGATACTGTGGTGATGGCTTTCTCCAGAAAAATCTTCATTTGGATCTGTAGCAGCACCTACAAAAGAGTATTTTATAGTTTTTAATCATAAAGATAAAATAACTGTGAAACTAAGTACATGTAAGTACAGCAAAAAAATACACTTATTACAGTATCATCCTCACCTTGCACAGTAAGCAACGCATCACGCACAGCCCGCACGCAGTACAGTTGCTGCAACACGGAGTTCATGTAGCACGTTGCGCCGGCGTTCTTCAGCCCGACCAGACCGGCCGGTGGCCGCGGGCCCACGCACGGCATGTACTCCCATTCAGCTAGCGGCATGTTCTTGTCTGATAAATGTGTTCTATTATTTATTTTGCAGATTACGACTGTATTATGCAGAGAAAAAGAGAGGACTGTTAAGATTCTAGTTGCGCTTGTGGCTGCGACAAACTAGTGGAGAGAGAGAGTGGGGTACAGCAGTGTGAACAGTCGCTTGGTGGGACAGAATACAGTCGTCACACTTACCGCTGTAGAACATCTGTTCGAGAAGGTTGGCGAGCGCGGCCATGTTGGGCACGCAGCCGTGCACGAGTGCCAGCAGCAGGTCGGTGGCGGCGGCGGCGGCCTGCGGCGTGCGGCACAGCGGGGTGGCCGGCTCGCACGACGCCTCGCCCGCGCCGCGCGCCAGCGACATGCTGCACCACGCCCACGAGTACGGCCACAGGAAGTCCGTTGTCACTTCCTGGGGTCATAATAGCTGTGTTAGCACGGGGACACCAGAATATACGAAAAAAAGTAGACGCCACAATTAGGTTGAGCAATGCTGGATGTATGGTCAAAGTGAGCATCACTGGTCCTAACCTTTTTTGACAATCAAGAATTTCATTTTTATTATTTGTAAATTTTTAGCATTAGTTGCGTAGGTAGTCAATAGTTTCGAAATCAATTCAGTTTTTGGCCCTTGACTCTTGTAAAAAATTCAAAATCTTATAAATAAATAAAAAACAACTAGTGTGTCACACTCACAGATATATGTGGTCACACTTAGATAGAATGAAGGTTAGATTGCAAAAACAGTTTACCTTTATAAGTCCTGCATCCTTATGATCGGGATGCGCGCCATACTGGTACTTGACTTGCGCCGGCACGTGCGCGAACAACTCTTTAGTGAGGTTGAGGTGCCCTTCCAGCAGCGTGTCATCCAGCGACATAGGGTTGGCGCGTACTGCGCGTAGCCAAGTCACCTGCGCAATGCGAAGATTGTAGTACAAGATACGAAGAGCAAAAGCATTTTTAGGATAATTATTTGTTTTCTATGTGTGAAACTCCGTAATATAAAATCTTTTTAAGGACTGGTTACCCATAATGTCCAACTTAGCAGCTGACATATAAAGTAAATAAGATCATGTTTTAGCTGGAAATGGTGGCTCCAACCGAGATGACGGCTAACAATGATACATGGATTAAGTCATGCTGCGCCGAACCCAAATATATAGGAATTAAGGGCAGAAGACAATTTTACCTCAAGAGCGAGATCATCGAGAGTGCGCGAGGTGGGTCCCGCGAGCGCGACCAGGCGGCACAGCAGCTGCAGGAACTGCTGCGCGTGGCGCGCGTACCGCGTGAGGCGCGCGGCCGGCTGCGCGCGCGGCGCCGCCCCGCCCAGCGCCGCCAGCGCCGCGCGGGCCCCGCCGCCCCCGCCCCACGCGCACATGGCCAGCAGCTGCTCCGCGCACGACACGCGCACCTGACAACGTACACTTATTTTACTCACTGGACGACGAGCGGTATCGCATGACTTTATCATAGAAGAAATATTTATTGCTATACCTCGTCATGAAATACATAACTAGTGAATGTCGTGATGTTAAGCTATGTTATGTATTGAAATAATACGTTCAAATTCGTGCTATTAGCAAATCGAGATATTATCTTCGGAGCATATGATATGCCCACTTCTGGCCACTATATGATGTATTTTTCCTTTTTCTATACTTAATAATATTGGATATATTTTATTTTACAGCATAACTCTAGCATTCACTTTGGTCATGACTCAAAACGGCAATTTATCAGTAAAAAAGTTAAAACTCACCTGAGGATTAGGGCAATCGATCATCAGAAACAGCGCGGTGTCTTGCCACCATGTCTCGTTAAGCAAGTTATTCTCCAGGTGCCCGCCGCTTAGGGCCATGCAGATCGTCACCACCTCCATGCATTCTCGGACAACTACAACCATATCATCAAGGTTAAAGTTGGCTAAAAATAAATATTACTATCTGTCGTATCGAATTGATGCATCACAACTGCGCGTGTCACTTGCCCTTGTAATTAGTTTATTTACAGAGACAGACGCACTCTCATCAATATAAAAAAATCTTCAAAAACTGTTTGAATCGCTGACAGTTGGGTATTGCATTGAGGGTCAGTTTCCACCAAACGGCTACAGTTCACTAGAATAAATGACATTGGCAAAAGAAGCAGATTCAAACAAACATAAGGTATTGTGTAAATAAATAGATATCTTCAACCTACGTGTGACATCATCAGGGTGGACGATACCGCTGATCTCTGAAGGCTGCGCCACAGAGTAAGCAAGGCTGTACAGAGCGCGCACCGTGGCCGCGGTAGGGACGCGCCACCAAACTAACGTCGACACTGAATCACTGTCCTCTCCACTGAGTACCACCTGTTTAGAAAAACAAATAATGAAAGGTCATACACTGAAGATGACGCCAAAGTTCTTGGCAGTTGCTTCTGACCAAACCATGCTCATATATTGGAGTGTCTAAACTGCCCGAAAAGCTGACTGTTCTCGGAGACGCCAAAAATATTTTTTTCCACATTCTAATTGATCTTTTAATTACTCTTGGCGTGGAGTTTAAAAAGCAAATTATGTGTTGTTGGTATATGCGTCGAAAATGTAATTTTGCCTTCTAAAGTGAGCTACAAAATTAGAAAAATGAATAGTAATTACCTGTTCCCCTAACGCGTTGGCCAGTTTCTCGGAAATAGCCTTGACCATCAATTCACAGGTATGGTTTGGTACCGTCTGCAGTGCTTCGCGTAGTATCGTCACATCCCTTCTACTAACAAAAACACATCAGTTAAAACAGAAAGGCCTTACACCGGCAATATTTGGTAAAAAAAAACAGGGAGTAGTAAGCAAATGGAACATGATATTCACGTGCGCTCAAAACAATTTCCCACAGAATTGGGCTTACTTACCCAAGTAAATTTTAAATGGATCACAAACGCAGATATTTTCAAAGTGATTGTCTAAATGTCGAATGCAGGTTATCACTCCATTAATTTACTTCTCCATGGTCAATTATTAAGTAAGAGAACTAACCTGAATTCTTTGTCTAGAGATGCGTCGGTCCCATCAGGAGCTAGTATTTCAAAGAGATGGCCAAGCGTGTATAACGCCAGTTTGGCCAACCTGACAAGAGCCAAATAACCAACCCTAAAACAAAACATAAAATTAGTTGATGGCCTTTTCTGTTTCCACAACTTTGGTCACAGTTTTTACCTTTGCTCATAGAATTTAACTAAGATACTTCGAAGTTTTACATAAATTGGGATAGGGTCATTTCTAAAGTTAGATCGAGATGGAGCTATACACAAAATAATAGCGTCATCCTTCTTTCACACTCAATCTATGAGCCTAGTGATAACATTAAAACTTGAATATAATATCTTTTTACGAAAAATCAAAAAAAAAAAATGTAAATTGAAACTTATTAAGATATTCACACAACACTAAATTTCACTAAAAAACAACACAAAATTACCTTACGTAATCCTAGCTACTTAGTGACGCGACCACCGAGAACAGTTAATTTCGGTAAAAGAAATATTGAATATGAAGGCGTCAATATGTATAATAAAATTCCGATGGAAATAAGAGAAACGAAAAGTATGTTTAGTTTTAAAAAACTATTAAAACATCACGTCACCACATAATTAATAAAACAAAAATAAAAAAAAACAAGTACATTGCCATAGATGCCATATCTAGTAAATGTCGCTTTTTGTATCTTTGTATAATTCACATAGTTTCGCAAACTTAATTATTATTGTGATCATCTACCCGCTTATTTTTTCGTTTTTTAGATTGTATGTCGTATGATTTTTGTACCTAATTAGTTTGAACCGTTTATTTCTGTGCGCTTACCTACACTTAATTTTATACTTAAACATGTTTTCTCAGTGAGTGAATAATGTATATTCTTTATGAGAAAAAATAAAGTTCTTAAACCATAAACCATAACTTATTGGAAGATGATCAAACTGGCCATATTATAAAATTTTGTTTGTTTGATAACTTACCTCCGTGTATGTGGTGCAGCACCTTGTAAAAAGTCACTATCCGACAGACACTGCACTAAAAGCGGCGCTTTCTTGACGCAAGCTATCTGAAAGCTGCGACAGCGTTCCAGTCGCGTGTCTGATGATGGCATCACCATGCTGTATAACACCTGGACAGCAATATTGTATTAGTTTTATTATACTTTCAATCTACAAGTTTCTAAAACATTGACGATAACCAGGACAGCATAATTGCTTGTGTATAAAACACTTTTTCTTAAACAAAAAAAAAAAAATACATTGCAGAGTAAGCTTGCATATGAAAATTATTTGTAGAAGATATCTCTTCGGCTTGCTATGATAATTTTGATTAGTAAGACCCTATCCAAGATACTTTGTGGGCCATGTGCGCTGAACTCACCAATATATTTTATAGTACTTACTTCTACATTATACGCTACTGTGGGCGGAGCTGGACCGTACAGCATATCCCTTAGTTTTGTCTCTTCTCTGCATAGCAAAGCTTCTGTCAATTTTTCCACCTATAAACACCAAAACAGAATTAAAGCACACTAATATTATAAAGGCGAAAGTTTGTATGTGTGTATGTTTGTTACTCCTTCACGCTCAAACGGCTTAACAGATTTGGATGAAATTTGGTATTAAGATAGCTTACATTCTGGATTAACACATAG
Organism: Noctua fimbriata; assembly: GCA_905163415.1. NCBI lineage: Eukaryota > Metazoa > Arthropoda > Insecta > Lepidoptera > Noctuidae > Noctua > Noctua fimbriata. Next base: position 12,295,614 of record LR990922.1, on the reverse strand, counting down.
GCTACTTTTACAAATACTTCTATACAAAACAACAAAAGAGTTATTTCTTCAATCATAGCAATTGAAACCTTATATCTTTGATTTGAGCTTGTTATTTGCAATGATTATGGTTTATGTCTAACTTACCGTTTGCTTATGTGCAGGGCAAATCTGAGAGAGTAAATGCGCCGCTTCGGTGAGCGGTCCGTGCCCCTTGGTGATACCAATATGTTCCAAGTTTAATATAAACGGCAAATACCACGAGCCTTGTGCAAAAAGCTGGGAAAAGAAAAAAAATATTTGTGAAAATAACTTTTGCTGGTCAAATACCACCCCACGACTATGCCATACGGAAGGAAGGTAGTTCAATTATTGTATATAGGAAGTTTTACTGAAACAAGACTTCAATTTGATTTTAATACAAGTACTGCAATTTACGTATCACTTTATAATTTTATCCTGCACTTATTATAAGGAAAACTTTTGTATTTCTTAAGTGAGTACTCGTCGAATACTTTGAAATGATGATGTCAGTTGTTGGAAGCGCGGCAAAGTCAGAGAAAAGTCTATTTTTCATTTTCATGTACTAAATTTTGAATAAAATGTTAAAATTTTATTTAAGATGCTATGTTATTTAGTAAAAAAAAACATCCTTATAATTAACCCTTTCGCAGATTACAAAATACATGCGGTTTTTTTCACATTTGCCGCGTTCAGGCAGGCGTTTATTTAAACATCTTTGAATGCAGTTCAAATTATTTAAAAAATCAAAATGAAGTCTTCTTTCAGTAAAACTTCCTATCTACAATATTTAAGGTACAGACGCCAGCACTGCACATCAAGCTACAACAATTTATCAAATTTCTTTAATAGATTTTAAACTTTATCGCTAAAGCATTAGGGTCAAGATGGATTGGGAAAATTTGACAGTTTCGGAAAGCTTGATGTGCTGGTGTCTGTACTTTCCTTCCGTGTGGCATAGCTGTGGGACGCCCTGTATAATTGTAAACAGAACTGAAAGACGAAGAAATTTACGTGGAAGACATTTGGACATCCATAGATTATGTACTCAAATGCTGCATTACAATATCAAGGCTCGAAATAATTCGTTATCTTTATACTCACAACGCCAGGCAACGCATGCTCCGGTGTCGGCGACGTCGGCGGCGACGAAGTACTTGAGTCACTGCTAGACTCGTTTGACGAACCACAGCCGCCACTACCACATACTTGTCCATCATAAACCTAGGAAAATATCGTGTTTAAAAAGAATCCTTGAAAATATCGGTAATGAATAAAAAGAATGTGTGTTAATTTTTTGAAAATTAGGATTATTTACCTTAGCAACAATCACAGTTTTGTCACGAAGCGGTATTTGCGACAGAATTTTTCTATCGTGACTAGAATCTAATAGTTCCCCATTAACATACAGCTCCAACTTATTTACATATAGCTCTAACTTTATATTATTTTCTGAAGCACTCTTCAGCCTAAAACAAAAACCGACATTATACAATAACTCCACAGAGAAGAAAGCTTAATTTTCAAAAGATACCATAGAGTAAAATAACCAACCTTCTTTGAACCGTCGTACGCAACGAGTGCAGCGTCTCATTGGAGTGCGAGAACAGCTCAATATCGTCAACTTGTCTTTGGCCAGTTTGGAAATTGAATCTGACTATAATCGTACACTGCCTCCCCCGACCCGACCTGTAGATAGGCAAGATCTGCCGCTCTGCCGAAAATCTTCTATCACATTCATTAATATATTCTTGTATGGCACGAATGACTCTACACATTCTCGTACAACCCTCCGACGAATCTGAAAACGATCGCATCATTTAGTCAATATCGCGATGACAGAATATGCTAGCAGAAAACCTTGATAGTATTGGAAGTTCAATAAGAGCAATTCCTCGGCTTGCACGATGTATTTTACCTATAACTTGATAAATATAAAATACTTCACAATGCTGATGATCTGTGATATAAACTTCCCTCCTTTACATACGGAGTACCTTCCGTGCTTCGAAAAGCACGTTAAGCAGTCTATCTAGGTTGTCATTCCTAGATCTTTAACAATCACTATAGGTAATCAGAAGACAAGTCTTGCCAAGGGTCATCGTGCTGTCACTGGGTTGTGGAAGTCAGATAGGCACTCGCTCCATGTAAAATACTGGTATTCAGCTGCATCCGGTTAGGCTGGAGGTCTACCTCAACAAGGTTGGTAAAAAGCTAGGTCATCATCATTATGATGATAAATTTGAGTAATCGGCACATTTTACCGTTCTCAGAAGTATACAAATGTTAGTCATACCTTCGTGCACCTCCATCTCCTTCTGCATGCGCTGCGTGCGCGCGCAGCACTGCGTGAGGAAGGCCTCGTGGTGGTGCGAAGCCGACAGCTGCGGGCCCACACACGTGCACACCTCGCGCAGCAGCTCGATGCCGCGCGCCGAGATCTCGTCGTCGCACTCCGTTATCACCTATAAAGTGGCGAAAGTTAGACGATTTCGAAGTTTGGTTTCTGAGAAATAAGGTCCAATTTTGATTATTTTACAAATCAGTTTAGTCTTTTAATTTTGAGATTAAGAGCAGGTGTTGCACTTACCCTCCATAAATAATCTAATCCTATGAGATCTGCATCGTTAAGTAAAAAACTACGTCTCTTTACTTTCAGTTTGCCTTCTTTGGAGTTAACTGCTTTGAAAAACCTGTAAATATTAAAAAAAAAATATTGTTGAGGAACTTTACGATGCTGTCCATGGTCTTAGAAAACCTTTCAGATCAAATCTTACCTTTCAAAACACTTGATACCACCGAAGGTAAGTAAATTCGGTGATAATGTCATAATGTTCCGTCGAAAAAAATGTAGGTTAATGTTAGGATCTAAGTCAGGTTCCTCCCCCATTAATTTGCTGAACCATCGGAAACACGCTTCGCGGTCGCCGAGGTGTGCCGGCTTCTCAGCCAAACATACCCATATCTGTTTAGCCTAGAAAATAAGAGCAGGGATTACACAAAGAAAATTAAATTTAACTTTTAAATAAAGGTAAGTAGCCCCCTCACTTGTTCTGCACAGAGCCATAGCTGTCCATCTTTCAAGAGAAATCTCAGAAAACTGAGTCTTTCATGAACTTGTGCTGCATGTGGGTACCTGCCATCTGGTTGCCAGTTGTCCCAGTCTATTTCTCCCTCTTCTGTAAAAGATATCAATCGTAATTTATTGACATTTCTATAGCGCATAATGAACTTGTGCCATGTGCGTAGAAACACATTTTATTAATCGCAACTATTGTGGAATGGATTTTTTTTCAAAGGTGTTCCAATTGGATGGTAGTTTCCTAGTGGACACCACATGACCCCAGGGGCCAATTAAATCTTACTACATACATAATATTATAAATGCGAAAGTTTGTGAGAATGGATGGATGTTTGTTAGCCTTTCACGCAAATTTAGCACGCAGATAGATTATAACCTGGATTAACACATAGGATACTTTTTATCCCAGTAGTATGATCCCGTGGGACAATTATCGAACTACACGCGGGCGAAGCCGCGGGCGTAAGCTAGTTAAACTATAAAAACATGATCTTAATAAAATTATCGGCTTAATCTGGTACATCCTGACAGCTATCATTTAAATAAAGTTCAATTTTAAGAATGATACCATCCAATAGCAAATAACGTTTCCTATTGGAAACATTTTGTTACTTATGGTCGCACTTACCCGCAAGTTTAGTCCGCACAGCTTCCATATAGTGTGTGAGTGAGTCAGTAACGAGTATCACCAGTGAGTGTTGCGTCTGCAGGCGGTCGATAAGTTCCTGTCTAGTCACATGAGGCCGCAGCCCTGTCCCGCCACCCGCCTCGTACAGGCAACATATCTCACGCATCATTTTGAGGGCGGGCAACACCCATTTTTCATTGGTTTTCAGTTCTTCAACGCACCTGGAAGAGGAGAATGAAGTTACAATGTATTCCTTCCGAGACATAGACTACTAACATCAGATGAAATCTGATACAAAAACGTTAGAAATATCCAAACATAATAATAAACACAAGCTTTTATACAATAGAAAGATGAGGGTAGGAAAAATACTTACTTGTCCAACCAAAGAGTCTTCTGCGAGTCACGGTCTTGACTACAGCTGTAGTCCAATATTTTAATTAGGTTAGCTAACGCCACATCCATTATCTCCGTGCAAACTTCATCGGAGTGGGCCAAATTCCAAAAAAGCACTAATACCTGGAAGACATACAAATTATTATAGACTTATTTCTTGAAAAGAAGTCTGAAAATGAATCTTGTAGTTATGGAGTTTACCTTGTTTGCCATTACACCATCTTTGTCATCTTCCGCCAGTCTTCTTATTACCTCTAGTAGTTTATCACTTTGTTTTTTGCTGGATGTGGCCCAACTCGCCTAGAAAATGCACATAATTCTGTTATCACCTCATTACATACAAACAAACTATTTTTGTAACTCTTTGAAAGTAAAACTCACCTTAAAACAGTCAAATAAGTGGTCAAGTTGATCAGGAGTGAAGTCCCAAGCCAGTTTAGCTAGTAAGTCATGCAAGTTCTTCACAATCGCCTCATGTTTCCCGTGCTGAGCTTTCCATATGGCGTCCAAATCATCCCGAGTCAAGGAGTTCTCTTTTATCATAAACCTAAGCATTTTCTCTAATCTGTCAACGTACTGCGGCTGGTGAAGAGAGTCTCGTAAAACTATGTCCACTACTTTGTTTTCACGGATCCAAGTCTAGAATAAAATATACAATTTAAAGTACGGCTAAAAGTTGATAGAACGACCAATGAAGATTTCGGAAGAGTGATATCGAGAGTACAACGAAAATGATAACATGATAACAAAATAAAGTGTTTGAATGTGAAAAAGGAAGGTTACCCAGTTACCTATATTGTAAAAACGTAATTGGTAATGCATGTATAAGAAACAAGTTATTAAAGATATCCTACCGTAATAACAGCAGGTGTAAGCCACTCTGGTTTTGGTTGCTGGGAAAACGTGCTGATGAGTTGATTGATTTCGTTCAGCGCCGACATCTTTCCGTTGAACGAAGACATTTGTAGCAATCGCAAAATCATTTTTAACCGAAACATTTCAAGAGCTGAAAGAAAATTCATAAGTTAGGTATCTTGAAATTTTAAATTACAGCTTTCTTAGGGGTGCTACGCACATATTCAGCTCGGCTTGATTCGGAATCGCCGGGTGCCCAAATCAAATGTTTTATGTAATCATTGCTTCACATCGGCAACAAATACCGTAGCACTTCTTATAAGAAATAATAACATTTGTATTAAAAGAAATATTCGCGTTTCGCTCTGGACGGGCTTTTAGACAAGTAAAGTCATGTAGACCGCATCGACTGGATCGCCTTATCCTCCGTTGCTATGCTTCTGGCTTGAACAGTACTCGTTCTTCTTCCAGAGCTGCATCTTCTTCTCGTGTGTCATATAGGGCTCGGTAGCGTACAATGTAGCGACACAGGGGAGGTTTTAAAGACTGCGCCCCTTAGCAGCTACAGGGTATGTTACCGATCCAATCTGATTCCGGCGATGTAGGTCGAAAGATACCCCAACAAGCTTTTCCGTAATATTCCTTCTTCTATTGTTGCTAGGGATTGGTCCGCTTTAAGGCTGAGTTTCATTCATCAGAGATTCAGTTCACATAGCAAGCACAACTGCATACTGCATGGTGCAATCAGTTGGCCGATTTTGTGTTGTTTTGAGTAGTCAACTAATAAATCCTGTGCAGTTACACTGGCAGTAATAGAATTGAATTCAAATCGCAATTCTGGAGTTGTATTTCAGACCATCTGACTTTACCCTAAGCACACATGTACGTTTTACGAATACAAAGAAAGAACACAGACACATTACATAATAAGATATAAATCAATCATAAAATTAAAACTTACATTTGAGTAAACTGTGATGCTGGGGCGTTTTCACTGAGACGTATTTACAGGCGCGAATTAAACAAGAAACAGTGTCAGTCTTATTTTCACTACCGCGCGCTTCCCTCTTCAGTTCGTCGTCGGTTAAACTTTCAAGTAGTGTGGGAATACATTCCTGGAGACAAATCAATAACTATCAGCGTACACACAGGAAACATTAGACAAGCACTCGCAAATAGCAAAAAAGAATATTTTTATACACAAAAAAAGTGTCTTATAAGCCTTGTTTTTAGAACCTATTAGTCTTGACACATAATTCACTTCGCTGCTACTTGAATAAAAGCATTTGTTCTACTCCTATTTTGTCGTTTGTTTCTGCTGCTCCATATTACAGACAGGGATAAAAAAATGCTAAAAAACTTGCGCCGACAGCGTAGAGATCGAGATAAAGCATAGTCAAGTTTAGTCATTAAAGTATACTTACAAGAACAGGTAACAGGTATGTGGTAACAGTATGTGATGTAAGGAGGTCGTGGCAGAGTCCCAGAGGACGCAGCAGCTGCCAAACGGTCGCGACGCGGGTTTCGCCACTTGTGGACTGTTCTAGCGAAGATGGCTGTTCGCTACGTGCCGGTATTGAAAACTACAACAACAATACAAAAATAAATGATTTATTTATTTAAACTTCATGTACAATAGTGGTACATAGGCGGCAATAAGGCATATAATGTTTAAATTGTTAATATTTTTTTTCAAAGTAATACATACTTCACCACTGTCTGCCATAGATGGTACTACTTCTGTACTTTCAACTTTATCACATTTGCTTTCTTCATTTTCCTTTTCTATTATTTCTGTGGAAACTTTCTCTTCCGAAGTGATGGATGTAGTTAACTCAGATTTTTGAAACCCCATTATTGTTTCGAACCTCTCTCGGAGTTTTACAAATCCACCTGCTTGCCCAAAACTGAAGAAAAAGAAACATAAATACACTCAATCCAATTAGTATAATAAGCTTGAACTTGGTGCACAAAATAAAATTAATATTGTTTACTCAAGAACAGCTCAACTGGTACATATTATATGTGATACATACACATTAACAAGATGGACTAGCCATCCTCTCGGCGTGCGGTGATCCTGTGACCTTGCGAACACTTCAGCCTCCTGGGTAGTTCCCTGTCCAGGAGGTGTGATGGAAAGGCCTTCACATGTTCTAGATGCATTGAAAGTGTGAAATCTGTAAACATCAACAATCTATGTTGAACTTAATGTTTACTAAATCCATAAACAAGCAGTAAATAATTATCAATATGTCCACGAACTATAATTACACCAGAATTTGTTCACTAATTAGATTATTATGTAGTAAGAAATGATGTCCCCTAGTGTAAATAAAATTATTACAGATTATAAATTGAAGATAATGCATGCAGCTCATTAACATTAAACAAGTCATTATGAAATGCATGCAATGATTATGAAATAGTTTCTTACTTGTTATTTGGATTGAATGTCATAGATAATAAATGCAGAAATCTTGGATCATCTAGTTTCATTGCACAAAGTTTGACAAGCTTCTCGCAGTTTGAACGGACACATTGTTGTATGTTGTTTTTCCAAGACGAGACTGCATCATCCGTTAGTATCTTTGTGAAGGACACTGTGAGGGCATCATTATAGAATCTCTGACATGCTGGGTGGGTTGCATCTTCACCTGTGGTAAACAATAACTTGTCAACAAACTAACAGCTGTTGTTGTGTCATGATTGATATAAAAGTAAAATGTGATAACAGAGATAATATACACAATAATAGATAAGAAGACTAGGAATATTACTTTTAGATAACAGTTACAAATACTGCACATGTTAAACCTTGTGAACATTCAACACCCTTCAACTTGTGGGTATTCCCCAGAAATAAAGCACCCAAGTTAATCTTTAGTAACATTTTTGTAGGAATCCCTCAAGACAAAATAAAATGTAGACAAATAGAATCCATACAAGTGAATTAAATTAAGCCCAGCCCTTTACCTTGATCCACTAAATGCTTCAAAATTGTGTTACTACAAGAGACTTGTCAAAAACTTGAATCTTATACCAACATCTTCTGGGCAATCCCCTTAATTCTAGTTGTGTCTTATAACAACACTTAATAGTTGTAAATTATATTATATGTATGCCTGTATCATACATAACATCAAGATACCCTACCCTAGGTTCCTGATGTTTGTTTGTTAAATCTGAATTTTTAAGATTTAATTAAATTCCACATACCTTTTGCTGCCAGCTCAGTGGCAGCAACCAGCAGTGCCTCCAGCTCCTGTTCAGGCAACACGGGTACAACCCAACGGGGATGTGAAATCTTTTCTTCCAGTGCCTTTAACTTTGCCTCGGGGAATGCCATCTAGTCAAATATTACATTTAAATTCATAGTCTAAGTGAAATTTTTGACAACAGATGTTTGGAAACACATACTACTTACTGCACAAACTCAATAGAATTGGGATAGGTACAGGATGGAGATTCTAACAAAGTGGTGATTACTAGAGACAGGATTTTAATCTGTTATCTGTTTATAAAAGTGTTTTCATGTCATGTTTCAAGTGAAAAATACCTAATTTAACAACATGTTTTATATTCTTTTCAATATCCATAAAATGATTGAAAACTGTTTAATATTTCCAATAAGGAAACCCTTTGTGTTTTAACAGATATTGGAAAGACTAATTTTGTTATCTAAAACAATGTAAATAGAAAAATAATATTCTTACCTCCCCTGGCATTTGATCTTGTTCTTTCATTGATATAGTCATTATTTCAACATATGATTAATCATTGCACCCCCTGAAAATAAATATAATGCCTATTCATTCCACAATTCCATTATTTGTCAAGTTTGAATGTAATATTCTCTTCGTAATTTTGTATGTTTCTTTTCTTCAAGTAATTATAGAAAATGTATCAAGAAAATTAAAGAGTTGATAATAAAAGATAGAGTACATTGTTAAGTTTTACAGCACATTTCTAGAAAAAGGTGTGTCAGAGATAGGATACGCCAGAGATAAATCCAGGAAAACTGAAATATATTGGATGATCATAACAATCTAATTATAATCTACCACAAAAACGAATTTGAGTCACCTAAATCTTAAACTTAACTTGGTAAACTTTTGACTTACGACGCATGACAAGGACATTAAAGTTATATGCTGATACAGATCGAATACGAATAAACACTGGAAGTTCAATCCAAAATAAATACATAAAAAAGTAAAATTTTATCGCAATATTGGTGCGATTTGTAAATCAATCAATTTTCCTTTTCAAGTTTTAAAGCTTATGTAATTATAATCATTTTAATGAAGACCGCTATATATAAATCTGACTCCAAAGAAGTATTCTAATAATAAATAATTACAACACTTGCCCTACCCACAGAAGAAGATCTACAAAATAATAATTCATAAGATCAGCCGGCGCGACAAAATGGCGTCATTATCCCAAACAAGACAAAGCAAAAAATATATATTTGTTGCTACTGGGAGCCCTAATACGCAAAGAAAAATAACAAATACATAAATGTTTTACCTTTACGTTTACCATATACTCAATTCACTGAAAAATCTTGAAATAAACCACCAAATATAATTCACTAACACTTTTTTTGACGTAAGGTAAGTAAGAACGAAAATAGTTTTTATTTGTTTCAGTTCCTATGAATTTTGCTAGGCAAAGGAACTATGATACAGCCTTCTTTTTTATTAGATTTTTATGGACTACACAGATTCGGTTTAGTTTGCGTTTTGCAAACTCTGGTGGACACAGCAAGAACTAATTTGACTTTTTTGGCATTGACTACGTTACTAAAGGTATGTGCACCATTAGACTTATTTATTTTGGCAAATATCCGTGGGAAAATTGAAAATCCTTGAACCAACCCCGTAACAGGTCAGTCAATTCGGGCACAGACTGATAGTCATTGTAGAAAAATAAACTGTGTTACTGAACACAAACTGTAATTTTGTGGGTAGAATGATCCTTAACATTTAGCCCTATTAAGCTCCTCGTACATGAATCAACAATCGAGCACGCTTTAAACCATCGACAATAAAAAATCACCTGGATGAGAATGCCATCCCACTAAATGCCATAGACATAAAGGATCAAAATTTCATAGACAATAAAAATTTACACTCGTTGATCAGTGTGAAGTAAATATAGGGGGTTAAATGTTTTTTCTGAGTTTCTAACTAAAATTGCTCAGATATCTTTCTATGAATGTATTAAGATTTAATACAAAATGAGTTTTTCCAGTGATGAAGTCAACTTCCTTGTGTATCGGTATTTACAAGAATCAGGTATGGTTCAATGAACTCTCGGACGCTAACTCGATCCTTACACGACATGTTTCGTTTCTTCTTATTTGACTGTTTTCCTGTTCTACCTGCTTATTTACTATTAATTCGTAGATTTTCACATACTTCGTTATCATTCCCTTAAAGAATGAAAAGTATAGACGGACAGGAAGAAGTAAATACTGTCTGGCAATAGGTAGTTTACCATAAGCCATTTGTCAGTATCAATAATTATTGTAAGGGAAGAATTGGAAATTTCTTTTGTAAACTATTTTGCGAAATACAAACGCGAGTCCGCAGCCTGGCAAAGTTACAGTATAAATAATAAACTTTCAGGGTTTCATCATTCTGCTTACACATTTGGTATTGAGTCACACATATCCCAAAGTAACATCAATGGAGCCCTAGTACCGCCCGCAGCATTACTCAACATATTGCAAAAAGGATTACAGTACACAGAAGCAGAAATCACTATTGGAGAAGATGGTATGTAGTATAAACTTTTAACAATGCTTTAGAGTTTCTACCATTTCTAATGACATTAAACATCCTACTATCACTTATCAAGAACTTATCTTGAAGTTATGCATAATGATGGTGATGACATCATTCAATATGCGATTATTCCTTATATTTTCTTTCTAAATTTAGTTTCATTTTCCTAACTAGCCCAGCTGCAGCCAAGAGTTCCCCTTGATGATTCTCCACTTTTAATCAATCTCATTCAAGAGGAATAATTTCAATAATTTTCTTCTTTCAGGCACAGAAACACGCCTCACAGAAAGTTTAAGTCTAATAGATGCAGTCACACCAGACATAGTGGCTGCCAGACAAAATGCACACAATGCTCAAAAACAAGCAATTAAGGCAGAACCTGGGTCTGGTGGGGAGCAGAATGGTGTTGATGTAAGTGTTCTATATTATCTTCATTTTAAAAGAAAGTTCATAAAATGATTTACTCGTAACTGTCAGCCTGGATAATTTGCTGGGTAAAAGTTCCCTTATCAGTTGTAGCTTCTAAAGGATAAGTTACAGAACATGTGTAGATACAATTAATATATAATTTATTTAAAGAGGTTCTTTTTTTATTAAGGGCACAACATGCAGTGCTACAGCAGCACCACCAGGTGGAGCAGCAACTCCCAGTGCCCCCGAACCCATGGACATGGATCAGTCCATAGAAATCCCTGCCAGTAAAGCCACAGTGCTTAGAGGACATGAATCTGAAGTGTTCATCTGTGCTTGGAACCCCAGCACAGACCTTCTGGCTAGTGGATCAGGAGATAGTACTGCTAGGTATGTAATTCCATAAAGTATTAACTGACTTCATTTTTTTTATTATTTGCTTCAATGCAGTAGAAACAGTTGTTTCTAGGTTTGAAGCATAACTGCAAGTTGTTTCAGTAAGTCATGCTGTATAAGTCATTCTCTATTTATTCTGTGCCTTTATTTCAGAATATGGGACATGTCAGACAATCCAGCAACAACTCCCAATCAGTTAGTATTACGGCACTGCATCCAAAAGGGTGGGGCTGAAGTACCCAGTAACAAGGATGTGACATCTTTAGACTGGAATGTAAGTGATCAATATATTTTGTAGTCTTCTTGTGTCTTCTTTTATATAAAATCAAATTTATAAAAATTTGATGGCACGGTTGGTGCAGCACAGTGGCTGAGCGATTGACTGCTGCGCTTCGTGTTGCGGGTTCGATTCCCACACGGAACAAATATTTGTATGGCCTGCAGGTAGTTGTTCCGGGTCTGGCTGTTTGTGTATGTGAGCTTAAATGTTTGTAAACGCACCCACGATACAGGAGAAATTCCTAGTGTGGGACAACATTTAAAAAAAAAAAATATTTTAGTTATTTTGGGCCTATGTCCAAATAAAAGATTTGATTTAGGACCTACATTAGTATGTACATCCTAAATTAAATCTTTTATACAAATAATACAATACTATATGGTAACACAGTTTAAACTCTAACTTAGGACTCATATTAAATTTGTGTTAAATACCCAACTTTAATAGGCATTTTAAGTAAACAAACAAAAAAAACAAGCTGTGCTCATAAACTAATTATAGTATTATCATTTATATTATTTCTTCTTTGCAGTGTGATGGCAATCTGTTAGCAACTGGTTCATACGATGGATACGCCCGTATTTGGACGACAGACGGAACACTGGCGTCAACACTAGGCCAACACAAAGGGCCCATATTTGCTTTGAAGTGGAACAAAAGAGGAAACTATATTTTAAGTGCTGGTGTAAGTTTAAAGAACAACTGAGAATTTATTTCTGAATGCCAAACCAAAGAGTATCAAAGCTTCAAGCACAATGAATTATGTGAATAACCAGTTACAATTTTCAGGTTGACAAGACAACAATTATATGGGATGCATCAACAGGGCAGTGTACACAGCAGTTCTCATTCCACTTGGCACCAGCTCTTGATGTTGACTGGCAAACCAACACTTCATTTGCATCATGCTCTACTGATCAATGTATTCATGTTTGCAAACTTAATGCTGATAAGCCAATCAAAAGCTTCCAAGGGCACACTGTAAGTAGTATCTGTTAAGCCAGGTCTGCTGTGCCCATTTTCTAACAAAACATGATAACATGTTATCCATCCATTGCAGCAAACATTTTGTTAGGCCATGCCCCCTTTATGTTAACAAACCATGTTTAGTGTTAGTAATACACAATAACACGGTGCAGCGGACCTGGCTTTACACAAGGCATCATTCACAATATATTCTTAAACATTACATTGTAACATTTCATATTATCATTTCAGAATGAAGTTAATGCCATAAAATGGGATCCACAAGGACAATTACTAGCATCATGTTCAGATGACATGACACTGAAGATCTGGTCCATGAAGCAGGACACGTGTGTGCATGATTTACAAGCACACTCAAAAGAAATCTACACAATCAAATGGTCACCTACGGGACAAGGAACACAGAATCCCAATATGAACCTGATCTTAGCAAGTGCTTCTTTCGATAGCACTGTCCGCCTGTGGGATGTTGAGAGAGGAGTATGTATACACACTCTCACAAAACACACTGAACCAGTGTATAGTGTGGCATTTTCTCCTGATGGCAAGTTCCTTGCTAGTGGATCATTTGACAAGTGTGTGCACATATGGTCCACACAAACAGGAAGTCTTGTTCACTCATACAAGGGCACAGGAGGTATTTTTGAGGTGTGCTGGAACTCACGCGGCACGAAGGTCGGCGCGAGCGCTAGTGACGGTAGTGTTTTTGTTTTAGACTTACGTAAACTATAACAACAAGCTGTCAGAAACACTGTATGTGTGTTTAATCATAAAAAAATCCGGAGGTGATTTCGAACTTTCATAAAACTGTGGTAATAATGACCCAAATATGTATTTAAAAATGTAGCAGATTCCTCAGATTTGAATTAACGGCAAAAATTGTAGATGAATAAATTCATAAAACTTAGCATTTCCAATAATACAAATAAAATTTATAATATTAGGAAAAGCATCCACAATAATTGGTTAAAATTATCATTGTCAAGCTTTATATTATAAGATTTTTAAATTATACCATATTTACTGTAATAAAACTACACATTTATGAGCTAATTTGATGATATTGTTATAGTCTGGAGATTTTTCATATTATATTAATAGTGTATCAATAACTTAATTTTGTTACTTGTGTAATAATAGGGATATTTTTTATAAGAAATAAAATTGTATAAATAGTGAAAGTATTCATTGTATTTCAATATTTTATAACTGTCTCACATTAATATCCTTCAAGAGTAAACATTGAAATTAATATACATATATGTTAAACCTTCTGCCATTCTTCCACTTAGAAAAACATAAATTAAACTACTGGTTACCATACCTCTAAAACTATAGTTATGTCATTGGCCGTTTATATGCTAATAAACTATCATGTTTATAAAGTCTATGTAATTTTTCATACATAAATTTAAAAAAATATAATAAGTTATCATATTGTCCTGTATATGGTTGACATTGGGTATGGTGCTCATCTGTTCTGTGCACTGGACAGTGGATTGTTAGAAAGGACTTGTATTGTTCACTTCGCCCCCATGCACAAATATGTATTTCCAGTAGAAGCTGATGCAAAGCTTCTATTGTTGAAAGATACCATCTTGGGCTACCACGTTGATGACGCCAAAACTGCGAAGCTCTCTGCTGCAGCACTATTGTAGGTATCTTTTGAAGTCTTTCATCAGCATAGATACCTCTGCTCTGATTCCATGTGCTGTCTATAAGAACCACTCTGTCTATTGGGAGTTCATGGACATGATAGATTTCATCAGAGTCTTTGTGGTTAAATACTTTTTTCATTAATGTGCCCACATTATACCCAGAAGGTAGTTCTGCTAATAACAGATCGGAATAGCTTGGAGCACCTTCTTTGCCAGTGTATAGGTCTTGAACAGTTCTAGCTTCTGCCCCTGGAAATAATAAAACCGTTCTGCCATCCAGAACATATTCAGGTACATCTGGATATGTATAAATGTTTACATCATTTGGTGCTAAAACAGCTGCATGTGCAGATGTGCTTTTGCCATCTATTTCTCGACGATGTTTGATTATATCCACTTTTACAGGTAGCTAAAAAAACAAATTGGTATGTAATTACCGACATAATATGTGTAATTCAATGATTAGTAGTGTCCACCTTCAGCCAAAAATACCACTTTCGGCTTCGGCCTAAATGGAAGTTTTGAACAGGAATCTTCGGGTTATTAAATTCTTCTGCTTCGGCCCAAGGTTGTGGCGATAGCCGATTAATCGGCTTCGGCTAGAAATCGTTCGGTCAGACACTAATGATCAGCTTTACAATGTTATCTTACCCTGCATACTGGAAGATTTCCCTCAATGAAAGATACTGGAACGTAGCATGTGTAGCAGAAATACATTCGTGATTTGCCGCATTGGGGACATGCACTGCGGCCTTCTAACTTATCTAAAGTCTCTGTACTTGAAATAACCATTCCCTCAAATGGCTTTTCGTCACTATTACGCGATTCGGGGCTTTTGGGATTCATAGTTAGTTGTGTTTATTGTTTTCATAACCTTAACAATTTCAAAATAAATGACAACCTTTTAGTTTTAGCAAACATTCAAACAACGAAAAATGAAAAAAAAAAACGGTTTGACGTTCTGTACCTGTCAGTGTCTATGTCAATTTTGGATACAAGTTTTTGTCTAAAAATAAAAGTAGGCACTCAGTAACATAGCTATAGGATCCAGGATTTTGGGCCACAAAAAGGCAATAATATTATAATGGCGTGGTAACTGTAAATCAGCAACGAAATTGGTTGAAAATCTGAAATAACGACCTCATTGGTCAGATTAGAGCCTAATTATGGAAACGCATACAACAATGGACTTTGGCCAGCATTCCCCATTGCATGCGGTTGGAATGAGAGAGCTGCGGGGTGTGTGAAAAGAATAGATAGAATGAAATGAGTATGTTATAAGAAGAAGTCTGAAAGGCGTATCGGTGATTGTAATGTTGTGTGGTAAACGTTTTTCATGGTATGCGTATGTGATGCGAAGGAATGAGGAAAGTTTTGATGGCTATTATTTAAGGGAAACTATGAACTGTGTGAAAGACATAGAGGAATAAGCTATAGAAACGGCAAAGCTGTGCTTAATCCACTGCCAAAGTAGACACGACGACACATCAAGCTAATAATATCCAGTATAACATGACCTCACTTTGTATGAGCTTACCATACAATGAGATATCAGCTTAATTTGGATTTGCATAGCTTGATTGATCGTCGTGCGTATATTGGCCATCTTGAAAATTTTGTTAGAGCGGCGTTTCGCTCCTTGCTGCTTCTATAGCTTATTACGCTACTTTCATCATAGAGGAAAAAGCTATGGGCACATTACACTACGGGAATTTGACAATAACACACACAGTGGTATTTCTTACTTGACTAAATACACAATATGATAAGTGACCGGCGAAATTGCGTAGTCGTGTCTGTTTTCTAACGTACATGATGTTTTCATAGATATATTGACAAGGTACTGTCATAATGTTCATTTCTTCAAATAGTTCTTTTAGAGAATAGTGCCTACGTAGATCACGTATGGCTCTGATGGCTCTTTTCTGCAGAATAAATATAGACTCGATGTCTGCAGCCCGTCCCCATAGTAAAATAATGTATGACATAATACTATGAACATAACCAAAATAGACTAGCCTCGCGGTATCTACATCAGTAAATTGACGGATTTTTCTAAGCTGAGCTCAGCCATCCTGCAAGAGGTGTTAAATGAGCACCCATTCCCATTGTAGCCTTGAGTCGAGCGTGATCCCCAAGAAAACAGTTTTATCGACAAATTCTAGTTTCTCTTGATTCAATACTATGTCACAAACATTACTTTTGACATAAGGTAGAGCAAATCGTGTCCGTTTCGACCGCACGGCCATGGCGTTTTTTTTAAATAAAAAATATCCCAAGTTTTTGTAAAAACATGTAAAAGTCGATTCCCAAAACCATAAATTTGTCAAAGCAATTTTTAAAAAGTTATAAGGGTTTGAACGTGGCCGTGCTATCGAAACGCGGCGAACCGCGCGGCCATGGAGATCTTTAAAACTAAGCGTCGCAGAGACCTGAAATTTTGGGAAATAGTAGATTGAATTTGTAAAAAATTTGTAAAAATATAGAAAAAAATCCTGTGTTTATATTTTAGGAGCTGTAAGGCTAAAACCTCATGGCCGCGCCATTGAAACGGTGACAAACACGTTATCGCCGATATCTCGCTGAAAAAACATCGCAGACGTCTGAAGTTTTTTGTAAAACACAGATTTGATTTTGTCAAAACTAGTAAAAATACAACAAAAAATTCTAGGTTTATATTTCAGGAGCTGTAAGACTAAAACCCAATGGCCGCGCCATCGAAACGGTGAAAATTTAGTTTTTCGCCAATATGTCGCTGAAAAAGCATCGCAGAGGTCTGAAGTTTTTTGTAAAACCTAGATTTGAATATGTCAAAACTAGCAAAAATACAACAAAAAATCAAGTTTATATTTCAGGAGCTGTTGAAAAAAATCTTTAATATGTCGATTAGGGTGACCACGGATTATTATTTACAGAGAACTTTCCACCTATTTTTATTAGAAATGAAATCTCAAGGATCCGGTGAACAATAAGATGCTATGATGATATGGCTATTTCTTTAAAAATCACATAAACTAGAGATTGTTCGCTTACACTAAGATATGTTATATTTCTTTAAAAAGTTATTATTTAATTAAAAATTCAGGTCGGTGTCAGCTTGTAACTTGATTAATTATGTATAATACGCGATAGTAAAGAATAAATACATCGGTCTAACCTAAATTGATTTCATTTCTAATAAAAATAGGTGGAAAGTTCTCTGTAAATAATAATCCGTGGTCACCCTAATCGACATATTAAAGATTTTTTTCAACAGCTCCTGAAATATAAACTTAGGATTTTTTGTTGTATTTTTGCTAGTTTTGACAAATTCAAATCTAGGTTTTACAAAAAACTTCAGACCTCTGCGATGCTTTTTCAGCGACATATTGGCGAAAAACTAAATTTTCACCGTTTCGATGGCGCGGCCATTGGGTTTTAGTCTTACAGCTTCTGAAATATAAACCTAGGATTTTTTGTTGTATTTTTACTAGTTTTGACAAAATCAAATCTGTGTTTTACAAAAAACTTCAGAGGTCTGCGATGCTTCTTCAGCGAGATATCGGCGATAACGTGTTTGTCACCGTTTCAATGGCGCGGCCATGAGGTTTTAGCCTTACAGCTCCTAAAATATAAACACAGGATTTTTATCTATATTTTTTACAAATTCAATCTACTATTTCCCAAAACTTCAGGTCTCTGTGACGCTTAGTTTTAAAGATCTCCATGGCCGCGCGGTTCGCCGCGTTTCGATGGCGCGGCCACGTTCAAACCCTTATAACTTTTTAACCATTGCTTTGACAAATTTATGGTTTTTGGAAATCGACTTTTACATGTTTTTACATAAACTAGGGATATTTTTTATTTAAAAAAAACGCCATGGCCGCGCGGTTGAAACGGACACAGCAAATCTTATGCACTTCGTTTTTTGCCCATTTAATACTACATTACTAGGTGAACCAATAATGACCCTGCAGTAGGGCGTTATTTACGTCGTCAAGATTTGTGGCACGCCTAAAATTTTATCGTGAAAAAGCAACGGACCGAGCCCACCCGTGGACTGGCCGTAGAAAGCACGAGTCGTATTCAAAGATCTCACCCTTAGATATGACAAAGATGCTGATCCCGTGCTTAAAAGACTGAACATTGTTATTGAAAGTGGATGGAAAATGAGTATTGCCATGATAGTTCTAAAGTAAGGATTAGGTTCAAAGTTGATTGGAAAAATTTGTCAGTTTCGGGTAGCTTGATTTGCTGACGTCTGTACTTACATGACATTTGAAGTGGCATAGTCTCAGTGAGAGATTTTTTTTTACAACAGGAAACTGTACAATTGATCATTTTTAGAGAGCACTTGTTTGCGACACAAAACGATACACAGTGGAGTCCGTCGGTAAAATAAGAATTTTTATAAAAACATCTGTCTTAAGGCCAATGCTTTGCCAGAGAGGTAAGTCCAGTTATGCCAACTCAAGAACTTATTTCTCTATGATGATGTCTAGAAGGAGGTGGGTTATGACATGACTCATGATCATGATGACTACTGATCTAAGAGACGTATGAAAGAAGATGAAATGCTGCGCCTCAAATAAAATGATGAACGAGCGGGTTTAGACCAAAAGACATCATTGTAGCCTCGCACTTATTTGCCGCTTTTTTCAGTAGAAAAATTGAATTATTTCACACCACCAGCAAATGGTAAATTAGTAATCTGTTCAGAATGGTTGGTAAATGGTAACACTTACATAATCTGTCAACCGAATTGACTAACTCAACTTTCGTTTGATTTGATCGTTTTTATTTAATTAGCTCTTACAAATAAAAGTAGTATTTACTGTTCTTGATTTATATTATCGTTTTTAACAAGAACAATTTGGATCCGATTAATTATCTGATCCACTGTTTTAGTATTCGCAAGAAACCTCAACCTCAACACTTGTGTGTTTTCAATAATATGAAATTGGCTTTGTAAACATTGTGATTCGCGTAGTATTTTACCACAACAAATATTACACATTCAGAACAAAAGTAATTGTTATCTGGCGTAGATGAGAAAAATATCCAATCAAAATGGACTTGTCTTCAAATAATCTCTCTGGACTACTTCAAAAACTGTGTTCAGGATTGTCACTAGATCCAGGTAAATTCTATTTTCAAACTACAACGTATTGTTTTTATTAAATTTCTATGTGAATGTCATAACGATACAAATTAGCAACAGTTTGTGTATATTTTTAGTGTTTTAAAGAATTTTTAGGTTTTTTTCAATGAATAACTTACACGATTACTTTAAAACTTTGATATCAAGCAAAAAACCAGGGAAGTGTTGTGATTTCTTTTTATTCACTATGACTTTCATTTGGCATTCTTGAATGGATTGTTATTGTTTATTTTATAAAACGGAACACTGTTAATATGTATTGCTTGATAACTTGATCGTACAGATGGAGCATATGAGCTGGCTGTGTCATATTTATCTTCCACTGGAAGTAAAGGTCGCACTGTTCAAGATGAAAGGCTGCTGTGCCAGAAGATCCAAGCAAGACTCACCAGTGTGAGAGACACAGACAAATTCAATGAATATTATGCAAAACTAAAAAGTTCTGTAAGTAAAATCTCCCTAAAAGAAAAAAACAATGAAACTGTTTAAATAATATTAATATGCAAAATTGTTAAAAGGTATGTATAACTTCAGCAATCTAAATGAGGTTACATTACAATCAAATCATTTTTGCAGTTTATCCTGAAGCAGCGTGTCTCAGTCCTGTCTCTACTACTGGCCCTGTCGGAGTCACCAACGCCGTCAGAATCTACTCACCAACTGTTCCCAATACCGCAACTTGCTACCAATGTGAGTAATTTATAGGAATCCTTTTCAGATATTTTTTTTTCACACAAATAATTTAGTAAGTTGTGATGTTATGTACGTCTAATAGTATTTGTAACTGCTTGAGTACAAAATGCTGTGGAGGGGCCCCTCTTTCTGACTGTATAATGAATAACACAATCCCTTTCCAGAAATAACAATTATGAATGACACTGAATCTATATACAGCTTTTTGAACTGATCTCTATATTATAAAAGAATCTACATTCATGGCTCTATGTTAGGGATTCGGTATTCTGCACTTAGTCCTGAAAGTGGACCATTGTACACGTTTTAACCCTGGCTTATGCATAAAATATGGCTTTTCAGAAATCATCCACAGGTTTTGGTGGCCCTGCTTCAAGCACAAGTAAAAGCACTATTGACTCTGTCAGCTGGGGTGGCAATGCAGCTAAAAATCAGGGTTCCAATCAGAGCCTCCCATCCAACAACAGCAACACAGCTGTTGTATTACATACTACAGGTAAGGAATCTATGTATAAAACAGAAATGAGAGATGTGAAAAAGAGAGGGATGACTGATTGACTGTGTCAAATATTTAGACTTCAATTGAGACCCCATAGTAACTAATCGTTCTCCTCTCTAAGCTCCTAAACTTTTGAGTGGTGCTCACAACAAAAACTAATAGCAAAATACTCTCAATAAAACATCTAAGGTTGGTTTCAGACAGGAGTAATTTTTTGCGAGAATAAGTTCGTACCGGCTCACGCCATAACACGCGCGCCACATTTTGGACTTTAAACAACTGAACGCGCGTGCACGCGCTTATTCCTGCGTTATCTCGTGGGAAGGCAGGTCTCTTGCCATTTGCGCTTATAAGCGCGTCGAAACTACGCCTACACGCGCTTCTTAAAACGAGATATATGCACCGAAAATATGCTAATCTGAAACCGCCCTCAATGTATCCCTACTACATAGGGTGAACAACTACAAATCAGTCTACTTCTCTTTTTGTTTTTAGCTCTGTTCATTGCACGTGCTCTTTTTTTGCATTTATTATAAATAAATAAATACCTCAGATCGAGTGAACGAGCGCACTCGCGTACGTGAGGCAGTACTGGCCGCGACGGGCGTGCGCTCACGCATGTCCAGCGTCGTGCCGCGCCCGCAGCAAGCGTTGCACGCGCGCATCGCCCATCTCGGCTTCCTACACGACCGACTCAAGGAGTTCATTGATCCTGCCTCGGGACTTATGCCCCAGGGTAAGTTTTTGTTACATTGTCTGAACCTTACAGTGGAACTAACCTGCGTTCGTAATTTAGCTTCCAAAAATGATGAGGCCTGGCCTGGCGTTGAACCACACTGGAGCAGTCTAAATGAAATCAATCTAGTAACCTTTGTGTTCAGAGCAAGAAGAGGGCGATAGATAAACTCTCTAACTCTTTTGATAATTTTTTTCAGGTCTAATGGGAGAAGGACTTGTAGCATCAATCAGAGATGAACTCACCGAATATTATCGCAGCGTGGCTCTACTACAGTCCCAGGTATGTTTAAAATTATAATTATGAATGATGTTTCTATTGAAAATTTCTTTTACTAGGTTTTATTTATTTTATTTTTATTTACTCTCTTCACAAAGGCTTGCGAAGGTGACGGCGGCGGCGGCACTCTGCGTCGAGTGTGCGTTTGGGCACAGGAGCCGTTGCATCGACTCACTTGGCTCGCCAATATCGCACACGCTGCTCACCACAAGAAAGGTATAGTCTTATCTGTCAGACTAGACTGATGAAGTCTACAGCAGTCCATTGTTGGACATAGGTGTCTCTAATCGCACGCCATGCTGCTACCAGCCACCCTGCAAAGATCGTCGCTTCACTTGGTGGGGGCGTTCTTCCTTAGCGGCCAATCAGACGTATTATGCAATATTTAACGACAAAATATTCGGCTCACATGTCAACATCCCACTGACCATATGCATACGGTTAAAAACAAATGCTGCATAAAAATGCCGTGTGCTCCCAACATTATACAGCAAAATATCGTACAGTGCAAAGCCGTGTGAACGTAAGCTAAGGTTTGCCAAAACGCTGGCCAAGAGCTTAATATATTCAGAACGACCCAAACTATTCAGTTAACAGATTCCTACATAATTTTGTTGTTCAGGTGGAGAGCTCGCGTCGTGCGTGCACAGGTTTGTCCGACACGGTGACGAGCGTGTCGCGATGTTGGCGCGAAGACTGCTCACCGCGCTCACATACCCGCTGCTACTGATGCTCACAAGGTGGCTCATACACGGTGAGTTGATCGTCATCATCTACGTAGCCTTTACTCAATTATGTTGCGGTCGGCTTCCAGTCTCACCGGATGCAGCTGAATACTAGTAGTTTACATGGAGCGACTGCCTACCTCACCTCCACAACCGAGTTAGTACTGGGTAATACAATACCCCTTGTTTGTGACTTTCGGACCACTGACTACGTATAACAACTGTCAAAGATCTATACAACATTAGTTTTAGTATATGCGAAACCTGAAACACGTGTCTAGTATTTCTATGTAAAGAATCTTTGTACAAAATTTGAAAACTGTATCATGAAAAATCACAAAGTTATAGCTTACATTACATTAGTTAGTTATAAGCTTTTACCGTTATCTAGTTTTCCGCACAAAAACGTGGTCACCACGCGGCGAGCCCGCGCGCGCGCCTCTAGCGTCGTATTGAGCTCATTGATAATAATAATTTGGCAGTAGGTACCTAAATGATGATACTTAGTGCCAAGCTTTGTGTCCAACTTCTAGCCTTTTTTAATTTTTTTTAGGACAAATTATAACATGGTTTATAAATTATTGGAATCGATTCAATTACTTATTCTGAACAAACTATGTTAAGGTTTCGCATATACTAAAAATAATGTTGTAGATGACAGCCGGGACCAGTGGCTTAACGAGACACGGAGGATGTAATGGGTGCTCAGGCATTCACGGGCCAACCCAGGCAAGCGACCCGAGCGTCAGTTATTATTTAGCCACGAGCTTTAGCTTTAACATAACTGGCGAAATGTGGGTAGACGTGATATTATGTAATTTACCAATTTTTGTTTTTTATGTAATTGTAAATAGCTACATTTGTTTTCAGGAGAGATTGACGATCGATTCAACGAGTTCTTTATTGAGAGCAGAAGTGGAGTGCCTATCGATAGAATGTGGCATGACAAGTACAGAGTTAGGTATGTTCCTTACTACTTTGCATGTGCGGATCCGTATGCTGCAGCTAATCAAGTTTGTAAATTCTTTGCCAACATAGGCACAGACCTAGCCTCTAAAATCGCGACCCCCTCACAGTCATTTTCTCCACGAAAAACTTCCTCCCCTTCTTCTTTTGTAATTCTTAATGTTGAATATTCTGAAGTTGAGTCTACCATCATGAATTTAAGACATGATAGTTCCACTGGGTGGGACGGGATAACCTCTATTCTCCTCAAAATATGTCGCAAACCTCTTATTCCCGTTATAACACATATAATAAATATATCAATTGCGACAGGAATTTTTCCAGAACCCTTTAAGAAGGCCTTAGTCCATCTGGTGCATAAGGGCGGGAGCAGAGACCGTGTGAATAATTACAGACCGATTTCGGTTCTCTCGGCAATATCTAAGGTTATAAAGGAAAGGTTAATAAATGGTTGGCTACTCAACTTTCTATACAAACATCAAATCATAGCGCGCAACCAATATGGCTTTAAAAAATGTGTATCTACGGAAGATGCAATTGCCGACCTAACGGAAACTGTTGCTAAGAATTTAGATGATCATCGTAAATGCCTTTCAATATTCTTGGACCTGCAGAAAGCCTTTGACACGGTCTCTGACGGTCCTACTCTCCTGTCAAAATTGGAAGCCATTGGCATTCGGGGAACACCGCATGAGTTTTTCAAGAGCTACCTCCAAAACGGGAAACTCCGTGTCAAGAGCGATTCATACACTAGTGATGAAGAAATCATCACATACGGAGTTCCGCAAGGCAGTATGATAGGACCCACACTATTCCTAATATATATAAATGACCTTTGCACACTAGCACTCCCCAATACGAAGATATTCACATATGTTGACGATACCGCGATCGTAATATATGGGGATACATGGACTGACGTGAAATATCATGCAGAACAATCGCTACATACGGTTGTGAGGTGGCTGCAGAATAACCTTCTGTCACTTAATTTGGTTAAAACCAATTTTATCCCTTTTTCTATTAGTCATAGGACCAAAGCCCTATCCGATATAAATGTTCTTGCTCATACCTGTTTGGACTCCTCTTCGTGTTCATGTACAGCACTATCTCGTGTCAGTCAAACCAAGTACCTGGGTGTAGTGATTTATGACGGACTAAAGTGGTACTCCCAAGTTGAAAGCCTCAAACCCATCAAGGGTCAGGAAACTTATTTATATCTTTAAGTCTCTAAGACAATGCGCTGACTCCAAAACACTAAAATGGTGTATCTTGCACTTTGCCAGTCCGTCATCAATTATTGTATTCCGGTCTGGAGCGGCACCGCTAAGACTAAACTGCTTGGGTTGGAGCGCGCCCAGAGGGATGTGCTCAAGGTGATGCTCAGCAAGCCGTATGGATTTCCCACAAGTGAATTGTATGCGGAATCCTCAATGCCACCCTCAGGAAGCATAGACAGGTTCCTCCATTAGATCCAACCACTCGTAAAGCCAAATCTGCATGTCCATCTGTGTCTCACAAAACAGCTTTCGCTGGCCGCCAGCTTTATGTAATAAGCTCACTCATTTACAGAAGGGTCAACAAGCATATCCAAATAAGTAATTGAAACAAACACGAATTAAAAAACAAATTACAAAACTGGCTGTATAATCAGGATTATTCCCGTACAGAAGATCTCATTTCTAAAATAAAGTAGGCACATTATAATAATACTACTACTACAAAAAAAAAACAGAATATAGAAATACATGCAACATCAGACGAACATACCGTACACGACTCCACACCACACCACACCCCACTCACACAGCCATCCCCCCTTACCCACACTCTCACACATTCATAAGCATAGTTAAACAAGGTCATTGTAGGTTTATAAACACACAAATAAAGGTTTATTTTGTACACAAAGTTACAGTAGAACACTGACTCCTAGGTCACTAGTTTAGAAGGCAGGGTTTTTCACTATTTGTACAGCCTTCTACTAAAATTAAATATACCTATGTTGGAATATAATGGTATTGTATACAAAGGTTTTTGTGACAATAAACATATTTTTATTTTTTTTACTTACTATCTTCTTAATAAAAAATTCGTTGACTAAACCATTGGGTCTAGCTAGAAGCATCCTCTATGAATTATTATCAATATTTGCTCCCGCTGAAGTTCAAAACCCATAAATGAATCGACGAAGGCATAATCGATATCTATGTCGGAGTAACGGATAGCTAACGCGCTATGACCGCACAGCAGATAGATCAGCTACGATTGCGTAACGGATCAGTAAACAGCTGTGGCTGAGGTAATAGGGATTGGTAAATTTCACCCAGCATGTAGCCTAGCCACCTTGTAATTTTTCTCGCCTTGTTATTTTTTTTCATCAACCTAACTTGTCCCACTGCTGGGCCAAGGACTCCCCCACATTCTTCTAGTCTTCTTTATTGTTCACTTTCGCTGGCCAATCGGTAACAACGACTCTAGATGGTCACGCCAACATATCCTAGGCCTGCTTCGGCGATGTCACCCATCTTCAGGCTTCTTCTTTGTGGGTGACAAAGTGGTCACAATCCTCTTCTCGGCCTAGTATAGAACTACAACATATAACTCTGTGATCATGTCAGGGAATGGATGGTGCCGTCGTTCATGTCTCGTGAGCAGGCGGCTCAGATCCTAGCGACGGGCAAGAGCGTCGTGTTCATGCGAGAAGCGTGCCAGGACGAGCCAGCGGGACCCAGCGACCATGCGCAGCATCTACAGGCGTTGCTGAAACCACATACAGGTCAGTTGATTGGCATAATGTCAGATTTTATTTTTTGTCCCAAAAATTTATATGGTAAAGATTTAACAAACATGTTTTTTTTCTGCAGGGCAATTTTTTTTGTCAATATCCTTCTTGCCTCATCGCAAATTATTTAGGGTTCGCGTTCAATTTCTTCTTTCATATAACGTCAACTGGACAGGCAACCCCTTTCTTGAAATATCATCTTTATTTATTTATTTAAACTTCATGTACAATAGTGGTACGTAGGCGGACTTAATGCCACAAGGCATTCTCTACCAGTCAACCTTTAAGAAAACATTGTGATAGGGTATAAAATAAATATATAAAAATAACTCCCTGCTTCATCTCTCATGCAGTGCATCCATTCCTTGGTCTTCCCCTATTCTTATAGCAATCACATTCATACTCAAACTTTTCTCACGACGTTTTCCTCATTCCTTCGTATCACATGCCCATACGCGCACATTACAAGTCCGGTCGACTATTATATCAATTGTGAAAATCCCTAGCTTTGAATAGGAATGACGTCACTCAGCACAAGGACGTAAAAGGGAAATAGTAACATTAAATGTGACTCAGAATGTCTTGGCTTGCACAAGTCATACGTGTTTCGTAACACGTTATGCTCGTATGCGGTCATTGTGGTATTGATAAGCTTTATGTGCTGAAAAGTGACGCACCCACCCTTTGAACTTAATCATGCTTCACTTGTGAGTATGGTGCAACCAAAGAGATTAATTGGCTCGCCATAGAGGCTCTGTAATACACTCGGTGTTTTTATGAGAGGCTCTATTTAGTAGTTACAGTAGACCATTTTTACTAAGTGGGTGTGGTTAGCTAATCGCTTCAGATGGGGCTTTGTAAATCTTTTAGGATGAAATGACTATGTGCCACGGACGCAGGGATAGGAAATGATCCCATTCTCGACATAACATCAGGGTTCGTGCATCATTAATCTAATGCTGGGAGTCGTGACTACGTCATGTTTTAAGACGTCTAAGTTTGGATGTAGGAGGTAACCTACGAAAAATAAAAGATTTAAAGAAATCGGATGAGTAGTATCTAGCTGGCTTAAGCTAGGATTGTTATAAATATGTGCAGGTGGGGACCGCATGACAGAAGGATGCGCCTGGTGGGAGGCGGCAGGTCTGCGCGAGGGTGTGGCGGGCGCACACGCTGCTGCGTCTGCGCGACTGCTGGCCGCGCTGACGACACACCACCACTTGCTTGACCACCTGGCCGCGCACCGCCGCTACCTGCTGCTCGCGCAGGGCGACTTCGTGCACCACCTCATGACTCTGCTGCAGTATGTACATGTTGCTACCGTATGTCGAACATTATCATCACACCACCACGTGCATAAGGACCCAAAATCATAGAACATTATTATTTACACTAGAAACGGGATATTTACCATGTTTACTGTTTTCTTTGAGTTCCCGATATTTCGGCGCATAGTTCCCGATATTTAGTGACCATGATAGTTCAAAATCTTATACTCAAAGAACCTGGTTCAAAATCGCTTAAAATGTTAAGAAATATGAAACGATATCACTTAAATTTTTGACAAGTATTACGTGCATGGTAAGACCCCTTTGCCGTTCTCTGGTTTGTTTCTAATTTCCCCTGTTATGTGACTGTGAAAATCTGCCCATAACATGTTACTTCTCATGATTTAGGGACGAGTTAAACAAGCCGGCGTCGTCGCTATACGTGCACAACCTGACGTGCACGCTGGAGGCGGCCGTGCGCGCCACCAACGCGCAGTTCGAGCCGCCACACGTGCTGGCGCGTCTGCACGTCAATCTGTACCCTAACTGTAAGTGTGTTAGGCATATTTTTGAACAACATATAAGCTATACGTGCATGCTGCGGCTGTATGCACCAGCACTGCTGGAGTTGGAGCTGGCTTGGTTTCACGTGAATCTGTATTCTTATAATAATTGTATTAGAAACTACCGGAGATTTATTGTGAAGGACGGTTCGGTTGACATATGTCGGGCATGCCACCGTCCAGGCGAATCAATCCGTCACATTATCTCCGGGTGTTCTCGTCTGGCTAACGGAGAGTACTTGCATAGACACAACCTTGTAGCCAGGATTATCGATCAGCAACTTGCTCTAAAATACAACCTTGTGGAATCGGAAGCGCCGTACTATAAGTATGTGCCCGACCCAGTTCTCGAAAATGGTAGTATCACATTGTACTGGGATCAATCCATCATCACTGACAGGACTATTGTAGCCAATAAGCCTGATATAGTGGTGGTGGATCGATCAGAGCGGCGCGCAATGATTGTTGACATAACGGTCCCGCATGATGAGAACCTCGTGAAAGCCGAAAAAGATAAGCAAATCAAATGTCATGACTTGGCTCGCGAGGTTGTCGAACTGTGGGATGTAAACTCAGCGATCATTGTGCCGATAGTTGTATCAGCCCATGGCTTAATTGCCAAGAGCCTCGACCAATACCTGAGGAGGCTCTCGTTAGGCAGCTGGATCAAGGGCTTGATTCAGAAAGCGGTACTCCTGGACACAGCTCGTATTGTTAGGAGGTTCCTTTCTCTGGAGCCCTGACCGGCTTGGACCCTGTTCCCGATACCGGTGGGGTACAATTTTTTATATTTTTAAATTAGTTTTTTCTAAGAAATATTTAAAAATTTAAATGATTTGTAAACATATAAATAAAGGAATTTGTATTAGACATTATTATCGCGGTAAATAGGGTGAAGGAATAGAGAACCACAATGGCAAATATATTCTACACTCCATTGGTGAGACTATATGGTGTAGGATTTCTTATCAAAAACAAGTTAGCAAGCAAAATAGAAGAAATAAGAGGTATCAATGAAAGAATATCAGTTCTTAATATCAAATTGCTTTCGCATAAAGATAAAGAAGAAATGTGGACCATAATTTAAGCATATTCACCGACTGAATCAGACAGGAAAGAAGATATCATAAAAACTGATAAATTTTACGAAGAACCACAATCAGCCGTACAATCTTCATATAAAAATCTCATTGTGATGGGAGATTTTAATGGTCAAATAGGGATTTGTAACAAAGGAGAAGAATGCACATGGTCATGGTCAAAGAAGTACAAACGGAAAAAAAATTGTCAACTTTGCAATGGAAAACAAAATGAGCATTTTGAACAGTTTCTACAAGAAAAATAAATTTAGAAAATGGACACGGATGTCACCCAACGGCAAGCACAAGAACGAAATCGACTTTATCCTGACCAATAACAGGAAGGTATTTAAAGAAGTGACTACTGAGACATGTTCATAACAATAAGGACAGAACGGCACTTATATTTACTGGAAATAATGACGTACTCCTTGATAACCTAAAAAATGCAATGAACATAAATACAAAAACAATCCAGGAACGATACAACAATATATTGAATATACTTAAAACAAGGAAAACAAACAAAAAAACTACTGAAAGCACATTATCTCCGGAAACTAAGCAATTGATTAATGAGAGGAAGGAACTTATACAGAACGGAAAAAAATGAGCTAACACGTCATAGATATTTGAACTAAGCAAAAAGATAAACGAACACTTAAGGAAAGATAGGAAAAGGAAAAGACAGAAAACTATTTAAACTTTTATTAAAAAAACCGGTGGGATTAAGAAAGCTTTAAAAGAATTCAATCAAAAGAAAACCTGGATGCCAAACATAAACAGAAAATGGAAGTTCCTCAAGTGAAAGACAAGAGATAATAAAAAGAGCCACAGACTACTATAAAATACTATACCAAAGACAAAAAACAACACCGAATACCGCCAAACCCAGAATCAGTACCAATTATATTAAAATAAGAAGTTATTAGAACAATCAACACACAGAAACTAGACAAAGCGCCAGGTTCAGATCAGATATCTAATGAAATTATAAAGTATACAATACCAGTGCTTGCTCCTAGCCTAACAGATCTATTTAATGACATTTTAACAACTGAAAGCATCCCTGAGGATTGGACAAAATCAACTATAATATTGTTACACAAGAAAGGAGACAAGGGAAATATGAGTAATTACAGACCAATAAGTTTAATGTCAAACATCTACAAGATTTTCTCAAAAATAATACTATCACGAATTGCTGGCACGCTCGACGAAAATCAATCCAAAGAACAGGCTGGCTTCCGAAGTAAGGTTTCAACGATAGACCACATTCACGTCGTTAAGCAGTTGCTTCAAAAGTATAAGGAATACAACAAAAATTATTACTTAGGTTTCGTGGATTTCAACAAAGCATTCGATTCCCTAGACCACGATAGCATCTGGACTGCATTAGAAAGCCGAAAGAAGTGGAGGCTAAGTACATTCGAATACTGGAGAATATCTATTCAAGGAGTACGGCCCAAGTCAAGCTGGAAACAATAGGAGACGAATTTCTCATCGAGAGAGGTGTCAGACAAGGTGACCCCATTTCACCGAAACTATTCTCTGCGGTTCTAGAAATGATTTTTAGAAACCTGCAGCGGTAAGGAAATGGGCTCAACATTAATGGAGACGAACCGAATCATCTACGTTTCGCAGACGATATCATTCTATTTTCAGAGACCCCAGATAGTTTAGAGAACATGTTACAACAACTATCCGATGAAAATGCCAAGATAGGTCTATCAATGAACATATCAAAAACGAAGGTAATGACGAACTCAACTAAAAAAGACATTAGAATAAATGGTGGTCAGATAAAAATAGAGTATGTTAACGAATACATTTATTTGGGTCAACTAATATCTACAGAAGACACAATGCAAAAAGAAGTTTTGGTCGCTGAGCGAAGTCATGAAGGACAAGACAAAGCCTATCAAACAAAAAAGGAAAATATACAACGCATGCATCCTACCATGTTTGTCGTATGGATGTCAAACATGGGCACTAAGCGAGAAACAACTCAAAAGAATCCAAGTTTGCCAAAATGGAATGGAAAGAAACGTTATTGAAGTGAAAAGAAGGGACAAGTTGAAATTAGAAAGTATAAAGAGCAAAACAAAATTTAAAAATATACTTACAGTATACAAAACCCTGAAATGGAGATGGACAGGACACATGCTCAGAGAAGGGATAGAGAAGTGGACGAGACTAGTAACAGAATGGTACCCACGTGATAATAAAAGGAGCAAAGGTAGACAAACTAAACGTTTGAAAGACGACATGAAAAAAATTTCTGGTCCAGAGTGGACACGTATGGCAAAAGACAGGACAAAGAGGAGGCCTTTGTCGATAGACAAGCTGAAACAGACAAACCGGCTGCCGAAAAATAATATGATTAATTTAGGAAGTAAAATTGTTTAGAGTTAGGGAAATCTAAAAATGTAATAAGTTTCAGCAATAAAGGCTTGTTTTTTTATATAGGAACAGTTTGTCAAAGTGTGGTAGCTTTGCATTGGTTCAATGTGCGAGAGAGATATCTTATCTCTATTTCGCACTGGAACATTCATAAATTCAAACCTTCATTAACAAAAAAACAGGTATTCAACACCTGTTTTTCCACTAGGAATTTTTCAGTAGCCCGGAGTTTGGATTTGTGATGCTCAGTTGATGGCAATAGGCTCGCCCCCAATTACGTAGAACTCAACACCGTCGGAGGTTATAGTCTGATGTTATGTTTATTTGGTATGTTTCACCAGGTGACGGTCGCGACGACTGCGGTTGGGACGTGTTCGCCCTCCAGTACCGCGTTGACGGGCCTCTAGGCACCCTGTTCCCGGCGACCTGTGCCGCGCGCTACAGAGCGCTGTTCACGCAGCTGTGGCGCGTCAAACGCATCGAGTACGGCTTGCACGTCGCGTGGCGCGAACACGCCATCCTGCAGAAGAGGCTCAAGTATATGCCAGGTGATGTGATGTTTTTTTTAGTATTTTTGATCATTGAGTGCTTTTTGGGGAAAGCCTCAGGCATTTAGTTCGTCTTTAGATCTATTTAATCTTTACGTTGAAATACTTTATCCCTTTGGAATATCATGGAGTCGGATGAGATCGTCAGACGATGACTGTAGCGATAGAACTATTACATTTTTATCTAAATACATTCATACATATTTTTTTTTTTTGTTAGTAAGTCCTTTTTCGGGCTTCTCGGCCAACATTGCAAAACGCTGTCATAAAAAACACAATTCAAGTGCAAATTTTGTTAGAAGTTTTACTACTGCCTCTACAGATTCAGAGCGTATGATTCACGCGCAGTTTCGTTCGTACATATAACTGTAGGTAATGGGTTTTATAACCGTGTCGCAGAGGTATGGAGCCTGATGCGGCGCGTGTCGTGCCTGCGCCTGGAGGCGCTGCGCCTGATGGGCGCGCTGCAGGAGGCGGGCGGCGTGGGCGCGGAGCCGGCCTGGCGCGCGCTGCTGGGCGCCGCGGCCGAGCGCGCCGACCTGGACGCGCTGCTGCGCCTGCACCACCACGCGCTGGACCGCCACTCTATACACGCCATGATACACCACACCACGCAGGTACCGCCCTGTCACTGCTTATGCCAACTATCCATTATGCCGCGATAAATCAGCGCACCCGAGTACATTGGCAATTGGTTAAACAATCTTTGTACTAGAAATATTAAATTCACTGACATACAATGCACAGTTTTAATTTATTAGGTCTACAAGCATTAAATTTTGCTGATGAGTTCATTACATAAAGAGCGTGTACTAAAGAAGTATTTTTGAAAATTTGTCCTCTAAAGAGGTCGCCAGCTCGAATTGTGAGGCGTCAGGCGCACACGCATCCTTGCTATAGAGGATACAAGTTTGCATAAAAGATCATGGTTTTTGCCAATGAAAAGACCATCGGGCATACGACTTCTTTCCAAATATTTTCCGTGTATCGGGTACATAATTATCGCCTATCAACACCTATCTATATTTGATTTCGGATGGACATAGGCTACTTTTTATCCGAGTACAACGTGAGTGAAGTCGCGAACAGAAGCTAGTTTGAATATAATTTTCATTCCGTAATGTTCGTTCGCATGTACTGCTAACATTTATAGAACTGAAGATGTACAGGTAGATCACTTCAAGCCGGTACAATAAAAGACAAGGCAGAAACTTCATGCTATAATTTTGATCCGTTTACCTTATACTCAGGGCCTACTATGTTGCCGCGTACATTATGAGGAAAAGTTTCGGACATTAGTTCAGGGAATTTCTTGAGGTTAAATATAATCCTAACTTCCTATTGTTTTACTTTAAGCGACAAAATTTTAAAATTAATAAATAAATAGCAGTATACAAACCATGATTATGACTGGTGATCGATTAAATTAAAAAGATGACTTAGAAATAAAGACTATGTTTTCAAACAGCTAAGTAGCACATTAGCCTTATGTTCGCATCTTTCCTTCGCTCCGACAGCATGCCATTTTTCGAGAAAACCCATGTCATGTCCATTGACAGACTTAAAGACTTATAAGGTACTAGCTTTTGCTCGCCGTTTCACCAGCGTGGAGATCGGTAATTGACTTACGGGACCGTACTACACGAATAAAAGTATTCTATGTGTTAATCCAGATTATAAACTATCTTTGTTCCAAATTTCATCCAAATCTGTTCAGTAGTTTAAGTGAAAGAGTAATATCAATCCATCAATCCATCCCTCCTTACAAACTTTCGAATTGTTTTGGTAAAAACTCCTTTATACGATTATCAATTACTGAATCATCTCTATAGGAGTTACAATCGTACTTGGGCAACGTGTTGAACGAGACGCTGGCACTGCGCAGCTTCGAGTCAACGCTTCACGCCGGGATATACGCAGAACTCGAGCGGCGGGACAGAATAGAGCAGGCCAAGGCAGAGAGATTATCACGTGGTAAGAACAGTTTACATGTGTGTTATGCGCGTTTTCATTGAGAGTAGGCGACACCCATATTTATTTTAAATAAAAACACTTTCGGCTCAGCGAATAGAGTTGAAATTCCAACAGACGGGTAGTACAGAAATAAAACATGTTTACAGGGCATTTATTAAAATATTGCCTTGTGTTAGCGAAAACGAAATATTGCCTATTCAGGCACTGAAACAAGGGTTTGTTTTTGCTTCAATGGGCCCTATTTACCTGATAAAAGAGAAGGTCTATAATTTATGACCAAATACAAACAACATGTATGCTTTTAGATATCTAACAGTGAAAGACATAATGCTAGCTACCTCAAAATCAATGAGCAATTGGAGCTATGAACATTTTAGTGCATAATTTGCTCGATTTTACACTAGAAACGTAATCGAAATATTAATCTCTTAGTAATTTACCACAACTTTTCTTTGCGATGTAGGTACTTTGTTTCCCTCAATCTATACAAATAAATAAAATTGAAGTATATGTAATTTCAAAATAACAGTTTTTTACTGAATGCATATGAAAGTGTATTATTATATCTTTTTGCCTGTGTGTCGATTTGTTCCGGCTAATCTCCCAAACGGCTAGATCGATATTGACGGGACTTTACTCTAACTATGTTATAAGGAGTAACTTAGGCTACTTTTATTTTAGGAAAAGGAATAAGGTTCCGTGCAAAAAAATTAAAACTAACAAAATCCGATTCAAATACGGAACTAATATTTTCATAATCATTTTACGCGGACGAAGGTCGCGGGCAACAGCTAGCTGTACCATAAAGTTATTCTACAGGAGAATACGCGTTCACGGCGGCTGACGAAGCTCTGGATAAAGAAAAGCGGAAAATCTTCAATCAGTTCCTCGCCAGTCGAAGGGCCGACTTAAACGTTTGGGCCCGCACGTACAGGTACGTACTATATAATTCTAGGTCACGACAAATAAACGAGGTATGCAATGCGTAAGTTGTTAGACACGCACGATTGGGGACGTAAAGATGACGACGTCGACACGGCGCGGACACGTCGACGTGTTGATGTTGTTGGGGACTATAGATGTTATTTGTAAATATTGAATTGACTGTATACAAACAAGAAATAT
This sequence comes from Noctua fimbriata, assembly GCA_905163415.1. Lineage (NCBI taxonomy): Eukaryota > Metazoa > Arthropoda > Insecta > Lepidoptera > Noctuidae > Noctua > Noctua fimbriata. The sequence goes on along the minus strand of LR990922.1, from coordinate 12,260,343 downwards.
TGCAGTAAGTCTTATTTAATTAGTAGAGTATAAATAGAAACACACAAACGAATAATGATAAAGTGTAAGAAGGATTAACAGGGGTTTTAAGATTCAGACAATGGACCCCTAAATGAAATTACCTACAACGGATTATCAATAGTCCGTTGTACAACCTTATACTCTTAAAATAATATATTAATTACCGATGTACATCTAAAAAAGTACAATAGAGCGTCAATACCACAATGATAGAACCGAAAGGTCTACAATGGCGGATTCTAACGGTTTAAATCGATGATGAGCGGTTGAATGGTTCTAGTATACTCTGAAGGCTGTTGTAACCGAGACACCATTATAGTCTTGAATACAAGCAATTCTCATGATTTTTTTTATAATTTATTTATATCATAAATATGTATAAAAACCGAATTCACTTCACTTTTTCTCACCCAGGATTCTAAATAAACTACCTAGAAAGCTAAACTGTCATATAAACTAAATTCAAAATTCACACCCTCTAATCAAATGTAATTTTTATCCAAAAAGCTGCATAAATGGCACCGCGTGAAAATTTTAGCTAAAATATATGTATATATTCACAATACACTGGCACTCGCACTGGTACTTAGAATCTATAAAAAGAAAAATCTAACAATGTTGTTTATTTTCCAATTATTTTAAGTCTTTCATCAATAAAATTTCAATTATGTTTTGTTCATTTCCTCAAAATATCGTTACTGTATATCTAATACAGATGTGTAAACTCTAATTCAGAGATACAGACGCGTCTAAATAAGATGCGAGCACTACAGTTGCGCTACAAGAACTTATTTTAGATAATGAGGCGCACACTACCGCTCGCATAGCACCTTAGTATCACACATTATAGAGACATTGTAGAACTTTAAGCCGTATAAATCGGGGCCTCTTTCGGGGGTACAGCGGCGCTGTAGCCGCTTGTACATCTACTGTAGAACTTTATGGAGGCTATGCCGTTATTCTAAACTTCTAACCGGCCGGTGTACGGCTTGTTATAGAGCTTGTGTGCTACTTGGGAAGGGTGTTAAGTTCTTTATCTTCCATAGGAAAAGGAGGATCGTCCGACCAAACGGGTGTTGTGTCTGTTGGGCTACTGCCCGACAGTTGCTGTCGGGTTTTCCTATTTAGTCTTAAGTTGCGGATAACTTTAATAGCGCGATTCAGAATTTTGAAGTTACATAGTTTTTTCTTTGTGGGGTAGATGGCGCTGTAGTACTTTTTGTAGTGCCGCTACATATCCATATTAAGTTAACTTACGCCCAACGCATGTAGCATACCGGCGATAAGCAAATTGCATCCATTAAGCGTGCTAATTGATTTTCCTATTTTAATGGAAGGTCTCTTATGAATAATCATCAGAGCAGTTGTACAAAAGTGGTACAAAAATCTTTGAATTAATGCCAAATCTTCCAACTACTGAGACACAATCATCGTCTCGATGAGACGGATAAGTCGAATTTTAGATTCTATAACAACAATATTTACTTACAATTTAACGTTCTTTAAAAGTGTCTGGCATGGGTTTTCCACCACACAAAGTGTTTGGCAGTAGAAAAGGTGAATCATCATACTAGTCATTATGTAATATAAAAAAATCACGCTTTATAGTATAACGTAACTAAGCAGCTATTAAGCACACCTTTGTTACCTAATATTTGCACAGCCACCACGACCGAACACTTTTTACCGGAACAACTTCTTGTAGGCCATACAAATATTTGTTCCATGAGGGAACGAACCGGCGACAAGCAGCGCTGTAGTCAATCGCTCAGCCACTGCGCCAACCGCGCCGTCATCATCAATGAGTCTCATGACGAACGCTTGTCGCAGGGGCCACGTGACCACGTTGATACTGAAGCTGGCGCTGCACGCGGAGGTTTCGCTGCAGACGCTGGCCTTCCGACTTGACTACAGCGATTTCTACAAGCGCGGCGACGCCAAGCTGCACGAGCCGCTCACCTACCAGCACAAGCGACTCAGCGAGATCGGACTCAATTTAGCTAAGGTAACTAGAACGTACATTACACTTAATTGAAGTCTTTTTTTTCTATTTGGGGCTAGGCATAAACCACAGAACGCTGCTACGATCCTTACGTACTCTACCACACCGATTCTACAACTCGAAGCGAACCGATCTAACTTACATGAGGTGAAAAATATAAAAAGATTTTGTATCTCCTGTCCTCTAATCGAGGATCTAACATCAGTATACATAATATGTAATGTTGTATAATTATGTTGTCTACAAACTTCAAAATAGATAGATATTGGAACTGTAACAATTTTTCTAGATGTAAAGGTAATGTTTATTTTGCAAACGTCACCCTAAAATATCTTTGTTACCGGATGTGATTTAGTATTGCAAGATTGCGTCGTACAGGTAAAACCGGACGTGATACGACATACAGCAAGGTTACAAATCGATATACAATTATATCTTTGTGATTTATATGATAAGATAAATTAAAAACCAATTGCAGTTTTTATCATACACGTTCTTTCACTTATATTTATGAACTTATACCCGGTATACGTTACAACGAATTATGGATTGTTATTATGAAGTAACTTTTACAGCTTATTTGATTTGTTGCAGAGCAAACTAGTAGACCGTACGAAGAAAAAATGACAAGTAATAATATCGGAGTGCACCGCGCCTGCCGCGTTCTGCTCGCCGTGCTGCGTGTGCGCATGGACGCAATAAATATTGTCCAAGGCACTTATTCTCTATGACAATCCGCAAGTAATACGAACTTTTTAACTAGCAAAGAAAAGCTTGTATCTGGTAACACCAGTAGCATTTACTCTTCATAAAAAAATACAGTCGCGAGGTTTTTCGATTCACCAGCTAAGTTTATTTTTACTGAACAATCTTGTGTCTGATGATCTATCATAGTTGAAGTCGACAATACTGTGTTTAAATTGGTTTATCAAAATATTTGATCGTAACATTATCAACATGAAAGACTGAGATCAGACTGTGGCTAGCACTTTGTCATAATGAATAAGGACCAATATTATTAGGTAGCACAACCCTCGTACTTCCAAACCAAATGTATGTTATTTTAGAATTACTTTTTCAATAATTTGTTATTCCTATGTTAATTGTATGATGAAGATATTGTAGAAGAATCTCAAGGCGCTTGTTCTACTTGGTGATAGAATAATATGTTTGGCAACTTTTTGCCATTAAAATTGCAAGATATTTTTACTATGTATATTGGGGAGCATAACCTGTTCCGTAATGTATGCCACATACAAAGCGATGTTCCCAGAGGTCGCTGTATTGCCCATATATTGTCGCCCAGATCTGCTGCCTTATACAATCCTTACACGGAGGAATGTTATAAAATGTTGTACAATTAACGCTCTCTATAAGCCGCCAGTATGTGCCATTAATGCCACATTATACATTTTAACTATATTGCTTTTTCTTTTATTTATTTCTGCTATCAATTCATTTTTTTTTTAGGATGACCACTATTTGTGAAGTCAGTGATTTGAAGGTGACTGAGTTATGCTTTTGCTTTAGATGTTGTTTTGTCTTTCCAAATAATTCTATGATAAGAGAAATTTAGAAAATAAAACTAAATGAAATAATTTTTATATTATATTTACTTAGAAATCAAGACTTTTTGGTAAACATTAACAGTTGTAAATTATCATCATTTATGATCCGTGGTAGATTAAAGTAATACTTAATACCAGAAAGCGTATAACGATAACAATTGCAATTGCTTGTAATATAAGATAAACACGTTTTGCACGTTCTTTATTGTAAAAACATATTTTATTGCATTTTCCTGTTAAAATATACTACAATCTATATAATACATGTTACAATATTGTATCAACAATATATTTGCTTTAGTTTCCTGTGCTACAAAAATACTGATTCAGTCAATTTAACGTAAAATATAATACATTTTATACACGTGTGGTGTGTTACTGACGTCATCCTATTTGTGATTCGGAAAATCCTTGTTAACCACCCAATGACTAACGTAGTGTTTGTCAACTGAAGACTGGATGACTGCACTTCGTATGACTGCACTTTTATTGGCGTCATCATAAAGAACTCCACTACTTATTTGAATGATACAGTAAAAATATATTACGTAAGTGCGCGAGTGCTTCTGCCGTTGAAGTTACTACGCTAGCTAACTATTTAGAGTAGAACGAGGTAAACTAATAACCGGTTTACCGTGTGGCAGTGTGAACAGCTATTCCACTAGATAAATTAATAGCTCGCAATGAGGTACTCATACCAACCAACCAATACCTCAACCAACTAATGACGCACTAATAGTAAAAGATAAATAACGCTTTTGATTGACAAAATATTTATACAAACGTTTTGGTTTCAAAGAATTTGGCCATTTTCATTTCGTAAAGTATATTAATCTAAGTTCATATTTACATTTTTAAATCAAATATACATCTCTCATATTTAACTTAACATCAAAATAAAGTTTATAATAATATAATATTTGTACAAAAGCATCATAAATAGCACGTAATTCAACGGTTACCTAACTAAAATCTCAATGTCTCAACTAAGCTGACTATAACATAGTTTGTCTTGCAAATCTTCTAAAATTTCAAATAATACTCATTGTAAGTTCAGTAAGTGTTCAAAGGCAATAAATTGTGCAGCCTTTGTTAATACTTAAGTAAAATGCAACGTGCTCAATCTGTAACTACTAACAATTGAGGCGTTAACTCTCGACGAAACTAAACACCGTATGTTTGAATTGAGAGCAGTTTGTTTTGGCTGGCCGTTAATTCCGCGGGTGATATTGAGAAAATATTTGGTGTCGTTCGTCTCGTCAGAGGTACTGGCAGGTGCGCTTGTGCACGGGCGACTTGCGCAGCGCAGCGCGCACGGCCTCCTCGAACACCTCGGTCATGTTGACGCGCTCCAGCGCCGAGCACTCCACCAGCTGCACCGCTCTGGAACAAGTGCACGCGCACCATCACTCATGTATACAAGTTGAGAATCTTTATCTACTATGCCACTCCGACTGATAAGCCCCATACATAGAAACTCAATAATCAGATAGTTATCATAAAACGACGTGTCAATATCAAGAAATCGTTGAATTTTATGTTGTACTGAAATGTAGACTCATTTTTTTTTAACCTTGTGATAGTTTTTTTAATCGTCTTGGCAAAATGACTGCAGATGATAACGCCGTGGACGTTGTTTAGAGTGCAAACAGTTAACGGCACTTTTAACTAGTTTTATGGTAGTTAAATCGCCCGATTTATTTAACAAATTGTTCCTGTGTCGTTATATCACAATACTCGTGGCATTATCAGCGAGTGATAAGAGGCGATAGCGCAGCTGCCGGCGCTCGCGCACGATAACCCTTGTCAGTTTTCACTTTTGTGTTGTTTAAAAAAATATTCAGTTTCAATACTATCTTTCACAGTAATTTGTATTGATAGTAAAGCAGATATTATTGTTGGAAGCATGAACTCACCGAATTTTCTTTTTTAATTTCTTTCCTTCCTGTGTCGTAATGACTGCGGTGCCGGATGCTCGCAAATCTGTTTTGGTAGCTGAAACAGATAATTTTACCATATTGATATACGTTTTGTGAATTTGTGATACATGTTTTACATACCATTTTTTTAGTCAGATATTCCTTCAGTTGCGTCCTTTATCGCAAGCTTGTGTACATAATAATATTATATGGTCATGTCTCCTCCGCTCTGTGCCCACATATTCCCAGTATAGTTACATAGCTGTGTAACAAGAATGCGTCTCTTGACGGAATGTTTATTTTATTTGAGTAAAAAAAAACAGGAGTACGCCATTTATGACCTCGTCAGGCATCGCCATGCACATGTTCGGATTAGACGTCTCATTTGGGGTTCCGAGTATTTCGTACACAACCGATACTATTGACCAAATAATTTATTTAATCACCCATAAAACTCAGATCATTAAACCGTAATTACTTAGTTAGTCGGGGTGAATAAGCAAAGCCTGCTAAGTGCAAATTTAACAATGTATCTAAAGCAGTAATTAAGTTCTTCCTTATTAACACTCATTCAGCTAATAACCGCAAATTGCTGTGCACATAATTAACAAATATTATAAAAAATATTACGAACTGTGCCATTAAACAACGGTCGCTTCCTCTAGAAAGTACTTTCAAATTGAACTCAAAGTACCAATTAGTACGAATCGAGCGTAAAGTAATAAGATTTTAAGAAGTAATTTAATATAGCTAATGACAATGAGATAGACGAAAATATGTATTGTGTGTTATTTGTAACTCGTAACAATGCAGTCTTGGCGACCTTGTGAACGTCAATGCAACCATGCACCTCCAAATAAAATAACGTTCTGAACTCACCAACTAATACAATGGGTACTTTTTCATTGAAGTGCTTTAGCTCTGGATACCATTTGTGGATCACATTTTCGAATGACGAACGTGTGCCCACCGAATAGCACACTAGGAAGCAGTTCGTCTGTAACAGAACAATAATATTTGAATTATTTATTTTAGCAAGTAAACAACAATAACGCTTGAATTATTTAAAAGTTGTCTAAATGTGGTCTCCATACGTCAACCTCAGAACCGACACTGGTATCCTTAAGCCTAGTGAGTGTTCTCTGGCTTACTCTAAACTCACCAGCAGGATGTGCAGAAAGGATTCTGTCTAGACAGGGTTAGCGGTTCGTTCCAGTACACAAGTCCTTGTAGTATATGTGTAACTACAGTGTTGCTAGGTGTCGTAACATAACATCACGCCTATAATTCCGGAGAGTTAGACAGCCATTTATATCTATGATGTCCTATACGTAAATGTTATGTTGTGTCAATCAACCGGCCGCAAATCTTGACTCCACGCTGCTTCTTAGGAATTCCTAATAGAAATACCCATAAACACTTTGCCCGATCTGGGAATCGAACCGGCGCGGCGGCGTCATCATGCTCAACAGTTACCTACTAGTGCTTGCGATCAAGAGACCAACGTGGCACGCAACAAATACTATAATTTTCATAAGTATAGAACTGCTGAATGCAGCGTATGGAATGCTTGTGCTGACGTTAAGTGAAGCGGAAAACTTACATGTGTATAGGATAATGGCCTTAATCGTTCATAGTCCTCCTGGCCGGCGGTGTCCCACAGCGCCATCTCCACCTCCTCTCCGTCCACCGTGATGTGACCGACATAGTTGTCGAACCTGTGGAAGCAAGTTTATAGATTGACTATTGATAACAAAACGACCTGTCCGATCCACAAATATGTTATCTATATGGCCTGGGTCGCCCGCGAAATTCAAATTTTCTTACTTTTTTGCATTTAGCAGGTCAGTGTCAGGTTGTATGTTGATTAAAATATGATTCGCGACCGTAACAAATATCGATGATTCTTATCCTGGCGCTTCCACCCTAAACTACGGAAATGGCTCAAACACGAAGTGAGTGTTTCAATCTGGAAATGCTTGGGCGTTAACGATCCTTCAACTAATCTAGTCATTAGGATGAATCTCCTGCGAATATTGCTGTACCGACTTCTTCCTACGGACTGCCTATGTAGGTCGTCGTGTTAAAGTAACGAAACCTACGTCGTTGGGGCATTGTTCTCGCGGTTATTAACTTTGCATTAGACTGATGTCGGTTTGAGCTCATTTCGGTTTAACCCACGTTTATCCACAGAGTTTCGCGAGCCAACGTTAGGTTAGGTAACTGATGGTTGTGATTCTTATGGCATAAGTAAGTACTATAGGTTATAACTTAGGTACGAGTCGGGTATAAGTCTTTTTGGTTTTATGGGAATTGGGATGCTATACCTACCTACCTGTTGATGCTAGTTTTCTTTTTCCTAATTCAATCGAACCTATCTACCAATCATTATACAGTTTCAAATTCTACCAAAATTAGTATCTGTCACTGTAATATTTTTCCTATTGTTTTTCCTCTAAACACCTCATAAACTTGGATTGTATTTATTTTTCCTTGACCATTTGACGCGCTACATTCACTCAGTACCCACGTATTTATTGATTTTTTTCATGTTAGGCAAATACTTATCTCAAGAAGAACTATTCTATTTTCTTATTCTATACCTATACATATAAGGAGGACTTACCTACTTTACTTGACCACTACTGTTTAAATTCTGCAATAGCTCAAGTTACGATTTTACGAACGGTTATGGCAAAATTCTATTTTGCCATAATCCTGCTGTTTTTAATTGGTCCATCTAATCATAGTTGTCCGGATACATCATAATAAAGTAATGCGGTCATCAAGGGCCACTATTTGAAAACAAAATCTCTAGTGTAGTGCCATTTTACTCATCTGCTTATAAGTCATAGCGGGAAAGATAATCATCTCTATCTCTATATTATCTTTTATTCTATGTCTTGCAAGTACCTAAGTATATTGCGCTAGAAACTGTGTCATTTAGTGTGTGTAGAGATGGATCGCAAGGAAATCAAAGTTGCTGTAGGCGTGCGTCCAGTTTCATAAGGAGGAAGCGACGACGTGTAGATACAATACAACAATGCCGCGACGTATTTGACTTTATAAATAGTGCAGCTCGCAATGCTAAGTAGGTACCTGTTCAATAATATTAGCCCACTGGTAGCGATACTGCTGGCGAAATTAACATTCAAAACGCCGCGGATAGTTTTAGACGATTTTATTTTGTATAGTATTTTATTTGAACTTTCTGTTCGAATGTAACTCTAAATATTTAGACCAAACACACATCAATTAGTGAGATATAGATAAAAAAAAAAAATAGGTAGAAATAACTATATGTAGGTACCTATAGGTAGCTAAAGTAGAAATTAATTTGTTGTTTGCTTATCAACACAAAATTATGCTTGACAATCCGTAAGCTTTGGTTGTGTTATGGGACGTAGTCAAGGAGTCGTCATAACAATATCCAAAAACTTCCGAGTTTTTGGATATTTTTATGACGACTACGTGTTCCTATGAGTTTGAGGAGGTCCAGTAGAAGTTTGTTGTCGTGGTCCCCACCGTAAAGTACATAATTAAACGAAACCAACTGTAGCTACCTACCTATAGCCGGTTTAAAATGAATCATTGGTTTTATATAGCTTATCATCAGTCAAATCATTCACTATACTCAAATGATATTTTATATCTCGTTTAGCACCTTACAACGCATGATTAGTCATGATGTTAAATTCTACGGTATTGTACAAATTTGAATGACGTAAGACTTCGATTTCCTGCTTATAATACAAGTTTTATACACACTTGTTTGTGTTTATTGAAGTTGATAGTCGAAGGCTTTGCAGCTTCGAGTAATTAAGTATCTCATGCATCTTTATTCTTATTTAAAATGACGCTAGAATTGATACATTATGGGGAGATACCTAATTCAGGTTCATCTAAATTTGTTTTCAAGTAAATAATAACTTTATAATGAGTCAGTTAGGTACGGTAAAGTACTAGGGATGTGAATACGAATATGAATACAATAGAAGGAAAATTCAAAATAATCCATCCGTCAGTCCATTCTATATGAGGCATCTTTATGTTTTAGTGTTACAACTCCGCAACTCTGTAATTATATAGATGTGTGCTGATAACGATGTTACGGCGCGGACTCGCTAATTCAAAGTGTTGGACTCGCGTCGCACTTACCTTGTCGCAATCGCCCTATTGACCCGGCAGACGCCGCACCTGCCATCTCCAACATTACCGGAACCAATTAAGAATATCATTTAAGTTGAGACTTACACTGTGGGTACGTATTCTTCTGGGAATTCGTTCTTCGTGAACACGTAGAGCAAGCACGTCTTGCCGACCATACCATCGCCAACCACTGTTATCTTCAGTCTTTTCGCCGTCCCCATGGTACGTGCCGCGACATCCGACAAAGTCTAACACAATATTCTCACTAACCGACAGTCAACTCTATTGTTTTACACTTAATTTAATAACTACAGCTGTTGCATACAGCAGTCGCGGTGTACTGCTCGCCCGTAACTTGGTCCTTGAATCTTATCACTCAGTGATGTAATGATCTTATCAATCTTATAGAAATACTAATGATAACGATATGATAGTGGTTGAAACAAGGCGCGCGCGCACACTTTCGCGGTCGAATGTAGAATGTTCACTATTCACGATGAAGTGTGAATCAGTTCCGCGCACAGCGAGTGGTCGACTGGACGCGAGCGCCGCGGACTGATATTATTGTCTCGCTTGTTACGATCGGAGCTACGCACGGTGGTCGCGCGTTGGTCTGGTAAATGCCCGGACAAAACTGTATAATTAATTCTATGGACGTATTACGTACAAACCCCAACCGTAAATGAGTTAACGTCACGCATCGTATAATGTTTACTATTGGTATAATTTAGCGTCACCAACTTACCACAATATACAGGACAAGAACGCAAGTGGATTATTTATAAATATTGTATTTTACAACAAGTATTTACCTACCGTACTTCTGTATATATGTTAATCATATTTAGAATTTAAATGTTAAATAACATGGGACCTAGGAAGCTACCTTGAGGGAACCCTTTTGGCATCGTTCAAGTGGAATAAATTTAAACCACTAGTTATATTGTACACCCGGAGATGCGAACTTGTGCTTATAATTATTATCGATGAAAGCACTGTTTTCATGCAAGGACTTATAATATTGTGTTTGAACATGTACTATGTCATCTGTGTCAAATGCTTGCAAGATATTCAGATAAGTTGTCAGTTATTTAACCTTCATGCCTGAACTGCATGGTGAATCCTTCCAAATGGATGGATTTACCATGGGTTAGAAAAAGGTTAGCTTCTTTTCGTTTAGAAGCCTGTTTGTTCCTAGATCAAATCGGGATCATTACAGTTGAGCGGATTGATTAAGCGGATGCAAGACTTGCAAGCGAAGTTTAAAAGTGCGATATATGATTTAATATGGGCAATCGCTCATACAATCCTTAGCTGCTTCGTCTCTTAATTTTTCTTTCTTAGCATGTCTCCGATAAAAATGTCGTAGTCTTTTAAACGAATACTAGATAAAGAATATAAAGAGACCCTTAATAAAACCAAAAGGCACTTGTTCACCTCGTCATTGCGAGCATTTTTTTCTGGATCGTACCTGAAAACCTTCTAGTTACGGAGAAATTAGAGGTCAAAGTTCCAACTTTATCACAGGTTTGTTAAGGTTTTGTTCTGGACTTTGTTATTGGAATTCACACCCGAGCCGCAGGCGCGGTTGTTATGGAACCGAGAACTGCAGTACCTACCCCACGTGTAAACGAGATATTTCAATACACTTTCGAAGAAATACAATAATAGAACGAAAAGTATTTTTGTCATGAATTATTAGGAAACTCTGATTTAATTTGTGTTTTTTTATGCGCTTTGTTTTCGCCGGGTTAAAAAAGAAGCAAGAAGACCGATAAGCCTGACATCATTCCTTCTGAAAACTCTTGATAGACTCTGTGACCGACACATTCGGGATGGATCTCTTCGTGAGCTACCACTACACAAACAACAGCACGCCTACTTCACAGGGAAATCAACAGAATCCGCTCTATACAGTGTGATCTCCAAGATAGAATGTGCGGTAGACCACAAGTGCTCCTCACTAGCTGTTTTTATTGACATAGAAGGCGCCTTTGATAAAACGATTTTCCATAGCATCAATGCAGCCCTCGAGGAACACGCCGGGGACTCTACCCTGCGAGGCTGGATCACAAACATGCTCAGACTGTGACCCGTATAGGTTACGGTGAATGACACCACTAGAGCCATCGTGGTGAAAGACTTCCCACAAGGGGGCGTCCTCTCGCCACTCCTATGGAACCTCGTGGTAGACAGCCTTATCAAGCGTCTGAATGACAGAGACTACTACACGGTGGGCTATGCTGATGATATAACCATAATAATAAATGGCACACATGAAAACACACTACGCAACCTTTTTTAGCCACCGACTTCCGAAAGTAAAGTAATTTCCCACTCTTAACTTCACTGTCATTCTCAAAAATTAATTGAAAATAAAAATACTTGTAATTTGAGACCACGGCGTATTCCTATTAATCTTGTTAAAATATACAACTGTTTTTATTTTTACATTATTTGATGCTGTACTCACTAAGAAAAACCTGCATTTGAAATGAGCCCACCAGGTGGGTTTCCCGGCACTGAAGGTGTTTAAACCTCCATAACCCGTCTGCTTGATTTGATTCAATGCATCCATCAGCACAATGTTTTAGTGCGTTACATTGAGTTTTACCGTAAAACGTGATATTACACCCTAAAAAAAGTCGTTTCCCAGCAATATTTTTTGCATAGGGTTACTCAGTTTGATGTACAAAATGCTTGGTTACGGCTTCGTGAAGGGTCCGTTTTTCGTTTACTCTTTGTATAGTAAAAAAATATTTGCTCTTGTTTTATTTTGCAGTAAGACCTTAGGTGAATGTTTGTTTGGCTAGCCTTTACTCTTAAAACTAGCTACTTTATTTTTTTAAGGAGGTAAGAGGTTATCTGATTGCTAGGATTACTGATGATGTTCACAGATGTCGGTCTTACACATCAACTATATATTAAATAGGTTTTGGAAGTCTGGAAGGCACTAGTGTCAGCTTGTTAGGGAACTTTGGTTCATCTCAAGGATGTCCATTGAGCTTTTGAAGTGTACCTACTTCCAGCTTTTTGTTGTAGGTGTGACTGTATACTTACAATCTGCTGTAGGGTGTTACCATAACCATAATCAGCCTATAATGTTCCCAATGCTGGGACACAGGCCTCCTCTCTATGAGAGGGAATGGGCTATAATCCACCATGCGGGCCGGTAGATGTCACATGTCTTCGAATTTTTGGTTCTAGGACATGCCGGTTTCCTCACGATGTTTTCCTTCACCGTTTTGAGAGCAGTGGTGATGAAATAAATTACACAAAGTAATGCGCCTGCCTGGGTTCGAACCCACGACTTACTGTTCGTAAGTCGTGGCCGCCACCACTGGGCCACCGCTGCTCTGTAGGGTGTATTTAGGGTAATTGTTAATTTTTCCATGGAAGTTTTTAATAATCTTTCAAAATAAAAATATATCTAATAAATCATTGAATTTATTCTTTGAACTTAGAAGCCTAGATCAATTACAACACTTGGTGATTAACTAAGGGCTAAGCCCCAACAATAACAAGTTAAAATGTGTCAAGTAACATACATAATTATCAACATTAGTTATTAAGTACTATAATACTGATCACTGCAATATAATACTAGTCAGTCAGTTAGGTAATTAACATTAAAATGTTTAGTCACAGCTTGTGCAGGTAACTTTGATTAAGAATCACAATGGATAACTGGAATAATCAATTTTTTCCATTATCTAAAGAAAACTGATCCATTCCTCTAAAAATAAGTTCTTCTTTTAGTTTGAGAACTTCTTGCAATAACATTTGATTATTGTGCTCCAATTTGCTTATAATTTTTTTCAAATGTTTGTTATAATCTTCGTGTTCTGATTTCAAACTTTTGCATGCGGCAAGGGCTGCATTAGAAGGATGAGTATGGTTATCTGAAAAAGGAAAATACAGCTATTATAGCAAATTATTTTTTAAAAAAAACCAGCAATTTCATATGACCCATTTGTAAAATTTACAGTAGAAAATTAATTTGATACAGAAAGTTTTTGTTTTATAGCCTTGAAGCTGATACCTTTATTCCTCAGCCTATCAGTTAGTTTCTCATTTTGCAATTTAAGTCTGGTTATTTCATTTTGAAGCTTTCTTTCATTGGCTTCTTTCTGTTTGGTAGTTTGCAACAACTTGGCTCGAGTGTCTGTCATCTTGTGTAACATATCTTCAGAATGGTCCGATATCCTTTGTGCTGAAGCAACACAAGCCTTGGATTCATTTTTTTCCGAATTTATCCTTTCCTTCAATCTTCCTACCAAACCCTATAAGTAGGAAAGAAAAATGAGTGCTTTTGATAAACATTTTCTATGAGAATAAATAAACAACTTATTTATTTTATACATACATTTAGTTGTTTATTATTGTGATCCAGTATATGATTCTGTTCCTCAAGATTTTCCGCTTTTTGAGATACATTTTTATAAGTTTGTAACAATGACCACACTGAGTTGATAAGATTTACAAGGGCTTCAGAATGTAAAGCATTGTTGGTTACGTCTAAATGAGGATTGAAAATGTAGGTGATGTTGAGTAATCCGAATTCCTGAAAATTGGTAGTGGGTAATTATTTCTCGATAGAAATACGTACACGACAAACCAACAAAATTAAATGAAAGAAAAACTTACTTCACTGAGACCAATTAGGCACTCCTTTATGTTTTTAAGCGTACAGGGTTCGTACGCGGTAGCTCTTTTGTGTTTATAATTTTGAATTAATTCTCTAACCTCTTCGTCTAAAGTTTCAAATTCTTCGACAGTAGCCATTGAGACTATTTTAGAAAATTTGTTAACAACAATAATCCCGAACAACTGACAAGTTGGTGAGAACACTGTGTAACTTTGTTTTCAAACCTGGACAATTTAACTGAAATCTAAAATCAGTAACAAAAGAAAAGCGGGAATTCTAAATCAGATGTTATGTTAGTTTTTTTTTGCCTTTTCATTTGTTTATTGCCAACCTTCCTTACGTCAAACAGGTTATAAAATAAATTGTCTGTTACGTTGGTAATGGTATTAGATTCAATGTAAGTAGACGTAAAAATAAAAACAACATCGGCAGAACTGTAATTTTGAAGAAATCGTTTAAGATTGCATCAAATAATGTAGCTAGAAAACTAAAATGCAATACTTTTGTAGTACAAATATCAAATTATTCCTGCTTTTCTACACAATTCGACGCGGCGACGGATGCAATCGTAACTTACAGACACAGAGCATCAAATAAATCACACCACTGACCACAGAGCTACAAAGAGAGAAAACTTCTTATTTGGCAGCCCTTATGAATGTTGTCAATGGTTGGTTTTGGTTGTCAATTATTGGTCAATTGAAGTGAAACGTTGTTACTTGTTGTTGAGCTGGAAAAACTAAATCATTGTATTCACGCACGAAAGTGTTTTGATTACTTGATGTGTAATTAAGAAGTTCCGACGCTATGAATTCTGCAATCGAAATAAGTTCCTATCGCGATCAACACTTCAAGGTATGTTCCCTTATTTTCTAGAAAAAAACTCGAAATTGGATTACCATTAATGATATTGGTGGTAATATTTCAGCTATATTGCTTACTGATAACATTTGGTTTAATTTGGTCAAGTTATTTCTTCAGGGTTCCCGAAATGAGCAAGAAAAGTTATTGAAAGCGTCATCAACACTGTATATTGGAAACCTGTCATTCTATACAACTGAAGAACAAATATATGAATTATTTTCAAGATGCGGTGATATCAGAAGAGTAATAATGGGTCTAGATAAATATAAAAAGACTCCTTGTGGGTTTTGCTTTGTTGAATATTACACAAGACAGGATTCTGAAAGCTGTATGAGGTTAGTAAAATGTATTCATTGTGAACTTTTTCTTTAGTTAATTCAATTGACATATTACAACTCATTCGGAGTTATGACTGAACTTCATGTAGACCTTCCTTTTACAAATGAAATACAAATACAAAAAGTCACCACATTCATTGAAGCTGATGACATTTCTGGCCTAGTTAAATCCTAATTGTTTACAGTCTTGCTTCATCATATTATTAGAGAAATAGAACACACAGATGGCAATGATGATGATTCTTCTGCTGCTTTTTTGAAAAGTTTCTTGAATGCTATACTCGTTCCTTATGTAAATATTATAATGTTACAGATATATTAATGGTACAAGACTAGATGATCGAATCATCCGATGTGATTGGGATGCAGGATTTATTGAAGGGAGACAGTATGGAAGAGGCAAAACTGGTGGACAGGTACTGGTCAAACAAAAATGTTTAATTATTTACAAAATTTGTTTTCTTCAAGAATCAATTCAATCTGTAGTGGTCATATGTAGATATACATTATACAAATATACATGGGTTAAAGCATTTGATCTTAAATTATCCAATCAGAATTCTCTGTTTCTACAGTATGAATAATTTGAGTTCTCTGATCTTAATTTGACCTGCATTGAATTGTTATTTGATTGTAAGTATATGTGACTCCAAAATGTGAATGTACTATGTCACATTTGGCAATATCTGTAATAACATGGATACTTGATTAAATAAAATGTATTCCACAGGTTCGAGACGAATACAGAACGGATTATGATGGGGGTCGAGGTGGTTATGGAAAGATTATTGCACAAAAAATTACACCTGCTCCTATGGAACGTTGATAAGATCTTATATTTAAGTGATGTGAACACTAAACACCATGTGCTTTAAGGCTCAGAACTTTGAGGAAGACTGTGAAATTGTATTTACTAGTGACTGCATTCAATTACATCTGAGTGTGAATTAATGTATTAAATATTTTTCATCCAGATCTTTTGTTTAATAAGTTACTCTGTCGGTCTGTAACTTTTTCATGCCTGAACTATTTTTTACCCATTGTTCTTCCCTCTGAGCCCAAAACATGCAGACCTCTGCGCTGTCACTGACAATATTGAAACAACAAATAAAAAGAGTCCTTTACAGCTGCATACATTTCAATATTCTTAGCATGTCGATGGCAATCTAAATTGTGTCAGCCCAGAACTGTGCTACTAGTTTGGGGCTGGCTTGTATTTATGCTTTTGCGGTTGCACAACGACATGCTTTGCTTTCGCTTTGCTTGGTAGTATAGATGCAGGCCTACCTTACTGCTTCCCTCAGAAGTGGTAAGGTGGCGAGGTCTTGAGGGTGAGCGCTACAGTCGTGTAGATCCTCAAGGCAAGTCTGGTGGGTTTACCTTCACGTGGTTGCCGCCCTGTTATTGGTCTAATTCCGTATGAAATAGACGCAACAGAAACCACCAGGCGCTCTTCAACCTAACCATGACCCTCTGTGACCGAGTGATTGTGGGCTCGGCCGTCACTAAACCCAGCTGGCGACGAGTAGGTAATCTGGTCACCTGCGCTAGGACCTGCGCAGTCGAGCGCCGTAAGTGGGGATGTAGGAGTCCTGGGGGGTTGAGCCGAGCGGTGCTGGTGGTAATGCGTCCGCGAGGCAACACGCCTTCTTTGGTCTGAATTTCAAGCGAAACGGTGGCCCTACCCAATAGCCAGGGGTAGGGAAATGGCCATAGTGTCCCGTTAGAGGGCCACGGCGAGGGGCGGGAGGTCCACGGAGGGCGTCCTTGGACGGCCGATGCGGTGGTTGAAGGTCATGCTGACGGTGTAAGTGAGGGTTGATCAGTTCAGAAGGGACGGGCGCTAAGTCCCCTATGCCAACCCGATCAAGCTCCCGATGTCGCAATGTAAGCCAGCCTCACGCCCCTATATCTCGATGGTATTCCTAACGTTCGAGCTAGTTTGTAGCAAGACGTTCCCAGGTGCGGGCTCCACGGAGGGTGGGAAGCCGGAGAGATGAAGCTTTACCTACACAGACATGGACAATTCAAGCCCATCTAATACCACACACACACACCTAACACGCACACAACAACCACACATACACATACACCCTCCACACACACACATACACGCCCCACACAAACTCACAGGCACACTGCACACACACACCGGAGTGGAGGCGAAAGCCAAGGAAACTCCCAAGGGGGGTGCTTGCAGCACCTCTCTAGCCCCCGGATGCTCTGCTGCCAAAGCAGCGAACTCCAGTGCGGGTACCGGTCCGGCAGTGGCGAGAACCGCTGTCAAGACCAAAACCAAGTCCCGTAACAAACGAAGGACACCGGCGCTGCTCGGGACCAGCACCGCTCCTTCCTCTCTTTCAGGCGCAGAGCCCCCCACGACGGTTCACTCCGAAGGCCGGGCTCCCCTGATACATCCTCCTCCGCCTATCGTCACACAAGCCGCTCCCCCCCAGCTGGCCGTCACTGGTCAACCGGTGGAGACATGCACCACAGGTGACGCGTTCGCGCTCGCCTGGCAGGTGCAGAGGAGCAGGCACATACGCAGGGAGGAGGAAAATACTCCGGCAATACCAAGCCACCGCGCTGACTCGTCAGCGCAAGCTGCTCCGACCTCTTTAGCTCCGAAGACGAAGAGAAAGATCAGGCCGTCCAAGAAGCAGCGGCTTCAGATACAGTGGAAGCGTAAGTCTCCACATAACAAACAGGCTAATGCCGAAGGTCGGGTAATACCGACCAGCGGTAATGTCAACTTCTCCGCATGTATGCGGTCGCAGGCAGAGGGGCCGACCAGGGCCAAGCCAACCAGCAGCCAGCGGCGCGAAGGGACGAGCCTCCACTAAAATACAGCGACCCGTTCGGAAGGATCAGGCCGCGGCCAAGCGGGCTCTCAACGAGACCTCATCACCTCGAAGAGAGCGGAAGCGGCCGTGTCTTGATAAATCCAAACGGGACGCTAACCGCAGCTACGCCCAAGCTGCCAGCTCCGGCCTCGACGTCGCAGTCACCTGCCGGACGTACGGGGCTAATCAGCAGGGAGGCGTCGAACCAGGTTCTCGCGGCAATCCAGAGGAGGATAGTCGCCGAGGCCTCTTCACCCATACAGGGCTCACCTGCACCGACCTTCAGAGCGAAGCCGGTGTTCAGTGGCGGGGCCCTCAAACTGTGGTGCGGCAGCGACCACACCTTGACGTGGCTAGGGACTCTGGTCTCCGCTGCTCCAACCATTGGCGCATCGCTAGTGATCAGGAGGCAGACGGAGATCCAGCGTCTGATAAGGTGTGGGATACTCGTCCCCGACGAGCAGGGAATCTTCGCAGAGCCGTCCAACATTGGGCGCGCTCTGTGCTACCAGAACCCCTGGATAGACGTAAGGGGATGGGTATTGCTGGGTGCCTGTAAACAGGCCGACGCATGGTATGTGGTGGTCGGGGTCCCTGAGGACCAAATTCTGGCCCTGATGAAAGCCGAACGCCGTCTCTCCTTTGGTGTTGGAGTTTTACGGTTTACGTAAAACTCCAGGGCCCGAACGGCAGATTTGTCGACGTCCCTCAGGGATATCCGGCCGCTGTAACCAGCGCCGTGACACGGGAGGAGGAGGCAACTCCCCCCACAACAAACGCCGTGGCGGCACCCGCGGTTGAGCCTGCAGTAGCAGCGCCGGCCGCCCCTGCCATCGCCAGCGTGGGCGCCGACCCCTCGGGTGGGGAGCTCGACGACAGTACCCTGTCCTCAGCCTCTGACCTTGAGGGGGTCGGTTTCGACGCGGGCGACCTATTTGCCGGGCTGCGGCTTGGGGGTGACGAGGAAGGAACGTCCAGCGATGGCGTCCCCTTCGTTGACCTGTAAAGTCCTGCAGGCCAACCTCCACCACAGCCAAACCGCGACGGCTCAGCTGCGGAAGTGGCTGGAGGTCCAACATACGGCCATTGCCCTGATCCAAGAGCCGTGGATTAGGAGTGGCCGAATACAAGGTCTCTCCAATCTTGGGGGTAAGCTCCTAGTTAGTACAGATCACGACAAGCCAAGATCGTGCATTTATACCACACATAACATAAAAACACAGCCACTAACAGATTTCTGTTGCAGGGATCTACAAGATATCTCTGCAGCTAGGCTACTGATACAGCGTGGGGACACGGAAGCAGCTGTGGTCTTCGTCTCCGCTTACAGAGGAGCCGCCCCCGCATGACCTCACCCGCCTCGTGACATACTGCGAGAGCACAGGGCTGGAGGTTGTCATAGGCGCCGACGCAAATGCTCATCATCCTCTGTGGGGCATGAACACGCAAAACGCAAGGGGTAAGGCTCTTGTAGATTACTTATTTACAACTAACTTAACCCTATTGAATACAGGTTCTGAACCAACCTTCGTAAACAGACGAAGCCAAACAATCATCGACCTCACCCTTGCAACGAAGGGCGCAGCGTCCATCTTCACCGGCTGGCAGGTCTCTAAGGAGGCCTCCTGCTCGGACCACAGATGGATCCGCTTCGACATACAGGTCTGTGTGATTCCAACACTGCCATGGCGCAATCCACGTAACACCGACCGTGGTGCCTATACACGCACCCTCGAAACCAAGCTTGCGCTAACAAACTACCGGATGACCTACGAGGACACGACGCTGACCGACGAGCGTGTAAGTCATCTCACGAAATCAATGCTAGACAGCTACCAATCATCCTGCCCTGAATCCACTCCGCCCACAACACCAGGGAAGCAACCATGGTGGGGAGCGGATCTGGAACTCAAGCGCGGGAAGGTAAGGGCAGCACTAAACAGAGCCATGAATACCTGTGCTGACAAGGATTGGGACGTATATTATGCGGCCAAATCCAGCTACAAAAAATGCATCAGATTCGGGATTTCAACCGGATGGCGGAAATACTGTGGCAACATCGAATCCTGCCAACAAGCAAACAGGGTAAAGAAAATACTGGCACAGCAGAGCCCGTCTGGGCCCGCTGTTCTCCGGAAACCCGACAACACACTTACCACCTCACCAGAAGAGGCGATGCGCGTCCTTATAGAAACTCACTTCCCAGGCTGCGCTTTCGCACAGAATATCGACTGGACAGAGGTAACTCAAACACCTTCAGAAAACGACTGGCGCTACGCATACAAAGTGATAACACTGGAGAAACTCCAGTGGGCGATCAGGTGCTTCCATCCCTTCAAGGCAGCCGGTCCAGACGGAGTCTTTCCCGCCTTATTGCAGTGGGGAGGGGCCTCTGTCGCCAGTAGACTGGTACCCATTATGAGAGCGTGCCTGGCCTTTAGATACGTTCCAAAGGGATGGAGGGAAGTGAAAGTTATATTCATTCCCAAGCCAGGTAAGAGTGACTATACAAATGCCAAATCCCACCGACCAATCAGCCTAACCTCCTTCCTCCTTAAAACCATGGAGAGAATCTGCGAGAGAGAGCTGAGGGATGGCGTTTTAAGAACGATCCCACTCCATGCTAACCAGCATGCATACAGCTCGGGTAAGTCCACTGAATCCGCTCTTCATCTAGTGGTCGGCCGGATAGAGGAAGCGATACATCAGAAGGGAACCTGCCTGGGCACTTTCATAGACATTGAAGGAGCCTTCTATAAAACAAACTTCTCCAGCATTAGCACCGCCCTCTCTCGACACGGAGTAGAACAGGTACTGACTGACTGGATTACTAATATGTTAAGTAAACTAGTGGTTCGCCTTGCAGAGGAACAGCAGATGGCCATGATAGCCAGAGGCTGCCCCCAAGGAGGTGTATTATCCCCCCTCCTCTGGAACCTGGTGATTAATGATCTTATCACTAAACTCAACGCGAACCATTTCTATACAATAGGGTACGCCGACGACCTCGCCATCCTCATTTCGGGGAAAATGACGGGGATTATCTGCAATCTCACTCAACAGGCGCTACGCATCGTTGAACGGTGGTGCAGAGAATTTGACCTCTCAGTGAACCCCACGAAAACTGAACTTGTCATGTTTACCCTAAAACGAACACTAGGCCCTTATCGCCTACCAAAACTTCTCGATACAGGACTCCAGTTAGCCGACGAGGTCAAATACCTGGGAGTCATCCTGGACAGTAAGTTAAACTGGAGTAGCCACCTAGACAACAAAATAAACAGGGCCTGCAACACCTTTTGGCAATGCAGAAGGATGATAGGTAAGAAGTGGGGCCTATCCCCTAAAATTATACTTTGGTTATACTGCGCGGTGATCCGACCCATGATTACCTACGGGGCAGTGGTCTGGTGGCCCAGCACCAGACTAGCCACAGCCTCCATCAAACTGCAACGCATGCAAAGGCTTGCCTGCATGGCGACCACAGGTTGCATGAGGACTACTCTGACCGCAGCCCTCGAAGCCTAGTTAGGACTCCCACCGCTCCATCTGTTCATACAGCAGGAAGCGACGATGACGGCAGTACGCCTTAAAACACTTCAACTCTGGGGTAAGAAGGTAACACAGCACACCGCGGTACTGGAGGGATTCTATAATGAGTTCCCTCTGGCAAAAGCAATAAACGACCGGATACCCAAACAGTTCGTATTCGACAAAAAATACAAAATCCAGCTCCATGAGGACCACCGCTGCGAGGGATTAAGCCCGGCAGAACTTCGGATCTTCACGGATGGATCTAAAACAGGTACTGGCACTGGAGCTGGAGTCTTCTCGGAGGATCTCAACATCAATATAGCCACACCACTGGGGGCCCACAACACGGTATTTCAGGCAGAATGCATGGGCATTTCCCTGGCGGCATCAGCCATCTCAGCCAGGGGGGTTGTGGACCACTCTATTCGCATACTCTCAGACAGCATGGCTGTACTGTACAGCACTAAACAACCATATAGTCAACTCTGGGTTAATACACGAGTGTCATCAATGCCTGAACCAGGTTGGTAATCTCAATAATATAACCATACAATGGATCAAAGGACACAGCGATTCCCGAGGCAATAATGCAGCGGACGAACTCGCTAGAAGGGGATCGAGCATGGCAGCAGTGGGACCCGAACCCATCGTGCCACTCCCTTTCGGGTATCTACGCACACTGGTAAGGAAACGAACCAGTGAACAACACCACAAGCTATGGCTGGACCATGGCGAGTGCAGGCAGGCCAAGGAAGCACTTCCTACTATCGATGGCCGCCTGACCAAACGGGCGCTTCGGCTGACCAAATTACAGCTGCGCACACTAACAGCCGCCATCACTGGACACGGCTCTTTTAATAAACACCTATTTGTCATAGGAGTCACAGACAGCCCCCTATGCCGAGCCTGCATGGAGGAAGACGAAACAGCAGCCAACGTGCTTCTGCATTGCCCAGTGGTTGCAACATACAGGGCAAAGTACTTCGGTAACCCAGGTACTCTCCGCGAGATTGTCAGCAACATCAAGGCGCTGCTGGCTTTTCTCGGGGAGTTAGGGTGGATCGAATAAATTTCCCACCCGCACGCAAAATACGCGCTTTGACGTGGAGTTGCGGACACCAGCCCGTTATACAATACAATACAATTGGCGCTTTCGGTAGCGTCCATCAGTTACTGTAGTAAACAAACAGGACACGCAGGGCAGAGTCATTAATGAATCTCCACCTGAGCAGTTTTTCCTTGCTGCGACGAATTTCGATTCGGCCAGTATTCGTTGTACGGAGTAGACGTGTGTCGATTGTCACGACTGATTACTCGCTCTAAATTCTTTGATTGGCTACATTTAGCAATTTTCGATTCCTTGTTACTCGTTAAGTAATATAACGCGTTGGTTACTCCCACTGGGCGGTCCTAGAGAGGGATGCAACCATTTTGTAAATTACACTCGAAGCAATGAACTTTAAGTGCGTGTGATTAGCTGGATTCGAACCGGCGACGCCCCGGCCGCCGACCCGCTTGCTTAGCCATCGCGCCACCGCACAAGTAGTAGCGGACCTCAAAACTTTACTCACCACTGCGCGGCAAACAACAGCTTCGCTGCAACCGCTACGAGCTGTGCTGTTGTGCTACGAGAACGTAATTACTGAGGACGCGCCGCGGGGCTCTGCTTACGTTATATATCAGACTAGCTAAGTATCGTTTGGTTACTGTGTACTTTTAAGAAAATGGCAAGCTTACAGCGCACTCCCCCTAAAACGCCAAACAAGCAAACAATCAGCCTCAGTCAGACTCAAACTCAATCTCAATCGGAACCTGACATTAACTCTGCAGTTACGTTAAGCGACTTCGTAAATAGAACCAGAAATAAACGCTTTCGTAAGGACGATTCGCCGCGAGGGGCGGGCTTGGACTCACCAGGTGCTGAGAGGTATGACCATGGCTCATGTATCTCAAAAACTCTGGCAGAACAGACTGCCCTTATTAACACTATTCTGTCCGATGTTGGGGAAATCAAAATCCAAAATTCCCAAATCAAGGAGTCTAATATCGAGATCCGCAAGTCTAACGAAGACATCCGGGAATCAATGCTCTTTATTAACAAGCAGTTTGAGGATATGAAAAAGGAGGTCGAGGATTTAAGGAAAGAACGGCAGCAGCAAAAGCAGTACATAGAAAATTAAGAAAAAAAAATTCTTGACCTTCAACACAAGTCACGATCATCTGGAATCGAAATCCGCAATGTTCCTCAGGATAGTTCAGAAACCACCCCCAGTCTTATAAAAACAATTTGCAAGATTGGTGACGTCGTTGGAGTCCCACTCATGGAATCAGGCATACGCGATATATATCGCTTACCAGGGAAGAGTATCAGCCCTACGTCCCCACGCACAATTATCGCAGAATTTTCGACGGTGCAGGACAAACAAAAACTCGTGTCAGCTGTACGTTCCTATAACAAAGAAAAAGGTAAAGAAGACATAATTAATATCATCCTCATTGGTATACCTGGAAAGGCCCAACCGCTTTACATCGCGGAGCAATTGTCAGGTAGTTCCAAAAAACTGTTTTATCAGGCGCGTGAATTCGCTAGGAACAATGACTACAAATTCTGCTGGATCGCAAACGGCGGAATCTTTTTGCGCAAGAGAGAGGGCGATAAGCAGGTAATAATTCAAACCGAAAAATGTCTGCAGGACCTCGTTAACATAAATATGTGACTCATTTCTACTCCAGAGTTTATTCTAAGCTTAATTATATTCATCTTTTTTATTATTTGTAAAGCAAACCACACGTATACTACTCTCACACTCCACACATATATAAAAATCCAACAAACACAAACCGCAATTTACACTAACACTATGGTTCTCTCACCCCTAGATCATCCTACTTCACATCCCACAGACCCCATATATGTCAACATGCACTCTAAGCCACTCGTATTCGTCCCCACGTTTAGTAATCACACTTCTATTTTTCCATGGCTAACACAATTCATAACATTAATAATGAACTTGATAACATAAACCTACTCATTCTCCTGTAGCCCTGATGAGTGCCATAAGTATATTAACCCGGCTGACAATAACTTCAACGTATTGCATATTAACATACGAAGCGTCAACAAAAACTTCAATCAGCTTCAGGTGCTGCTAAATTCAATAAATATTGACTTTGATGCAGTAATCCTGACCGAATGTTGGCTTAGTAAAGTCAGCCATCTACCAGTTTTAGAAGGCTTTAGGTCTCACGCAACAGTAACCAACTCTAATCAAAATGACGGTATCATAATATACACAAGATTAGGTCTAGAAAGTACCGTGTGGGAACCGGACTTCGAAAGGGGGAAACTGCCTAATATGTCAGATAAGTCAGAAGCTTACAGTAGTTGTTATTTATCGATCCCCATCTCTTAACTCAACAATTTTGAAAGTTTTACATCTAGCCTGAATGGTGTCTACGAAGCAATCTCCTCCTGCCCTAATATTGCCCTTATTGGGGATTTAAATATCGATATAAGGCCGGACAACATGAACGACCGGACTTTTGATTATCTTGCTCTTAATGCCTCTCAAGGTCTCCTGCCAACTCACCTGTTCCCCACTCGCCTCGAACACTGTATTGATCACATACTTCTCAAGTCTAACCTCCCATCTACCACACTGGTATTGGACTCGCATATTACAGATCACAAACATGTCCTTCTATCTATTAATCACGCCAGTCCAGTACATAAAGTAAGTCATGTTAACACTTGTCTAGACTACGAAGCAATCATCTCAGAGCTAGAAAAGAGGGACTTTTCTGTAATATACCACCTCGAAGATGTAAACTAGGGCTTGCAAATATTCGACAATTTTGCAATTCGAATATTCGATATTTTTTTGGGCTATTTTCGAATAATTCGAAAATTGTTCGAATATTAAATAAAAAAATAAGTTTTATAGAAATCTTGTAATTTAATTTCTAAATAGTCTTTATACAATTCAAACAGTGTTAAAAAACAATTAAAATAACATTTTTTTTTCTTTTAAAAGAACACAAAGGATTAAAATAGGTGTTAGCTATTCTAATCCTTCGTGTTGAACTGCAAATAATCAACTACTTTCTTCAATTAAAATAGCTAACACAATCAATAACAAAATCAACGTATATTTTTGGAAGAATAAATAATGGTCAACTTAATATTGTACTGATGATATCAAAACACCACAAAGCAAAAATTTGAAACAAATGCTTAAAATGTTTTAAAATAAACAAATTTTCTCAAAATAAACTAATCTTCTGGACATAAACAAAACGCAGTCTTATAAAATCAGTTAAGTATGAGTATTGTAATCCTATCCTACTAATATTATAAATGTGAAATTTTGTGAGAATGTATGGATGTATGTTTGTTATTCTTTCACGCAAAAACGGCTGGGCCGATTTGGTTGAAATTTGGTAGGTATGTAGATAGGTAATACCCTGGATTAACACATAGGCTACCTTCTGCGGGCGAAGCCGCGGGCGGAAGCTAGTGATATAATAAAATCAAACAAAAAATAACAAGTAACGCAATTAAAGCTTCGATGCAAAATCGGTTTCTTTCTTAATGTTAAATTAGAAATTGTCATTAACAATGTGTGAATTTGGTAATTTAACATTAAATCTTAGTTTTATAACAAAAATAATAAATCACGAGATCAGATCAGATCAGACCTAAGTAGCACGTAAGTAAAGGCACTGTAATTTTTTGTACATGTAGTGTAAAAAATTACAGTACCTTTTTAATCCTATCAGTATCATATACTTTTGGCGTGTTCTTCAACGTTTTCCTTGGAAGTAGGACCTAAGGAAACTTAGAGCATCCATGGATTCATCGTTTAAGGCACATCTTAGATGGTTGCAAATTGCAAATGTATTTGCTGGAAGAAAACACCCTTTCACACTCTACACTTGTAGGTAGTATGCACAGCAGAAAGTCGTATGCTTGGCTCTAATTTATTTGTCTAGGACCTCCTCTATCAAATAGCGCCATTTGCATTAGGATTGACGTTTCCAACTCTTCTCTGCATGTTAAATTTGCTGTGCATGAACGTTTAATTTTATGTGCACGTCTGATTGCTGTTTTGTTTTTGGTCGAATATTCGAATATCATAAATTTTCTATTCGAATATTTGAAACAGTTGATTATTCGAATAATTCGAATATTCGAATATTCGAATGCAAGCCCTAATGTAAACGCAGCCATGAATGAATTTATAACCATAATAAAATCGGCC
This sequence comes from Noctua fimbriata, assembly GCA_905163415.1. Taxonomy (NCBI): domain Eukaryota; kingdom Metazoa; phylum Arthropoda; class Insecta; order Lepidoptera; family Noctuidae; genus Noctua; species Noctua fimbriata. Next base: position 12,233,193 of record LR990922.1, on the reverse strand, counting down.
ATTTCAAATCACTCAAAGCAAGTCAAAGTTCCAAGGCGTAAAATAACCATTAAGCCGTGGATGACTCCTGGTCTCCTAAGATGCATTCAAAATCGTGACAAAATGCACCTGAATTCAACCAAGGACCCTCACAACGTAATTCTTAAAACCACCTACACTCGCTACCGAAACTTCTGTAATGAATTACTTAGAAAGCTAAGAATATCTTACGAAACGAATGAGCTCGAAAAAGGCAGGAATAACCCTAAAAAGTTGTGGACTACAATTAAAAAAATAACCAACTCACAGAAAATACATTCGTCCTCTACTGAACTATTAAAAATTGACGATAATCCAAAAGCTTCCTTAAATAAGGTTTCTGAGTTTCTTTTTAAACGTGGGCAAAAATCTGGCGGAAAATATTACATCTCGGAATCCTGGCCTCCACCAATCTCCTACAATGCTTCCACCTCTTTACGTTTCACGCATACCCCCCAGTCAACTCACTTGCTCTACTAGATGTGGACGAATCTGAAGTAGACTCACTTATCCTTCAACTACGCAGTGACTGCGCCGTCGGTTGGGATGGAATATCATCTCTCTTATTGAAAAGCTGCCGTCACATCCTGGTCCCAGTCATTACATACCTCTGCAATCGGTGTTTAGACACAGGTATCTTTCCGGATGCTCTCAAGAGGGCAGTGGTACATCCCATTTACAAGAACGGGGACAGGAACTGTGTCAACAATTACAGACCAATAGCAGTTCTGCCTGCTCTCTCGAAAATCCTGGAAAGGATTCTCAGTAATGGTCTTAAGAGCTTTCTTAATAAACACGATATTATTGGTCCGAATCAGTATGACTTCCGCTCGGGACTGTCGACTGAGGATGCGATACTTGACTTCACACAACAAGTTGCAATGGATCTCGACAGTAAAACCAAGTGTTTGGGTATCTTTTAAGACCTTTCCAAGGCATTTGACACAGTTTCTGTTCCCAAACTTGTCCTTAAGTTAGAGTCAATAGGCGTGCGTGGTAAACCTCTCCAAATTTTCACTGACTACTTAAATAATCGCTCTCAATGTGTTAAAATTGACAACTGCAGTAGCAATGAGACAACTGTCACTTACGGCGTTCCACAAGGGAGCATCTTGGGCCCTACGCTGTTTCAGATTGACGTAAACGAACTGTGTCTGATGAAACTGCCAAACTGCAAAATCTATGCCTATGCGGATGACACAGCGATACTAGTCAGTGGGCCCACATGGGATGTTGTTAAAACAAAAGCAGAGGCAGCTCTGTCTGTAATAATGGAATGGCTCAACTCAAATTTACTAACTCTAAACTTGCATAAAACTAATTACATTCTATTTGCAATCCGTCGTAACACTACACAGCCTCAAGACTTCTCTATATCAGCTCACTCTTGCCTGAACTCAGCCGGACCCTGTGCCTGTCCCACACTCACCAGAAACGACAGTGTGAAATATTTGGGTGTACAAATAGACGATGGGCTAAAATGGGACAAGCAGATTGATGCCCTCACCACCAGAACTCTACGACTCATACACATCTTCAAGTCGCTCAGGCAGTCAGTTAATGCGGATACGCTTAAGATGGTCTACTACGCTTTGTGCCAGTCGGTTCTCGGGTATTGTATTACTGCTTGGGGTGGTGCATGGAAAACTAACTTTCTTAGAGTAGAGAGAGCGCAAAGAGCAATTCTTAAAGTTATGTCGAGTAAGCCGTACAGATACCCAACTACGGATATTTACTCCGACTGTATGGTCCTAACGGTCCGGCAGCTCTTTGTGCTACGATCGGTCCTAAGAAAACATGCATGCCTACCACCCTATGATTGCAATAAACGAACACTTCGTCTCCCACGCACACAGCACAAAACCAGTTTCGCTAAACACCAATACTACATCCTAAGCACTCACTTATATCAAAAGATTCACCAAGTGCTGGGTATCTTAGACCTAAATACACAAATGGTAAAATTAAAAGTAACAGAGTGGCTTCTACAGAAAGACTATGCTTTTACAGAGTCCTTACTCTCCTTCATCGCCTAATGTCCATATATACTTTACACGCAATACGCTCACACTTACATAACAAACGTACATTTACTCAACAAACGTAACCCTCACTACACATTCATATATTCTTATACACTTACACACATACAACACACTCACGCAGACACAACCTACACTTCTTAATACATAACAACTGCACATCGCTCATCAATTTTAGCATTATATCACTATTATTAATTAAGCTAGTTTTTATTGTTATTATTAGTTTATTAATTTTCTTTTTTTTTTGTTTCCATTAAACACTAAGACTAATTGTAAAGGATGGATCGACACACATCTATTTTGTCATTAACTGTTAATTAACTATGTTTAAGACCCTCATGGCTGAACACTGTCTGGCTTACCTAGTTTAAGAGGCAGGGTTATAATACTTGAGAATGTCCAGTACCTATTTCATAAGGAATCACCTAGGTTCCCATCTGTATTTTCTTTTTTATGGCAAATAAATTTATTATTATTGGGATGTGCTTTTCAGCTTACTGGTATTTCCAACTACATTTACGGGTTGAAACCAAAGTAAATGCAGCGTGTGGTGTGTTATGTTTAGGGTGTGTTGTGGTGAGGCCCTATTTCATTTTCATCTATTTGCATGAACTTTCTGACAATTCGACATGTATTTAAAATTGCAGCTTTTTGTAGGGTGATATAGAGCGTTTCTTTAAGACTTAGTAATTTGAGGCTATGGAGTAGGTGATTTGGGATAACACCTGTTGTAGAGAGGACTATCGGGACCACATAAACTTTTTCCTGGCGCCATATTCTTGTTACTTCCTGTTTGAGTTCTGCGTATTTACAAATTTTTTCGGTGATTGTTTTTTGTATGTTGTGTGTGTTGGGAACTGCGATATCTATTAAGTAAGTGACTTTATTTATTTTATCTTGTAATATTATATCCGGTCTATTATAGTGAATTGTCCTGTCGGTGAGAATGGCGCGGTCGTAGTAAAGTTTATGAGTATCATTTTCGAGGGTAACTTGTGGTGTGTAATTGTAGTATGGAGTGTTAGTGTCTTGTATGATTGAGTATTGGACTGCCAATCTTTGGTGAATAACATTTGCCACCTGATTGTGCCTGTGTGTGTAGTCGGTCTGCGTGAGAGTGGTGCATGCTTCTGTTATGTGCTGGATGGTTTCGGGTTGCGTGTGACACTTGCGACATTTATCATTTGTTACTGAAGGATCTTTGATAATAAATTTTCTATAGTTTTTGGTGTTAATAATCTGGTCTTGTATAGCAATGATAAATCCTTCAGTTTCTGGGAATAAATTACCTATTTTAAGCCATTTATTTGAGGCAATTTTGTTGACGTGTGATTGTTCTAGGTCATGAGGATGTCGGCCATGAAGAACTTTTTTCTTCCAGTCATCAATTTTTTGTGTCTGCGGGTCTTCAGTAGCAATGTGTGAGGTATCTGATTGTTCATTTAAGTTAAGTGGGGTGTAATTGTGATAATTTTGGACTATGGTTTTATGGATGTTACTAGTGTGGGATTTTGTGTGAAAGAATATTTTTAATCTACAAACTTGTTTCCGCCATAGGTGTTTGGTGTCTATTAGACCTCTCCCTCCGTTTTGTCTTTTAATGGTGAGTAAATCTGCCATAGAGAGCTATGGCAGATTTAGGATGTAAGTTATTATGTTTTGTAAGAGTGGGCGTGTAGTTCGTTCTAATTGTTCTGTGTCTGTTTTTGTCCATTTAATCACTCCGAATGAATAAGTAAATATGGGGATATATTATTATTATTAATGAATCTCCACCTGAGCAGTTTTTCCTTGCTGCGACCAACCTGGGTCTGCAGTCTAGTTAAAGACTTCCAGGGCAGCCATGACAACTTATGTCCAGGTGGGAGATTTTCAGCAGGTGGAACGTTTGGGTCAGGTAAGGATGCACTACCTCGCCACAGCTTCAATATTTCCGTAGACCGCTCGCCAGTGAGTGGGGCGACACACTTCACAAAGCTGTTTCGACTTTTCAGCCTTTGCGACACGAAGGTATTTAGATGTAAAGGGTGTCGTGTGTCTGAAATCATTTTGGCTCTTTCGCTAGAGCTCTCCACTGCGAAGTTCTGGTGACGCTATTCCTGCCAGTGGGTACAGCATCTGTACCGGGTTCGATTTAAGACAACTAGTGATTTAGTAGATTTCGAAGAACGCGGATGAAGCAAAAAGAGTATGTAAGGATCGTAGCAGGTGGCGTTCTGCCTACCCTCATGGGAAATAAGGTGTGAGTTTATGTATGTCATGTATGTAGATTTCAATGAAATTCCGAATTCGAGTAAAAAACCTTGACAAGGGCTAGGTTAGGAAATTTTGTGTCCCGGTAGTCTGTAGGATAATATATCACTTCGGATATGTTAGATTTTCGATTGTCATTTCGTAAAAGTAACTGTCAATTTATACAGAGGTGAAACCAGTTTGCCACTTTCCTCGTAATAGTTTTCCCTCTTTAGCGATGTACTAGTAATTAGATGTCTGGTACCAAATAGGTATAAACACTTGGTATTGCTCAAACCTCCAAAATCTATTGGTCCAGTCATCCTGACGCAGACGAAAAGTCTAACAATCGAAAAAAAATTAAGTTCAAGAGCGAGCGAATGTTATAGGTTTTTTTTTGTGCTTTACTACAGGAATAGGGTTAATTCTGCCCATTTATAAAGAAAAGCTAGTAAACGCAAAGGACATATAAGATGTCAGAGCGAGCGAAGCGAGCTCGAATATTCTCGGATAAATTAGGTTATTTTTGTTTATACATAAGCAAACAGAATCGAGAACAGGAGTACCTACGAGCGAGTTCGAAAATTTTTACTTTCCGCCTTGGATAGATTTGTTTCTCTATAGTTGACCGAGATTTCGCATTCTCCGCCTGCCTACTGCCCTGACAGTGTTTACAGAAAAAGAGTAGAGGCGAACACTATTGACAAGGTGATGACCAAAGGACAGCAACCTAAAACGCTTACTAAGACGTTCTAGGTTACTGTATGCATACACAATCATTTAATTTAAAACAAAATCTAAATCTTTTCCACTTATGTATTTTCTTTCCCAACAGAGGGGTGCATATGCACCCTGCTGCCGACTCCCATGGCCAGCGACAACAGATTTGGACTTAGGGCTAAACGCGAAACCTCATATGATAGTTAGGCCAAATCTTGTAACAAAAAATTCACAACTGCTATCTTGGATTTTGATTTCGAACTCACAATCGATGTCGGCGCCCCCGAAAACCATGAAAACGACTTCCATTTCGAAGAATTTACATCCGCCATCTTAGATTTTCATTTCGACCTCACTATTGGCATCAGCGCCCCTGAAAACCATGAAAACTACACCCATGACGAAAATTTGAACGTATCAACATCGGTTTTTTACTAATATATTACATCGAGTTACAAAAAAAGGCACAGAACGCGTTCTGGCATTTCTTCATTTCCAGGACGCTTTATAGTCGTTTTTAAAAGAGGCCAAGACGCGAATTTCGCTTAGTGGTCGTTCTGAAATTGCCGATGTGATCGGCTTTTTCGCTCATTGAGCGTTTTCAGCCTTAAATATTGCTCATATAATAGTTATTCATTTATTATTATTGTAAACAGTAGTAAGAGGAGCAGTTAAGAGAAACCATTGTTTTTTTTAAATATTTATTACACGAAAAATACACTTAAATGCAATATAAAAGTAACAAAAACAAAAATATGAACTGCTTCAATAATTCACGCTAAATAGAATGCGGCTCGATGTAAATGCTTTGTGTTATACATAATCATAAGCTAAACTTAAAAGTTACTTTGACTTAGTGCTACAACACTTACATACTCATAAGCAATGTTAATAATATTAATTCTTTTTGTAAAATATAAATAAACACTGAAAGCAGTTGTAACAATGTAAACAAGTGTAAAAATACATAGATTTATTTCGAATTCAACGACCTTTGTATATAATATGGGCGGTCGCACAACATTTCTGACTATACAACACGCGAATGCATACACTGTGAACATTTTTACCAATCAGATCAGATCTGCAATCATGGCTTTTGCAATTCGCAAAATATAATAAGATTCATAAGTACTTTCATGTTAGAACATTATAATGTTCTCTCTAATCTCTTGGCGATGTCTCCGGCAGAAGGTCGAACCACATAGTTTTTGCTTCGCGGAAGTCGTACTGGTTGAGATGAACTAACACCTGCAATGGGAAAATATAACTTTTACTATCAAGCATGTTTATTCAAGTATTTGGATAATGAGTGCTTATTATCAGCCGCGTGGCGTCGCCAGCTTTTGGGCTAAGGGGGGAGGGGCGGCGGGGGGGATGTTAACCAGATTGTTTTAAGGGTCAAGTTTACTATTTACGGACGCTGCTAATTTTAAGAATCTAAAATGCAATAGCTAAATCTAATAGTACCTCGGTTACCTCAGATTGGTTACATTTTGGATACTTGTTTATATAGAAGTAGAAGTTAATAATTTTGAAGAGTTATTTGAAAAGGCTAGGAACTAAAAGAAAATTTAAGCTCTCCACTCCAGACTAGTTAGCTTTTCTTTAGAAATAGATGTTATTTAATAATAACGACTTAGGGCGACACATCCAAGAACAAAATGAACTGAGAGCGAGCGAAGCGAGCTCGAACATTTTAACCCCCTACCAAATTATTTAGTAAGGGCATCAAAACAAAACCGAGTTAAAGATCTGTTGGAGTTAATATTTCATAACAATGATGACACTGACATATGTTGAACGAAGTTTAAATGTGTCGCTCTGTTAAGTGAGCGTTTATGACATAGCTGGATAAGGAAATTCTTAGTTAATTTTCTGCTAATACTCCGTTAGTAAAGAACATTACCTGGCCAACAACCGGGCTGCCGCCCAAGAAGCCCTTGTGCGTGGCGACCGTGACCTCCACCTGTCTGGAGTGCAGCTCCGCTAATGGGATGACCCAGTCAAACTGCTCGTCGAATTCCGGCTGGCAGCTGTCCTTAACTACCTGCAAAACAATCTTACTGGTTAAAACATTTTTCGGGTCGGTACATTTGTTTTGATAGTATTTATTGAAAACAAAGTCAACCTAAAACAATAACAACACAATATATTCGGCTTTAATTGAGCTTGAACCGATCGGAAAACTGTTCGGTATTTACCCTTGCTAAATCATGGTTAGGTTAGGTTAAGAAAATGACCATTCTACACAAAACATTTTATTGATGCCAATCAATCCTGTTTCTAATACTGATCAAAAACTTCAATGCGACCGACCCAGGTTACAGTACTAAAAAAGTCAGAAATCGCAAAAATCTTTTCCCATAAGTTTTGTAAAATTTTACACAAAAAAATGTTTGATGTTAATCTCATCCTGTTGCTAATACTGATCAAAAACTTCTACTTGAACATACAAATCGATAATTTTGGGACATGTAGAAGTAGTACTAATTAAACATCGGGGTTTTAGGATTTTACTATACAAGATCAATGTTATTGACTTACCGCAGTTTTACGTTTGGTTTCTTTGGAGCGACCAGGCAGCAAGTATAACTTCACATAGGGGTCAGGCACGTTGGTCGGGTCCTTCAGTGGTATGTGCCTGTGAGATTGAATATTTTATAGTCACAATTTAAATACCAAATAAATAAGGGGAGAGATGAGATGGCGACTAAAAGAGAACTGTGGAAGAAAAAGACATGCTGCGCCGACCCCAAATAAACTGGGAAAAGAATTATGATGATGATGAAATAATGGCATTCAACTCAAATAACTTACATTATTTTGTGTACGACAACGAATAGTGTTTGGTTTTGCATGCTGTAGCGAAGTGAGAGAAGAATTCGTCCGAGTCCAGCTTCTCCAGCAGATCTGCATTAGAACACGAAAATTAGTGATTCAAAGTTCTAAAGAATGAAAAACATAAATAATTTAGTTGGAACTTACGTGGTCAACGAGGAGGTCCTATGTATTAGTTTAGGCGACTCGCGACCAGTTGGCGGAGCAGATTCTAGAGGCACTTCTACAAAAAAAAAAACAAATTCTTCAGTGCATTCAAAGCTGGGAAACGCAGGTAACAGGGAGGGTTCGCAGGGTTCTACCCAAATGAATGAAACGGCTGGGCATTACGGTTAGGTTTTTGTTTGACCAACGTACATCTAATTCCTACAAAAGATAGTTTTCTTTGCAAAAGGAGATAGAGTACTTACCAACTTCCTTTTCAATAGGTACTACAGGCAGCGGCTTTGGTAAACAGCTATCTAGGAGAGTATCCTCAATGTTCTTCAGCAGTGGTTCAGGAAGAACAGTGACTGCAACAATTTGGAATTTTAGTAACATTTATTTGACAATGGGTCCCGCACCGCAGCAAACAGCAACGCGCAGGTCGGGAAGATGATGGTGGACGATTTCAACTCTTTTCTTAAAGATTGGCCAATAAAAGCATTGTATAAGAACAAATGGCTAATTATTATTATTATTATTTAACGATAGCACTGTGGTAAAAGATTAGGAATCAGAAAAATTGGTAGCAGGCCTGAATGAATCACCTGGGTCAGTCAGGGGCGGCACAGGTTCATGAGAATCGATATCATCAATGGTGGCGGGCGCGGAGAGCGGCGCTAACGGAGTCACGGGTGGCGAGGGCTCCATTGGCGCCTCGGCTACTGACTCCTCCTCAAAGTCCTCTTCCTTGATCGCTTCCTTCAAAATCTATGGAGGAGAAAAAATAATTGTTAAACTGTTTCGTGATTGTTCATTATTTTGAGATCCCAATATTTCGACGTATATTCCGATATTTCGATATCGGAAGCTCAAAATAACGAACAATCACGGAAGATATGTAAGTGACAGGTTAAGTTTAGTTTTAAACCGTAAAAGCTTAAAACAGTGTTTAAAATAATTGTTGATTAAGTATATGTAGCTGGGGCGTGCCGTACAAAGAGGCAATTAGGCCTATCCTACACAACCAACAACGCCAAATAAAACAATACAAAATATTAAAAAAAAGGTAAAACTCTTGTTATAACACTTATAACAACTTGTCGCGTCCGTGTGACGTAACTCACACTATACTATAAGTACTACTACGCCCTGGACGGACTATTCAGGCAAGAACATTGGCAGCCTACATCTCATTGATAAATTTACGCATCTGGTGCATATTTTCGAGCGTATGAACGGCACACATGTATAGATTATGGGCGTAACTACTGTCAGTGTAGCTGAGTTGTGATTGGCTAACTAGATTTAATGAATGAAGAGCAGGGTTCCGAATTTGTGAAGAATTTCCCAGAATTGCGGGGAGTTCGAGAAACAGACTACACGCAGACTACCACGATAGTTTCCTTAATGTCTTTAGAGACAATTAAAAAAACAGGGTGGTATTGCCGAATTTCAACCTTCGAAAAAAATGATAAATTGTAAGGAATAGCAAAAGCCAAGCAAGCAATATAACTGTAAAAGTGTGAAGTGCTTTTTTTTAAGAGTGGGAAACGTGGTCCACTTAATTTTTCGCCTATTATGCTTAATGGCACAGTCCTAGCAGTGGTGAGCTGTTTCAGGTATCTGGGGCACCTTGTGACAGACGAATTTCAGGATGATGCTGACATTGAGAGGGAGCGCAGAGCATTAGCAGTCAGGGGGAACATGGTTGCGCGTAGGTTTGCTCGCTACTCGAGGGAAGTTAAGGTAACTCTTTTTAAAGCGTATTGCCAGACTCTTAACTCGAGCAGTTTGTGGGTAAATTACAATCAGCAGGCTGCTAATGCTCTGCGTGTCCAATATAACAACATTTCCAGGATGCTGATGCGGCTGCTTCGCTATTGTAGTGCGTCTGGTATGTTTGCGGAGGCGAGAACGGACGGCTTCCATGCGATTGTGCGCAAAAGGATAACTTCCTTGACACAGCGTGTGCGAGGCAGTATCCAAAATAAATGGATGTGCATTCTTTTGGGCGCTCACTAACACATTGTTTAAGTCCTATACTAACACAATTTTGATTTTATTATAAATTATTTAATTTTATGTAATGATAGTGTTGTACAAATTGATTTTTATTTTATTATATTTAATGTTAGTATTAATGGCTAGTTGAGTTTAATTTAATGGATTGTATGGATTATAATTATCTAAAATAAATGAAGTAATAATAATAATTGTGAATGTGAGGACTATTCGTCGGTATTTTTTTTTTGTTTGTTTGTTTTTTTCCTTTGGTGTTAACGATTGTCGGGCAGTTTGAGTACTATAAGCGACCTACCCAAGTGTCATAAATGAAATGTCCTTTCTTTGGTATTGTTCGTCGTGGTACTGAGCTCCTTGAGTTTTGAGTCGAGCTACACGATAACTGACAAATGATTGCACTGACTGACAGGACAAATCGTTGTGGTTCTTTCTTCAAAAGACTATCTCAGACACTTATCTGCATAGTCCTCGTGTGAGTTGACAACGATTATGTCTGGATCTTAAAAGAGATTTTGGCTGTTTCTTCTCAAGTGGAGTGAGGTACTACGAAACACCGGCCTCATCTATTTTAAAAAAAGACGACGTGTCTTTGTAAAAACCTATTAGCAAAATTAAACATTAATTACCAACCTTGAGTTGTAAAGACAAGATGATCTTGGACTCGGGGCCGGATCGCTGCAGCATAAGCGGCTGAGTCAAGAGACTCAGGTTCTTTTGTTTCAAGAGATTTGAGATTCCGTACGTCAGCTGGCCGAGCTGGCCTCCTGTTTTTGAATCAAGGACCTAAAATAAAGATTACGATTTACGTATTTGTACTTACGCAACTCCCAGCAACTTTCTACTCATACGAGCTGGCACTAAATCGGTAACGAATGTATGAATATATGTTGAGTGAAATCTGTCGGTAAGAATGCTTTCATCCCTATTTAACATTACGTTACCATCCACCGAAACTAAAAGGAGGCTCTCAAGAAGCAAATCTTTCAAATTATTGAACGTTTTAACAGTGGATATTATACACTGAATGTGTTTGTTCTGATACTGATGTGGCATGGGTATGATGGGTATGCTCTTATTGCCCATGTCTCATATACACCCAGGAAGAAGACAAATGAAGAATTTCGTGATTTGAAAATGTATGAGAAGCAGATAAGGCCTGGGTGTGGCAGGTCGTGGTGTCCCCTGCCTCCTCTCCTCACCTCGATAGGCCAGTTTTAGATCAGATTTCAACATAATCGTCCTCATTACCTTAATCTCCAAGTTATCGCACTCGGGGTTCTGCACCAGGAAGGAGTACCCGATCTCATAGACAGGGTCGTCGGTCCTCATCTGTACGGCGCTGTTCTCAGTCTTCTTGCCAACCGTTACCGTCAGGTACGGGTCGGGGCGAGATTGAGTACGCGCGTTCTGTGGAAATTGGATTATTTTTATAACGATACATAACTTTTGAAATTATCTTGCAATATTTGCATAGTATTAAACTTACTGGCAACTTCTTGCAAGAGTCGATGTAAACAGACAAGACAGCGGAGCTGAGATCTCCCGTCTTAATAAGTAGGGTTTCCGTCAGAGCCTGGAATAAAAGATTGGTAAAAATAAAAAATTTGGTTATAAATTGTATAGTATGAGACGTTTAGAACTATACTTACGCGGCTAAGCTCCGACACATCAGTAGTCAGGCGGTGCCATGAAAGACGCAACTCAACTTTACCATGTTTAGCTTCCTGGAGAGTTTGCCACTAAAACAATTGAATGTCGTTAATATAGCTCGCCTCGCCGTAAACATAATAATTATGATGTAAATATCGTAAAAGAGCTTTACTCACCGTGTCTAAACGACCGAAGCGTACTACTTGAGATATATCTAGCGAACACCTGAAAATTATAAGAAAATGTAGTCCCTTATCCCATCAAGATACTGTGAACTCTTTACCAGAACATAGTTAGCACGAAACGGTAAACATTTAAGAAAGTTAAATTTTGAAGGTGTATTCCCACCAGATGAAAAAATAACAACAACAAAATTGTTGTATTGGTGAGGCCATTGGGAAAAGAATCGGGAATACACCGTTTTAAACAAGAAATAGATTAAAATAGTGCATAACACAACATTCAGTGAACACAAGCAGCATGTGTAAGTATTGGAATACAGAAAGGAACGGATTGTGGACATACAGTTTAGATTAGGCCTTAGATTAAGGTAAGCTCCGGGGAATAATAAAAAAACGTTCATGATATTACATTTGAAAATTACTGTGATTATGTAGCGTTAAAGTAATAACCACATAAAATGTATGGCAATGAATGATTCCTCCCATTTGAAACGCAATAGAAACTACCGAGTGAATGTTAAAAACAATAGTAACGTGTTAGTATGGCCCATAAAACTGGCGCAGCGTTATGCAATGTGGGATTAAGTGTGAAATGAGTGCGTCGTGTGATGTTACAGCGCAATGTTCGGGCAGGAGCGTTTAATTTCAGTCTTGTGTGCGTGACGGTGTGGTCCGTGGTCGCCTTCAGTGGCAAGTATGTTAGTTAACTGTGAGAATGTATGTACATTGTCAATACACTTGTTCAGTGTCGTGGCAGCGACCGACCTGCCCAGTTTTTCGTCCCGTCCCGTGCGGTCCCAGTCGTAAAGCTTGATGACCAATATCGCCGTGCTGGTGCGGAGTACTGACTGTTACAACCCACCATGTTATATACAAATACATACATATTACGCTATTCTTAATCGACGGGAGATTAGAAATTAGTTTATGTTTCTGTACATTTTTTTTGCTAAGTAATTAATAGGTTTCAGGTTGTATAGGTACTTGTTAAATTATGTCAAAATAAGCGCAGGTGTTAAAGTTATTCTTGTAAATTAATTGTATGTGTATCTTTTTAGTAGTAAAGTAATTGAATATTTCAAACGGTTAACACTAGTCAACTTGCCACTTGGATTAAGTATCACATTGTATGTCCCCATATATCTATCGGTATTCCTATTTAGGCAAAAATCAATCTCACACACAACAGCTGTAGATATAAAATAGAACACCAAAGTAGTAAAAACAGATAAAACCAAGATGAATCTTAGCATCACCGGCATGAGTTTATGGCTGGTAAATAAAAGTTGGGCTACGCAACGCAACGGTGATAATAAGAGTCAAGATTAAAAAAACAAATAAAAAAAACACGGCAATGAAATGTCGCTAGTGTGTCAATGCACGAGTAGCGGCGGAGACGGACCTGCCAAGATAATCATCGTTCTGTATGCCCATGCCAGGGTCCCAGTCCCAGAGCTCGAACTGCAACACTTGACTCTTCCTTGAGCTTATTATCGCCTTGGGACAAAATCACAATATTTCTACATATTAGTTTTATGCCAAACTTTACCTAAATACAATTCTTTCATCAAATTTTGAAAAAACTATTGGCCCGATTTCCTACCCCAGACCATCTGGCAAGTATATCGATTTGTGTTAACAACAGTAAAGAGGTCGCTACGTCAAACATTCCAGCAACCTCTCAAATGTTGTTTTGTCATGCCTGAATATCAGAAAATTTAGAAGAAAAGAGAATAATTAATTAAAAAGACATGTCTAGGTAACTCACCTTCACCTTCTACATACTAAGTTCTAAATGCACTATGGACTACACATGCAGCTAAATTAGTTAATATGTAATGGGAGAATCTGCAATTGTACTGTTTACATGAAATTTCAAAATACGTTATTTACATTAAAATATAAAACATGATTCAAACAACATTACAACTTTGTCTAGATCTCTCATTACTTTGTATCGAGGGTCTCATTCCAAAGAGCACAAGGACTCAGGTCGCATGACCTGCTAATATCAAGTTTACGCTGCTTTGAGACAACACCACTCGACGACTGCTTATTAATTTCTATGCAGTAAGCCATCCAGTTGACAGTGGGACGGAGTCCACATGACGTTCATGCCACTGTAACTATCAGACAAGCGTCGCGTTGGACGATGTTTAGAAGCTTATCGGGACAGTTACATTGCGTGAAGCGAGTGCAACCATGTGCGTAGCGTATACCCGGTTCCTTGCGCCCTGCCCCCCCTCCCCTCCCCCGCCTGCTCGCCCCGTCACCGCGTGCACGTACTTACTTGCCGAGCTTGTCGTCATTGTTCCCTTCGTCCTTGTCCATCACTTCTATTTCCAACGCTTGGCCCAGAGATTGCATTATACGCGCCTGTATGCCACACGCGCATAGTCCGACGCAAACATAAGTGAGGAAAACAAAATCTTGTTCATAACTACTTACTTGGAAACATTTCACGACCAAATTCTGCGTGCGGGTTACGCCCGCATTAAACCTACGTACTTATTACTTAGTTACAAGCATATTTTACATTATTAATATCGTTAAGCAAAAATAAGTATATTTTTAACCTTGTATGGTAAAGTAATTTAGAGTTTGGAATAACTAGGACTGATATGACACCACCGGGTAGATTTTCTAGAGCAATTATATAACTTATTGAAATTAAACTCATTGGTTTTTAGATTTAAAAAGAACCCAAGTTATAATTTTCTCATGCAAATAAATCATTAAAAAAAAATGCTTTATAACCACTCGATTGACTAAATATTAAAAAAAAAACAAAATGCCTTTTAATATTAAGAAATGGCATTCTCTGAGTAGAAGAATGCTTACTAGCCTTTCCCAACTATTTTGGGGTCGGCTTCCAGTCTAACCGGATGTTATATTTAATTTTCATGGACACTTGGGCAGGACGGTGCCAGTAAGCAATCTTAATTTTAAATTAAATAAAAATGCTCTGATGGTCATGCCCATTCCTGATAATGCTTTTAAAATTGAAATAGCAAAATATTATTATTAAATCTCCTTCACCTATTTATATAAATGTTTCCTGTCAAACGGAGACAACATAATAGACTAACTAATTTAGCCTTGAATAAATTATTTTATTATGTTGCTACTTCAATTTGCCAGACAGCGTTTAACTTGCAATTCTCGTCATGAAGAGAAATTTTAGATAACAAATGCACGTGACGAAGATTCGTGATTCGCAATGCAATCGGATACATCAGAAATGAGCCAAGACATTACCTCACTTACCAAATATATCCAAAGCCCGATTAATTAAAAAAAAGCAAGCACATCTCAAATGTTATATACCAACATTAAAGAAAAAATAATTGTGTGCTCGCTAAGCAAACTGTTGATTCTGTTAAAAGTCTAAATATAAAATACTACTTTAAAAAAGTATTAAGTATATGTCCCATGTGCATAAATTGGTAAAACTATTAAGGAAAGATAAGGGTGATTGGATGGTTTGCCTACCTCGCACCAGTAGTCCCAGCGGGGGTTCACGTTGTTGTCGATGTGTTTCGTCTTCCATTGCTGCGCGCCCACAGTTATGATCGCGTACGGATCCGACTTACCCTTACCTAAGCAACAAATACAAATTCTATTAAAACGCAATGCTTTCACGAATGATCTTATCAAGTGGAAGCGAAATTGTTTCGCAGTTATATTATCTAACTATGTTAGGTATTTTAGATATTCTCACCAATCATTGAAACATCCTTCCTCATGAGATTCTGGGCTGAGACGAGATGAATACGAAGCACACCCTGTAAACATGATTCTACTGTCAGTACTTTTAAATAACAAAATCCATCAAGCTGGAGACATACTGGATATTTCGTTCACAAATCAGGTCTAACAAATGACTGCAGTTCTTACCTCAGGGTCGGGCATTCTCAGATCTACAGTAGGTATTTCGTCACTCAATTTAATAGGCAATTTATTTGGTAGCACCATCATCTTCGCCACTTGCTCTATGATACAGCGACGAAGAATATCACTAAAACAACAATCATAAAGATTTATTCAAAAGGTATTCTGTAAGAATTTGCATTAATTCTTGCGGACTGCTTAAACTGACCTAAATCCAGGCATATCTAGAACATCGGCCGCCCCGACCAAGTTAAAGTCAATTGACGGATTGTTCAGGAAGAATATTTGTAGTCCTCCCACTAAAGGCATATTGGTGATCAGGGGCTTCATCACTATACGCACCATACCGTGGATCTATAACATAAAAAAGAATATTAGAAATAACCAATTTCTTTGGTTAAACTTTGACTGGTCTACTGGTCGAACTCTTACCTGAAGATCTTTAATGCCACCACGGATGCGTTGCAGGACAAAGGAGATATCACAGTCACCAGCATAGCTGAAAACAATTTTAATATGTTTAATACCGTTCTAATAGGTAAGTAGACTAACGTTCCATAATTATAAGAAATTACGGTGACAAGACAAACGCAAATGTTTGTCTAGAATTCTAGATGTATTTGAGGACAAGACAAACTCTTAATCTTCTTACGTGCATCCACAAAGTTAACTATCGACAAATTATCGCTCTTATGATCATAGTGATAAGGATAAAAAGTGGTCGACCAGGTAGGTAGGTACGTAGACGACCGACATTCCGTGTAATACCTACCAACACTCTTAAGCAAATAGATGACTAATCTATTCCGAATCTTTACGTTTCAATGCAGTATCATAGAGTTACTTACAATAAGTCGACATCCATGATGATTTCATCCCTAGACAGGTTCTTGTCGTAAACCTTCACACCCCCAACCCGCGGCGCCTGCAAGGATTAACACCCTCGTTACAGGTACTACAAAACTTTTATAGCACCGATGACGTACGAAACCGTGGAAAGCAAATAGCATTGAAATTAAACTACCTTCTTTCATACCGTCATACGTCAATTTTTACGGCAATGACTTAAAATTGAATTATAGGTAAGTACTAACTAGATAAGTGTTTTAGTGGTTTTACTTTGAAACGTTTTGATAAAACTCTTGATTATTGCAGTTATAAGAACGTTTATTTCCTATTGGATTAGTACTTCAAGAATTGATTTTACCTTGGGCTAAGGATTTTACAGATAAGGTACCTAATGTACCTATGTTGACTGCTTTTGAACATGCGATAGACTATCTGTAGTATCAATAGTTTAACTAAAACGATACTTACGATAGTGCCAAGAATCATGCGTTCGAATCTGAAGCCGTTAAGTTTGTAGTTGGCCAAGCTCTCCGCTACTGCTGGTTCAATGGACTCCTTCAGCAGTTTGCGACCGTAATGGTTCACGTTGGGCCATACTTGGAGGAGAATCTGCGATCATAACATGAAATTACACTTATTGTGTAATAGAGGCGAGGCCATCCATGACTGTTATACTGTTAACTGAATCAGCGTGAATTCAGAATTTGAAGTTCAGAACTTGAGCATTAAATTTTGAATTTCGAAGATAGATAGTTGAGTTTGACAGGTTCTCAACCTCAAATTCTAAAAATACAGAATTCGACAGTAAGTTCCCAACCGATAACCCCAACATCACTTTGCTCGATATGGGTATCGAACCCAAGAGTACCCAGGACCAGGACCTCGCGCTCAGGCTCACAAGTCCTGTTCGTGCATTTCTGTATTAGAAGAAGCGCAACTTTTAGCCAATGTTTGATTTATTATAGTTTTAATTCAAATTATGATTGACCCATATTACATTTCGTAGCATATCGCTGAACATACCTAGACATCAACCGCATAATTAATGTATTCCCAGTGTTTTCCAGTAAAATCAATAGGCGCGCTGCGAACACTTTAGGCCGTGGGTGGGGAACTAGATATGCGAGTATTAACTCGGTGTGGGAGGTAGCTAAGTAATTCACTAAATTGCTAGATTACATACCCTATTCAGCCATTCGGCGCGTTCAACGTCTGGGAAGAATACCTGTAAATGTTTGTCAACTGTCAGTTTGCATTTAGATGATGATAAATTAATTGCTTACAACGCATCGTGATAAATACATAATTATGTCGTTACAAACGCGAGCGCGACATCAAAGTTTTTGGTCAATGACATAAGGCCTAAAATGCAATGATTGAGGCGGTTAGTGAAACATGTGGCTTTACTAATTGTTTAAATGCTATTGCGTCTAAATCATTTAATTGGTACATTTTAGTTTTCTGTTTACTTTGATAGAAAAAGGTGTTGAGGTCGATCGATCGATGCGAATGATGTCATTGACCTATGAGGTAAGACGTGAGGCGTTGTATCAGAATGGTTTAGGGTTGCGCCACATCTATCAGCTCGTAATCGCATTTTTCCATGCCCCTATCTTTTTGTGTCGTTCAGAACCGTTATTTGCTAGAGCGAGAAATAGATTTCGTGCTGATGGATGTGGCGCAATCCTTATGTGAAAGTAACGTACCTACCTATTACATAATACAATCGTTCGACTGTATGGTGAAATTGCCCAATTGCCGTTTTGAACAAAAACAAGTTACAATTTACGACATATATGTAGGTATTTTTTCCAATTCGATTAGATTTTGCCTGGATCGATCAGTTTCACGCCAATCAAAGTAGTTTCGTGATGAACTTATTTTTAGAAATGACTGGATACAGATCATGAGAATATTTCTTTTTTACTGGAGTAAGTCTCGCTGTCCTAAGTCCAGTACAAAACGCTGCTGTTTAATAAATTCGTAATCGAAAAGATTAAAAAAATATTACAGTTGTTTTATCACAAGGTAGGTACTATGAGAAGTCCCGAGTTAATTTTTTTGGGCTATATGCAAATCCATCATTCCATCACTTCCTGCGGTTGACATAACCGGAAATAAGTCACTAATGCAAAGAAAATATAAAATAGTATGCAGTAATAACCTCCTCCAGTTTATGTATTTTTGGACACGATCCAAATTACAGTTAAGATAAATTGGTGGTTTAATAATACCTATCTAACGGGGTGCATTAAAATAGCCTCCGCAAGTGCTTGGTTGCTGACTGGCTAATATGACGGCATATATTAATTTCTTATACCTATTTCTAGATAGTGGTGATCGCGAGAAACATAATTAAAGAAGATTTTTTATTGAATTCATTAACACAAAAACGAATTTTATTTTTATTGTTATGATATTCACACGGAACCAGATCTAAAGATAATGTTCATATATCTTACCCACGACGGCAAGTCGTCGAGCTTAGCCAAAACAACATCTTTCTCAGACGATGAGGCCGTGGCCTTGGCCAAGTTGCGTCGGTACTCGTTCTCCCTACGCCATTGATCGCGCAGTACCGTCAGAATAACGGGTCCGATCAGCCACGCCACGCTCCATTGCATGTACCCTACCAAGTACACCACACCGACCACCGACGCCTGCAATAATAGTTGACGAAGAGAGAATATTCATAAGATCATAACTGACCATTCAAAGAACTGTAGAATTTATTCCTTTTTGAATTGAGGCCTTTGCCCAGCAGTGGGACAGCACAGGATAATTAAAAAAAAGAAAAATATTGGTGGTTTTTACAGGGCGAGTGTTCCGCAATAGTTATCTTGTTATATAATAAAAGTACTATTTCCTAGTCCACTACAACTGTATGATAAGATTATTCCAATTGTGTAATATTGTTTTAATTGGTTATTATAGCTTATCAGGTAACAGGTTTGTCCAACAATAGATTTTTGAATTATGTTATGCTTCTACAAATAAGTGGCTAAGGGTTTACTTGCATTTTTATGTTTTTTTAAATAACCTTCTTAAAATGAAATTGAAATATAACGTATTATAATGACCATAACATAGAGAATTGATTCAATTCAATTTAATTTATTCAGGAAACAATTCACATTGTGTTTGAAATCATACTATAAATAAATAAAAAAATAAGAATAAAATCACATTCATAAAAATTATAAAATTAACACATTCATGGTAAAAACAATACAAACAATTCATAAAAATAAAACATACAAAAAAGACACAAAATTTAATACAAAAAAAAAAACAAAAAAAAATATATAGAAAAAAATACAAAAATAAAATAAAGTCTATCAAATACAGACATTTCTTCAATAGGAATGCTTTGAGTCTTGACTTAAATGAGATTTTATAAATAATAGTTTTTAAGTCCAATGGCAACCTGTTAAAAATCCGCACTGCTTGATATTGAGTACTATGTTGCACAATATTAAGTTGGGGTATTATTTTGTTTTTAAAATCTAAAATATAGAGGCTGGGCACAGTATGAATTTTTTAATTTATAAAGTGTGGCCGACAGCTCTCTATTTGCGATATCCGGACCATGGTTCGTATGGCTCTCTATTGGAGCACAAAGGCTCTCTGGCAGTTATATTTAACTTTTTTCGCAAAACTGAACACTATATCTCAACCTTGATTCTATTAGAGCATAATATACCATTTTCAGGTGTTTTACGTCTATTACGTCTCTAAGACTGCGTAAGGCATAACACGCTGAGGAAATATACGAATCAATGGCTTGCAATTCGTTTTTCCAATTTAAATATTTGTCAATGTATTTGTATTTGCCTAGGAACTTTACCTCATTAACTATGTCAGTTTTAACTTCATTAAGTGCGATCGTCATGTTGTCTTTATTACGAGCTGTTGTACTAAATAACATTATTTTGGTTTTTTCAGTGTTAATTAGAAGCTTGTTACTTTCAAAAGAAGATTTAAAAACTGCCAACACTGCATTAGCCTTAGCGGAAAGCGCTTGTATGTCGTTAGCTTCCACTATTGCGTTGGTGTCATCTGTGTGTCGGGAAACATTGAATTAATGTAATTTATTAAATCATCCGTAAATAATATAAATAAAATAGGCCCCAAAATCGATCCTTGGGATACGCCCGCTAATATATCTTGCATATTACTAATATCTACATAAATTTTTCTGTTTCTTAAATATGAAAAGAAAAGTTGTAAGGTTCTGCGTCTCACACCATAATGCACCAATTTTGCAATGAGTAATTTATATAGCGTCCCCTGTTCTGACATTTTTTTGGTATCCAAATTGTCTTAAGTGCAAGACCTTGTTAAAATTTAGATGAACTACAAGTCTACTATTAATAATTTTTTTTTATTAATAATGTGTTATATTTAGCATTCACCTACATATTTTTTAATTATTGTGTGGTCAGTGTCTAATCTGGTGTCAGAGTTTTTATGCTGCCCATGGGCCTCTAAATGGCTTTACATGCCATCGATAAATATCTCTCAGACATGCTGGTTTCCTCACTATGTTTTCTATACAACTAAAAAAACCTACACATTTATACACCATTCTTCCTCATTCTATAAATTGTTAACACATCCCGCCCTGTGGGAAATAATTTAAGAGCATGACATCACCATGTACTGTTGAGCATATAATGTAAAAATTATACTTATATGTGTTTGTTTGTAGTCAGTTACTAATGTGTGAGTTGTGTTACCAATTACACTGATAAGCATTCCTCACCCTGTAAATATTTCTACTGTTTACTTGAGTTAGAATTTTAGAATATTATATGACAGTTTTGTAAGACAAGTATGTACACCACCACGGGACAGTTTATTTACATTATGAAATGAGGTGATTGTTATTCAAACAATGACATTATTATGAGTTTGTTGAATGTTTCTTTTTAATGAGTCTTTAAGTGTATGATATGGTAGTCTATGATATTTGGACACAGGCTTCATTTTATTACTTAGTAAAACCTTCTACCTAACAAAATAAAAACAGGAAGTAATACTTGAAGGTTGAATGGCCGGCTTATGATTCAAAGCAGAATACTTCAAGGTCACGCTGACTCATCTCACGACATCCTATTTTGTTTGGACAATGTGGTCACACAGCCAATGCATTTATATTCTAATAAGAATGCACTGATGACACCATCTGCCCTAAAATAACCTCAATATAAAGAATAGCTATTTAAATGATGACATACCTTCTTGAAAAATCTGTATATCATGGACAGCACATTGCCAGTTTCATCACTGCTTGGGGGCAAGGCAGGTCTACTTGCAGACACCATTTTCTTCTCATCACTTGCCTAATAACATAATATTTATGATAGAAAAGCGTCTTTCTACATAATAAATATAGAGCAATAATATTACGTAGGACTTGGCATAGGGAATGGGAAAAAATAAACAGGTTCCAGGAGTACAAAGCTCAAGTATTATGGAATTTTGAATCAATCTACTAGATAATAATAAGTTACAATTTTTTTTTTAAACATTTTCGGAAAAAACGCATACTTACGACAACAAGTCATATTTATATATAGACTCGAAACATGTACGAGGTTTTTATAACTAAAAATACAGAAAATAAAAGAAAATATCTAAAAGACGTACCATGCTGAACAGTGGAGTGCAGTGGTTGATAAACGAACAAAAACTAAACACAATACAAAATAAACCGATTACCGAATGCTAATTTCCTGGCGAGACTAGCGCATTGTACTCCGCAATCTTAAGTGTTCGATTTAATAGGCAACTATACGCAAATCATAGCATATCATTTGATTGCTTTTTTGCTTGGATAAGGGGAAGTTTTACAACTTTTAGTACTTAGCGTATGTTTCAAACGCTTTGCCTCCGCCCGCACAGCAACTTTTTTGATAATAATTTAAAATCAAATTCGACCTTGTGACGAGTTGCCGACTTGGCAATGACAGCTGTGAGTGACGGCCGCTGCCCACTGTCAAATTGAGTTTGACATCGTACAAGTTACCATAAGAAAAAAAATTATAGAACCAGGCATGGAATTTTTTTATACTACCGTACAATCCATCCATCTCTGTGCCGTGAGTCGACCTTCGATTTACATATATTATACAAGCTGTTGCCCACGACTTTCGTTCGCGTGAAATTACTATAAAAATATTACTTCCCTTTTTGAATAGGATTTTGTTAACAATTTCAAGGGTTTTAATTTTTTTGAACGGAACCCTAATTATTTTTTTAAATAAAGGTAGCCTAAGTTAGACCTTATAATATCAGCTATCTGCCAGTAAAAAGTCCAATCCAAATCGGTC
The DNA here is from genome assembly GCA_905163415.1 of Noctua fimbriata. NCBI lineage: Eukaryota > Metazoa > Arthropoda > Insecta > Lepidoptera > Noctuidae > Noctua > Noctua fimbriata. The sequence goes on along the minus strand of LR990922.1, from coordinate 12,210,264 downwards.
CATCCTTTTCGGAGATTAGGCGGCACAAACAGACAGACAGACTAAAATTGAAAAAAATGTGTTTTTGTTATAAGTTCCGGCTAAATTTTCATACGCATTCAGTAAAGAGCTGTTATTTTGATATTTCAAACAAACACTGCAATTTCATTCATTTGTATTAATTGATGGATAGATAAATTGGGTTAACCGTGCGTATTGCCCGATTACACTTAGGCAACCTCATACTACCTAAACCTATTCGCAATCATTGTGTTTCTTCATGTATTAAAATTCCTAAAAAGTGTTTATCAGAACAACTAAATCTATCGATGTTATCCGGTTTTGATCGTGAAACGATGAGGCAAACATTTTGGTCATGAGCGCTCGCATGGCGTCGCCAGGGGTTAGTTATAAATTTTCCTGCCTGACTTAGCATTAGTCAGTACGTAATAAACGGTAGCGTACAGTAGAACCACACTGGCTATTATATTTTTAGGCTAAGAATGAGCCTCTGAGTAATCTCAATACCTCTAGAAATCTACACATTTTCTTTGAACTAACGCACGTGGTCAGTACTTTAACATAACCTTTTTTTTTTAGTGTGGGATATCATCAAATGACCCCTCCCGCTCTGGGCGGAGCGGAAGGAAGTGTTAGACTTTTACTGACTAAAACCCATCCATGTTCCTCCGTTGCCCTTTGTGTTTCAGGGCCGCGGTATCTCTTTCGAACAGTCCCGCAGCCCCGGCAGGCATCGACCCTTGCGGTCCCCTTCCTTGTTGCTGACATCTCTTTGAGGCGCGCGTGGAATACGTACGCGCCGTCGGTACGTCATGTCGTCATAAGTCGGCTGGACGGAATTACTCACCGACCACAGGCCCGCACTTACGGTGGCCGGGACCCACCACGTGGCTCCCGACGCCCGGGGCGTCTTCCGCGGCGGCTGGGACGTGAGGTTCTTTCTGTCTCACGTCCCGCTACCTCCTTCGCTAGCACGACTGCTTCGCAGAAGGGGGTGCTTCCCATTCCCTCTCGCTCCGGCAAATGGATTGAACCAGGGCCGGACACGAGAGGTCGCCGCCGCCCATCGCCGCTACGAGGACGTGACGGTGCTCCGCCTAAGCGGGGCAGACCTCACCGGTGAGGACCTGCGTCGGGCGAAAAGTGAGGGCGCCGTGGTGTATCTCCAGCCACTCCTCAAAGAGGGGACTTATCGCCAATATTGTGGCGTGCCCTGCACGGGGTTGCCAGAGTCGCTCTTTTCATGTCACCATGAGGTACTTTAACCCTGCGAAAAAACTGTTATCACAGAGGTGTTTTTCTATGCCTCTGGATTGGCACTCGTATTGGATTTTCGCATAATCGACCGATAGAGACAAAGGCTGAAATAAATTTGGGACTCCTGGTCCCATTTAAGTCATTCATAAAATTTTAAAATACATATTAATTCAAAGCATGACGTTAAAATTTTGGTGCTCGCTTCGCTGTCGCCAATGCAGATATCCTATGAAGGGTCGAAACAATTCTAACCTGTCGAAGGTAGTGTTTTGATCGCTTCGCTCGCGAGAGTGGTCTGGAATTTATCTAAAGGCAAACATAAGTTCATTAAGTTATATCTACTTTTGAATAAAAGGACTCAAAAAAACTTCCTACACTTTTCAAATAACTCGACAAAGTTAGTAACTTCTACTTCTATATGTGTAGAAAATCTAAGCAATCCGAAGGTGCTAACATTTTTGAGGCTGCCGACGTCCTTAAGCGCTCGTACTAAAAGGTTCGTTCACAAATGTGCTGCACTGTGCGCGAACAAAAGTTAGGCACAGCTTTGCCGGTGGTTACGGATCTGTGGCACAGATTTTCGCGCACATTTTTTGGTGGAATCGTACAGGATTAAACGGAGATGGTAACTGAAAATGGCGCTAGCATATTCAGTCCTCATTGGTCAGATTGAGACTTGGACTTAGCTATGGTAATCATCATCTATACAAATAAATAAAGTGTCTGTTTTTAATTTCAAACTAACAGGTTTTGACTGAATGCTTATCACACACTGCTTGCTTAATATCAGGGATGTTATGGAGCTCCGTAACCGTAACCGAAACTATCGGATATCCGAAATAAAAATATATCCGTAACCGTAACCGTTTCCCAAGTTACGGATAGTTTTGTATAAGGGCGGAGTCTAAATAAAACGATAAGTTTCGACAGGTTTTTATTTAACCGCTCGCGCGCCACGTGAATATTGCAGTATATTTGTTATTTCAGATTATAATACCAAATGATAACCTAGACTAGATAAAACCTATAAATAAAACCAAATAATTACACACTATTTGTGTTTATATTTTACTTTAATCTAATATCCGTAACCGAAACTATCCGAAACTAACGGATAATCCGAAATAATGACATATCCGTAACCGTATCCGAAACCGATATAATTTTATTCCTAGATCCATATCCGTATTCAGAACCGAAATATCATATCCATAACGTCTCTGCTTAATATACGGTAAGTAATACTCGTATTACAAATCTTTTTTTTTTTAATTTTTGTCTTTTTGTTACAACTAATCTCTGAAATGGCTGAACCAATTCTGACGGGCCTTTTACGTGTTGATAAGGAGTAACTTAGGATGGCCGCGGGGCACAGCTAGTCTTCAATAAGCTTTTACGAGTCTTCTAATCACCCCATACATGCTCGTTTCACTTTGAGGCGGCGTTGCGCTCGGTTCACATCTAGTTTTTAATGTGAGTGCATTCTGCAATATTTGATCACGCCTGTATTCCACGTGGGCATAAGCAGAGGTGTAGCTATAGTACGCCCACATTTCGCCAATTATCTTTTATTGTCCAAAAAAATAATAAAACCATAAGTATCAGGGCAGAGGAAACGAGGCCCACGCCTGTACCGCGGCCAACAATACGCGCTTAATCTTTGACGGACTACAAGTGGGCCTGTGTTCTCGTGGGCGTACGTTGACCCTTTCAGAGGTTTTGAAGCAATTCTAAATATAATATAAAAAGTGCGACTTTCGCTTCATCATCATCATCATTTCAGCCGAAAAGTCCACTGCTGGACATAGGCCTCCCCCAAGAAGGGGGGTTTTACCATAATCGCCACGCTTGGCAGGCGGGTTGGCTATCGCAGTATGGTTGTTGTAGAATCAGAGAACGCTGCTGCCCGACTTTCGCTTACCTAGGCAGTTTGTTAGCCTAGCTCAACCGATACGATTCAAGACCTGCATCTCCTATGTATGGTATACGCTTTTCTCCCATGGACCTTGCAGGCTTCATTATTATTAGAAAAAATCATTAAAGCATCTCCTTTCAGAAAACCTTTTTATATTGGTTTCTTGAAGTTCTGTCAAAAATGTCAGTATCATTCACAGAACATCAATATAATACCGGGTGTCATTGCTTAGGTGTTCTACTTTTTGATTAATATTATAAAATCGTTTCAATAAATTTCTGTAGATTTTATATAAAGAAGCGTCTCTAAAAATGATGCAAAGCGCAAAACATAAAATACATTCTACAGGTAAATCAAGATCTTCAATTTTAGGAAGCACAAAGTCGTGTAATACGGCCAAAACTTCTCAGTTACGACGTAAATCTAGCTGTTGTAGTCGTAAAAGTTCCAAGTCCAAGATTTTCAACTTGCATAAAAGAATGGTGGACACTTTTCAGGGGTTTGTACATCAGTTGGATGAGTTATTTTTGAGTTTAAAAGCTGAAGAACGTTCAAAATGCAACGGATATAGCCCCGAGTACACAAACTACCATGATGTCTGCGACAAGTTACGCCAAGAAGTGCTAATTGCAATCGACAAAGTTGAAATAATACCATTAAAATTTACAGGAAAAAGTTGTAACGAAAAAAAAATGGAATTTCTTCATAAAATGAATAATTTGACGTATCAGCTTTCAGATATTCGGTGCCAATATCACATGGCAATCAAAAACTTCGATTTTAGACGACCATAACTATGTACAATAATTGAAATAAGTAACTAAATCAATTCTTTATAAGTCATTCTTTATTTTCATTTTCAAAGAAACAATATATGCATACGTATAAAAACATTCCACGGATATTATAAGACAAACTGACATCATTTCATAAACTAACACAATAAGAATTTTGAAAAAAAATGAACCTTATACTCAATGTTCTAGCGTCATCAACTAAGTACTTAAATATGAAGTAACATATAATATAGTAATGTAGTTGGAATGATATTTTTCATTTAACAATAAATAGGACTGACAGACAAAGACATGAAATTACAACCACCATGTAATAATGTAGTCATCATGTACCCATCATTGTCGTCTTAGATTATACATATAAAACAGTATCTACAATAATGATTACTTATAATTATAAGTCGTTTTATTAAAAGACCTCCATTTTACTTATTATGTCCACCTAAATTGCGTGAATTCGTTTATTTGATGTGTACATAATGGTGGAATGTGAAAGGAGGATTATAACATGTTACAGGCGGTGTAACATGTTATACTCCTGTGATTTAAAATAATTTCACATCCCGAATGAAGTTAAAAACAAGTAAACATAAAATACAGAGGTATATAAAAATCTCAAATGTTTTAACATAGTAAAATTCAAATATGAACTATATTTACATGTATACAGAGTGCAAGAGACATCGACGCTCAAACGATTACCACGGATTCAGTACATCTCCAGGACCAGTGGAGGTATTGCAGAACTTTTTTTATATTACCGATGGAAAATTTCTATGAGCAGGGTTCGAAATGATGTTCATAATACGTGGTAATCGTTTGTGCGTCGATGTCCCTTCCACCCACCCTGTCTAAGTTTCAAATACATTTTGTTTTAAAAAATTCATTAAAATCTTATTTATTAATTTCAATAATAGCTTATAGACTAGCTGATAAGAGATACTCAAAGTTAGAAATCTAAAGGCACATTTATTTCCTAAACATTACGACAAGCGTCAATATATTGGCGACAGCGAACCCCGCGTTGCCTTTTATTATTCAGTTCCAAAAGTAGCAAATATAACGTTATGACACTATTGCGAAGAACACGTTGGTGAATTCGGATACATTTCAAAATAAAGGTACAATTTAGACAATTAACAAAAAAATGCATGATGGGTTTAAATCTATACTTAATATTACAAATAGAACTATTGTTGTCCTTATTCAAAAAGGTAACACAACATTTTCCTCTAACGTTAAGGTGATGTTGTAATTGAGTCTTAATTAATGAGCACCGAAAATTATTGCATATTTTAACACATAAAACACATGCTCTTTGGATACGGTAAGGTAGCCAACAAAAATTCACATTATCTTACCTTTCTGGAAAATTACTACTTAGAAACCCCAGGTTTTCATGAAAAAGTCATATTTCACATAAAATATAACTTTCAGAAATATTTTGACAATTTGGATACGACGTATTACAGAGCTACAACACGCAAAGGATACGCGCACTTACATAACCTCCACTTTTCTTAGAAGTCGGTTAGAAATAAGTTGTGCATTTTGTGGGCTATCTTAGAGCATCCATACAATTAAAATAATGTAGCTGCAACACAACTCTTTACTATTTCGACAGACAACATGACGACAACATTTATGGTAATCTTGTGATGATCTTGTACAAAATAAAAGATGATCAAATAGTACACTTTCATTAATCTCCTAAATATCTTCGATCAAGAATTTGTGAACAAATGTAGTAATAATGTTTCTAGAATGACTTCTTTAGAAACAGTGTTTATTTCGGTGACAGACGTGACTAAAAATATGCACTATAGGTGACTGCCACGTTCACAGCACACGTTCCATTTACTATTCCGCGCCATCGATTCACGTAAAAAAAACTGGTCTTGTAAAAGACTGGTAATCAGCTAAATAAAATCTCATTGAACTAAATATAGTTATGGAAGACCATAATAACTCTTTCTCCTAAAACATACGCAAATAGTCGAGGTGTAAGTACTATTTGGTACATCAAATTAAGTACTATCTTACTTAAGCGGTGAGATTTTTGATACGGTCGAGCAGCGCATCACAAGTCTTCTTGGCGTCTCCGAGCAACATAGAAGTGTTGCTGTTGTAGAAGATTGGGTTGTCTACGGCGGCGTATCCTACGCCCATCGATCTCTTCATTACTACCACCTGAAATTGTTGATATTGGTATAAATGTTAAATAAAGTACTAGATACAAGTGGTAAGCATACAGGGAAGGGTAATATAAAGGCTATTAATAGCATTAAACTTAGAACATGATGATTTTTTTCTTTTTTGTTCCGTCCTGTTGAATTTATTTGTTTTATTTGTGTTTTGTTATTTTTTTTTTTTTGTAATTTTGTTTGATGCACGTCATGTCCCTGCGGCAAATAAATATATTTTCTTTCTTTATTAGTTTACCTGATTCGCTTTCCAAACTTTAAGTACAGGCATGCCTGCGATGGGTGACTGGGGGTCGGTCTCGGCTGCGCTGTTCACTGTGTCGTTAGCACCTACACAAACAAATTAATGTTAGCATTTAAACTTGAATAGATTCTTTGATATCCAAGTACTGACGTTGAAATAGAACAATCTGATATAAACCTTATAGCAAAACAAGTAAGAAGCATATTTACGAAAAAAAAAAAAAAACACTTACCAATTACTAAAACGAGATCAGTCTCAGTGAATTCGTCGTTGATTTCCTCCATTTCGAACACATCATCATAGGGCACACCAGCTTCAGCGAGTAGTACATTTAGCTGTCCCGGCATACGACCTGTTAATAATCAATAAGTTACTGGCATGTTCTAATATGACTCTTAATGACACATAGATAAGGATTATAGTTTACCTGCAACTGGGTGGATGGCGAAGCGCACCTTCTTTCCAATTCCTTTGAGAATGTCTACCAGCTCTGCAATAGGGTATTGCGCTTTGGCTACGCAGAGACCGTATCCTGCAAAGTTGAGACTACAGATAAACTACTCTGCTAAAAACACCTCTACTGCTAATTTGATCGCATTTAAACATAATACACAATAACTGACATTTAAGAACCGATTACCTTGTGATGTTTTTTTTTGCTTACACATTCATGTAAATTTAAAAAAATATTAAGCAATTCAGAATAAAAACTCTTGAAAAACCATTCTTCCTTGTTATGTTATGTAGTTTTAACACCACTTTGTATGACTCTGATATGACCATAAAATACAAATGAGATAAATTCATTTCATGGAACAATTTTTAACATCAGATACATAATTTGACGGGGGAAATTGAGCATGCTGCTGGATTTTCATCTTACGGCGCTGAGCCGAATGTCTTTATTCCTCCGATCTTACCAGGTGTGATAATAATGTTGGAAGCGCGGTGGATGAGCTCGGCGGCGGAGTCCACGTTGACCTCAGTGTGTGTCGCGCCAGAAGGACGCGCTGAACCGCTGCTCGTTACACCGTATCCTCCCAGGATCACATTGGGTAGGGATCTGTTCATGGCCTGAGGATAAACAAAAACAACTGAAGACCATGCACTTTGCATTTAATTTTTGCGTCTGATGGCAATGTCCCAATATGGCTCAGAGAGATCAAGTAAATATCAGCTACATAGGTCAATGATGATAATTATTCTGTGCTCAACACACGCCAAGAAAAAGATTTTAAGTTGATCCTCCATAAAATTATAGTGGACACCCTTGGTCTAAATGTACGGAAGAGCAGATTTTTTTTAATTTACGATGAAATTTTCTATGTCAAAATGTAAGATTAGCTATGTAGTGTTCACCTTCTTTACGCGAATGTTCGTTGTGAACAGTTTTGCAAAATTTCATGTTTCTAAACGTGTTCTAGACCCAGCTGTTGAGGCTGTGCTTATCAGATAGTGAATTTAAGCCCTAGTCTCTTGCAGTCGCTTGTTTATTTTTTCTATGCCAATCTTCAGACTCACCTTGCACATAATGTAGGAGAGGATAGCACCAGAGCTTCCGATGAGGGCGCCGACGATGGTCATCAGCGAGTTGTTCAGCATGAACCCTTCAGCGCACAGCGCCCAGCCTGAGTAGCTGTTCAGTACTGTGATAACCACTGGCATGTCCGCACCTAGAGGTTATACATTTTTAGTGTCAGTTCCTCGAGTGAAGTAATTACCTATGAGTTAAATAAAAATGCAAGAGTGTGCAGTCTTTTTGGCCTGCGATTCACCTAAGGGGTTTTTTAGGAAGCAAACAAAATTATAAATTGCGAAAAACAAAAAAAAATTAGGCTATATTTGCAAATACCCACCTCTTTGTCAGTACTTTTCAAAATTTTAGGTGGATAGGCGCAAGACAATGTGTACCGACGACTTGCCTACCGATAGTATAAAGTTGCTCCTTGTGGCAAACTCAGGTAAGGCCAAGTGCAACAGTGGACGACCTTCGACAGGATACATTCTTATGACTTTTTCATGTATCAAATATATGAAAAATGTCATAAGAATTCCGACATGCTTTCAACCTACCTCCAATAGCAGCAGTAAGAGTGAGCCCCTGTATGCCACTGAGCACGGCGGCCGCAGACAGGAGCGGCAGGCCGGGCAGTTCGGGGAAGGCCAGTAGGGCGCCACCGCAGCCCAGCGAGCCCGCCAGGAGACTCGCATTGAGGGCGTGGCGGCCGGGCAAGAGGAGCGGGGCGGAGGAGAGGGAGCCTTGCAGCTTGCCGTACGCTACTAGCGAGCCGCTGTAATACATACATACTTTGTAACTTCGACATCTTATCATGACATCTTATCTGCCTAGCCTTTTCCCAACTACATATGTTGGAGTCGGCTTGCAGTCTAACCGGATGCAGCTGAATACCAGTATTTTACATGGAGCGACTACCTAACTGACCTCAAAAACCCAGTTAGTATTGAGTAATACAATACCCCTTCGTAAGACTGGTTGTCAACTTCGGCATCTTATACAGGGTTGAATTAAATGAACAGCAACATATCAGTATTCTAATAACGATAAAACAAACAAAAAAAGATTTTCTAAGATCAATAATATCAAGTGACTACCAGTGGCTGTACCCCACCATAGCCAGCTGTAGTCTATACAAATAAATACAATTAAAGTGTCTGTTTGTAATTTCAAAATAACAGCTTTTTACTGAATGCAAATTGAAATTGTTGTTTGTCTCTCTGTTAGTTCCGGCTAATCTCCGACTTGACGGACTTTTACTCGAAGATAGCTGATGTTATAAGGAGTAACTTAGGCTACTTTTATTTAAGAAAAGGAATTGGTCTCGGTGCAAAAAAAAATGAAAACCCAATCAATAAAATCCGATTCAAATAAGGCAGTAATATTTTATAATAATTTCACGCGGATGAAGGTCGCGGGTAACAAATATATAAGAGTTTAGTATTTTTTATCATCTACCCCAGCACATCAAATCTGCAGTTTCGGTGGCTAATGACTCTTGGGAAATTATTAATTCGGCGAATAAAAATTTAATTGGCGATCAATACACTGAATGGGCGACTATTGTACCAAGTAAGTAACAATTTATCCGCTCATTGCGGCAAGGAAAATATAGGCAGCAAGAGCGAGCGAAGGCTGAGAGAGACTTGTGGCACCCCGACTCGGACAGGTTAGGTTCGAAGGTTAGGTTACCTTCAACCCTGCAAACAGAAATAGGAGCCCCGGGCTACGCAGCGGGGCTACGTCGACTACGCCTTATCTACAATCTAGTAGTTTGTTTTAGGTTTTTTTTCAGAGTCCTTGAATTATCACACTGATCGTCGTTCACTGTAGCCTACCTATTATTTTTGCTACCCATTTTAATTATTTTTAAATCCCTAAATCAGATTAGTTTGTTGCCGCGTTAAATACATGCTATTACTCTTCACACTAAAATAAATCCATAATTCAGTGCCCCTTTAAGACCGAGATCTTAGCAGTTTCGAACCTTATCAAGAAGCGGATTGTCCTACTGATGAATGATTTTGAGTAACCCGCCTTTAGCATAACATTTAGAAGACATTGAATAAATTAAAATAGCTCAACATACTGGTGTCAAAATAAATGTTCATTTCTGTTTATTCAGTTGGCAATACTTGTGCGCCGGGCGACGCGCGTAAACATATAATATCGAGTATAATTTTGGTATCATATCAGTCACACCAACATTTCATTAATAAAAAACACCCATGGGCAATTAGAAATGATTATCTTAATTATTTGGAAAACCAATACATTATGATTAATTTTGATAAAAATATAATTAGGGCGCGCTTATCCACACTATGCAGTATTACGCGACTGCATGATAAGATTTACTCACACAAGTCACGTGAGGTCTGTTAGAAATGTATGAAAAAAGAAGACATTGCGTCGACCCTGAGTAAAGGTACTGCTCCACAGCCGCGCTTTGCCACAGATAATATAATACGGCCTTGGCTAAGCTACGCACAGTACACATGTGTCCATGTGCACTTAGCGTCGCTTTGTATGAAAATGTGCGGGCGGGATCATGCCTTGCGACTCACGGTCACGCTACAAACGTATGCATTGCTGGCAAAGAAGTGAACCGCGCCGCTGACTTTGGTGCATACACATCCTACGAAGCAGTGGGTGGAAGATAGAGTTTTAGGGTACTTCTACTTATGGTACTTACTTTTTACCATAGTTTTAGGGTACTTACTTACTTACTTCTATACTTCTTCTACTTTTTATGAGCTGTCAAAACGCGATTCTCCATAGATTTTGTATGGCTATAGCAACCTGTGACGTCACTAAAACTATTTATTGATTGAAAAACAACAAAAAATCGAATTTTACAGGTAATTAAAAATTTATCGGGTATATGCTTGGATATATAAAGTGTATTTTTTTAATAGTAGTTGTGTCTTGTAATAATTGGATAACGGCAGGGAAACGAGGATGCTGATTGTAGTACTCACGTGAATGTGATGCCACCGATGTACGTGCCGAGGAAGAGCGATGTCTTCAGAGTCGCGGCGGTGGGGTCCATCGCCATCGCGGGGAAGTCGTGCATGTATGTGGCAAGGCAGGTCAGTACTGCCGCCATCCCGACAAGACTGAAAATGGAAGAAGTCAGTATCATGGAAATCTTCCCTTCTAGTTATCTATGTAGGAATCAGTTTCTGGTCATTCATATGGCACAATGATCAGGCAAGAGTCGCTGTGAGAGACAGAGATGGCTATTTACAAAGCTCGTGGTTTCTAATAAAAAATTGTTGTGCCTTAAAGTTAAAATAAAATAATATGTACATACATTGTACGGGACCTAGCCGTCTAGATACTATATACTATTTATTATTTTATGCTATTTTACCTGTGGAAACCAGCCACAAGTTGAGGTAGGTCGGTGATTTCAATTTTCTTGGCAATAGTGCCTCCAATGAGACCGCCAATACCAGCGACGCCCAACATTTGCGCCAACACTGGGTGGCTTGGTGTGAGTAGTCCTAAGGTTGCGGCGATGCCTCCTGATACACCAATCTTAAAGAAAAATGTAACATTCCTAAATATTTGCAACAAAAATCTACCACACAAGTATTGCAGCGATTGTATGCAACCTCATATTACTAAAGTGTCATCAAAGTATTAATGTGCCGAGCTGAACCCAAGTTGCCTCATTACATAAGAAGTGTGCTAATGGGGGACAGAATTAGTTCAGGCTTCATAACTAATACGTAGCTCTACCATAGCAGAACTGGACAAAATTACTGTATTATCCTTAAGATTTCTAAGAGAAAAATACATTAGGGGTCGTCCTTTAATCACGTGATTTTCTAACAGGGGAAGGGGTCAAACTATGTTCTTTTAAAATAAAATGAATTACGTGATGCAGGGCGGAGGGAGGGGCGGCCCAAAACATCACCAAAGGGAAGGGGGGCTATAAAAGTGGCTTAAAAACCCTCACGTGATTTAAGGATGGCACCTTATGCAGAGAATTAAAATTAAATTATTGTATTGATTAAATAGTACAGAAGTTTTGTTACGTTCTATAATGTCTCAATGCCTTTACAATGATCAATAGATTAAGGCTAAAGTCATCAAGATTACAATGAGCGGGGCTTGGGTCGAGTCTGTAGCTGCGGACACGAATAGCAATGTTATGTATGCCTTTTCTAATCATCGGTTGCACGAGAAATGTTTATTTCCACCTTTCGATCATGGTTCAAATTAAATTAGCTAGCAAAACTTAACAGTTATGTTGTCTAATGACGATAAAAAGATTTTCTGAACTCATAATTTCAAGTAACTACACTTTTATTGACACACCTCTGCTTAAGCCTTCTGGGGTTACAGGCGTGATGTCATGGTGTGGCGTCTTGACATAATCCCCATAATCTGTTGTAGGTATCCATGAGGTAAGATTTTTTTTTATATTAATTATTCATCGATACCCATGGGTCTTGATGTCTCTCGACGTCTGTGAAGTTACGCTAGCTGATTTAATGTGACCTATTGACCTTGTTTACGAAGAATTCTTACCATTCCAAGGTAGTTCCCTTTGCGAGCGGTGGTTTGGGAACTAAGTCCGGCAAGGGCACCTACACAGCATAAAGACGATGCAAGATACGCCATCTGGTGGACTTCGGGGTATCCCTGTAGAAAAGACATCATTATTTAGTTTTATTGGTTTCCTTTTGTAACTTATGACAATAGAAACATTAGTACATATCAATTTAGTGACGGTTAAGACGCTTTTGGACTTGAGCAGCGCATGAAATCACACAAACAATGAGGAGTTACCAAATTATATTAGGTCCAAGTATACATATAATATATGCTAATAATCATATAGCTCTGAAAGGGAGACGTCTACTTCGGCATGGGCATGTAATGAGGAGGGATGAAATGCATGTGACTAAAAGAGTGATGAATACGAAAAAAAAAATCTGCTGTTCCATACATTTTGACCGTGTAGGTATTGCATTTTTGTAGGAAACAGCAGTGGCGTGCAGTGGTCCTCCTCGGAGGGTAGGCTAGTAACTTTGAATAACTGCCTTTGTGTTTTATAAGCCAAAACATAATAAAACTTGTATTATTTCAAAATTTAAAGCGATGACCCTATGTTTTTTTGAACCTAAATTATAGCCTTACTCAGTAGGCATCAAATAACATCATAATAGTGACCACTCTTCACACAAAATTTGAACTAAAGATATTAATAACATCGCGTTGACTAAATTTCTAGTCAAAACAAATACCTACACTACGTAAGCAAATCATTACACACCTTCGAACTTTTAACTAAATGGTATGGAATGAATTGGTACTAAATCGTTTGTTATTAATCACGCTTTTTTTTTTAATTCACAATGACTAAGTACAAACTAGCAATTTACCTAAAATAGTTATATCACGTTTTTATTAATTTAGTATGGAAGAAGAAGACATGCTGCGCCGACCCCAAATGAATTGGGATAAGGGCAAGAGAATGATGATGACGTTTTTATTAATTTAAAGATTTTTCTGACAAAATTATAAACTAACTATTGATTTAATCATTCAATTTACAAATCGATTCGAAATTCACAAGTATCATTCGAAAGGCCGTAAAAACAGGAACAAAAAGGTATATAATATTATTTACCAAACAAATAACAAACTCCTACAACTATCACTTCAAAACACAACCACAGAAAAAATAAACAGCTAATTGGAAACAACGCCATCTGCCTAAAATATGAGGTACTTCAATGGCTTTCTATCAGTACAAGAACGAAGGATGTCGCTTCGTTAGAAAAATTCTAAAAAATAACACAGAGTGCGCTGTCAACAAAAAAAAATAAGTAATAATAAAATTGGGCGTTGAGCAGTTAAGCTTTTTCGTTCCGGTCCCAATTTTGGCACTTGGGCGTGTGGGCAGGTATTAAACAAAATGCACGGAAAACAATATAATTTATTTGTGTGTAAAATAGAAGCGCTTACCCACACAGCCAGCTTAAATGTTGCATAATATTTTGAAGATTGAAATGACGAGTATGAGGTGAATTATCATATTTTTGGATTAACTCTCGTAATTCGGGTATACATCTATCTTCAGACACCACATGAATCTTATCATTAAACGATAATTGCGAAAACTTATTGCTTTTAACTTCTAACACACGTAATCACCACACACTTCACAACAGAATACCATCTTTAAGTGTAAATGTACTTAACAAATAATATTTACATGAATGTACGTTTCAAAACGAATGACTTATAAGTTATAACTTAAGTTAGATATAAAAACATTCATGATTGATTATAATTTGCTTGTCACATGAAACAATATGGCTACTAAAAATTTTTCTGACATAAGTGACAGACGATAGTAACGGTGGTGTTGTCATAATTTTTTTCCAAACTCAAAAATCAAAGCGAAAAATAAAATTAATGTAGTTTTTAATTATTTTTATAGGGCTTTTGCAATTCTTATAAATACAATTTATCATTTTTGTGGAAAGTATAAATTCGACAATAGCTTCATGTTCTTTTAATTGTATCTAGTAGTCATTAAGGAAACTATCGTGTCTGTCTCTTTTGCTCAAATTCCCCACAAAACGGGGAAATGTCCACAAATTGGGAACACTGCTCTAATATTTTTTCATTCAATAATCTAGCTAGCCAATCATAACTCGTGGTGATCGTCTACAGTGAACGGAGTTACGCCCATAATCTACACATGTGTGCCGTTCCTACACACGGTAATATGTAATAGTGTGCGTAAAATTATGAATAAAATATATTGTTTTATAGGCTTTCTGACGTCTAGCCTCAGAATTGACAATTTGTAGCTACGAACTTACCTTACAGTATAGTGTGAGTTTGAGTTACGTCACACGGGCGCGACAAGTTGCTATAAGTGTTCTAACAGGAGTTTTAAATTTTGTATTATTTTATTACAAACTTATAATAAATGCATTTGGCGTTGTTGGTAGGGTAGGCTAGGCCTAATAGCCTGTAAGGTATGCACGCCCCTGGGAAACAGTCTATTTTTTTTCTGTATATTCAATATTCGTATTCATCACTCTTTTAGTATTTTTTATGAATTGTTTGAGGAATGATATTTTGAAAGAAAAAGGAGCAAATGAGAGCGTGTCTGACAGGGGACAATGGAAGAAAAAAGGCGTTGCGCCAACCCCGCAGTGATACGGGACAAGGGCAGGATTATATTGATCGTATAGCTCAGATAAGTACCTGCATAACTGCAGTGATGTAGCCTCCGAATAGGGCCGCAGCAGGAATAGCGTACAGGTATCCATATTCTGGCGGGTCAGTCGGCCTATAAACATAACATAGTTAAGTATAAAGTATAATACATCTCTTACAAAAAAAACTCATCATTTTACGGCCTTGTCTTGTACCAAATAGCACAATTTGGTCCTAAACAGGTATGGCATACATGTATCTCACTTGCGATCTCCAGCACTCGTAGCATGACCACCGTAGAAACGGGTTTTGTCGACGGAAGAATCGACACAATGACAGATTTCTTTTGTTGATCTGTCATTTTGTCGATTCTTCAGTAAATCAGGGCCGGCAGTCTTATTATTGGGTCTTTAAGTAATAAATTAACAGTAGTAGCAAGGAGTCTTGATTTGTTTGATTTGGCACAAAATCAGTGATCTGTATTTTTTCGTTACAATGAGTATACTGCCACTGACAAATCTGTCAAAATTACAGTCGTTCTTATTCTAGTAGAGATTGCTTTTGGGTTGCTGCTGCCACAGGTAAAATAACTGTGAAAGGACTGTAACACCCATATAGCTATAAACATCAAAGTGATTGAGTAAAAGTCATTATTTAAGAAACGATTTTTATTCTGTTGTTTAGTAATATAGCTTGAAGTTAGAACTGTCCAAAGTTAGAATTCTTAGCTTTGCTTTATTTGGCGGTTCTTACTTCGTTTAAACTCTTGTCTATTGCATAAAAATGTTTACATAAGTAATTACTTAAACTCAAGTTATTGACAAATAAAATTATTTTTATCTTTACTTTAACTTGACTATACGGGTGAAAGCGTCTATTTTTTCAAAGACTGCCTGATGTTCTTTTGTCTACACTAATATTATAAAGAGGAAAGATTTGTATATTTGTAACGAATAAACTCAAAAACTACTGGACTGATTTCAAAAATTCTTTCTCCATTAGAATTTTCAATTATCCCTGAGTAACATAGTTAATAAAGAAAAAAAAAAAAACTGCCATCCGTGCGAAGCCGGGACGGGCCGCAAGTTTAATCCCGTTCACCATTTACAATTTCCTATATAAAGTAATCGTGTGTGGTTTTATGTACCTTTTGAACATGTCCAACATGCGCTGCGTGACGAGGAAGCCGCCGAACACGTTGATGAACGAGATGAGCGCCGCTGTGCTGGCCAGCCACTGTCCGGACATAATAGCGTTAATTTACGGTTATTGCTTCACAATGTGCAGTACAGAATCTAATCTCGACACCTTATAAGACAGGGTTTTTTTTTAACGTATTATTGTATAATAAATATTGTTAAAAGTGAAGAGTACTGACTGATATGAGAGTCCAGTTGAGACTGAATCAGGAGAATAATCTGTTATATTACCTGTACTGGAGTCTCGGGCAGGTACCCGCCGCCCATGAGCAGCAGACCGCCGACGGCCGTGATACCCGACACGGCGTTAGTGACAGACATGAGCGGCGAGTGCAGCGCGGGCACCACGCCCCATACTGTGTGGTAGCCTACCACACCTGTTCAACAAGAAATATTTCTTAGTACCTACTACTAGGGAAAAGTAAGTGGAGGACGAGAGCAGTGGTAGCCAAGTGGAAACGGCATCGGCTTACGTGTTGTACGTCGCAGGTTCGATCCCAGACATGACATAGATAACATAACATCAGTCCTGAACTCCCCGAAGGGTTAGGCAGAGGTGTACCTATTAGTACACCCACATTTCGCCAGTTATGTTCTATGTAATAGGGGACGAGCCTATTGCCATCGACAGGAACAAATCCAGACTAGACATCCCAGAGAAATTCCTGATGGAAAAATCCAATAACAATCAGTAGTCACGATTGCGATCCCTAGACCAACGAGGCAGTTCTAGACATAGAAATTAATTTCAACCACACCCCACTGCTTTCAGAACGGTGAAGGAAAATATCCAGAGAAAAAGGGCATCTTATAGAGTGGAGGCCTGTGTCCCAGCAGTGGGAACATTATAATATAGGCTGATAATGCTACTAGAGAAAATACAGTTAGGTGAAAGAGAACATCGTGAGTGCAAAGGAATCGTTTAACACCGTAAGGGAACCTTGACAATAATCTGAAATCGCTATCGTGATACTTAATGTGCATTCCTTATCTGAATGAGAAGAGTCTTGTGCTGTACTCGAACTATTTTAGCATGATATAGTTTTGAAACGGGGTCATGGCTACTACACTGTTTGTACGGCGAGCATACAGGGTGTAAACGGACCCTTCACGAAGCCGTCAACCAAGCATTCTGTACATTAAACTAAGTAATTCTACGCAAAAATTACTGCTGGGAAACAACTTTTTTGTTTGGGGTGAAAAATCACGTTTTACGGTAGGACTCAGTGTAACACACTCAAAACACTGTGCTGATGGATGCATTGAATAGTACGAGGGTCATGGATGTATTTAAAGAGATTTCTTAAGTGTGAAATATATCCCCTGCTGTTATAAGAAAGTAAAAGAACAGTGGGTGATTTGTTGAGATCTCTAACATACGAAGTAACAGAAAATATTCTGATCAGGGTAAGCTAACATGCTGGATACCCACACACTCACATACTTTCACACATACATACAAAACACACACGCAAGCACATACAAATACGTGCATTCCTCAGCCAGCGAGAGCTGCTTAATTCATTTATTTTTAATTTAATTTTTATATTTTTTCCAGTTCAAAAGCTGCATTATACTATAATATCATTGCTAAGATACCACCTAAGGGCAGAGTGAGACAGCCCCGACACAAGTAGTATTTGTAACTTACTGGGGCTGCCTCAGTTTAAGTAGCAATAAAAGTATTGAGTATTGAGTATGTATGACACAATTTTTTGAGATAAAATAAATATTTTTGTATTTTGTATCTATATTTACCTGATAGCGCAAGGGTGGTCGTCATTGTGGTGAAAGCAGCATTAGGTGCTGCCATTCCCAGACCAATCAAACTGGCCATACCTGTAACAAATAAAATTGGAATGAGTTACAATCCGAAGAGAATATCCTTCAAATTATGACCTTCATTTGTTTGTAATTTCAAATTGGAGAAGTCATACCAGCACTTCATTTGTTTTCGAGACCTACCCGTAGAATATAAGAAAGCGTCCTTCAAAGTCTCATTGAAAGGGTTTGGCGGTTCAGGTTTAGCGACTGCAGTAGGTATGGCGGCTGCTTGCACGTTCGCCATGCTCGGGGCAGGCGGCGGCGGCCAGAGAAGCTCTCCAGCCTTCAGGACTATAGCACCGCGGGTCACCTCATCTTCCAAGTTGATGTGGAAATGATCGTTGGTACCTGAGGTAAGATAGACATATTTATAAATATGACGTCTAAACAATGTTTTTATTCAACAGATTCAGAATTACTCCTGTCTTAACATATCAAGTCGATTTACGACTTTCTGTAAATATATTTTTTCATCTCGAAAACTTCGAGGAAAATGAATATAAACACACATTTATCTAATCAGCTGCAACATTACTTACCTAGGCTGAAGAGGAACCCTGAGATGTTGTTAGCGTATAGCGTCGACGCGTGCGCAGGCATCCGACTGGGCATGTCAGTCAGGCCGATGTGCGTCACACCGTGCACTTTTGTGATCTGTCCTTTCTTTGTCGTCTGTATGTTGCCTCCCATCTCCGCTGCTAAATCTACTATGACGCTCCCGGGTGCCATGTCACGGATGGCATCCTAAATGATAGAAAAATAGTACTTAGCATGCTAGTTTTACAAAAAAGGGTGATTATAAGGATTGATTGATTTATATGCTTTTCCAAGTTGCTATCTCTAACAGTAAGTAAAATTTCCCAACACACTGATAACCAATGTATTAAACTGGATCTGTATATTGACTAACTGAGTAGACAATAAAATATGATAAGTATAATGGTGAAGCCAATTTCAGTCATATTAATCAGTATCTCCAGACAGTCGCGATTATAATTGATAGCAATTAGTTGCTTAACATGGCTACAATCCTCATCAAACGTAACCAATTTCAATTTTATCTAGTCAATCAGATTGTTTTTATATTTATCGCGCATCCGTTCCCATCAATAAGATATAAAATTTCATTATTTGTAGACTCACAAATTAGGACGGGAATTCGTCACAGTCATATTTTAGATGTCCTAGTATTATAATAATTTCAACCTTATACATCTGAGTGAGGAGTGAAAGTGGATTGTAGACCTTGAGTAATTAATTCCATAATATTTACCCATTCACGCATTCCTAACTTCGTATCAATATTACATTACTGCCCCATATTTCAGTAGACACGATATCGATAACACGAACATAAATAAGCAAGATGTATCGTGGCTATACTGTCTGTTTATGTAATACTGTCTCGTTAGTCTAGTGGTCGTTTTAATGCTGAGCATGAGGCCCTGGATTTGATTATCAAATCTCCTATCCTAAATCTTTTCAATGTATTTTCTTTCCCGCCAGGGGGGTGCAAGTGCACCCCCTTGCACCCTGCTGTCGGCGCCCATGGCCGAACATGTCGGAGTAATTCTACGCACAATTAGATATGCAAATACTTACATTACATTTAATTAAATATGAATACAGCGTGTTCATGTTTTGCAGCACGTAAAACAGAATGTTGAGCCAATGTAATGTTATCGACGATTTGAAACAACATTGGTAGTTAACCTTATGATAACAAATTCATTGTATCCGGAACAGCCAGCTTTTTACTTATGTAAAGAAAATAGTTTACGCGTTTGGCATATCAATTAGATTAACACCATAGCGATAGAAGATAATTATTATTCAGTAGTCGTTCGAAAGCATTTTACGGTTTTAGTTAGAGCATAGAAACTGAACTAACTATTAGTTACATTTTAAGTTGTTGCCCAGATGTGGACTACAGTAGATAGAATACTTGCCTCAAGAATCAAAACCGGTGCCGGTTTCCCAGGAATAAGCGCAGTACTGATAACTACATCAGATGTCCTGGCCTCTTTGCCCAGGAGTGCCCTCTCGGCGTCGAGGAACTCTTGGCTCATCTCTTTGGCATATCCGCCTACTCCAGCGCCTTCCTCCTAAACGACGCAAATAAACACACATTAAAGCGGTCATTCAACTTGCGAAAATCAAACGGCTGTCGAATGTAATTTGAATTAAGGTTTGCTAATGTGCGAAACTCTTTGGTGTATTTGACGACCTTGATATAAGAATACAAATCTACGGTCGTATTCAGTATTCGAATTTGCATTATGTAAAGGATCATTAAAAAAAAACAAACTGTATGAACTTTTATCGACTTCTATTTGCTTTTATCAGTCATAGACTGTTCATACCACGTCATATCGTCGGCAATTTGTAGGTAAGTATATTGAGAGTATATTTACGTTATCTTCGGCAATAAACCAAAATAAAATGTTTTCAAGGTTTACGACTTGCAAACATGTTTAATAAAGTCGTTATACCGGTCAATTTGGGGGAGTGACACTGTGCGAGTAAAAATACATTCGTTAAACACTGATCTTTTGAAAATGAAATGATAAGTTCGAAATATTTTTATAACATTGTGTCACATGAATAAAAAAATGTAGTGCTAACATTCAATTACCACTACCAGCATGCCTTATAGTTATTAAAAGAAAATAAACAAAAATAATATTAAAGTAGCAAATCACGTAGAGATAACAATAACTACTCAAGGATTGGTACATTGAATGTTGCAATTTACATAAGATTTAGCGGAACAAAACAAACGTTACAAATAAAGTGAATAAATATTACGTGACTACGTATCTAGAACTACGAGTCATTTGATTTGGAAATTACCATTGGCGATAGCAGCCAAGGGCAGGGTGGACGCTGCACCCCAACCACTAGGATTAGGGTACACCCACCTCTGGAAACAAATAGTAGTATAAGCACAAGTACCATGATAACACAATACACGTGATACAGCACATAGAACAAGCCCGCGGTCACGAGAAACGTGATCCGTATACTTTGACCGCAGTTATTGCCTACATACCAGCACAATGTAATACACATGATGTATCCATCTCATGAGCAAATATAGGTCACGCCGCGAATCCGCGAGATCTCATTTCATCTCATTGTTCGCAATACAGTAACAGCGAGTAGAGATAGTTTTATTATGATTCATAATTTAATGTGGATTTAAGTTTATTCAGATGTTATGACTGCTAATAATAATTACAGTCAACATAATTACTTCTCCCTTTCCAATCGATTATCTGTAGATAACAGGTAAGCGGTCGTATAAATGACAACAGCGTTAAAGGAACCAGAGTCCAAGTGAAGGTGCACAAGCGCCATTCTAGTCACTGCAACTGCAAAGGTTAAACCTAATCTAGCAGTGTGCTGCCAAGCGCATCGTCGATGCTGCCGCTTGCGATACCATACCCGCTGTTTCTCGCTCTAGCAAATGACGGTTCTGAGCAACAGAAAAGGATAGAAGCATGAAAAATCGCGCGACATGCGATATCGTGCAGCTAGATGAGGTTCAACCCTTATGTGCCTTACGGCAGACGAACGCGGGGCTGTCGTAGCGTCATTGTAATAATTTGTAACATGTTTATCTGTGCCTTCCTACTGGTGAAAAATTCACTTAAAGCCGTTCAGTATATTCCTCACTCTCTTCCCATTGTCGCAATATTGTATCTCTTCAGACAACATGTTCTTTTATGTGAATGTTTCGCCAGTGAGATTCCAGACGGCACGCAAAAAGGCAGCAAAAAAAAATCGGTGTTTCCACCGATTTTTTTTTTGCTGCCATTTTTCTTTACTAATCACGCGTAATGAGATGTATTCTAGCCTAAGCACGTGAAGCGGTGGTAGCTGACCTTCATTTCCATGGTGATGAATTGCGCGCCGAGACTCTCGACCTGCTCGCGCACGGCGGGGCGCGTGTCGAAGGCGCGGACGGCGGCGCCCATGCAGCGCGCCTGCGCGGCCGCCGCCAGACCGGCGACTCCTCCGCCCACCACCAGCACACGGCATGGGGGCACTCGGCCAGCTGCCGTCATCTGACCTGCATACCACCTCATATTAACATTATTGTTCCCAAACTCCAACAACAAACTATATTTCGTCAGCGTTTTAGTTTATCGGAGCCGATTATGTCTAGGCCAAGTACTTGTACTTACGGCGACACAAAGTTATAAATATCCAATATAACCTGACCTCGCTTTGTATGACCTTCCCATACAATGAGAGCTCAGCTTAATTTGGTGTTGATTGGTCGTCGTGCATACGTATACATAGAGGGTGTAAACAGACCCTTCACGAAGTCACCAAGCATTCTGTACATCAAACTAAGTAACTTTACGCAAAAATTATTGCTGGGAAACGACTTTTTTTTTGGGGTGAAAAATCACGTTTTACGGTAGGACTCGGTGGAACGCACTCAAAGCATTGTGCTGATGGATGGATTTAATAGTACGGGATTCGAGGAGGCGTTTAAAGTAAAAATACGTTAAAAAAATGTATTAAAAAAAAACTTGTGAAAAAGTTGGAACTTTGACCCCCAATATTTTCGTAACTAGCCTCCTAGTTACGGAAATATTGGGGGTTTTATTCCCAGGTATGGTCTAGAACAAAAAAAATATCGCAATGACGGGGAGAACAAGTGCCTTTCGGCTTCGTTAAGGGTCTATTTACACCCTTTATAAAAACCACGTCTGCACCTATCTGGAACAGATATTTGTTTATAAAATTACCTACGTTACTTCTGTTCGGACTATCGAATAACACGGTTATTCACCTAAACCAGATAGGCGCCAAGGATTATCGTGCTGGCGATTATATGCTTTTGATTTGCAACAAATAAATTCATTCATGAAAATGTTTCATTCGTGAAAAACGTATATGATTTGATCTATTATTTTAAGATGAATGGTCTCCCAACCTCTTTATAAGTTTGATTGCAATCGCACTTTCAGGGTTTCTGCTATTATTGGTGTGAAGATGATTGCTTAGGGATATATCAAATATTTAGGTCAAAGCCTAATAAGGTGACTTGAAAGCCTTAGGACTGAGCTGTTTATTATTGACCAGAGAACGCTATGTCTATAAAAAAGACCCACCTACCATTCCTACCTTGTTGTTCTTTTTAGCATGTAAATGGCATTTTTTTTAATACCTTTGGCTTAACATTAGCTAACTCCGCTCACTACTGCAGTCAAGGTCATTTCTTGTTCTTATTTTGTTACTCATGTTTACTGATAAAATCTACAAAATAATGTTTTATAAAGTCTCACCAGAGAAGAAGCGTGGGAAATGTGCTGCCGCCTCAATCACAGCCCGATATCCAGCTACATTTGCCATAGAGCTGAGTGCATCAAATGCTTGGGCGCGACTTATACGAGGAATGCAGTCCATTGCTACAAAAAAAAAAGAACATTGAAGCAAAGAAGAAAATCAGGTGTCAAAAATTCAAATAAAGAATAAAAACATTTGTTATAATCTTACCAAATGCATTCACATGTTTAGCAGAAAGCTTCTTTATTAATTCCTGATTTTGTGCAGGATACAAAAATGATATGAGTGTTCCTTCTTCTCTAACACTTTGAAGTTCATTATCTACTAGTGGACGGACTTTTAAAATAATATCTGAAATGAACAAACACATTAGTAATTGTTTTAATACCAAAATTAGAGAATGGATGGATGTGTTATCACTGAATTACCAGACTGGAATGTGTCCTTTAAACTGGTTATTTTAGCTCCTGCTTCTTCATAGTTTTTGTTGGGAAAATTAGCTAAAGCCCCAGCATCCTCTTCTATATTGACACTGAAGCCCTTCTTTATTAATTTGCTAACTACTGCTGGTACTGCAGCAACTCTGAAAATAAATAAATGCTCAATAATTTGTAATAAAGTAGCTTTGCATCCCAAACAGAAAGTTGGAAAAGTCACAAATAGCTGACAAATATTCAGCTGTTTTGGATAATTTGTTGATTATAATAAATTTTTTTGTAAATCAAATTATGACATATTGTTCTGTAATACACTTAAATAATAATTATCGTAACACAGATTATTTACATTTAGGTGCAAAAATGCACTTGGAATGTATCTGTTAACTAACTTAACTTTTTATTACTATAATTATTTATTGCACCTTTTTTCATTCTCCCAAATCTCTTTAGGAATTCCAATGCTAAGTTTAGTGTATGGCACCCCTGGAGTTGGGGGTGCTGATGCAGATGAACTCGAAAGCCGGAACTGCCATGACCGCTGCAAAGGCTTGCGAATAGTCAGTAATCTTGTTGACCCAGCCATATTTGCTAATTACTGTAACAAATACACAAACAAATATGAAATCAACATTCATTTATTGTCGTTGTTTTAAACAAATGATATTTAATCCATGGTCCGGAGCGAGAGGGAATGGGAAGCCGTCACCTCCTTCTGCGAAGCAGTCATGCTAGCAAAGGAAGTGGTGGTACGTGAGAGGGAGAGAACCTCACGTCCCAGCCGTCGCGGGAGACGCCCCGGGCGTCGGGGGCCACGTAATGGCGCCCGGCCAGCGTAGGCACAGGCCTGTGGACTGTGAGTAATGGGCTAGCTCGCCATCCATCCGTCTTATGACTACAGGCCGTGTCGACGGCGCGTTTGTGTTCCACGCGCGCGTCAAAGAGATGTCAGCACACCGGAATGGGTCCAGGCCGATGCCTGCAGAGTCTGCGGGACTGTTCGAAAGAGATACCACGGCCCTGAAATGCAGAGGGCTAAGAAGGAACATAGATGGGTTTTAGTCAGTACAAATCTGACACTCCCTTCCGCTCCGCCCAGAGCGTGATGGGTCATTTTGATCATTTCCCATCCGAAAAAAAAGGCATAGGTATAAGACCTAGAAAGTAGAATGCTTCCTAGCAAAATGCCAATCCTATTGTTATGATTTTTTTACATTTACTAGTATTCATTAGGTTTCTCAGTGTAAAATGCTTAGGTTCTGTTCATAGATGCATGTCAATGAGTTAGTAATGGTCTGGTAATATCTTAAGATGTAGAGATGGGGAACTTTAGTGCTAAACATGGTCAAATGCCTAAGCTTAACGAACTTTTTCAGGCAGAATATTACTAACTGTTAACAAGCTATACTATAATCAACAAGCTGGCAGTTTTTGTAGGCTCTTGAAGACTGGAATTCAAAACATGATGATTGACATCAATATCACTGCAGCATGGTTTTTCAAATTAAATTAAAAATAACATGAATTTACTTTCGAATACAGGTTTAATTTACAAAAGACAAGCTTTTACTGTCAAACAATAGATGCTTAATTTTTTCTAAGAAACTTTAGAATTAAATAACATGTTCTGACTGTTTATTAACCAGACATGTTGCTATATTATTTACATTTGAAACAATGCTTTTAAGTTAATTTGCAGCAGAGATACGGGGTGTAGTGAAGGTGTAGTGTAAAGAAGCGCGCGTGTATGTGATAACATATTATAGGTACCTAAAACATAATTACAACTTGGTATCAGATTGGAATAAGCCAATTCATTTGATCCAAGTATAAATTCTGCACTTTTTACAATGCAGATAGTAAATGTAGGTCATACATTTAATTTAAACCACCAACTTTTTAACGAGTTCCTAACAGCTAAAAATAGCACACTAATTACTGGAACGAAATGTTTTTTCTGTTCACTTGAATCATATCTAACATGTGAATGAAAAAGTAATAATTACCTGCATCTTAACAAAAAATTTAAACAATTTATAGCTTATATAAACTGCATGCATTTACCTGCACCCTAGCCGGCTTCCAAACTTGTAACGGCAGCGTCCTCCGTAGACCTCTTGAACGACAAATCTTTAAAAACGCCGTTGAAAAACTGCTATGAGAGAAATTAAGGTTGTCGTGGTTGAAGACGTTAACAAAGTTATATTCAGGCAGACGAACCAAAACCACCACGGGAGAAAATTGAAATGGGGGCACTAAAATTATTATTCTATAATTCGCTAGGTATTTATTCAATGCCCAGACACGACACCCGCGGCCCGGCGTGCCCGGTACTGCGATAGAGTTGGCATTTGCAATTTACTCACTCGATTCGATAACGAGAATAACCACAATTATAGTACCGGCTGACCGTGCAACAGGCAATCAGCGAGCGAGAGCGCCGGGCGGGCGAACGGACGAATCGAAGCGAATACTGACGGAGTGTGTGTGTGAGTGCAACTCACAGTCGAAGCGTTTCTATTTGACGTTTCCAGGGTTGCTCGTTTAATATTTCTTTTTCTACTATAAGTTTTTGTCTGTTTCTCTAACAATTAACAAAAAAAAGTTAAATGTGTACAATTCCGTAGGAGACGCTACACGATATAGGCAGCTACGTAACGCACATATGACTGTCAATGCGGCGTGCCACTACAGTTGCGGGTAGCCGCGGTTTAGTCTCTAGTCCTAACGCGATGTCAATTCAACGACGGCACTACTCTTATTCATATTCGAAACACATTATTTATCGAAAAAGAACAAATGGGCTTCATTGCTTCTGCAGTCTGCGTTCGCCTTCGGAATTCTAGATACCTTATGTACAGAAAAGATATAATATAAACGAACGGATATATTTGTTAATACCATATCATTACAGAACGTTGTATTTTCAGCACAGTATTTGAAAATAAAGATAACTTGCAATCACAGCACAGTATACTGCGCTACCATCGTGGTTGTAAAGATGCCACATGGACGATAACTGCAAGCCGAATAATTCAAATGCAGTCTGTTTCTTTGGAGTCTAAGACAATCATTTGCATTAAGAAGTCTCCATATCATCTCACCTTCAATGTAAAATTGTTAAAAATAAAGAAATTAATGACGTTCTTTATTTTCATTTCGTATAGGAAATTCTCCCTAAATAGTAAAAATATTAAAAGTTATAACACTGAGTCGCGTCCTAAAATTATCTTAGTGATGTACTACACAGTCAAAGTATCGATATAAAATTCAACAAAATATTATTATTTCACGGTTTCGCTTTTATTTTATTTTATGACTAATATCACGTGTGACTAATAACAAAAGTTTAATAAAATAAATTAAATTAAATTCTTTTATTTCAGACCACAAGTCTATTTAGTTAGTAGATTAAGAAAAAGCTGAAAGTAGTCTGGTTTTTCATCCTAGTTCTTCTGAATTTTCGTTACAATTTAATTAATTATAATACCTAAATAAAGAAAAAGAAAGTAAAAGTAGTTATTACGGAGATGAGAACTTCACCTAAAAAAGCAATTGAGTGATTTAGTACATTTATAGTATACTGCCTGGTTGCCAGGTTTTCGTTAGGTTTTCTTTTAATTTAAGGATTGTTTGATTCATTATTTTTTTAAATTTTGATAGAGATACAACGTGAATTAAGTTGCCACCGTCACAAATGTTGCACAGTAGTAAACTTCTTTATTATAGCAATTCGGAAAGCCTACTTTCAGAGAGGCAAACTAACGTGACGCAAACTTTGAAATAGATACATAAAATCAATTTTATTGAATGTTGGATACTGATATGGTGTCGATAAAATACTAGCGCATCACTATTGTCAACACTGGCTGTGTTGTGCATGTGTGCTTTTCTTTCTTGTAATTTCATTCATGCACACCGGTACTGACTTGGCAGCTGAAAGATTCTGTCGTTTGATTGTGTGAAATCGTTTAAATTTGTGATAATTTACTGTAGCAAGAACGCCACGTATTTAATTTGAAAAAATGGCCGGTAACAGCAGAAAGTTGTTGAAATATGTTACGGAGCTTACTTCCACCCAGACAAGAAATTGTAAGTAGTGTTTTTTATTCATGACTAGTTTTTTTGGTTAGGTAACTGTGGTATTTATTTGACTGCTAATGAATGAAACTTAATTATTAAAATAAAATCCTATATTCATTCACACTAGATCTAATTGTACCGCTATCGAACTGATTGTAGTCAATTGATAATATTGAAATTAGAACTTTGGCCTATGCAAAGTACAGGTCAAAGAATTTGTTTAAGAAGGAACTGTCTAAATGGATGTTTAGTTTGTTCGTTGATGAGCAGCATGCTCGCATTTACCTACTAATAACTCAAGTGGAGATGTATTAGTTGCTCCCTGTGCCTAGTTAATTAGTGGCAATAGCTCTAATTAAGCACTTACCTAGCAACTTTGTTAGAAGTGCGATTTTAAATGTTTATATAAACGAAGTTCATCTTTTGTGTACATAAATCACTCTTGGTATTCTAGTTTTACGATATTTTTTGGTTATGTCTATTTCCTTTTTTTTCATTTTGTCCTTTTTTTTAAAATAATTATTTAATGTTTTTGCTATAAAACATTGACTAATTATGTTAATTAAAAAAAAATACAATTCAATATCTAAATTTATTACTGTTTATTGAAATACTTCTTTGTTTCTTTATTATACTACAGCTGAATTTTATTTGTCAAGATATTGTTTCTTAAAAGCGTTGATCTTTTAGATGGAACGGCCAAGAGAGTGGTGGCTAAAAACCCAGTTGTTGAAATGGATGGTGATGAGATGACCCGCATCATTTGGTCCATGATCAAAGAGAAGCTCATATTCCCTTATGTTAAGGTAAGTCAGTTAAAATATAAAAATAACGAGGAACTATACCATTAGTTGTGTGAAACACTACAATTTTAGTAAATGTTTAAAGTAAAGTATTTCTATATTAGGTAATTTTGAAGGATTAGAGGTATTTATTCATACTAATCAAGCATGATACCCATTTAATGTAGTAGAACTTATGAAAAGTTAAAAAGATTTAAATGCTGCTCTCTGGCTATCCTTCTTTCTATTTCATTAGAACCTAGCCTGGTGATGAGAGTCCATCGGCCTCTGACTTGACTTTAGATGCCGTCGAGAAATATCTCTCCGGCATGCTGGTTTGATTTCCTCAATGTTTTCCTTCACATTATAAAATATGCAGATGAATCTGAAAATCAGAGTTTCTCTCTGTCACATGGTATTTAATTTTGCTTCTGGGTTTTTGTATATTACAGGTGAGAGTCAATTATATCCCAAAACTACCTGACTATTTTTTTAAAGTTTTGCAGGTACAACATAAATCCTCCTTTTGACTGTACCACTACCTTCACACAAAGGTTTTGTGTGAAAAAAGGTACAGTAAGGTCTTTTCACAGTTGTTTTACCTCCACATTTTGCATATTATCTGTCAAAATCACAATCATCTGTAATATGATTTGTAATAAAGTTGATGTTGGTTTGCTGCTGAGCGCTGCGGCGGCCTGGTGCGCCGTTGAGAACAAAGTGGGGCGTCCTTTTTACCATTCTCTGGAAACTAAACTAAGATACTCGGCTACTAAATAAGCAATTCAAATCGCAGGCTTAAATAATAAATGTATTGTTTCATTGTAGCCTATTTCGATATTAGGGATAGGTTAGGGAGCCGAGACAAAATAGTAAACCTCTAAGTGGGGACAGTGAGGAGTATGGAAACCTTTCTCAATAACTTAACCCAGGTTAAGTTATTGAGAAAGGGCCATACAATAGTGTGACAATTCAATGCAGGTTATCATTTGTGTTAGAGCTGCTAACTTTTCTTATCATCAGTTTTATTGTGTCAATGTTACCATTACCACTCTAGTTATCATTTTTAACACACAGTCTTGCACACTGTTATCACACATAGCTTTATCTATTGTGTGTATTTAGTTTTGTTAATTTACCTAGAGTTATGTTAGAAAATATTTGAACATGCTGCATGATTTTCTAAATGAATGTCAATTATTACTTTGAAACAATGTAAGTCAAGATTATTAATGATGACCTTCATTGAGTAGAGCCTTAAGTGCAAATAATCAGATGATTAATTTTGAAAACGGTTGCTATCTGAATAGGTACATAAAAATGCAAAATATTGAAATTGCCTGAAATTACATTACTTACACTACCTATGGTGTAAGATTTGTTGGTGCAAAAATAATTAAACAATAGCCGTTTCTGTGGTAAAAATAGTAGAAAGGTGGTAAGGCTGAATGACTGCCAATCGGCGTACTATAACGTATAGCATATCGCAATTTGCGAGTTGGGTCGCACTGTGTGCTGGATTGGTGAAATTCTGACAGGACACCAGTCACAGTGAAGATCGGCGGCGGTTGACTAAGGTGGAAGTACTTAAATAAAAATACTATATTCCACTGGCAAAGGTAGCGGTACTGAAGCCTACTCAGCCTACTGTCTTGTGCCAGATCTGTATCTGAACTGCTTCGGACCCACTCGAAATCAGAAGTTTTGTTTGGACAAACCAGGCCCTTTATGTGCCCCAGTGGCGTCAGTTTCGCCTCGCTCTTCCAACACTTAGGGTCTGAGCAAGTGTACTCGCTACACTATTGTGTATTTGAAACCATATAAGATACATTTAGTGCGAGTAACATTAGCCGCTCTAACTGTTACTGCGAACTATTAAAAGTATGCATATTTTTAAATGGGTGCAGACAGTACCATTATTTATACTATTACTAACAACCATTTAAATAAATA
Source organism: Noctua fimbriata (assembly GCA_905163415.1). NCBI lineage: Eukaryota > Metazoa > Arthropoda > Insecta > Lepidoptera > Noctuidae > Noctua > Noctua fimbriata. The sequence continues at coordinate 12,179,555 of LR990922.1, read as the reverse complement.
ATAAAACACTGAATTTTACGACGATCCTCAGCAATAAACAAATACAAAAATTCCCAAACGCCAAAGAGTTTCTAACATCAGGTTAACTTTCTAAAATGGTTATTATTTAAATGATACACTATTTCTTCAATACAGATAAAAATAACACTTGCTTAAAACTTAATACTATGTAACCAACAGAACTATAAATTGTCCGTGTCCCGCACACGTAGAGTTTATACAGTTCACTCATTTTAACATAAAATAGGAAAATTGATGAGACAAACGTTTCCACAGTTGGATTGCCTGTACTACGACCTGGGTTTGCCTTACCGCGACACCACTAATGACCAGGTGACCATTGACGCGGCCCACGCCATCCTCAAGCACAATGTGGGCATCAAGTGCGCCACCATTACTCCTGATGAGCAGAGAGTTGAAGGTATACCTCTTGAATAACATTGAATTTCCAAACTTATATCATCGTTCTAGTAGGATGGCAGGACAAACTGGAAGCCTTTAAAGGTTTGCTCCTAAATATCAATGCCTGCCATGAATACTCAACAGCATAATATTTTAAGAAGTCCTACACAATGTTCGGGTCGGCATGATTCTGCACAGGCCGGGCGGCTATAAAATATGTAATGTATGTTTTACCACCCGGCTGGCGGATTGTAGCACGTCTGATAATAATTTGTGTAGTTACTAATTTTACAGTCTAACAATAAACGCATTCATCATAATTACGGGTTAGGTATTTGACAGTTATCGCACAAATTGTGATAAGGCGCTACGTGAACAGCGGTAGTCTGAAAAAAACCGTGCAAATTATTATAAACAAATTATAATGCCTAACAATATTTCCAGTGCTGTAATCACTTATCATTTTGCATTATATTGTATTATGTACATTACATTATTATCAATTACGATTATGCAAACGACACGTGTAAATCGTTGGAGTGTCTGCCCTCCGGTTGTGCTGTGTTACTGCAAAGGTCGAAGGTTGGAGTCCTGCATGCTACCTATACATCATATTATCGAAACATAGACAACACAAAGGCAGATAAACTCTCGTAAGCCTATGGCTAGACAAGTGTCAGTAACCCTTAAATGTCCGTTCAACCTCTTTTAGTGTATGTGAATTGTAATTAGCATAAACAACACATACACTGAATCTTAATGGGAGGATTGGTGTGAAATGGCCGTTTTTTTGTTTGTATTTTAGAGTTCAAGTTAAAAAAGATGTGGCTGAGTCCGAACGGGACGATTCGTAACATTCTGGGCGGCACTGTGTTCCGGGAGCCTATCCTTTGCAAGAGCATCCCAAGAGTTGTGCCGGGCTGGACCCAAGCCATGGTCATCGGCCGTCACGCACACGGAGACCAGTACAAGGCACAAGATTTAATCATACCGAAACCTGGAAAGGTACATAAGTTATTTTACTTTTTAATTTCTAGCATTAGAATAATACACTTTGTGGAGAAAAAAAACTGGGCGTATTAATCGCCTAGAAGATGTAGAGCGTCATTTTATATACGATTACAGCAACAGCTTCACAATATTTGCGAAGTATTTGGAATATTTTGTTGTGCCTAATAAATGTTCCATTTCCCAGGTGGAGTTAGTCTACACAGCAGAAGATGGAACAGTAGATAGGCGGCAGCTGTTCGACTTCAAGGGACCGGGTGTTGCCTTGGCAATGTACAACACTGACGAATCCATCCGTGCCTTCGCTCATTCCAGCTTCCAGGTTTGAAAATACACGCATTGTCTCTGGTTAGAGATGTAGATAAGATAGTTATTTGCACTCATTAACCCGGACTTCTTTATCAAAATTAAAAATAGTTTACATTATTGAAAGGTTATTCATTCGTTTTGTTTTCCAACTTGTTTATTTCACTAACAACAAATCAAGAAAAATAATATATCAGTGACGCACTAGGGGCAAACAGTTTAATTGTTCGGTCACAGCGACCTTGCTTCAATGAATCTTAATACATATCGAACACGAACTCGTTTAGACTCTCACTCGATGAATTACTATTTGCACTTGTTAATTTACATGCACGTGTTGCACGTCATAAATGTGTATTGTCTTTGATCAGGTGGCGTTGCAGAAGAAATGGCCTTTGTATCTATCTACTAAGAACACTATTCTCAAGAAATACGACGGCCGTTTCAAGGACATTTTTGAAGAAATTTATCAAAGGTATTAAAAAGACTTACTTACGTAATGTTTAGCCACTGATTTAGAGATTACAAACCGCTTCGGACTTTAGTAATCAAATCAGCGATTTTATCTAAGGTATTGAATCCGTTGTAATAAGTCTTTTATCGTTGATTACCAGTGATTACCAGAAGGAGTTCGAAGACGCGAAGATATGGTATGAGCACCGGTTGATCGATGATATGGTGGCGCAGGCTATCAAGGGTGCCGGCGGATTCGTCTGGGCCTGCAAGAACTACGACGGGGATGTACAGTCTGATGTAGTTGCTCAGGTTTGTATTTAATTTAGCCTTATCTTTTATCTAGACCTTAAGGGATTGCTAACAAATGCAAGTTATTTAGATTTTCGTAATTTGGTGAAAGAAGAAATATTGAATAAATACTACCAGTCCAATTTAATTATTGCAAGCTGTATCCAGTTTTAACCAGAAAGAGCTAGAATTCGGCATTTTGTTATCAAAGGACACTAAAAAAGTTTTATCTAAAGAACTGTAGTTATAGTTTTATTCTTGTTATTATCTTTGTACGCCACATATATGTGTCAATTACTTTAATAACGCACTTGTTGACCTGTTAGCCGATAAACGTAAAATTTATAATTATACATTTTACAAGTACAGTCGGCTCAAAATGCAACTACGAAAAATATAGAAAAATGGCAGTTATTGCGTACCTGGTCTACTGTGTATTCATACTGAATCTAACATTGATTTTTTTCTGTGTGTGTTCTCTTAGTAGTTTAGATCATTTTGTACAGTCCATTCGGCCCGGTATTGATGAGTCTGACTGTACATTTGCCTTGATTTCAGGCACGTATCAATTATCTACTCTTCCAGAAAGGGCGTAATATATCCGTAGAGGGGTCATCCCACCAGACAAGTTCATTCGTACGGACAAGGCTATACCACGGTAATAATATCTACAGTAGTGTATCTTCATACAAACGGTCGGAACGCGAGTAATGCCTACACGCCTCGAGTTTGGTACACACTCTGTACCCAAGAAGTCACGAATGCGCCGCACTGACGGACGAACGTTGTGATGGTTTTGTAAGCAGTAAGTGAGCGATTTGTGAAAATTTGATTGAAATAAGAACAAGTATTTACTAAATAAGGCAAAGAGTTATAATAGACTATATTGTGCTGTCTTTGGTTGCTTCAAATTCATTAATAACGCATCCAAAGATAACATTTTTTTAAATTACCTGGAAACTCCAAAAAAAGGTAAGACCATAAAATAATTTATACATACCTACTAGTAGATACGTAATTTGTTAATTTTTAATAGGTAGGTATTTTGCTTTTTCCACCGAGTAATACCCGGACCTGGATTAATATTAATTAAATAAATAAGTGGATAGGGTGAAAAAAGTGACAGATGAGTGATTTAGGTACCCACGCTCGCGTTAAAAAAAGTCTCAAATTTATAATTTTTATTAAAATCTACTAATCAAAAGACACACTTGTGTTTTTTTATTGAACACTTCTTATTTCATTCACAATTAACTTCCTTTTTTTAAACGAAAAATATAATATTTACAATCACAAAACTAAAAAGAAACTCAACTAAGTAGGTACATGAAATTAAAATACTGTAGGCACGACAGCCCTATCGCTTGCGAACGTACCGCCCGGCTGTAGGTAATATTTTCAAGGACAGGGCCGAGTCACAATACTGTATATATTTATACTGTGGATATACCTATTTAGATTTATCGCCGTACCTTTAAACAGGTTTTCGCACCACACTGTGAATTGAGATCACAATATGTATTGTATTATTATCGCTTTCCATGTACTTAGGTACACACAACGAAAACTTTTATAACAGTTTTATATGAACGGTGATTTATAACTACTACACCTGCTTGCGTAAATTGAATGTTCTATTTTAAGTCCCAGCATAATTCTTTCTTGGAAGAGAAAAGTAGGGCAATGTATGGAGTGAATCATACTGTACTATATAAATGCTTTTTTATGGCTACACTACAGCCTATTATATTCGACCTTATTCTGCGAGCTACTAGGACGCTTTTCATTAGCATTTAGGGCGCAGTAGACATATTAAAAACAACATAGGTACAGTATTTCAACTAAGAACAAATGGTCGCGCTCACACACATGTGAAGCGTTTACATACGAATTCTAAGCATCCTTCAGGTAACAGTTTATTCTTGTAAGTCGGGCTCGGGGCTGGGGCATCGACAGTCATCGAGACTCTCCCAGCCCCGTAACGTAACGTAGCGTAACACACAACATAACAAATTATTTATTTATACTCTGTTTAGGGTTACGGCTCCCTGGGCATGATGACATCAGTGCTGATGTGCCCTGACGGTCGCACGGTGGAGTCCGAAGCGGCCCACGGCACCGTGACGCGCCACTACCGCATGCACCAGCAAGGCAAGCCCACATCCACCAACCCCGTGGCCTCCATCTACGCGTGGACCAGAGGCCTGCTGCATCGCGCCAAGCTGGATGATACGCCCGATCTTGAGCGGTTCGCACTCGCGCTTGAAGACGTAAGTTGTTTTAGCCTAGGCCTGTAAAAGCCTTAACATCGGCATTTAAAAACATGCTGTTTTGTAAAAAAATGTTTTGTGGCTCAAAGAAACCTTGGCTTATCTAACATTTATGTATAGACCTAAATGAAAGACTAAATATTTGCACTGCTGGAATTTCAACAAGTCAGCGGTCTTTTATTTAGGTGGTGTTTAGTTTTGGTGAAAACGGGCATTAGCGAGTCTTGTAAAGTTCTATGGTAAAACGTATAATGTGCACATGTACGCACACTTGACCGGTTTTAGAAAGGCTTCAGATTCAGAGATAACAACATAAACAGTAGCATGTCATAAGTTCTAACTAAATAATTATTATGTCATCTGTGGACGTGAATGTACTCAGGTATTAACATCGTGTCGTGGGGAGTCAAGGAAAACATTAAAACATATTTGTCATGTCTCTCTTATGTAATTTTACTTGACCTTGAACATAATATTATAATGTATGATTGTTGCCTCTAGCAAATATTGCTACAGGAAAAAGTAACTTATATTTCGAAGATAAGATTTTTTAATCAGACTATCCAAAAAAAGGTTTCCTTATCAGCACGAATGTAGTAAACAAGCCAACTCCACGACTCCTCCCGTTTCGTTTATCAAATATTTGTAATTTTGCACTTGATAATTATGAACTCATTTATGTATCAAATTCATATCACAGAAGGCAATCATTAAGGCGGGGAAAATCTAATTTATATAAGTTTGCCATTGAGCCATATTTGACAACAGATACGTGTGTAGGTAGATAAAAATAGCAAATTGCTTATTGTCCAGGTGATCATAAACAGGTACAAATTGTACACAACACATGTTACAAGTGGCTAAAAATATTAACTATAACAAATGAACTTAGTACCTATTGTTACTGTGAGCCCCAAACTAGACAGATAGTCTGTATCTCGGGGGAGGTTTCTAAGATTGGCATTAAGGTTATAACAAATATGAAACGTTAAAGTGGTCCCAAAAACCTGAGTGTCTAATTAAATGTGACTTGTTCAGTCGCGGCCGTAAAGGTGGCGAAACGAGAAGATCTTGTTTTAAAACAGGGTCGTTGACACTGACTTGCGAACGATCGATACCTGCGGTTATATTTTACAGAATAACTCAATACTCCTTGATATATTCATTAACAAGTATTGGATCTTTTGCACTAAGCTTCTGCAAGTAAGTAAGCCGTATTATGGTATAAATAATATGTTATACACATAATATACTGGTTTTCGGCTTATAATTATTTGGACTCTTGACATTTTTTTGCAAAAATATCCAAGGCTATCTTTTCTCAGTTCTTAACCAGTTTCGCGGCATGACAAAAAAGTGTTTAAATTTTACTGAGAACTATTATTTACCGATTATGTCTGTTGGTACATCTCAGACATTAAACATTATTCGAAGGACATGGGGTCGTCACACTCTAATCTAACCTATACAATAGAATAAAACAAAGTCGCTTTTGGTGGCTTTGTGATCGCTTAGTTCTTAAGTACAAAATAGATTTTGACACAGTTTTCGTCATTTACAGAATTTATTGCGAAGAGCTTTATATCGATGATTCCAACACTCACTGTCCTCCAGTGGTGGACAGAACAAATATTTAAAAAAAGTCGCGTCACTGACCACCACCTGGGCGGACTACGAGCTTTTTTTTAAAAATTATGTGACTGTCCACCAGTGATGGTCATCGAGAATCATCACTTCGTATATGTGTATAACATAAATCTTTATTAACTAGATTTCGCTCAGAAACCTTGATTACACGAAATGTCGCCAAATCAGTACATTGCGTACCCGTGTGAAGCGAAGGCGGGTAGCTAGTGTGATAAGATAAATGTAAAACAGACTCCGATATTAGAGATCAAACGTGCCGCCTGGCACATGTAGACAACAGGCCTTGACCTCCCTCTCTTTTATGTGTAATCGCTCTCGTTAGCAGACAATAAGAAAGAAAATAAAATAAATGGACTTTAAAATCCCTTTTCTAAAAATGTTCAATTATTCTTTCAGGCGTGCGTTGAGACCATCGACAGCGGCAAAATGACTAAGGACTTGGTGATCTGCATCCACGGACTGAAAAACACTAAAGAGGGCATGTACCTACACACCGAAGACTTCCTCCTGGCCATCGCTGATCAACTTGAGCGTAAATTAACTAAATAATTTAGAACACTTTACTTAGTGGTAAAAGACAATTGTTTTTTTTTACATTGCCTTTTACTACTGACCCACTGGTAACTAGATAAGTATCAAATGTTTTTTAGATATTATTAAGTGATCAAACGGTTTATTTTTCAGATAAGTCGAAGTGTTTCCAACCTAACAAACAATTTAAGAATGGCCACTAAGTTTATATCTATGGTGTAAAAAAATATGTTGATTCCATATATTTATTTCTTCTAGTATGAACGAATTAAATTGTGCTTGTATGCCTGAACTTGTAATATGGTGCTTATAAATGTGATTAATTAGTTATGTCCAGAGTCATTATCATATTGTGCTGGTTGTTGAGTACTTGTGTTTATACACAGAACCATTTAATATGGTTTTAGTGATTGTTTGGATGATAAGACTTTTGCATTTCCCGATGCTATGCTATTCATGGCATATGAGAGTGGTGGCTCGGTGATAACTGCCCCGACATCGTAGGCCGTGGCTTGTTATCCAGGCAGACACATTGTGTAATTCACTTCATTACCACTGCTTTCAAAACGGTGAAGGAAAACATCGTGAGCAAACCGGCGTGTCTTAGAACCGAAAGTTCAAAGACGTATGATATTCACCAATTGGGCTCTCGTGGTGGATCATGGCCCACTCCTCTCACAGAGAGGAGGAATGTGGCCAGTGCCCAGGGGGAATTTTATAAGCTGATTATGCTATGCCATTTATGGTGGCACAAGATTGCACAATGAAGTATATCCTATACTATTAAATTAGCAAATATTTATATAAATATATTTGTAATCGAAAACGGCTTTAACGATTTCGATAAAAGTTGCAATATGTGGTTTACGAGTCCGAAAATTCGATTTAGCTAGGTCTATACCTGGGAAAATTCGTTTTCTCTATTTTCTCCCGAGCAGAGCTCGGTCGCCCAGGTACCTACTATTAATTACGTCTGCATCACAATTCTACACAAAACAAAAGCACAATGCGATAAAAATTTTGTTAGGTCATAAAGTACCTATGCGAAAGTAAGGTTTGATACAGATTACATTGGTGTGACAAATATTGAGACTGATATAAGGCCATATTTGGAAATGGGTATTGAAATCTAAATAAATACTCATGTGGAGAAGGAAGATTGACTCAAATGGTGAAGTTGTAATGGCAGGTGCGACCTAGTTTTTATTTTCTAAAAATTAGTTCAATTCAAACTGTGTTTAACATTTTAAGTGTGACTAAGACCTCCTGCTGTTCCACCACCGATTGAGTTGATTGAATGTATGGGTAATGTTTTTATCACTTTATTTTATAGTATCCCACTGTATTGTTTTGTAGAAATCTATTTTATGTCTTCTTTAAGCTATATTATTGTTATACATATTTTTTGTAACGGCATGAGATTTACAGAGATATGATGATAGAAATTTAAAAACTCAAAATAAAACTTATATTATTGGCAATGTATGTATTTCATAAATAAATCCAATTATTTTAATTTTCCTGTGTTTATTTTTGAAAGTATGTCTGCGATACCTAGATACCCGTGTCATACTACAGGAACTCAGAATAAGAATATTTCTTAGAGGTGTTTTGTTTACTTACTTACCTTGACCTAGATGGTTGTGTGGTTTTAAGCAAAAAAAGGTTCCTCATCATCTTTCTGCCTCCTAACAACCTAATTTTTTCTTAATAGCAATACTAGTGACCCGCCCCGGCTTCGCACGGGTGCAATATACAACTGTATTTATGCAACATTATTTTTAGTATATGCGAACCTGAATTTAGTTTGTTCAGAATAAGTAACTGAATCGATTCCAATAATTTTTAAACCATATTATATTTTTTCCCAAAAATATTAAAAAAAGTTAAAAGTTGGATACCGAGCGACTTTGAGTACCTATCGCAATAATTTAGGTACCTACTTCCAAATTATTATTATCAATGAGTTCAAGACGACGCTGGAGGCGCGCGCTGCGTGGTGACCGCGTTTTTGTGCGGACAACTAGGTAACAGAACAAGCTTATAACTTTGTGATTTTTCATGATAAAGTTTTGAAATTTTGTACATAGATTCTTTACATAAAAATACTAGACACCTATCAGGTTTCGCATATACTAAAACTAATGTATATAAACCTCCCTCTTGAATCACTCTATCTATTACTGAAAACCGCATCAAAGTCCGTTGCGTAGTTTTAAAGATCTAAGCATACATAGGGACAAACAGACAGACAGCGGGAGGCGATTTTGTTTTATACTATCTAGTGAAGCTTGTAATGGGGGATACCCGCGTACGGTCTGACAAACCGAAAGATTGGAACTCAATTTCGGGATATTTTTTTCAAGTAACCTAAACGAGGATATTATGTTCTTCGGAAATATACTACGTAGTATCGTAAAAATGATAGTTTACACCGACATTATACCGATCATTTACTGAGTTAGCCTTTGACGGTACTGTAGTCTCTGAAAATGGGCCAAGTGCGAGTTGAAATCGCGCACCGATGGTTCTGTGTAAACTTGTAGGTATTATGTTATTAAACTACATATTTTCGGCATTTTTTCATGATTCTAGGCCAACGGGAAGTACCTTATAGATTTTGTTTCCCTTGTGAAATCGCAAAATGTGCGACATAAACCATCATAATTATTTATTATTTATTTATTTAACACTTCAAGCACAAAGTACAGAGGCGGACTTAATGCCATAGGCATTTTCTACCAGTCAACCTTTGGGTGATGCAGAGACAAACAGTGGTAGGTGTAAATATATCTGCAAAAAAATAATTTATTACTAAGATAAACTACGAGGATATATAAAATACTATAACGATATATCAAAATTCTATAAATATATATCAATATATTATATATATGTAAATAGAAATTTACACGGATATACTAAAATAAAAAGACAAGGTGACCCCCTGGGGCCAGTGATTTTCAGTTTAGCTATTCACCCAATTGTTCGACAGCTAAATTCTAAATTTAACGTTTGGTATCTTGTTTATGGAACCCTGGGCGGCGACGTAGATACTGTTTTAAATGATTTAATTTTCTTAAAAAATAAACTTCATTCAATTGGCCTTGACCTAAACCTTGCAAAATGTGAACTGTATTTAGCGGACTGTACCAACAGACAACTGACTATTCCTAAATTTAACGTAATAGCCCCTAACATCAAAATTATTGAAAAAAGTTCTCTTCGTCTCCTATCTTCGAGAATTCCTTTCCGGATTTTATCGAGGAAAAAATTCAAAAATAAATATTATATAATATTATAAAATTTTCAATGATATTTCGGAAAGGTTGCTCCAAATTAATATGCATTCGGCCATCACCCTAATCCGTTACTGTTGTTTCGGCCCAAAATTAACATATTTCCTACGTGCTTCCCCTTTATGGAAGCACACTCATCTTTTGGACAAAATGGACCAAATTATCAAAAATACTATATCATCCGTTTTAAACGTGGCTTTGGACGACCGTGCTTGGATACAAGCTACTCTTCCCATTCGTATGGGAGGACTCGGCGTCCTCAAAATTTCTAGTATTAGTTTACCGGCGTTTATATCTTCGGTCCACGGCACTAAGAAATTAATCAGGAATATCCTGGCTTCCACACTGATTGATTTTGATGTGCCGTGCTTCTCCGAGGCTATTAATGCCTGGAAACTCGCTTGCCCGAATTCTGAAGAACCCGACCATCCATTTTCCCAGAGACGTTGGGACGAGCCGCTCTGCAGAGTAGTTCAGAACAATTTACTGCTCACGTCTGCTACTACTGCTGAGCGTGCGCGTGCTGGCTGTGGGTGAGTGGGAGTCGGGTCTTTGGCTTCACGCACTACCGTCGTCGAGCATAGGCACTTTGCTCGACGACACTACTTTCCGCCTTGCTGCTGCTCTACGCCTAGGCGCCCCTTGTTTTTCTCCTCATCGCTGTCAACAGCCTTGGACACCACGGCCTTTCATGCAGCCGAAGTGCGGGCCGCTTTGCACGGCTCGCGAACTTAAATGATATCATCCGTCGAGCTCTTGTCACCGTCGGCGTTCCAGCTTTATTAGAACCAAATGGCTTGGCACGCGACGATGGCAAGAGACCGGACGGCATGTCTTTGTTTCCATGGAAGATGGGTAGGCCTTTAGGGTGGGATGCAACTTGTGTCGATACTCTTGCGCCATCCCATCTTCCTAGCTCATCGTGCTGTGCTGGGGCTGCGGCTGCGGCTGCAGAGAACCTCAAGCGGCGTAAATATAGTAACCTTATTGGTAACTATATTTTCGAGCCTTTTGGGGTTGAAACTCTAGGTCCGTGGGGTCCGAGTGCTCAAAGCTTTTTCAAGGACATTTCTAAACGTTTAGTTGACTCTTCCCGTGACCCAAGGGCTGGCTTTTACCTTGGCCAAAGGCTTAGCGTTGCCATACAACGTGGCAACGCCGCCAGTCTTTTGGGTACATTACCAGTTGACTACGTTGAGGAGGAGTTTTTTGACGCCATTTTTTAAGTTTATTTTTAAGTTATTTAGTTAATATAGGTTATTTTAATTACCTAAATAAATGAATTTATATCGTAAAAGACAAACAATGAAGAAAACATTAACGTTGTGACGAAACTGCCAGCTTTTTTTGAATGTACTCGCGAACTTTAATTTTAAACGATAAACGATTGGTTATCAATTAATTATCTTTAAACTCTTTGACTTACAAGTCTGATTTTTTCACTGCTCCAAGAGATAGCAGACCATTTGATATTAATTTCAGCTTGATACCTCCACGTTTTCCTGAGAACAGGGTCTTGACAGACTGACAACAAAGTGATCCTATAAGGGTTCCGCTTTTGCCGAATGAGGTACGGAACCCTAAAAAGTTAAAGATTTTTTAAGAGGTTGTAAAGTGTTAGCATAGATACATTTTTTACATATGAGCTAAACACAAAAAATACACATAGGTTTCATAATTTTAGTTTCAGTACAAAAGCACAAAAGACTATACCGCGCGTCGGTCTCACAGACAGATTTTCGCCTAATACGGCCTTAGGTGCTATTCGCAATAATACACTTTTTTCCTGAAATGATCGTAGCAACTAATCGTGCAGCTAACAGGAAGTACAAATTGTCATTGATTGTATAGGAAAAATCACGAAACAGTGTTTTATCTGACACACAGACCAACGCGTGGGTATAAGTAGGAAGCCTCTGCCTATCTCTTCTAAGGAATACAGGTCTGATGCTAGAAACGAAGGGATGAAATAAGTAGAGCCACCATGACTTTGTCGTTTCTCTTGCTGGCATTCAAGTAATTCAAGCCTAGACAAATTAATGTTATAACAAAAATTCGACTAAAACAACCACTTTCAAAAATAATAAATGTATTATGTCTTAGTTTACTAAGATAATATTAATTTCAGATCAACATCTTTTACAACATCATACTTTACAAGTTTGGCGTATTTCTTTAAAAGCTTTTGCCAGTAACATTTTACATCCTTATCAGTTAAATGATCCCAAATATGTTGGAAACCTCTGTTTGCTATCTCATTAGCTAACTTATCATTTTCTTTGAAAAAGTTTATTAATTCCTTTATCTCTTCTTCCTTCGCTTTTGGGCTGATAGGTACATAATGCACCCAAGGTTTTAGGGAGGGGTAAAAGAATTCCAGCCATTGATCACCAACATGAAACACTAAAGACTTGCATAGGAATAAATGCTTGAATCTGAAACTAGCAGCAACCCCTCTGTAGTTGAATAGATATTTGTATTTGCAGTGTTCTTCAAATGATACTTCTGATGCTGGTGGTGCATAAAGTGTGTCCTGAAATAACATAAATGTTGTAGGTAGTTCAAAAACCAAAACATTATATTAGCATAAGCATAGCATAATCAGCCTATAATGTTCCCACTGCTGGGACACAGGCCTCCTCTCAATAAGATGGAATGGGCTACAATCCACCACGTGTGCCCAGTGCAGGTTGGTAGATGTCACTTGTCTTCGAATTTTTGGTTCTAGGACATGGTTTCCTCACGATGTTTTCTTTCACCGTTTTGAGAGCAGTGGTGATGAAATAAATGATGTATATTATAAAACATTATATTACAGTTCACCTATCTCAAAAAATATGATTTTTGAGATAAGTGTATGAAACCCTCATACACCTATCTCAAAAATCATATTATCTCTTAGCAAAGTCACCATTGAAATGTTGTCAGAAATGGTGATTCTTCTTAGCAGGCCAACACACAACAATTTTTACAAGTTATAACTTTTACACCACTTCAATTGAAATTCAGGTAGTCTAGTAATTGTGATGGTAACACTGCCAAAAGGAGCCACACATTCAATCTCTGGCATGTAGGTAATGTACCATATCAGACTTCCAAGCTTGATTTTTAGTGTACTGAGCATCAACAAGGTCAGGTTCAGATCTAGAGAGCAGTATAAGAGCATCCCTTTCTTCACTTGTTCTGGATCCTCTGAAAAATCCTTTGCTTTCTTTTTTTTCCCACGGCCATCTGCAATTTTATAGATAGCCAATAACTTATAAACCTGTCAAATGCATTCATATGTATGTAAAGAATCTTCAACAATAAGTAACTAACTTTTCAGCAGCTCCTGATATTGAGATTCTGTGTTTGTCCCATCTGCCTATGCCAGTGGGGTACAAGGATATTGCTGGACCACCTTCCCAGAAACTCCAGGCAGGATACATTATATCATAATAATCTTTTGTCTGAAAAATAAGTTATGAGGATGTAATATGTAGCTGAAGTATAGTAAGGCAACAGTTTTGTGACATTTGCTTTTTTTTTAATTTTTGTCACATCATGTAGACAGCTTCCAGCCAGTCATAACTGACATAGTAGTAATAAATGTTAATCTCAGGACCTTACTGAATGAAAATACTGGTGCTTTTGGATGGGTCCATGCTTGATTGATTTGGGGCCAATCTCTGGTATTCAGTGCTAGTTCTAAATCTGGCATTTTTGCTGCTAGAGCAGTCAGGTAATGTTCTACTCCTGCACACCTTGCTGGAAAGTGGCATTCGTTTTCCCTATACAGTCTTCCATCAATTATCTGAAAAATAATAATCATTTTTGATTTAGAATTTAGATTTGTTTTTTTTTAACAATGATTATTTTAGTTTCTACTATAAAATTATGTGTTTCAAATTACCTGGTACTTAGTTGCTTTTGCCCGAGCTCTGTCAAAAAGTTCCTTGGTAATACCGTCTTTGAATGGTGCCAGGTCTTGATCAATCACTGTAGCATGACAGCTACAATTTTCACTCTTACAGGGAACATAATGGTCAACTGCTAAGTCAATTTTCTCTTTGATTTTTATAGATTTATCATTAGCTTCTGGAAGTTAAATATGGAATATTTAAACAAATATAGAAGATGAGATGGTCCTACTTATTTAATTAAATACAGTTCTGCCTCAAAAGGGGTGTATGTGCTAAAAAAAAAAGCCTTACTGAACCAAGAAGATTTATTGGTACGGCCCATTTTTTTCATTCCTTTGATGCGCCCCTTTTACTTATGGCTGCAGAATTTTGGTATCAAAAGGAGTAACCCAAAAATTTACGGTTATGACAAGTCATCTATGAAAAAAGGTTGTTTGTAGGAAAATTCGAAGGAAATCTATTACTGCAGTCTGTCATATATTAACAACAATAATGATGACTTCCTGAGTCTATAGAATAAAGATGAAGAAATCGACTGATATTGGGAGTTAAAAACTTTTTTATAACCTCTGCTGTATTTGTTGTGATCTTCAGAGCATGATTTTTCATCTTTACTACAAAACTCTTCATTTGTATTAGAACTAACAGAAACAATAATACACAATAAAGTAAACAAACGACTGTTCATAATTAATTAACTTTAAAATAAAAGAAAAACCACAACTTTAGTTTGTTTTAGCAGTAAACAAAAGAAAAATGACAGAAGGCACGAATGAATGACAGCGCGGGACGTGACAAATGTCAACATTTTTTTTAACATCGAATTGAATGTTTGGATATCAATATTTTGAGTTACCATCATCATTCTCTTGCCCTTATCACATCGTGGATTTCTTTTTACAATGAAATGTTTGTACTTTGAAAAATAAATATAACGTGCTGAGTTGGATCGGTGCATAGGCCTCGCAGAAGCGATTAGCTATTTCTTGCTCGAGAAATGTGCAATAGATTTAATGAGATCCCGTTTTAAGATGGTCGCTGACTTTTCACACTTCCGGCGAGAAGTTTCTGCAGTAGTTTTTCACAGACAATAGCTCAATGAAAAAACTTTGTTCAGCCACTCTCGCTTGACGGGCAGAACACTCGCTGAGACTTTTTTCTTGGTGGACCGACAAATCTATTCGAAATACAGACTCGCTGCTCGCCAACTAGTTTCTAGCTCTATTCGCAAATCATCGGCAGTGTGTGAGGTGCCTTATCCTTCGTGCAATCTGGTTTATGCCTATGCTCTCACGTTGCAAAAACAGGAACCGATTAATCAGGTTAAAAAAGGATGATCTGTTAGACCTAATAAAACGCATGTTTGATTAACCATTATACAGGTTAACCCTTTAATTAAATGGATGCACATTTTTTATGTGCAAAAATGAACTCTGTCCGTGAACTAGTTGTTACAGGATAATTAACACTATAATATGGGTTTTAACCTTTTCGGTCCATGGTTGTAAGGGTATCTTATAAGTCCTCCAACAACCAAGTTCTCAATTCGGGGCGAACAAATGAAACATCTCAGGAGGGTAGATTGAATTTAATAGTACAATTAAATTAGTGATTATACAGACATTTATAGCAGCAAATAATGCAACAATTACGATTTCAAAGTCAGTGAAAAATTAAATCATGTATTTATTGTGAGGGAATCAAGCAGTTCTAAAGAATTATAGAATATGTAATCGAAGTATTGTGATAAGAAAAGTTTAAACGCTTAAAGAATCGAGAAATATATAAAATAATCTTATGAGATCTTAATATTAAGGATTTACATGGCTTACTGTAATAACAATCAACTGGTCTACAAGTATCTAAATACAATTGACAGTATAATTTTTAACATAAAGATCGAATTTAAAATGCTATAATAAAAGCCAGTTTACAGCATATAAGCTGTTTTATGGTACACTCCGTCCAACAAAATTGAGAACATTGATTTCAACAATTTCTTCTTGATTTCTTTCTTTGTTCAAAGTCGGACTCAGCTATGATCAATCATGGTGTAACATA
Source organism: Noctua fimbriata (assembly GCA_905163415.1). Classification (NCBI taxonomy): domain Eukaryota; kingdom Metazoa; phylum Arthropoda; class Insecta; order Lepidoptera; family Noctuidae; genus Noctua; species Noctua fimbriata. The sequence goes on along the minus strand of LR990922.1, from coordinate 12,163,385 downwards.
AAACAGCTTTTACAGAGACTGACAAAATATTTAGTTGAATTCTCTGTCAGGGAAAAGAGCTGGTGCCACGAGGGTCCAGATGTAGAGACCCACGCACAGCCAAGAGGATGTGATCTTAATCCACATTGAGGCGACATTCTCCTTCGAAAGCTGCGAACTTGGGCTGGAAAAAAATTTATTTCGTTAATATTTTTTAGAGTTGGTAACTTAATACCGTTAGTTTGTTCTTGTAATGATGAATAAATTAATGTATTCATATTATAAAATTTTCATTGCTGGGACTCATGCATCCCCCCACCAGAGGGAAGTGAAAACCACACGCAGCCCTAATATCTACCCTATACATCACAATAATACAGGCTGGTGGGTGCCACTGTCACAAGTCTTTGATTTTTTGGCTTGGCTTTTTTTTTCACTATAATTAAGAACTTCTTAAGACGAGAAAGATTTAAGATACTCACTTGTACCAATTTGTGAGTGTCATCATGATGTAAAGCGTAGCCAGAGCAAACACGATGTGGAAAAAGGTCCAGGAGTAGGCGACGCCATCTTCTTCGTTGTCGAACACCTTGGTCTCCGGGCCGCCGGCCTCGCCGCCGTCACCGCCCTCTACGGAATCATATCCTGCGCTCAGTAAGCATACCGACATGCATCGTTAACTATGTTGATCACAATACCATGTTGAGGTGCAATTGAAGCAGTTAAGTGGAATAAAAAAGCGGAATAAACGAAATACTTGGCATATTACACAGATTTCCAGTAGATTTTTTTTAAAAAGAAGTCTTTCTTTCAAATACATCGCAAATAACTAAAGAACATAAACTGATATCTACTGAAGCTATTTTCATGAATGCTATGTAGATGTCCTTTGATCTAACAAACTGCTAATACCTACAATATATACAACAAAACCATTTAACCTGGCTTCTTCAAAATAGGACTACGAGGCTTGGTTTGGGCTTCTGAAGTAACTGGCCCTAAGCATAGCATAAAGGAAAATAAGAAAATAAAATACATTTTCATCTTTAAAAAGAAATAAAAGGGCATGGAATGATTCAAATACGAATATCATGAACTCAATTAAATTAAACAAGCAAAAAATATGTTAGCAGATAATGAAAAAATACGTGAGTGTTCAGTGTTTGCATAAGGTACTTAGTGATTTAAGGCGAAGTGCACATGTGGTGTTACCTTCGTTAGCAATGAGCCCTCCTTGCCCTTACACAGCGCCACCGCCGCGCGATATGTCCGCAAAGAATGCACAGTATGCGTTAGTGTTACATAAAAAAGTAAAAAAAAAAAAGTGACAACACAACTGTTCGTGTTCTATTGAAAAACATAGGTAATCATCGCAATTTAAACGCCAAAACAATTCGGTATTATGGAAATTATAATAAGAGCTGTAATTCTGATTGAATAAGTGTTGTTTGAAAATATAAAGGCATAAGAAAACACATCTTTTAAAGATATTTGACAAGCAACATTTAAAATTCAACTTGGGTAATAAAACATGCAAACCTCTGAGATCATAAAAGTATCAAGTTCAAGACCAGTTTTGACTAAATTGCGAAATATTCAACATAGAATAATCAGAAATAAGCTAGAGGACACACTGATAACGATGAAATATCAAAACATTTTCGGCCAGTTCAAACAGAATGCAAATAAGCGAATGTGAAACAATTCTTACCCTGCTTTTTTTCCCTTTGCAATGAGTCTTGCAATATAATAGTTTTAGTAAGAGTTTAAGGTATTATAAAGAAGATTATATTCACCTGCGCTTCCTTCCTTGGCGAGGATATGATCCGACATGGTGATTTTAGACGAGGACGACGCCGTTCGGATAGATGAATACAACACGCTGCACACCCAAATGACCAGCCCGATGATCGACTGCTTGTCGAAGGATGACTGTTGAAACATTCATAGACCATTATTGTTTATCCTTTTTGTTTTTAAATAAAGAATTGATTTAAATCGGTTCAAATTCGAAAAGAAATAGAAATTAGTGTTATTTAAGTTTAGATCTAAACTACTTACAAACTGAATACGATTACCTATATGCTTAGTTAAAAGAGTGAATAGAATAAGAATGTGTTAATGATTCGATATAAAGTGATAAAGGATCCGTTAATACCATTTTACATACCCAATACATATCTTCCTTTGATTCCTGGTTGAGCAAATTTAAAATAATACATATTATAATTTACATAGATAGACATGGTAGTATATTAAATACAATAGGATTTTAGAAGCATAATGCAAACAATATTAATACATTACATAATATTATGCTATTAGGCACTGTCTTAATTATGTGATTTACTATGTTAACTTGTTCAAGTTTACTTAGTTATACATCATTAGCCTATCTGGATTATTATTGGTCATGAACTATACAATATGTTAAAAAAAAAACCTTGTCCGATCCAAAAGGCGCATATAAAGTGTGTTATTTTTTGTCCTGGACTATACCTGGGAACTTTCTAGTTACGGAGATATTGGGGGTCGAAGTTCCAACTTTTTCACAAGTTTTTTTTTTAAATAATTTTTTTAATGTAAGTTTCTAGGGTTCCGTTGTCAACAAGGAAAGGGATCCTTATAGTTTTACCATGTCCGTCTGTGTTAGCTCAAAGACTCTTTAGTACTAGAAAGCTGTAATTTGGCATGAATATACAGATTAGTTACGCCGACAAAGTGGTAAAATAAAATCTCGAAAAGTATTTTTTAGGGTATCTCCAGTAACTACACGGTCCACCCAAAACGCACGCCCATGTAAAATCAAACAGTCGTGAAACCGTTCTCTATAGGCGAGCATGTTTTTATAAGAAACAACGAGCGCAAACACAAAACTTCACAAAAAATTCAAAGGTCCATTTTTAAGAGGTGTTGTGTTGTGGTGTGTGTTGTGAGGAAAATGATAGATATGAGCTGGAAAACATTGATGGGTCTAATCGAACTTACAAATATGCGCACGAAAATCTGCGCTTAGTACCCGGGGGCCATGAAGGTCTGGTAGAAATAGGTAGGCCGAGACGGTGGAGCAGAGCCAGACCGACAGGACACTAACAATAGATGACGAGAGTGACATATTATTTATCGGTCTCCAGCGAGCATACTGAAACCGCAAGCTCAGTAACCCTGTCAGCATCCGAGTGTAAAGAACTTCAAGGTTGTCAGTTTTATGAAAAATAATTGATGCTGTCAGAATGTTGTTAGATGACGACATATGAGATGACAGGTAGAGAGCCAGTTGTCCGGTCCATGTTGTCATATGATATGACGACTGGTCGAAGGGACGCTGTCACTCTCTGAGCTAGGTATCTTCATATGAGAGGATGACTAGTCGAGTGCTAGGTTAGACGATCCACGTCATCATAGGAGACGATGGCTGGTCGAAGGGACGCCTTGGCCAGGGTTAGTTTGCATGTGGTCAAACGTAATCGCGTTGCTAATGTGTGCTTGTGTGTGGCTCCCTAAAAGTCCAAAGATAGGGACAGTGTTCCTATCATGTCAGGATAGGACGAGCGTTATGAAAGTGGTAATCCCAGCGGGTTTTATTTTCCTATTGTTACAGTACTCTGTAACAACGGCAAAAGAAACGGACGGCACGAGGATGTGCTAATGTCTGTCTGGCCGTGACGGCGCGATTGATTATTTAAGAGTGAATGTCAACCGGATATGCCCAACGCCATCCGTCGAAGTGATCGGTTGTCATTCACTCTGACGCAACACCAGCTAGTATAGGGAGCACGAACGGTGCGACGGTTCAGTTCGAATGCGAGAGGCACACCGTCCGTTCCGTTCGCATAACGAATACGCGCTACGTTTTGGGTGGGGTGTCGAGTGATTTAGTGTTCCTAATAAATTTGTAATAAGATCCTGATTACATTTTAAGTGAAATACTTCGTTTGATTCTCCTCGCCCGATCTCCCACGTCCTAGTAAAATCGACCATCGATGGATGATTGATTTAGCGAGAGATTCAAGTGGACTGTAAATTTTCAAAATGGCTCCGAGAGAACCCGAAACGAGAAAATCGACAAGTTACATATATTACGACAAAGGTGTGTGCTATGAACAGGCACTCACCTGATTGCTCCCTGGGGGATGCTTTCCGAACCAGAACCTCCACGAAGGAACCTTCCCAGCTAACCAGAGCTGATACCAGACTTACCTGGGGCCGGTTCCGTTACCTTCAACTCTGTCCGGCTGGAATCCAGGAATTACGCGAGTTCAATGCACACTCACGATTAGACGAGAAACTAGCGTTATTGGCACAACTTCTAGGGAATTTTGAAGCGTCACAACGGTTTTATTAATTAAACGAGAAATGTCACATCGACGAGAAGCGGCAAGAGCAAGAGAGAAAAAAGTGTTGCCATATCCCAAAATAGGTTTTTAGGCTTGCCATTACAAGGCTCTTAAATGTAATTAGTAAGTGAACAATGGATCCAAATGATATTGTGGACTGTCCTGACGTCCCTTTATATTCATGAAAGAGAACATATTAAGCAAAACAACTGACAACACCATCATCGGCTTCAGTATATTTGATCGTCAATTGTTTGGTTATGATGTCAATACCCGAGAAGCGACCGCGCGCCTGAGTTGCCATGTAAGTTTCCTCATTTTTTAGCCGGGTGTTATCTAAAAAGACATAAATAAAATCGAATCTCGATCCCTAATAATACCTTCAAGTATCGGACAGGTTTTTTTTTAAATATGTATATTGTATTGATTAATGTCTTTTCCATGATAAAATTGTTAAAATATTAGTAAGGTGAATCATTAGTGTCATAAATAATACATTAAATTACTATTAGTATTGTTGTGTTAAATATTTAGTAATAGACAGGTACTATAAAAGTAACTTTAGTTTGATGCAATCGCGTTACCATAGCAAACGTACAATGACGTTTGGAACCTAAATGCATGCGACTCCGATTTATCGGTTATATCCAACTCGGTCGAACGGAAACAGCTGGTTTACCTGATTCGGAAAAACACTCATGCCAGCTAGCTAAAAGTAGACGCATATCTGATGGAATATTCGAGCATCGTCGGTCGCGTAACGCTAGACAAGATAAATTGGTAATAAAACTTCCAACCTTCTATATGTAACCGATGACGCGTTAGTGCGTCGAGCGTTATAACTGACTTGACGTGTCTAGACTAGGCAAGTTCAAATATGACCGAATAGACGTAACCGAATTTACGAGTCAGATGTGCGTCCACCCTAAACTTGCAAGCAATTCCATTGTGTAAGCTACACAATGACATAAAACTACCTGCATGTTATTCTGCAAGCCACTGGCATATGTTTTCCTTTTTACCCGACTGCGCGATACCTAAAACAGGGTTATGTTTTTTATTCTGTATGAACGCATTACAAACCTCATTAGATCCAGTGATGCTGTTACACTCTTTAGAAGCGTTGGAGAGTGCGGACCACGTCAGATACATGACGTACAGCGACACAACAGCCGACTGCAGCAACCCGGAGCGGGGCTGATGCTCCTGCACCGAAGGCAAGATCGAGATGCCGCTCGCGATCACAACGAGGATCAGGTTTATGGAGATGAAGAACTTTGATAGCTCACAGCCACTCGACTGTAAATAACATTTGTGTTAGCTGGTGGAGTGTCACATTATTCTTAGCTTATTGATGGATGACTTTTGCTGGAGACGAAGAAATTATCCTATGGAATTCGTTGATAGTGTAGCTTTGCATAAGTGAAATCGGACAAGCAGTTTCGGAGATTAGGTCCTATATCCGAACATACAAACTTTATAATATTATATATTTTGGATTTATTGGATGTGTGCTTGGATTTGCAAGCATGAAGGAATTCAGTCTTGAGATAAGCAATTTGGTACTAGCTCTTTTGGTCTGTACCACCAAAGATGTGGAGATATTTCGTTTCTTTGATAGCAAATTAAGTATAATATAATCTTTAAACCCTGTTCTCTTTGCTTTAGGTTAACGTTGGCTGTTGCCCACAGTACATCTACAAATGATAATTTAAAGAGTTTCCTGGCAAACTGCAGCCGTACTTAACCTATTTAACTAAAACAGCTCATGTTTCAAAGGACACACATTAGCTAAATGACAGTTTTATTGTCCTTTTAATCTATTGCGCATAAGTAGTAGGTAATTTACTTTACCTTGGTGTAATACACGTAAAGGAGGACGATGCCAACCAGTGCGAGAGCGTAGGCAGTGAGCATGGCCAGTAGTAGAGCGGCGTACCACCCGCGCGACTGTGACTCTTCATAGTTTGCTGAAATTCATGAATACACGTCAAATACTAACGAAATGTATAAGTGTACATCACTGTCGACCCTTTGGGGATTACTGGTGTGATGTTTAGTATGTCATGTAAAATAAAGGCATTGATCTGCTTTGCTTTATTCATACATTCATCCATAATTTAACTATCATCAGTAAACCAAAGGGAGTTCTATGGCTAGACATAAGCCACTCCTAACCATCACCACATCTTGAATCATAAACAAGTCAATAATTGATACTAATCTATATTTGTCTGCTGTCAGCAAGGCAAAAATGTTGTTCCCTTTTTGTAGAAATAACAAAATCAGATAATTATCTCTCTCACTAGGAGACACTACTTCAAGCTTCATACATACGATTATATGTATACTTCTAGGAAAATCTATCATATTTCGTAATTAACTACACTTTACCTTAGTGACTCATGTATTATTCAGTCACTGAGACATCATCAAATAGGTTTTTTCCTGATTACTAATGTCACTGTAAATGTACGTATTTTTCTTTGGCAATGTTTATGATCTATTTAACTTATAACAACTTCTAGTTGCTATGTAAAATTAACGCATACGAGTATGTGTGGAATACCACAACTAAAAAGATTTTTTTTTTTTTATGTCCTTCAAAGGAAAAGTAATTTTCCACTTGTATCTTTTTGAAAGTTTTTTTTTTTTTAGAAAAATATGTTATACTTACAAACCCATCTTTCAGCCCAAGTATGAGCAAAATCAACAATTAGTATAAGTTGTATGACTATGAAGCAGAAGCCTCCGATCATGCCAAACACCATCCAAGTTGAAGCAAATTGTCCCTCCGGAATAAAGAAAGCGCCAATTATACCGCCAATTACAACCATATACTTGATGCCCCAGAAGCTAAAATACAAAACACACAAATGCACTTATCAACATAATACATAGGTAAACAATTTTATTATCAGTCATACATATAAGCAAACTCACTGATAACTTGTGAATGTTCAAAACAAGTCGAGATTGAGATAAATACATACCCGTTTTGTATGCCAGCTCGAGGATCTTTGGAGGACTTCACACCAAGTGTTATTAGAGCCATTAAAACATAAAAGAGACATGCTGCAAAACAAATTCTGAAATATAAAATGATGTGGGAATTAATAGTCTATTTCACCAACAACAAACAAGAATGAACTTCAACTACAACACCAAATGAGATCAAGATGTTTTTAATCTTAACGTTAATACCTACTTTAAAAGTCACATGACAAAATATTCAGATGTCAAGTACATCATTTAGGTAATGCAATTAGATAAAGTATTTTCATTTTGGCTTGTTAACTGAAGACATGAATTGAAATGAATTGGGATAAGGGCAAGAGAATGATGATGAACTGTTTTATAATATTTGTGGAAGCAATAGTAATGTAAGAATATAAAATCACCTGTAAACAGCTAAGTAGCCAACAGCCTGGTCACAATCCACTTTTAAGTCGCCCGGTAAATAGTGTGTAGAGTTTTTACAAAATGGTACCTGAAACATACATGGAAACTTAAATGTTTATACTCAATAGATGATTCACTGACATAGAAAAAAAAATACTTTGACTTTGAACTTATGGCTTCATCCAATTTTACTATAGGGCAAAGCAAAGCGGCCAGTACTTATGTAATATTTACTACTATATTCCAATTGTCATTGCTTGATGGCATACCCGATAAAGCAAACTTATGTGATGTGTCAAAGATACCCTATTTGACCTGATTATAAATTTAGCGGCAAACCTGTCCCCATAAAAGGTAAAGTGATTTCTTTGACCCAAACACACTGCCGTTTTTTTATTGCTAATATGGAGCCCCATAGATATGCCTCATCTTCTTTCCTGGCAATCCTGGTCAACCACCTGCACCCTTCCAGGATTCAAATTAAGAATAATAGACCTCTACAGGTGGCATACTGGTAAGACAAAATTTGGTGGATTAAATATGTAAAGAAGAAAGAAGTTTACCTTTTTCATTTCATCATGTAGTCCAGGAGCCAGTGTGACACAAGCGGTCACCATCACAAGTAGCAGCATGATCGTGTACATGATACGGGTGGATGTGGAGTTGGCACATGACGGACATGCTGAGCAGCACAGAGAGCAAGCTGTGCTTCCACAACAGCATGCCAGCTATAATACAAATACTTTGTTATAAACACATACAACACAACACTATTACTTTCTCTTATTTAATAGATCACCATTCAGTAGCTAATTGTTTGGTTTGCAATGGTGTATACTATCAAATAGCACTGATACTGCTGAAGTTTTTCAGTTTCTGACCAGCCCAGCCTGTGGGCTACAGTCAATAATAAGATCACACTAAGCAAAGTGCAACTGGAACAAAATTTTATGCTATTGGTGCTTGTAACCTCATTCATGGCTGTGACCATTTTTCACTTTTTAAAAATAATGAAGAACATTACATTTTATACATATTGATGATTAATTTGTGATTTTTCTGAGTACGCAAAATGAAGGTATATTACTGATTGTGTGAAAGTAGGCATGAAAACAGAAAACTACTTGGTCAGTTCTATGCAATTCTATTGAATTAACATTTCTTATTAACTGCATCTCCTGTCCAAATAAATGATGACCCTCTGATCCACATAATCACTAAATAAACAAGGCTCAAAAAATTTCAGTGTTAGTATAAAGTTTAGTCATCCCATGTAGAGTTTAGGTAGCTATACTATTTCATGAGACAAGATTCTAGACAAAAAAATATCACTTTTCATTTGTCTTGTGTAGTGATATAATAAAAGGATTTCTCAAATCGTGATATGTAATTGTAATCACAACAATTACACGAGTTAATCATTATAAAAACAACAATCACCTGAGCAGCTGAACAAAGACCCAACACTGCACCCATGCTTAAACACTTTTTTAATAGCTAACCAATAATTATATATCTTCTATCCTCAATTTTATAGTTATTTTTTATACTTTGCTAAGATCAAGACAAAATCAATAGTATCTTGAGCTTAAAATAAAAACATTGTTCTTGAAAAACAAGCTCTATTGATTTGACATGATACGAGTTTTTTTGACATTTCTACACCCAACAGTGTTACACGTCGAAATAATCACGAATTAAATAGATGTTTGTGAAAATCGACTTTGAAACAAAAAAAGTCATGGAAAAAGTAGCCGTTTGACAATCAATACTGCATCTGTTCAATCCTTCCACGTTATTTATCTGAAATACTGAATCGAAACGTATATTGCATCAAATTAGCAGTACACGATCAAGCCATAAAGTGGAAATGCCAGCGGAGCCCGCGAAATTCAAATTTTCTTACGTTTTTTGAGATTTGCAGGCCAGTGTTGGTTTGTATGTTGATGAAAAATGACTCGCGCAAGTAACACGTTTGTAGTTACTGAATTAAAATCATCAATCACAAATCCTCTAAGTTCATTTAACCCCATTGACTTTTTCATGAAATAGTTATTTGCGGGCTGGTGCTCTTAAGTTGGAAGCGCCAGGGTGGCGCCTCCAACTTAAGAGATAAAAATCGTATCTAGAATAAAGATGGAGATGACATCGCAAAAACACGATTAAGTGATGCTCACAGAGAGGCTACAGTAATACGGGGTAGAAGGGACATCGACGCGAAACACCATTATGAGCAAAAGAAAATTTCTATATTAGGGGCCACATAGAAATTTTAAATCGGTTATTAAAATAAAAAAATCTGCTCTTCCATACATTTTGACCGTGTATGTATTGCACTTTTGTAGGAAACAGCTGATTATTTAAAAAACCAATGAAAAATTTATATGTGGAGGGCCTCACAATGATGTACTGAATACGTGGTAATCGTTTCCGCGTCAGTGTCCCTTCCACCACGAATAAGTGACGCTGGTATCGCTTGATTCCTTGACTCTGAACAACGCGCTGACAAATTTATTTTCATAATTAATATAATTTAACACTTCAACAATGTTTTTGTAAAGTTAGATGAAGTTAGTGTTTTGTATCTCATTGCTCTACGAATAAAACTCTTTCAAAGTCCAGACATAATCCTCCAGAGACTTAGAAGAAAGAACATAATTATCTATCCTATAACTTTGGAAATAAAATAGATTATAAATTAAATAATTAGGTTCAAATTGCCTGATTTAGCAGCGTTCTCTGTGCTCTTTTAACAACCGTACTGCGATCGCCAACCCGCCTGCCAAGCGTGGCGATTATGGCAAAACCCCCCCTTTGGGGGAGGCCTATGTCCAGCAGTGGACGTCTTTCGGCTGAAATGATGATGATGATGATGATGATGATGATGCCTGATTTAATTTTACCTGCTTGTTTTTTACATTCGATTTCACTTAATCTTTGTTTTAGTCGATTATATCAACAGCAGCTGTTATTACCAGGATAAAAAAAAAATAAGCCGCGAATTCTGCTCTCTCGATCTAGTTCAAAAGTACCTTTCAGAGTTGGGCAAAGGATTCCTTTCAGTGATCAAGGATTTCTATTAATTCTAAAGATTTTTAAACCGTGTCATTCACCATCTTCAAGATTACATCGTAGTATCCAGAGTTCCTGACATTATGGGTGCCGATTGCCGAACATATGACCAAGTTAGTATGTTAATTCGTTGTTGTTTTCTGCTTTTATTGCTTGACCAATTCAATGCATTTGTTCGCTTTTCCTAACTTATCTATTTGCTAGCTTCAAAACAAAATTATTAAAATTAATTAATTTCATTTTAAAATGCTAAAAATTGATATTTAAAATGTGTTGTGAATCCTTGATTCAACTAAACGGTTTGTAATTGGTGCGTGGCGCGATGAGCATTTTATGAGCTTACCTATCGGGACCCGTAGCCACAGATGTAATGTACTAAATTTGATCAATTAAAATTTTCGAATGATTGCTTTCTTAGCAAATTTGTGATGTTTTATTACCAGAAAACAGTTGGAGAAGAACTTTATAATTGCCTGTTTAGATTTCTTGATAGGTTCTTAATAATAAGTTCCTACTGTTTTACTGTATCCATACCATCTAGGTATTTTTATCTTGTATTTTGAGGTTTTCAAGGCATAACTCATTTGTGTTCGAAGTTCAATGTTAACAGTTGCACATATTTCAAATAAAAACAAATGATTTATTTGCATTCTTCCGATGCTTTTTTACATGTGGGGTAGGTAGAAACTACTCAATGACTAGGACTATAAAAAGCAGTTTAGTTTAGTTTAGGCCTGTTATATGATTTCTCTTGATGGATGTTAGGGAAGGTTGGTATTATAGCCTGTAGTAAGTCCTGCATGTAAAAATAGGATGGGATAAGAAAAATAATGCCACTCTGATTCTAATAATTGAAATATATTTTTTCAAGACACACAAAATTCATACTAAACTTATTGAGGTATATTCAGGCAAATAGTCTACTTGAAGTAGCACATAATAAAATAATAACATTTTTTATATATATTTCATTTCACTGTGTAACATTTATTTTGTTGAGTAGATAGGATAGGTACAATACTTCACAGTCAAATATGTTCGCTATGAAATGCAATATTATACATTATAGATAGAGAGCTCAAAGTGCGTTATAATAAGGCTGTTAAGTTTTGTGATGTACATAATTTTTCCTGTTTCAATTTATATTACAAGATTATTTTCAACATATTAACAGAAACGTTTCATGATAAAATTGTAATAACTATCATCATTAAATCAATTTGGAACACATTCTGGACCTTCACATTAGAGATGATTTAAAATAAAATTGATCTAATCTATGACGATCTCAGTAAAATATAACATGCTCTGCTCACATTCAACATTATAGTTATAAATAATAATTTAGAAAATAATAAATAAAATTATTAATATCACAGTAGAAGAACTGCCAGCTAGTTTCTACCACAAATAAATTTTTGATGAAAAAGAAATCACAGAAACTAAGTTTTTAGGCAGTTATAGAAAGGTAACGTCGGGAAATTGTAAACCAGAGCTGACAGTTTCGGTAAAAGCTGCTGTGATATTGACAACTGAATACGAAAATATAATATCTATCGATAGATAATCAACACATTTGATCATGTTGCGACCTTAAAACTACTGGTAACCATTAATAACGACGTATCGATGCATCCACCGGCCCTTAACAAGAAACTAGATACCTACTTGCATCATGTTTCCGAAACTTATGTTATATTGATATTTAAATTTGATACATACTGGCTTAACAATTGCATAAGTAACTTCCTGTAAGGTAGATTAATATAAAACCACAAACGAAAAGTACTAACTCTCACTGCTTCTATGTAATTTTATATGTTGCCTCTAATTACGCGTATTCCGCATTGGAATGTACTAATTGTTATTTTTAACCATTCAAAAGAACTGTACGAAACTTCCATTAGACTTGTATCGATGTTGACGTCCAAGAGAAAAGCGTAGTACCTACGTTGTGTTTCAATGTTCGTGTTTCAGAGGATTTTTTTCAGATTATCCACATTGTTCAAACTTCCTAGTATAAATAGAACTAGCAAACGTTTACTTATAATATCCACAACGTGTTTGCGTCTACCCTCTTTTTTCGTGATTTAAGAATACCGTTGCATGAGGAAGTAAAAGTTAGATTTTAGGACGACTTACAACTGGAGTAGGTACTAATAATAAACCAAAATTATAAATAACACATTATGTACTTAATTATTACATTGCATAGGTATTAGCAATAATTATTCAATGACAGGTGTCTAAGTCGTGTGCTGTGTACTAAATATTTGATACAGTTTGATCACGATGTTTATTTTTTAATTTTCCGCCTTTTATTCATGGAAAACCAAAGAAACATAGCATTGCTTCAGCAACACGTTTATTTGTTATGATTCGAAATGTTTTGCTGGCAATATCCCACAAAGTTTCAGTGTGATATATGCTGCCAGAAAAAAAAAAATTGCTGCAGCAATGCTCAGCTTTTGTTTACCATAAGTACGGGGCACAAAACAGATTGCTTGGTGCATCAGTATTTCAGAAATATTGCAAATAACAGTGATACTTAACATCTAGTACCTAGTCAGTGATGTCCGTACATGCTTATCATAAATATTGAAACAAAAATCGCACTCTCAACGAGGGCGCGAATGTTAATTTCTCTGTCGACATAGGAGTAGCAGACACGTACTTAATTAGTTAATTGGTGTTAACATAGAATCGGTGTTCTTATGTAATCCTTTCTTTCAAATCAGACATTTTTACTGTAAATTAGAAATTAACTACAGCTAATCACGTGATTTCTAGTCGTCGTTGTCGGTTATTTGTATTGTATACTAAGACAGTGCGTGGTAGCTAAATATCAGACACGTCAAGAAAATATCTATATGCATAAAGTACTTAATTCGGTACCTATAAAAACAGGAGACATATTTTCATAAACTATAATTGCCCACATAAAAATAAAATTATGTTCATTGGAATAGCAAAATACATAAAGGGTACATTCAATCAAATATATACGTTATAAAGAATAATTAAAATGATTCGCAATTAGAGTAAACAATTTACAATAATAATATAATGTATGGTAAAAATATGAAGTAATAGTGACGTAAATCTATGATAAACATACTATTAATGTAAATAGGTGTAGATAAAAATACATGCTAGCTATGTAGGTACCATAAGTTTAACTGAAATTATTTTTACAACAAAGGGTACTAAACATATAAAAATCTGAAGTAATCTAAATTCACGAATATACTATTTAGAATAAAGGTTATACAATATATTTAAGTAAATATGCTACTCAACTAGAAGGTAGGTACAACTTGGTTATTAAAATGTTGTTAACAATAATATCGTCAGATTCGTAGGATTATAAGTACCGATAGCACTAAAATTACGTTGTTCACGTTTGATACCAGGTACTTATTAGTTTAGACCCTACTAATTTGTGAATTTTACATATTTACATAAATGATTACTGTGGTTTAAAACTTTTATCAGAAAATATAAGTAATTAATTAAATACATTTTGGAGAATTTTGGTGAAGGTACACTAGGTACTTGTCTGGAGGAGCCAAGTCCTTTATTAGTTTGGACTTAAATTATTTAGGTGATCACGTGCCCAGTTCTCATTAACAACAACCTGAATATTGGTGATACGTATTTCATTACCCAGTTGCTCATTTATTTATTCTACACACTTATCTGCAATATTAAGAACAACATGTCGAGTAAAACAAACAATCCGTATGTAGGATACCATACTGCTTGGAGATTGTTTACCAGCATGTGGTTGTAAATAATGTTTGGAGCTACACTAGCACTCTACCTATGTCACACGAAACATGCTTCCAAGAGTAATAATGTAAAGACAGCTTAGAAAGCCCTAGACATGTGAACATCTAAAAACACAAATATACTAAAAACTGTTTCAATTATGCTTTTTTGTACTGATATGTAGTTTCTTGTTAGTATTATGACTTTGGTGTTGAGTGCATACAAAATTGAGCAAAAATTTTGGCTAAATAAATTATTTAATTACGTAAAATATTTACAAATCACTTAGGAATTAAAAAATAAAGTGTCTTCTTTTAAAATAATAAAAAGTAAACTACTATAGTTCATGTAAAATAAGAAATGATCTATGAAATATATGTTCCTAAACGTAAATCTAGTAGCTTCGAAAATAAATTGAGATCGGCATCGTATTTATGCATGAATATGAAACTAGCATGCCATGTGGCGTTCTGTCGACTTCATCAGAAAGAAAGTAGCAGTGTCTATATAGATCACTATTGCTTACAGCCCACGTGGAAATCACAAACTTTTAGCTTAACCTCAGTAAGCATAACTTCAATGACACAACTTCAAATTTATAAATAATAGAAAATATTTTGTTTGGTTCGGGAAATCAGCATTATTTGTATCGAGACTACTACTGCCCTAATTTGATATCCAAATTGTTGGTCTTAAACAGCTTCAAATAAAATGTCAAGCCTGAAACCATTTGTACAAGTAGATAGCTAAGAAAGAACTATTGAAAAGCATTTCATAATCATGTAGATGTAAGCGATCATCGATCGTAGAAAATAGCTGAAATTATTTACAAATATTCACTGCTGTGAAATAACAAATATTAACTAAATATACGTAATACGTTTATTGTACCTAACATTATTAAATACTATTATTATGACTTCAACTTAAAATATAACTAAGAGCTATGTATTTAAAACCTAAGCTGCAGTTATATTCTAGATCCTTACAATATGGCAGTTGTCAAATCGCTAGCTGAGTTGTTGCTTACGACTACAGTGATCTTTTGGTTTGGAAAGCGCGGAGTTTCATTGCGTCGAGCGTTATTGTTTTCCTATAAATTATGACAACTTCATGATGCTTTATCACAATCACAACCAATATTGCAATGAAATGTATATTTGGTAAGATTTACAGGTACATCATGTAAAATAATATTATGATAGCACGATATCCAAACATTAGTAATATTGAAATTAAGCACCTGTAAGATATTTAAAAAAGAAATTTGGCAAGATGTGGTATCTACATGGCCCTTGATTCAATGTGTAATAAAAAGTGATAGCTAATTAGCTTCCATATAATAACGACTTTATTATATGTGTAGATAATTAAGATTGCTCTTGCTAAACTTAAGGATTACACTTTTATAGGTATACATTTTGTCCTGAAGCATGAAGTAACTAATTATTAACAAAAGAACTGACGCGGGTATACAAAATCATGGCAACCAATCCGAAAAGTTTGCAAATATTTTTTTCAGACTGCGATAAAAATACATATAATTTATTGTAAGTTTTCAACAATTTATTTGTATGGGTGACTAGGTCATATGGGTA
Organism: Noctua fimbriata; assembly: GCA_905163415.1. NCBI lineage: Eukaryota > Metazoa > Arthropoda > Insecta > Lepidoptera > Noctuidae > Noctua > Noctua fimbriata. The sequence goes on along the minus strand of LR990922.1, from coordinate 12,147,226 downwards.
TATGTATAATTTAAACCACAAATTGTCAAGAATCTTGAATATCGCTTATATACTTATATGATCAGATCTAGTTAAATTTGATATAATTTTGAATAGATGAGATTAAAGATTTTGTTATTCACTTGTCTTACGTATAACGTTAATAGCTTTGATATCGGGATTCGTTATTTTATAACTTGTAGTTATATAACTGAACAGGCACAGAACCTGGTACATTTTTATCTGAAATGTGCGTTATTTGTATCAGCACCGATATAATTAGATAGCTCATAGTGCATACTAATCAACGCATGAACACATTACGTGTATAATAGTCTAATATTGATTTCACAGTGATTGTATCATTTACGATTGGCACATTTAAAATATTAAATACCTATGGTTGTATAACCAGGAGTATTGACAAACTTAGTACTGTTTTCTTTATAATAAAAGCATTTTGTGATTTGTTAATACTTATAACAATATTTATATTTTATACCAAACAGCCTTGGTAACCATCAAACCAGAAAATTATATCACGTAGTGATGTATGCGGGGTCGAAACAAAACTTATCGCAGTTCTTGTAATTATTTACTGTGCCTAATTACTATCTACATTTTATAAACTCGTTATTACGAAGCCGTACAAAAGTTTTCGATTTAAACAATCACATTAAGTAACAATAATAATATTTTTATAATTATACTTTTATCTATGTACACATCCAATCATTGCTTTAAATGTTTAAATAGGTAGATACAGAATAATATCTTTTATATAATTCACTATATTATAATTATTATTTACACGTTTAATCAGTAATACTTAAAAGTAATATTGCAGCTCGCAATCGCTTTTTCCTTTAATCTCTCATAGCTCTGCTCCTTTTACACATTTCCCCTCTTCTCTGTACGTGTAGATGTTTTAAAGTCACATTAGGTTTTATCGGTTCTTAATCATATCTGAACTTTTAAGTATAATAAATGTATATGAAATTCTCATCTCAAGTTTCTCCGACGACGTTAATATATTAGGCCTCAGCTACTGGCGTATAAGAACATCGCGTTCTAATGAACTCCATGTTTCAAGATTGTGTGCATTCGTTTCAACAATATGTACAGTGTGATGTTACCTTCATATCTTTTCTTTTCCTGGAAGTCATATCCTTGCGTGTCCTCACTTGCGTGTCCTGTAGTTGTCAAATGGCGACGCGTAGGCGCCATGGACACCACAATGACAAGCTTTTGCGCCGCATAGTGCGCGAGCATCTCTTGAGTATTGTCTCCTTGTTCTAGTAGGACCATCTTTGTATACAACACAGATATGTTCATAAAAATTTAAGTCTAAACATGTTAGTAGTCTTTTCGTCGAATCTGAGATAACTTACGAAGCTAATTCATATATTATAATTTATATTTCATTATTATTTACTAAGTCAGTCAATATACATATCATATTTAGTGATTAGTATCACTGAAGTAATTTCGACAGCATATCGTCGAACTATCAGAGCATACTACATGCGCATACTCGGTGCATAGTAGAAATAGTGGGAAAACATTATCCTGAACGTGTGTTCGATTAACAATAGATGCGGCACATTCGAAAATGTGGACGGAATTGACTGACTTTTCTCAATAATTTCTGATAAAATTAAATTGTGTTTAATTTCCATGCAGTACCTAACTAGTTATTTAACAAATTATAGTATCAATCCTTTCTACTATCTTTACCAATCTGTACAGTAAAATAAGTCAAATGGTTCACGTATCGAATATCTGTTCAGGTACAAATTAAATATTTGTTAACACCTAGGAAAATGTTTTCTCACTATTCATCTCAGTCTAATCTTACAGCTACTTAATGCTAATATTCACAGTCTCCGCCCGAGAGCGTCACACGATTTTGCATTCCACATGTACGTCACAATTAAGGCGAATCTACTGCGCTACAAAAATACGTGGGCAATGTCCATTATGCAGTCAAACACGAGCCACATATAAAGAGCAAAAATATGTCTCCTTTAATTTTTTATCCAATATATGTAAATTTAATCTGTCTCCGCTTATATTAAATAAAAACTTTCATTCATAATATATATTTCCTTAAAACTAATTAAATCACGATTTCCACTCGGAATAGTTCTCGCATAACGCGATTGATTAAAATATCTCATTTTAATTTTGGATGAAGATTATAGTAATCTGCTCTGCATTCACTTGAGTTGCACTGCCCGCGCATATGCGTGCGAGCGACGCGAACGCTAATCGCCGAAACGCGTGCAAGCTTTTTTCCATTTGCACTGAGTACACCAGAGATCGCGTTGGTCCATGCCATATACCTTACGACATTTTTTGTTGTCTGAACGCGGCCGTCTTCCGGGACTGCCTGGTGATCCGCCTGCTGCTGATAACCGCATATGTTTCTGAAAATATATAAATAATATTTTTTAATTTTCTTAGCTGGTAAAAAATATTAGATATATCCCACAGAACGTGTCAAAATGCTAACCGGTGAATGTGAGTTGGCCCAGTGATGCGTTACGGGAATGCTTATTGGCCGGGCGTTCCCATTCTGCATAGTAGATAGTAGTCCTTGCCTGAAATGATGATAATAAAATAAATATTAGATAAATATTTGAAAAAAAGGAAGTAAGTACTTGCATGGTTAATAAAACAAAGATTCCGACCTAAAAGAGCCTACTAGCTGGCGTTGGTACTCAGGATCCTCGTGAGGTGGGCGGCACATGTCTCGGTGGGAGAGTGTGGGTGGCGGTGCCGGGGCTGCCACCTCCCGCTCTGTATAGTAGAATTCTTCTTCATGGTCACTATCGCCTTCTTTCTTTGGTCTGCAACGTGATTAATCGAAATGTAGTAGGTATTTGATAAAATAAATCAATAAAATAAAATTATGTATTTTTAAATCTCTCGTCTTAATTTTTTCTTCCAATGCGATTTATATTTTCAACCTATTTTCACTTTGTATTTTTTTAATAAGTAATACGTATCAATAAAGTGGGAGGCTAAATGGCTAACATTTACTAAGTTCCAATCATTTTCAAATTAGACAGTTGCGTTACGTGATGTACATGTGTGCATAAAATGTAAAATATAATCAGTTGTAATATAAGAATACAGGGCAGCGTTATGTAAGTAGCGGGCTGCGGGCGTTGGCAAGTGGCCTTGCGCGCGCGGGCGCGGGCGGGACTGTTGCTAGCAACCTTGTCGCGAAGCCTCGCTGCTTCCGGGTCACCAAGGGCCGGCCTTTCAGTGTTCTCTAACTACTTTATACTAACTACACTGTTGTAGGCCTCAAGGTCAAAGTCAGCCTTTTTATATTTTAAAATTGTATCTCGTAATAAACAACTTCACCAACTTCTTTTGAAAAACCTGGTAAGGTTATAATATTTTTCTCAAGCTCTTGAATTTCTAGGATAAATTCAATTTCCAAATAAAATACATGACAGTTGCCTCAGAATACGTACATGTTGTATAAATCTGTATCAGATATTTTGATGTTTACTTAACCTTGCATAACAACTAACTACGAAGCAGTTTATTTCTGCTACAATGAGTAGGTACAGTTCCATCTATGCTTTCTCTATTGATACAGGAAGCAAGATGTTTGCTAGCGATGCATTCAGGCTGTAACCTTGCCAGCTGGCTTGTTGGCATTGCGCAATTATTATTGCACCTAGCACGTGTATTAGCTACTGCACGTGACCTTAATGCACGTGACTATTGCATTATGTTATTTGTGAATTAATTTAACAGTTGCCTACTACGAGTAGATTAAGATATGCCTTTGATATTACAAATAAATTCAACGGACCACGCACATAGAACAAGACTGCACAAATTTTAGATAAAAAACCTTAAATACCAACCCCAAATGTGTATTTCTGATGTGTGCCTCAATAGCTGAGCAAGTAGTTGTGCTGAATGTGCATCCTCTCCAGGTACACACAAACATGACACTGTTCATCTGTAACAAAAAGAAAATTTCACTTAACATGCATAAAGGTACCCAATGTATTTTCTGTAGTGTTAGTAGATGAACTATAAAGTGAAGAAATTATGATGTCCATGTTAGATAATGATCTTTTCAACCGCTGGAATTTGAACAGTAGGTAGAATCGAGCGATGATGTAGCGGAGACGGAAGCAACTCTAGGTCGTGGCCTTGCGAACACAGCGCGTCTCAGCGCTGGGCGCCCTCCTGTACCGCTACCAGTATGCGCTACGCTCCATTCTAAGCGTGACCACATCACGTATTGTTAGAAAATATTTGCTCTCTTTGCTACTCATAGGCAACTGCATTTAAATTTTAGCTATTGTGTTGGCATTTGAGATGAGTTATTCTAAAATATTTATTTCTGCTTTTATTGTGATGTTCACGCATTAAGGCACATCCACGTTAACAAAGTTCAGATTTTTAACAAGAATTGCCTTAATTGTAACTTGAGTATCTGTTTGTATAGTTCATACCAATGTTCTGATGTCACTGCTACATATTAGAGTAAAACTGATGAAGTAGTAGCCCTGCGTTAGTGAGCCGTGACGAGGCTTACGCAGGGCCGCAGTTGGCGTGTCTTGCCAAAGTTTCTGCATCGACCTTCTGCTCAATGCCACATTATTTCGACCGACTTGAGCTACATACACACACATTCATACATTACAACATACTGTTGGTTTGCCGTCTTGTTACTAAGCTGCATTCCGCTTCATATAGCCTGGCTATTATCCCAATTGATACAAAATGCAAATAGACTAGTTTTGTTTAAAAAAAAACATAACAGTTTGTTCCTCTTTGGATAGCCCTGTTTGGCTTGTTCTAAGTTAGTTTGCATCATGACTATATTGGAGTTACATTATCTAATAATAGACACTTGGATAAAAGTTTTAAGGTCTACCTATGCGCCGCCAGATCTGGCAACGAGGCTATATTAAGTGCAATCAAATGTAGGTTAGGTCACGGGGGAACGAGGTAGAGGGGCGTACAGGGTAGTCCGGGTGTACAGGGAGGGGAGGGTTGCGTCCGCGAACTGGGTCGAAGCACCAGGGCCAAGGGTGGTATATGAAGGTTGCGCTTCTTTGTCTAATTTAAAGACAATTTTATAGGAGGCAAATCGTTATCCCATAAAAAGATTTTTTAAAGAATCCAGTCCTTCAAAAATACAATTGTATTTTTTTCTTATGAATATCGTTTGTTTCCATTCAACCTTTCATGTTTAGCATCCCATGGGTTAAAAATAAAGAAAAACACAAATCTAGGGCAGCACTTTTTCCTTTTTTCTACGGCTAGAACACTGGTTTGCTAAAACTGCTTTAAACAAAAAATAAACTGTAAATATGTAGATACATATTTTATAAATTGTCACAAGAGTATAAAGATTCCGTAAATGAATAGTATCCTTCCTTAGGCAAGGTATTAAACTAATCAGAAACACTCGTAAGTCCCACAGAAATATGATATTTATTTTATATAAACAAGATTCAAAACCGATATTTTTCCGGGTTTCAATACGCTAATTATTATAGGTATTATTGGATTAACATTATAAAATATAAACAGTCAGTTGTGTTCAGTATTCCTAGGACCTGAAAAGGTTAATATGAACTAATCTATAAGATTCTTATGTTGGCAGAGCAAATAGTTTATTTTAATAATGCTTCACCTTCCCTTGGTGCGGGTCGAGGGGAGCGCGGATCGAATGTCGGTGCGCGTGTTTTACTTCAGGAGGGCGCCTCCCTTCCCAGCGCTGCACCACTGACCTAGTTTCAGCGTTTAATAACGCTTTTATACATTCTTTTTTGTTTTCGTCAATGAAAAAATATTAGGCCACGTAACTGCTTCATACTATGTAAAAACCTTTATTTTGAAAACCTATTATATCGATTTCTTCTTTTTTAAACATTTGTAGTACATTCGTTTCCAGGATGAATGACGATGGTACAATATTTGACGTTAAAATTCACATTCATCTGTATTCAGATATAAAGGCCATTATGTTGGTTGATATATTATCATAGTAAAAGTATTCAAGATCAAAATGAGATTTCTATACCAATTAAGCAGCTTGAGTAAGAATGTTAAACAAATAAATGGCATTTCTTTGTATGAAATGAAGTTAAAGGTTTTTTATTTTCTAGGGACAAGGCAACACGCGAACGTATAATAATATTTATTTATTGTACAATCAATTTGCAACAAAAGGTTTTTATGTGTACTTATTTATAGCAAACTACGCCCGGCGTTTTACTTCTCATTACTACTTAAAACATATTAAAATGGTCGTTAGCAAAATTAGTTAGTTACAATCATACCTTATTCAAAATTAAGTGTTCCTACTAATAAAAAATAAAAATCTGCAGCATAACCCTGCTCCTGTCTTTGTGTGTCGTCTGTACGCTTACACGTGCCAGTTCATTTCTATGTGTGCAATGCAGTAGTCGATGCCAGTGTGCACTTATACTATCTATGCATTTGTTTATAAGGCTGTGATCATCATGAAAACATTCTGATGCATACATTTAAAAGTAACTTCTTTTTTTTGTTGGAGTTTTAGTGATTCATATTGAGATACAGTTGCAACTGCATATATAAAAATAGTATCGATAATTCCGCCTAGTATTTTGACTGATCAAGTTCTTTTTATTAATTGTAATTTCTAAGAATCACAATGAAATTGAATATTGCAATTAATTATGCACTTTCATAGAGATGCGCTAATATACAGGTGTTGAAAACCGGACTTAATTGCCACAAAACGTATCTAAAATAACGTTTTTGTTGCTGTTTCGTATTTATTGATGGGTAATTTATTTAGAAGATAGTCAAAATTACCGGTTTGCCGTTAGCTAAATGAAACTACCTACAACTAAGAAAATATAAAATGACTTCGTTCTTGTTTTAAGTCTGTAAACAATTCTACGTTGAGCAAAATCATACTATGATATCATCGGAATAGAGTTGAAGTTTGAACATAGTAGTTGCTTATAAAACATACCGGCACAAAATGCCGGTTTGTTATTGCGCTGTCTCTTTCCACCGCGAAACGCCGCGAGAAGATGATATTGATTTGTTTTCATTGCGTCTCTTTTTTGCCTATGAGCAACATACTATGTCTGTTTCATCCGCTTGACCTTCCTTATTTACTGGCACACTCACACGCACAGGCTTAACAGTGCCAGATAAGTTGTTTTCGCGTCATCTCCTTCTAGCTCTAGAAACGAAGCGAACGAGGAAGACGCCATTTAACGAGATATGTTGCGTTACTGCTGTGTGTTGCCGGCTGGTACTTTAATGCGGAGTTTGTGAGTTGTGCGTCCACTGCGCCGGTACTTATGAATATGATAATGTAGGCCAGTACCTACCTAGTGACGGGTTTTGTACTCTATTGCAGAATTAAATGCATTCAAAAAAGAAATCTTAACCTTAATGTTTTCACGTAATTCCAATGAATATTAAATGCAATTAATTAACGTTTGAATCGTATCTCAATCTATTTTTTTTGTGTCGAGTTACCAATGAAGAGTGGATAGAGAAGAATCTTCAAGTGGCTAGGCTTGGTGGCCGTGTTTCAAAACAAGATTTGTCGAGTAGTTGCATATTTACAAATAAAAGCCTCACAGAATCAAGAAGTTTAAAAAATGAATTGAAAAGGCCGTTTCCGTAAGCCATTTCCGTAAACAGTAGGATAAACAAATCGCACCTAATTTATGTGGCAAAATATTTTAGTCATTGTTACTTCATAAAGAACTACAAATTAATAATCCTGGGTTGGGAAATGTATCTAAGTCGTGGATAAACAATAATCTACGTTTAACTAGTAGCACAAAGAAATTAAATGAGATAGCATGATGCCGATGCACGAGCGAGAAAGCGCACGCGGCCTGCACCCCATAAAGCCAAGGGACAACCAGGAGCATGGCAGGTCACTGAACTGTCGATGGTTTTACCCTTACGGTTCGACGAAACGGTATGAACGACGATGTGATATTTGACCCCCAGTGAGCATATTTTGTAGACTTTTTAGATACTCTCAGGGTCTCAGGATTTTAAATAAAATGTTTGTAATCTGTTTTTCATACCCTATATAATTTTATAATAATATTAAAACTAAAATAAAACAATATTTATAACTAAAATGTAATTATAGGTAAATAAAAAATAAATTGGAACTATAATTTCAAATAAACGGAAGGTTAGATAAAGCTATGTTTGTGCTACAGGTGGCGTCGCGAATGCATTGAACTCAGGTCCAAAACATTCCCCTCGCTGGGCACCCCCGCCGGCGCGGCGGGTGCGGGCGGTACACCCTCATCACTTCATGTTTTTCATTCGAACTACCTACGCCGACACACATACGTCCCAGAATGTGGACAGAACACATGAAAACGCCTGGTGGCAAGAAACTACGCAGCGTTCGTTCGCCTCGTCTCATTGTGAGAAGCGACTTGCATTGACTATTGTTTGCTACCATCGGTATTTGGATTACCGATGTCATTAGTTCAAAGATTGTTTGCATGTTTGATAGTTAACTTTAACAGTTTTAAGTTGACACCTTACAAAAATTTTGTTTTATTATATATAGAATAATCTGCTTCTAAGCTGCATTAAGTGTTACCAAAACAAAATCTTTACAAGCTCAAAGACTACTTACACGTTACTGGGGGCAAAGGTTGCAAACGTCACTTTTCGTGTGTGCTGGCTGCGTGAAAATGTGCGTCATCCTGATGTATTATAAATACTTCAAGAAAATAGGTCGATTTAGGTAGTTTCTTCTTTTTAAACATCACTGTTATACCTACGCATTCCAAAAATATTGGCATCTTTATACAGGGTTGGAGTGATAACTTTTGTCTATTATTCGTTTTGTATGGTTAATTCTGATAGTGGTGAGTCACATCATAACAACACAAAGCTCTTGGATGGTGGTGAAAAAGATGACGAATCAGACGCGTGGGGCAGTCGCCAATCGGTGTATAGCTGCGGCGTCGCTTCTTTGGTCAGCGACCCCTACAGGTTCTAACTTGTAACCATTTCACTTTTTATTTCTATATAAAAGGACTGGCTAGTCGGGTATATTTTGTGGAAGGCTGGAAGTTAATGGTTTTAAAGTTTTTAATGCTTCAACATGGTTTCATAAACACCTTAGAATGGCTTCATTATCGCAAAAAAAAAAAAAAATGATTTGTAATAATTTAATCATGCTTGATACTGCATTTTTTTTGTCTAGAGCACGGCTAATGCACATCAGGCTATCGGCTGTGAATCACGTTGTTGTATGTTTCACCAGCTCTGGATAAGTTCTTGCATTTCATGCAAAATATTTCCCATTTTTTATTAACACTGGTTGATCTGATCCACAGTGCTTGATTGCTACAGGCCAGCTAAGTCTGGTACTGTAGGAAAATGATCGCTTTAATGAATAATTTTCTTATTTCTAACATCGATTTAAGCAGACAATATAAGAACGTATTTGACTATGTTAAAAGTAGTTAAAACACATTAACAGGCAACTTTAAAATACTGATATCATATAAGATTTGGCAGCCGCTCAACGCTTGCAAACGGCGTGATTTAAGGGTATTAAAAGATTGGAACGCTCAAGGAATCTGGCGTAACAAAATCAGACATCGCAATATACATTATTTTGTGGAAATGAGGAGTTTGTTGAACCCACGGGACTGCTCATTATCGCGTCTGATGAACTCGTCATGCCATTGTTCCAGCCGGTGATATTCGAAGCTATAGTATATAAATATGGGTATGTCATTTGGTGCTAGTTAACATGCATATGTGCAAGTATGTTCATGTATAAATTCTACCGATATCCACGGATCTCAGGGTAATAGTTGAAACAATAAACCGCGTCCTTTGTCTGTTCTTGTTTGTTGAAAATGAAAATATCGTAATACTAGTAACCTGCACCTACTTCGCACGTTTTATGACTTGACTGAACATCGAGATTTCTTTTTATATGCATTTTTATTATGAATGAATTACACAATTACATCGAAATTATACTCTATATGTAACTTATACTCTACACTTAGAGTAGAATTCATATTTAAATGAGGGTGAAACTGAAAACCTCATATAAATCCGTTACCTACGCAGTTCTGAAGAACGCGTTCACACAGACAGACCCGGAAAGCGACTTTAATATGTATTGGTATAGAAAATGGATAAAAGGCACGTCATGAATAAACACTGAATACGATGACACCGTGATGACACTACGACGCCTATTGTTTACGGTGCCTACGTAAGTGAATGTTGTTGATTACACCTAATGTAGTAACTAGGATTTCTGATACGGTAAGATAACGTGAAGTGAAAAGCAAGTGATCCTTCTAGTCTTAAAACCCAAGTGTAAACATTTGAACTGTCAAGAACGGGCAGTGAACCGGCCGCTGTGTCATTGCCCTGCCAATGCCGGTTAAAAAAACGCATTGCCTCCATCTATCTATCCTCCGACGCGACGACGCGATGCTGCCAGACGTGCGTTTGTATCATGATAATCGACTGCTGATTCTTATTACCTGCTTTTATGCTATTCATAAACCATTTCATAGTTATGTAAAATAACAAATAAAGAAGGAAGGCATTCCTGTTTACTTATGTTTTCATAAATAAAGTTAAACGAAGTTACTTGCAAAAGTGATGGATAATCATGATAGAAAATGATATAAAGCCATCGATGAATCAAGTATTTACCACCCACTTGAATGTCGTGTTGCACGCTAAATGGTAACTGTAGCACTTCCTTTGTTCATTTAAATTGTGCAAGGTGGTAGAAATAATTGCCCAATGTGGTTACACATCCATAATGGCCGTAACCACAGCTGGTGTTGGTGTACTCGGCGGATACTGGTCAATGTCTTGGACAGTGTTTTTGACCGCACCAAGGTCGCCAGGATAGGGTACGTGAACTTTATGAGCGAATTTTATCCAAATTTACAGAACTTTCGCTGCAAAACAGCATTTTGATAATTATTGTAAAGAGGCTTTCGTGACGAAATTTCGCACCAACGATAAAATAACCTAGTGATATGCGCAGGGTTATTAGAACGAGGGAGTCGTGTGGTGTCAGGGCGATGACCTGCAGAGCGAGACGGAACGACAACAACACTGAAGTTCGTGCAGTGGACGCCGGTGTACGGTGTTTGAGACATTGTTTAATTTCGAATCATATTTCTTTTACTGTTTGAGTAAATTGAGAACAGTATTACGCAAGCAAGCAAACAATAGCTTCTTTGCAGCTTAATTTTTTTCTCATAAGACCATTAAAATAAACGGTAAACATTTTATGACGTATGCTAGTTTTGAACTACAAGTCGGTATTCAATGTTTGTTTATGCATTGTATTTTAAAGTAAAACTGTGTCCTTATCTAAAACTTAATGCTACCAGCAGCAGTTACAATTAGGTCGCTCGTGGATAGTTTTAACCTATTTCGATATTATTGCACAACTCGATCTTACAGAGCACGTATATGTAGTTGAACAGGCTCGATATTAAAGTTACTGTTCCAGTTATTCATTCGATCAATAATTTATCGAACGTGTTCCCTGAACTGCTATCTACTTGTAGAATTTGCTATGCATTAACTATCACAAACTGCTTGGATACGTCTATAGTTCAATTATTTCTTCCTTTAATAAACTGTCTACGAAATGAGTGATTGAACTGATGTAGGTATTTATACGGACGAAATATTTGGTGATAACAAAGCCTTTGTTCAGAAATTGTGACTTAATCCACCTCTATCTTGAGTTAGTAAAAAAACAACTAAATATGTTAAGTAGTACATAATATGTTCGAGTAATACTTACTACGATAAGAATACTCAACAGTTTTGGTGCTAGTGTATAACAATTTTTCGGCAACGGGTTGCCTTACATTCGTGACCCACATTGATACCGTAATCGTATGCCAGGCGCTCCATATTTCTATGTTACTTACTACATATTTGTATGTTACTGTTAGGTAATTGCCAAAAGCATTATATTTGAGCGAATGAGTCTTTGTTAGACAGGTCGAAACAAAAACGCAAATTGGCTGCATCTCAGTCATAGCAGGTACGCAATTTACGTGGTCTAATGTGATGATATGACGTAATAGCGAACAATGTTAACTGCGCGCAGTAAGCTGATATAAAACCGTGATAGCGTTATTAACGCCTGGAGCGTGAATGTTCTGTTATCGACTGTTATATCACAGTGCTGTTACCTAATGTGTTTTGAATTAACGCGTAATTGGTTGACAAAGCGACACGTGTGACGAGCGTTGTTGGGCGGATGTGTGCACGGTGCGTTTTTGGCCCCTGGCCGCCCCTGGCTTATTTGGGCCAATAAGACTGACCATCATCCGTATTCTCTAATAAAGACTATCGACTACAACAATAAAATATTGTAAAAATATCATGCTTATCTTATCTGAGTTAATACGCAGCTAAACTCAAAATAAGTAACATTTTATTATACATATACAATATCCCTCCAGTGCTAAACTATTCAAGACAGCAAAAGGAAGCATTGCAGGAGAAATAGTCAGTTACACACCTAATGTAACTGTTTACAGAGCGTGGAGTGATCTGCGCGCTTCTAGTACCGCAATGTCTTCCGCGTTTTAAATATAGAACCCGAAGGTCGGAATATCATTCGCGTTGGAACAACAGTAGGTTGTTTTAATGCAACATAAACCTTGAAGTATCACGAACGTCTGTTTTTTTCGGACAGCTATCTAACGGGGTATGATGCAAACTAGTGAACAAGTTTTTGCACATATGGTATGACTTAGCAAAGAAATAACGTACTCAAGGTCTGAAAAGGCTAAACAAACAATTATTATGGTGTTGGTGGGAGGCAGCGGTCACGTTGCGCACGCGCAATGTATTTCCACTCACGTGAGTTTCAACATTCCCGTGCCTTCACCGCCTCTAAGCTATCTATTGTATTATCAGCACCCTTATCGCCAATAGATATTTTTACTCAGAGATAGTGCAACACTTCTAAAACTGTTCTTACAACAGCAAGTATAATGCCTGCCTTATCAGTTTCTCTAACAAGATACATATGCAAATAATATGATTAAAATTATAACCTCAAGTTCATTTCGTTTGTTCGTTTGATTCTAGAAAAGTATCAATAACAGAAATTTATCGAACATAGGTTCTAAATAGGTATTGAATAAACTTAGTAATTGCATCTCGTTATTCTCGTTATGATTTAAATCCTCTTCCTAGTACATTCTAAGTACTTGGATAAAACTTTTCCTACTATGTTCATAGCATAGGTATTTAGTGTCGGACGGTTCCATCTAATAAGTAACTACATATGTACAGTGACCGTGAGCGACACGCGGAAGTCACCTCGACGCCTTTGCAGATAACGATTGGCGTATTTTATCAGCGGGACGCGATAAAGCGACCTTCATTAAAGCACGTATCTACCGCAAGAATATAATTGTGTCTCTGCTTGCGTTTGTTGCTTTTTCCAACTAAAGAGTTACTAACTTTCAACACAAAGTAGCGTTAACCGTGAAATGATATGATTGATACTGCCATGGCTTTTTAAAGTTTATAATAAGATTTATCATTCGTTTTATTACTTGATTCGTTATTATTGATTGGTAATGAAAGCTAAAGTTTAATCGATTCGATAGCAGTCGTCATGATATAGCCATTGAGGCATAAATAAGAATATGATATGATAAGCTAAGCTACGAGGAGTAATCGTTTAGTAGCTCTATGTTCAAACAATCTCTTTGTTTATAAATGATACCGATAATACCATTGTTCAACAGATGCTCAACTCGCATAGCTTGTGAAAATACTCAAGAAACATATGTATTAGAACACACTTCATAAATTAATAGGACTGCACGCTAGTGATGCATGATAGTAAAATGCAGCATTAGGTAATATTCAGTTATATTCTATTTTAAAATGCAGTAATAGAAACTTAGTAAAAGCGTTAACCGTCATTGAGCTGTAAGAGCTTGTTCAGTGTTTATTGATCTCATGCGCTGCTATGCGATTTATTGCGCATCCGAGGTCACACGTGTATCGACAATAATGAAACTCGTGCAAATTTAAGTGTTGCTTGCATGCACTCCCATATCTCGATTTTCCTTATCGCCAGTGTGACTATAGTAATTTTTATGCAAAAAATCTACATAACAGGGGCCGTGTTGTGATATTTCCGTATGAAAATGACTACATGGTTACGTTTCTAAATTAATAAAATACTCATTCAGTTGTATTATTCTCCAGCCCAAAAGACTTGTTGCATAGTTTTGTCGAATTCTTTTGAGTCATATGATATTCATGCCTATTTAGGGAAACCGTACGAACATCGAGTGTTATGTCGATTAGGTATACAAGTGATCGCGCTCAAAGTGCGCGTGCGCTGTGATGCAACGCACTTATTGTTACGAGCAGAGGTGGTGACTACGTCAGCGCATCGGTGGACCGCCTCGTGTGCTGCGCAGCTAAGCACGCAGATCTGTACTACAGAATGTAATCATGTGACGAATACTGATAACGTCGTGTTATCTGCTGACGGACATTTTGTTAATGTCCACTCGTATAATGATTAATGATGCCCTTATTGACAGGATTGTTGTTTAAATATTATTATTTTGTTGGTGTAATCCTGTTGTTGATATGTGTGCCAATTTTACTAGTACCAAATGTACGATTTTTTAAATAATTTACTTGCTTTCTAGATTAAGTTACTTCCACAGTAATAGTTAACCTTTTTTTTCGTGTGGAAATCCTCAATGAATGTCCTCTGCCGGCGGAGGTGTCAGTCAGGCTCCTTCTGACTAAAACCACACGGTGTTCCTTCTCGTCAGTTATGACTGGGGTGCGGGTACACAATTGCATTCTTCACAATCACCCCAGCAGAAGTTAATAGTTAACCTAATGCAACGGCATTGCTGTGTCTAATAATAACTGTAGTAGTTCTACCTGTAGGTATTTTGTTCCTGGAACGTGTAGGTAAAGACACAAAGGTAATTGCAGTTTGAAGTAAACGGCTATCGACAAATAGATGGTCGCCGGTCGCTATTGCCTCACGAATCATGATGTAGCTAAACAGTGCATCATGGGAACTAGTTGCTTTGCGTAATATCATGAATAGCCTATTGTTATTTTAGCCATTAATCAATAGATACTTAGGTTTTATAGGAAATTGTCAGATACCGTTTCTCATCACCAATCAAGTGTGTATTTTCTTTATTTTTTTTATAATTTACGCTAATTCCGTAGCTTTATAATTGTGACGAATACAGAAAAAATATTAAAACTTGCATTGCATGCAGAATACTGGCAAGGCCTTGCTTCGCTCTAATAGCCGTGTCCTCAGCCAAGGTCTGCCAGCTGACGTCAGATTCTTACGCTTGGTAACAAGAGATTTTGCATCCAGTTATATTTATATCATGCAGTTATGCACGCCAGATGCTAATGAACGCGACCCTAAAAGACAATGCGTTTGTTGCAAGAATGACGTGTCCTTTATTTTTATTTGGTAATCACGCAAAAGAACGAAATTGAGTTCAACATCTTTTGTGTAGCTGTATAGGTTGCTTTTTTTCAGGTAGAGGCTATGGCTCGCAGTGGGCAGCGGCCGAGCAGGCGTAAGTGGTGCGCAGGAACAGGTTCCGCACGGATCACATGTGGGCAGTTCAGTGAACCCAGGGACGATAATCCGAGGAGTACCGACACCCGCCGGTGCGCCATTGCCGCTTCCCACTATGTTCATATTTGGGCCGCACGATAAAAAGTACTGATCTAATGCATCTTTACGGTTCCATCGCTAGAGTATTGTAAATCCGTTAACTGTTGTAGTGCTTTTTTTAAAACGATGGGAGAAGGTTTTTATTTAGTTTATTTAGATTGTTTCTAAGAGGGTTCGATACCGTGTCGCAAATTGGTGCTAAATAATAGAACAGTTGGCAACGAAGCTTATGTGATATTTCAGCACGGCGACACAACGTCTGGGGCATGCCATTGTTCTGATGCACCAATAATAGTCTGTTAGCAACCGCTAGCCTTTGCGTAGGCGCCTGCATGTTTAGATAGGTAATAATTTAGCTTTGCACTCTTTCCAGGTCCGATACAGTAATTTAACATTTTAGAATGCAATAATCACGAGCAAGTAGATTTCAACATTGTCGGGTAAATTATTTTTGTTAAATGTTGACAAGGGCATCCTTATAGTGTGATTCTTCTTCTTATCGTATCGATGTTCCTTCTATATTACACGATTTGGGCCATTTAGGTGGCTACGTTTATCGCAGCGGCAGAGGCACTATTCAGGTCGTCAAGAGTGCAGTTTAACGGACACTTCGGACACTCCAGCAGGTGGGGAATAGTTTGATCCGGAGCGCCGCACTCGCACTCGATGTTGGTGGAACCAATAAAACCCAGAGCTTTCCAAATAGGCCACTGTAGTTCACTGCAGGGCAACACCAGGTGTTCTTGGGGATTTAAGAAGTTGTGGGGTGGTTGACACTTCTCTTGCCATAACTTGCTTCGTACTTTAGGTGGCCTGTCTTGGATAGCCTGATTGGAGCGTAGGAAGCTTTTTCAGCTTTTTAGTCTGTCCGGGGTAGTTTATGGTCGTAGAGGGGATGCCGGGAATCGGATGCTTGGTTCTTTTTTAAATATAATTTCCCACATGATTTGGATTTGAAAGTAGTTTTCGTTTTCGGAATCTTCTGTATGATTTAGATAAAAAAAAAAGTGATGAGTAAATTCTCTTACTCACAGTGAGTAAATAGCCGTTACGTAATTGAACAGAAAATATGTAATAGTAGAACGAGCGCGACGAGTCTCCGGTCCGCCCACCACAAGCATTTGGCCGCCAACAATATGTACACAAGGTTATAAACAGAGCGTGGGCCTGTAACGCAAGCCAATACAATGCCCGACACCTATTGTACGTTGTTTGCTATTTTATTCTGTGTATGTGACGATAAAGATGGTTGACAAAGCACAAGAATATTTCGAATTAAGTGTTTACCCGCCTCCCCATTAATATTGCGAAAATAGACTACCTGGAAATTGTAAGAGATAGACATTGTCCTAATTTATGTTTATAGCGCCAATCGATAATCAGTGACATGAATGCTAGTTATAACGTAACAATTAAGAGACTAATGAATACGTAGCAGCTAGATCGGGGCACAGTCGATAGATGGGTGATCATTGTACTTCGAGACGAGGTTGCGTCTCTCGGAAAGCACGTAAGTAAAATTGTCATCAGTCATGATTGGTTGCTGATGCTGTTATACCTATGACCGTCGTTACGGGTTTTTTTAAAAATACCTAAAGTCAGACAGCTGGTCTAATCTTTGAATGTCGATACTGCTCTATAATTGAATTAAAATGTCGAGGAGTAACGGCAGTTGCTCTAAATATAAAATATTTACATTCAACCGCGTCTTTATTAGTCTTGAAGACTCAGTCGTCTGAGCTAAAAAATCCAGACAGAGTAGACACCAGCGTCTGGAGTCTGGACTAATATTGTATATTCAAGAAACTATATCCTGAACAGTTTATCCAAGGCATGGGTTTTTAATCGTGTTTATTGTGGCGGGAGCAGGACCTTCAAATAACAATAATCAACACGAAGACAACTTACAAAAGCTCTATGATGAGTTCGTGTTAAGACGAATAGGCACTGTAAAAGCAAAAGCATTGTTTGGAACTGTTTGATGAATTATTGAATCAAAATAACCCGCTTAGACTGCTACATTCTGAGACAAAATTTTGTCTGGGACATTAAGAAGATTCCCTGAATATTTGAGAAAGTTCATTACTGAGGAAACCAGAAACTAAAAATCACTCCCAGCAATAAAGATACTATAAGATGATATGAGGAAACTTCATATATACAACGACTGACTGTTAGTAGTTGTAATTCCTTATATGTAATTACCTAGTGCATCATCTACAGATGACTTTTTATTGGACAATCAGCTGCAGAGATTAGAGTGCAATGTGTACGAGAGGGCTTGTTCTACTAGTGACTACTTAACGAACGATGTACGCAGATTAAGGCGTATAAATAGTACCTAATAAAGTAACGAAATTACAAGATACCTTAATAGATGGCAAGATCATCTGACAACCGTTACCGTAACGCTGTCGTTAAGCATAGTCTTATAATAATAGGCGAGAATCGTCATAACTACCTGCAATAAAGTATTGGCTGCGGTCGTAGCCACTCATGCAGTCATAAACATTAATGTCAATTTTACAATGGTGTTGCATAAGTGCGGCCGCAGAGCGCTGCGCCGCGCCTTGACATTGTACGACACAGTGAACCGCGCACGTGGATCGTAAATTATATTATATGCACATATGTTTGTTGCAGTCTCTTTATTCTATCCAATAAACGTCAACGCACTGTACTGATTGCTGTGTCGGACAAAGCTTATCCACGTTCAAATAGTGAAATAAATTAGAATAAATAGAATGTTTAAAACAGATTTTAATGCACATTTTCACTAAGTCGAGGCAATACTTAAATTAATGCCATCTATTGCGAGTTAATGCTATGTATTGTAATCATTTAAATTTCGATGCAACGTTGTATCTTATGTCTACATAGAAACGGACTCTGTACTTATTGCTATTGTTGTAGATTTGTTTCCTAGGAAACAAAACTGACTAGGTGATTTCTTTGTCTTGAAGCAAACATAAATATGTTGATAAAAACTTAAGAAGACACTGCTTATAATGTCAAGTCGAGTACTTTCCAGATTTTTGCCTCTATTCAATAAATTAATAATACTTCAGTTAATTATGTGCACACGAACAGCACTTAACCAATAGCTAATAACTTATATTGGCCAGACACGTGTTGCAAATGGACCTATTGTGTTGCACTGATATATTTACCTAAACGAAGTACATTACATGTCAGTGACTTCTTATCTAACGCATGACTTTGGAATATCAATACCTAATTAATTGCTATTTGAATGGGGTTGATTATCAAGTCACAAAGTAAACTACTCCTTTGTGATTCAGTAGTTTTAAGTTTGTTTTCCTTTTGCAATAACTAAAGAGACAACGGATTTTCCTACGTGATAGTGAACAATGTTACGCAACGGTCCACAACCGGATATCCTTTACTTGACATAAACATATTAAGACACATTTACGAGTGACGTAACACCGTTTACTTAGGATGCAGGTATAAATGCAAACACCAGTTAGGTGAAAGCAGCTCTAGTAAAGGCTTACCTGGATGTAGTCAAGCCCAGTTTACTGAATGTCCATAATAAGTAAACAAAAGAACTATTTTTCTAATGAATCCTGATGTAATACTAAATGTCAACGAGCGAGTGAACCTTGAAGTGCATCTGTGCAGATTGACTCAGGCTTAGTGGATTATGCGTCACAAAGGATCTTATAAAATGTCTTTGTTGTTGTGAGAAATACATAACATTAAACCAAACTTGAATTTGACGTTATGTGATTGTCTTACAAAAGTCAGAGTAGTATTCATACAAATATTTAAATATATGTACCTTCTTTATCTGTAGTCTTCGTAATATGAAAGCGACTACGAAGTGTGTCACGGTCTAATTGAAGTCGTACTGGTGACTGGGCACGTTCCACACGACATATCTATGTAATTTAGTCTTTGGACCGTTAACGTCTCATTTCAAATTAAGCTTTAATTTTGTAAAAATCTGAAAAACAGGAAATCATTTTCCTCTAAATTATTCAGTAAAATACCCTTTTGATAATGTCAATTACACAGACGTGCCCAAGGGGATGTTTTCACTTTTCAGTTTCTGTTAGTTGTGTTAAATGCCGGAAAGCGGTTTTGAAAATAGAATCGTATGACTTACCCTTTTCTTACGCGGGTGGATTTCTTCATAATCCATTGCAATGCCCTCGTCACTGAAGGATGAAGATGCCGGTGGGGGTGAGGGCGTGCCGGAGCGCCATGACGATCCTGAGCTGCTGCTAGCTCCTGGTGACACTGATGAGCGACCGCCCCATGCGCCTGTCACAAAAAAAAAAGCTTTTATTTACTTAGATCCTAATTTTATTAAGCTTGTGTTTTTGAAGTCTGTTC
This sequence comes from Noctua fimbriata, assembly GCA_905163415.1. Lineage (NCBI taxonomy): Eukaryota > Metazoa > Arthropoda > Insecta > Lepidoptera > Noctuidae > Noctua > Noctua fimbriata. Next base: position 12,127,131 of record LR990922.1, on the reverse strand, counting down.
TCATATCCTATACCGTCATAGCAAACGTAACTTTAGGGTCAAATTTTACTCTTACATTTTTAATTACAAATTACAATACATACAGTTGCTTGAATGAATTAAATGAAATAAATTGCGAAACGGAACTTTGGTCAGAAACTTTCACTCACAAGAGCGGCTATTTTCTCGCGGCACACATGCGCTGGCGCATTAGAACAGTCGCTGTTCTCTAGAGCTATCGTTAAATTTTATGGGTGATGTGAACCGTCTTCATTCTCAGCTATAATGTTGCGTAATCCCAAAACGCGGTCCCTGCAATTTTAATGTGTGATTTTAATCTAAATTGTTAAAAATGTAATTAACCGATGTAAAGATGTGTTACTTTGATGTATTTACACCGAGAACTCATAATATTCAGGAGCCACCTTATAATTTCGTTTTTAAATTGATTGAAATTGTCTAGTGGAATGCATCGAGTTTGCCTTAATTTGTATTTGGCAAAAATAGTTGCCGCGATCGATCCCAGACTTAAATTTGCTTTACTATAAGAAAGGGGTTGCTGCAAATATGCTAGTCGAACAAGAGCACATTTGGCCGAAACTCATCATGAGAGCGCTGTTACACCAAATACCTGTCTAGACTGTGTCTAGACTACTTTCCAGACGCTATCCACGTTTTGCAGATTTTATCCAGTATACAACCGCTCCCTTAACAGTCAAAGTATTATTAAAATGAATAATTTTCACAGCTAGCTTTAGCTAATCTCTTGCTTTAATTAAAATCGATGTAGTAATAGAATGTTCTGAGATAAATAATGCATTTGAATATTTTATATTTATTTGTAATTAAAATTAAAATAGATTTCAAGCAGTAGGTACCTATTATGTAACCGTACGGTCAATACTTAGTATAATAAAGTCGATATTTGTTTGGCATAAGCACAAACGAAACGTAACAATAGAATGACGTAGTAATAAATGTGAGAACTGACGGACTACCGATGCTGGAGATCAGCGTTGTCGAAGATTCATAGGTTTTGGCGGGTGAGCGCCGCTGTGTCCAAGTTGTGCCATGTGGTGTAGTCGTGTCGTGCGACTTACTGGGGCGCGGCGAGTTGGGAGAGCAGCTGAGTGACATGAGCACGAGGGCCGCATTGCACTCGTTCATCTGGTCGTCGCGCTCGCCGTAGCCCAAGTCGCAGGAGCTGCTGGGGCCGCGCTTGCGTGACCTGTAACAACGCAAAATACGGAATTAATTTCAATACTTGACGAGGGCAAAATGAGACATTGCACTGCGCTCTTCGGCCGGGTCGTATATAATATAAGAACAGCTGCTCAGTAGATAATGAGAACAAACGAAAACTAATAAATTCTGTAGTAGGTAATATGTAAATATAAACTTAAATACTTGTCATTCTCGAATATAAATAAGCCACTAGCTACGCAGTTCAGACAGGTTAGTTTTCTCAGAAAAAACTATCTGAGTTCTACAAATAGTGAACTATGTATAAAAAAGCTAGGTAAATGGAAAACAAAAGTTCAAATGAGTCGTATAATTATGTTAGTGGTTGACTATTTTTAAAGTTCTAGCCTAGTTCAATGTCTTCAATATGTATGTATGCTACCAAACATTATTCTAAGATGGTTACTTTCTCAGAGTATTTTTAGGTTCTCTTCTGGTGTCGAAAATTCCTACCTAGTGTCCTACCTACGTAAGAAACCGAAACTGTCTATTCACATAATGCCTTTTAGCTTTGGCTGTCTCTGCTAAAAGCCAAAATAAATCCAATTAAAGCAGGGAAAGGCCAACGTTTCAAATAAATTGATAATTGCAAGTGTTGCTGCCATTGCAATGCAAAGATACAATATGTAAGGCTGTGTATAGGGCTTTCATTACGTAATTACGTAATTACGCAATTACGTAATTACGAACTCATTTTAAAGTATTTTCAATTCCGTAACTGAAGATGTCAATTCCGTACTTACGTAATTATTGGTATCATCATTCAATTAAAATGGTCAACCAATAAAAAAGCATTATACGTACACATTTATAATGTGGCAACACTATACGATATAACTACATCGAAACTGTACAAACAGGTCAGTAACAACAGGGTCCCCGCAGTTTATTTTATCGTTTGTTAAATCTTGCAAAAAATTGTTCTAAGACGTACAGAATAGAGTTCAAATATATCAACTTGGCGAATCGGCAGGGCCGGGGAATCCCTGACGAAAAGTCCCTTTCGACCACGGGGAATTTAGGGGAACTACTATGCTCTTCACTTTCTTAACTAAAAACAAAGTGTAGTTTCATTGCTCAATTGTCGGTTGTTCAGTTCACATCGTTAAACTCTCGACACAGTTGACACTTGATCTGATTACTTAATTAAAAGTTGGTGGTAAATGCGCGCAAATATTAACAATTTGTAGCAGTTATATCTTTATTGTGCGTGACTTTGAATGTGTGGATTATCTCTTGAAAAATGTAAGTACTTGAACCAAAGCCTTAATCATTTTATTTAGTATTAAAAGGGCATTAAAAACCCCGTGGAGCATGCATAGTTCATACAAAATAATTTGTAAATCAAACATTTACTTAAGGTGTATTTATTCCGATTAGATTATAGAAATTTAGAGGAGTTGACAATCGCACAACAGTTAGACAAAGAAATAAACAAAGTGACTGTAAATAAACCAAATTCAACAGTAAACACAGATCTCCATTCCATTATTAGGGTAGAAATGTGCATTTACGACAGCGCTGGCGGCGGTCGCGAAGTTTTTTTGACTGCAGCGTATAATTATTTGCTTTCGATAACGCCTACAAGTGTTGAAGCCGAGCGAGCCTTTTCATCCGCCGGATATTTTTGTAATAGACTAAGAAGTTCCCTGAGTGACAAAACTTTAAATGCCTTGTCATTTATGAGATCACATTTTCAAGAAGAAAGATTATATTCGGGACGAAAATGGTTTGACTTAACTGATGTACGATGATAAGTTCTTGAATAAATATTTTTTTGTTTAAATATTGTTTTTCTTTTGATTATTCCTTGAATTTGAGATAGTGAAAGATAATTGTAAAAATTGTAGATACTCTATCTACAATATTTACAAAAATTCATAATCGATTAAAAAAAATAGGAAAAATTACGTAATTACGGAATTACGGAATTGGAGAAAAAAGTTGCGTAATTAGTTACGTAATTGACATTTCCGTAATTTTGGAAGCCCTAGCTGTGTAACTGTGTTCCAACTTCAACAGTCTTTGGAAAAAGTCGCAAGAACTTTATCACCCCCAAATAGTTCTCGAACATTACCGAAAAAGGTTCACGTCATTGAACAATCAACAAGTCTAGACTAGATTATTGAACTTAGCAGTGGCAATGCTGGGATGGCGGTATGAAGTGACTCGAGGTCGAAGGGATGCGTGGGGTGGGCGCGTTGCGCAACCGGCGGCGACCCACAAACGATAGACATTTGGACAAGTCACATAAGGACGAAGGCTTTTGCTCTGACCGATCACCCTGTGCCACCTTCACAAGTTATACGACTTTCGGTCGTTCAACTCGACTTGTTCTGCGACTGAACTTAGCGCCCGAGCCCAACAACCTCAGCTGTCTACGTCGCGACTTGCCCGCGTAAAACATATTAGTACAACTACACGTTACTCAGTATAACTGCTTATGTATTTTAAATAAGTAGGTACATAATTATTTAGTTATATTTCACTCAATTCAGAATAATCATAACAAACATGTTCGTAATAGCGAAGCTTATCATGAAATATTGATTGACAGATTATGTTGTTTAACTACCTGCGTATTAGGCTGTTTTCATGAAAAGCGTAGAAAATAAATTCTAAGAAAAGAGTTCTTAACGGTTACAGGTATTATCAATGATATTATAAATAAAAGGAGGTAGATATCGCACTAGCGCGCAAATTATTGCAGACAAATTAAGACAATTGTCGTAATTTAAGTACTTAAAGCGCAATAGCTATGACGTTCCGTATTATCTATCGCAGTCGTAACAACGCAACGATATTTGAACGCCGCTCAGTATGAACGTAGCGTATCTTTCTTTATAAGTAATATCATTGTGTATTATTGTTATACAACTTAATCGGTATGTTCCAAATGCATTACAGAAATTAATCCCAGGTTGAACTTGAGTTCATTTTTGAGAGGCTGTAGCAATGTCCTTGAGTCCCTGACGGTCGGCAAGTGGCCCCGACAGGTTGCGTTCACTCAGGATCAGCGACCGGCGCGCGCATCTCGTTTTTTAATAACCTCTTCTTTAAAAAAAAGTAGCAAATTGCTACCCCTTAGGTTTAACATCCCAGTTGTCTACTGCAAAAGTTGAATGGACAACAATAAATTGATTCAAGTGTTAACGAAATAAATTTCGAATGTCTCGTTTCATATCGGTAACTAAAGGCATACTAATATATGTTGTGGTTGTGATTGGTTTTGTATATTCAAACGTGACCTTTTTATTTAATATGAAACTTTACTCAGAAGTAAAAATATTTAATAAATACTTGTGTCAGCCGACCTACGAACGCACCCTAGAAACAAGGTGTATTAACCTCGCGCTGTGCCACAACGACCTTCCACCAGGTTCGTTATCCGATTCAAAACAGATAATACATTTTCGTAAGGGTGTACTGTAGGTCACTTTACCATTCATCAAAAAATTGTTTTACAGTTCAATGTATCCTCTAATAATTGCGTCTAAAGAAATAAATAGAAGTCCCATGAATAGTTGTAGTCTGCAAGGTGAAATCGTTTATAATGTATAGAGCGGCTAGGTTAACTGACGGGCACCGGGGTCGTTATCGCCCTGAGACGACGACCGACGCTGGCGAAGGTGACATTGTTTTTTGTTCGCGATAATGGGGATGCTCGCCGGTCAGCGGGCTGTCACATAATCTATGTGACGTAATTTCCGGCAGTGGCGTAACCAAATGATATATTGCGAATGCTACGTTCCGAGGTTACTCATGGTCATGACGAATTGATAATTTTTGTACTATCAGCATGCCTACAGCGATTTCTCCGTAATTGGTATGCTGTCACAATATTTTGACGTCAAGAGGAGTATTTGAAAGGCGCTGTAGCTCATCGGTCAAGTGCTAATCACGTCACAATTAAAGAAATCGTTTGTAATAGTTAGCCACGGTCACCGGTCTGGCTGTGCGCGGCGCGGCGGTGGCAGCTGAGCACACACTCGCTTCACGCCACGATGCCGTACTGGCCGTACTACACACGTAACATTGAGAGCGACCTTGCCGTTTGTTGCAGACTACCGTGCTACTGGTAGAGCACTGATAGCGAAAATACTTTGCGAAGCGTGATAAAAACATTTCTTGATGTGATAAATTATGGTTTAACACATAATTACAAAAAAAAAATATTCATACCGTACCATAGTCATATTTTAGAATATGTAAATACTAATATTTAACGTTTTGATTCCACTAGCGCTAAATAAATTAGAATCTAATAACCGATTTCACTTTGTGTGCGCGTTAGTTTTTTCTAACAAAACACGTGAACATACGATACGCATGATATCTTCCACTGACACCTACGCACTTCGCGACTGGCAGACATTCTTGAAACTACGAAGCTAGTCAGATTTAATATTCCGCATAAGCGGTAATACATATCTATTTTAGTAGTAAATTCGCAGAAGGTACCTAATACTCACCTACCTTTTATAAGATGAAAGAAAAACTAAATATATATCTAATAATCTATTACGATATCACAATCTACTTAAAACCTATCCGAAAACATTCACCTTTTAAAATAGCATTCTATAGAGGTATTACTTAAAATTACTTCCTCCTTGTTGAGTCAATGTCATATGATAATGATGTGCTGATTTGAAAAATAAACTAGAGACCTTCAGCTCACTGTGTTGTGTGAATTTCGTCAGTGTTTCATTGTAGGTACGCTTGAAGCTAATGCGTTTTTATGCCATGTTGATGTAGGTCGGGCGCGCGCTTTTTTCTGTGTACAAAAACATGGATCCGTTGTGATCGAGCAGTATTGCCGCGGCCGGCGCGTTGCCAACCTCGGGCTCGGGTGAGTCGGGTCGGGCCGCCCGCGTCCCTTCCCTATGCATGACCAAGGTCGTTTTCGGATTTGTCTGCCTAAATCATATCGTTGAAAATAATATTTTGCCACGCACGAGTTTAGTAAAAAGCTATACTTAGCATGCCACGTATTTTTAATTGCATTATATGTTATATTGTGTTGCATTGTTGCTACTTAGGCTAAAGCATCTATATTAAATTCATGAGTATAAGCCGACAGTATACGTAGTCTATGACATGTTATGCAATAAACATGCAATGATTACGATGCAAGAATAAGATTAGATAATTCTAATAAAAACGTAATATAGTGGAATAAGATTGTACGCCAACATCTTTCATCTGTCTCGAATAAGCAAGAATAAGTAACTAAATCATACGACAAAGTTAGAATTTTAGAACTAAACCTCAGTTAAACGTTGAGCTATTAGTTTATACCACGGTTCATTCTGAGGATTTCGAGGAATAATTGCACTCTTGAACTGTTTTTGTCCCTACTGAAGTGTAATAACCTGCAGGTAGGTCGCCGGAAAGTCAACACAGAGGTGAACATTCCGGATGAGTAATCATGTTCCTTGTATATGACGTACACGGGTTTTATAGACGTCCTTTGTTCGATTTTGATGGTGCAGTGAAATTCCGAGAAGTGTTTAAAGAAAGAAGATTCGTTTCTTAATTTCTTTGTTACTTACAAATTTTAATAACAATGAAAATAGCAATTAAATACTTAGGTTGCATAATGGCCTACCGAATATAATTTTTGTAACACTTTCTCGAGTTAGTGGCGACATAACTGCACCTGCCGAATGAGATAACGGGCCTCCTCAACACCAACGAAAGCAAACGTGTACCTATCCAACGTGAAAGTGCCGCCATCGCCCCACCACCACCCGACTGCTTGCGCGCGCCTTCTCTTTACATGTTGCGCAAACGCATGCGGAATGTAAGTTAATGTCTTCTAACTTTGTTTTAAACGTCGCCGTCGTATAAAATACTCATAATTTATCTAAAGTCGAGTACTTCACAGTTTTGTTTAATAAATAGGTATGAATGTTTTTAGTGATGGTCTGAATGGAAATGAAAGGGAAATATCTGGTCGAAAATACTAAGGAATGTAATTAACACGGTGATGTATTCATTCCTGCTCATGGCAGTAAAAGACCTCATTAGCATACAACAGTACTAAAAATGAACAGGATCTGCCATTTCAGACATTGAAAGCGTGTCAAAATGTCCATTGTCTTTAGATACCACAAATTAAATATACATATACTAAAACAATTACCCTTACATATCTAATTTCGACATTGAAATTGCCAATCGTCTTCCTAAATAGCTTTTTGAAATTCGTTGAAAATAGACTCGCTTTTTGAAATTCGTTGAAAATAGACTCATATTTATTCCAGAACGAAGAACTTCGTAGCACATATTTGTTATACTTCAAGTCATTTCTCGTGGCTACACTAATTGATTAGGTATTCTCCAATTAGTTGTCGCCTCGCCTCGGTGTAACATTCGCGGATATCGCTGTATACCTACTGTATTATTCTAGCTAGTGTGTGTGGCGTTCCATTTCGAAACTGGGTCACTGTGTCACATGGCGGCCGCGCCAAGTACCAGCCGAATGCGACGCCATCTTTGAATTTAGTTGATTCATGTACCAACGAAATCGTTACAATTCATTGTCTAGTCGCTAGAGTTTAATGTTAGTTGTTTAAAAATGTTGTGTGAAAGGCGTGAATTTGTACAAGGTAACGTTACTGACGTCATTGGTCGCCAACTAAAAGAAAATGAATGCTGGCAAACTTTCACTTTGCCATGGCCCGGTCTGTAATTGCGAAATTTTGTTCACGAATTCAATTTCTATCTTGTCTATCGTTTATTACAATAAAGACAGTGAGAGCATAACGTGATCTTGTTCGTGTCATATACGGTCAGCCTAATTACTAATATTCGACATCAGCTCATTCAGTCAAAAGTGTTATCCGGTTTTGTGGTTGCAATCTCTTGCAAGCAAGCTATCTCATAACTTCTAAAAGAGTTGGATAAACAGGTTATATGAAATAACCGCCTCTACGTTAAATATCAACCGCTGGCTTTTAGCTCTACCTACAATAAAAATACCGAGTTTCTTTATTATTTTTTATGGACTCGTACTGGCCTTCAACCGTTAGTATCCTTCATTCTGTTAGGTCAGTCAGATGTTGTGATGTTACCTTTGGATTGTTTTTGAGCCTGTCATTTGAATTAATGTCGTTTTTTGTGCGTTTACTAGATGTAGAATTCCGCGCGTTGGTACATACTATTGCAGAAAGTTGGAGAACCAACTACAAATTGATTTAATCTGTAATGCGACTGGCGTAGAAGATCTGAAAGCAGATCGTTCCTTTGAACGTCGGCTTGGTTAGGTATTGTGAAATTTGGACCACGATGGAGGCCTCGCCTCTCACCACGATCACGATGAAAAGTGAAACTGCGGTGTCGACGAGCGTCACGTCGCGCCAAGCATTTGATGCTTTTTTTTTCCGGTTCTTCTGCAGTACAATATAATCTGCTGTCGCTGACAGCTAGGTACTGACATTTTATGAAAGTGTTCTTATTTGCGAAAGACATTAAAGCGAAAACGTTACATATTTCATGAAGTTTTGTTGTTATTATGGCTCACTCGGAAATATTTTATTTTCAAGTAGGTGAAGGCAGTGCTGTTGAAAGCGAGAGCAATTTGAGCAGCACTTTCCATTGCGATGGTAATTACCTACTTCAATCTGCTAAAGTCATGTATTTTGTTGAAGTTGCAATCGGTATTGATAATGATGTAATCTGTTAGAGAATTTTTTAATCATTCTCACAACGTTGCATTGTCTGTCCCTGTTAGAGGCGCGGCGAGGGGCGCGAGGCGCGGGCGGCGGGCTCCGGCCACAGAATGTAGGCAAGTGTGACAAGGACACGCCCGTACTCCGCGCTAACACTTCCATCCAGTTTCTAACGTGCTCGGTGCGCGTTTCGCAACGCTCGCCCGCGCCCGGCCCCACTTCGCCGATGCACAGTGCACACTCGTGAATGATTACACCTACCTACAAGGTAACGCACAATACATTACTGGTACCTAATGGTTGGAGCTGTTGCTGGATGTTTGTACTCTTTCATGCTTAGTTTGATTGTGCCCTTGATGTATAGCATCTTCGAAATTAGAAATAAAAATACATAAGGGTAAATCAAACTACTATTCTTATGAACTTTCTCGCGTTGAGTGTATTGACGACCTACTTCCTGTTGTTAGGACAAACCAGTTTGCAAAATCCAGATAAAAGAGATTTTGCAAAGCGGCGAGCGGCTATTAGAAATGCAGCGGCAGCGGCCTTCCTTTGAGCTTGTGGCGAGGTGAGCCGCTACCTCAAGGCGAAATAACGTTGATATTTGTTAATTGAATTCCCTGCTCTCCAGATTTACAACATCAACGAATAGTCTCTCTTCTTGATATTGGACTCTTTTAATATTAGGTTTCAAGTTTCTTACAGCGACCTTCAAATTAACTTTTAATGCATTTCATTCCAGTCCCTATAATGTCGAACCTTTAATATTGTTATAAAAAAGTAAATTTTGAAAGTAGACTTACCCTTGCATGTGATGTGAAGGTACTTCAATGGTGGCAGAGGCACGGCGGCGGTCACCGGCCATATCTGCCAATCTGGCGAAATCCGTGTCCACATCGGCCAATCTGGCTGACTTCCGGGATTCCAACAGCCTTATCTCGTCTAGTTTTTTCTTTAGCTCGATCCGCACCTGAAATAAAACATGACATGTATACTACTGCATAGCAGGCTTTATTTGATACAGGTATTGAGGTAAATCTAGTAATTATATTCATTTTTAAGACATTTTCACGAGACCTGACCAAGGTGTCGTGTCACCTTTGAATGCATTTCGCATAATACACAAGGTTTATAAGGCTACAAAATATATTACAGTATTAACTTAAATGTTTACGAACACGAGATCAATATGGCCGACCTTCGCACGAACTGTGATCGGGTGGACGAGTTGACGTGACGTCATGACCGGGTGGAAATGGAACGGGATGCACGTTCCGTACTACGGTTACCAGTAGATCAAATACCCACTCTATGCTATAATATAATTAATCTACCACAATAAATTATTTTGTACCTGGTGCTTATTTGTTTCACAAAACTTAAGTCCTAATTTATAACGATTGTTTTCCGTGTAGCGGGTTTTGCTGATACATAAAATCACAGCAACAAGTGTTTAATGGAAATTCCTACATACCTACTTGTCGCGCTTATGGGTATCTCAGAACAGGAAACACACAATTCAAATACTTGCTCGGTAGAGGTAAACAAGTTCTGACTCTTGAGTGTGGTAATCTACGCTACTGGAAACTAAAAAGCGCATTATAACTTACGTATTGTGTATCTATTGAAATAAATCGGCTTAAATTGTCCTCTTATTGTAAACTGTATTTTTTTTATCGTTTCTTTTTGATGTTAGACTAAGAGATCGTCTTCATACATAAAAAAATCGAGTTAAATAATAGTTGTGATGATAAAAATATAGAAATTGAAAGCTAATAGAAGGCTAGTAATGCTAATTAAACGTCTAATCAAAATAAACATGAACTGGATGGCGAACCCTCAAACTTTACAGGTGTGGTGGAATGTAACATTACGCAAGGTAGAGTAACCCAAGATTAAGTATAAATTTTTTTCATTAAAAAGGTTTTTTTTTCATATAAATTTTCAAGGGAATTTCCATCATGTTTAAAAGTTGTAACAATAACTAGCAATAAAATCATTACAAGTGCAACTCTGCAGTGGGGGAAGTCCGCAAAACACGGATTTTCCATGCTTCCTCCATTTTGTTTTAACCATTTCATGGAATTGATTTAGCAGCCATACGTTGGAGTACTTATATATGTTAAGGTTAATATTTATATGACTTGAACTTGTAACGCAAGTATTAGGAAGCGGACCTGTATGACGCATGTATGTATACTTATCACGCACTGGTAAAGTTGCTCGTATCGCGGTCACACTCTCGGTCAATTATGTGCCACGAGCGGCGAGCTGTCGACTGGTTGACATTGGTTGCGTTTTCGTCGCCGGCTTCCTTCTACGCGGCCACCTTCGTGATTGACACGTTATCTACCTACATAATGAGTGTACGTAGTACTCTTTTCAATACGTCAGTCGGTACGGATAACCTTGCTGTATTTAGCATCAATTTAAAGAAACGTTTGTTTGTATCTGCGGTTACGATGTGGAATCATCATTTACCTACGCTTTCGAACGAGATGCACGATTAGCTTATTTCAGCATTTTTTTTACCATGCAGGTTATACCTGTCTTATGCAACCTACCAAATCATATCTATCTAGCCTTTTCCCAACTATATTGGGGTCGGCTTCCAGTCTAACCGGATGCAGCTGAATACCAGTTTTTTACGTGGAGCGACTGTCTATCTGACCTCCACAACCCAGTAGTAGTACTGGGTAATACGATACCCCTTGGTAAGACTGGTTGTCAGACTTTTTGGGCCACTGACTACCTAAAGACTGTCAAAGATCTACAAATGACAGCCGGGACCAACGGCTTAACGTACTTTCCGAGGCACGGAGGAAACTCAGTATGTAATGGGCGGTCACCCATCCACAGCCCAACCTAGGCAAGCACGGCTTAACCTTAAGATCGACCCGAGCGGCTGTTATTATTTAGCCACGAGCCCTCTACGTATGCAACAACCTACCAAATATACGATCTATAAGTTTTGTATCGATTTTATCCAAATTATTACTGCATACTACGATAATTAAGAGCTTCACTTACGTATAATTAAGTAAGGATCTATTGTTTTTATGAGAGTAGGAATCCTTATTTTCGACTTGGTGCGTGCGCGCATACTTTTATTATAATAATCGAAATAAAGCTATTTCACGAGAAATAGTATATGTATGGCGTTTCACTGGCACTCCCTATATGATCAGTACAGTTAGCGTTGAGCCCCGGGTCGCTGATCACATCATACTTTCACTTTTACGTGATTTCGTACGTGTGTGGACGTGCCATGAGACGCGGAGTGCTGTGCCCCTCACTCGAGCCGGAACAATGAAAGTTGCATTAATGAGTATCTTGATGATTGCCTGACATACTTACGTTAAATTTTTTCGCTGATAGGACTAATTAGAAATACAAAAATATGCATGCAAAATATCTGTCTGCTCTGCACAGAAGGCTTCCCTTGGGTAGTATTTGAAAGTAGGTAGCTATTGAAATGACAAGTGAATGCATTTAACAGGTATAATTTTGACTCGTTTTGATATGATATGAGAATTAATTATTGCCTACATAAAAATTGACAGCTTCTTTCGATCGTTACGTTAGACGTGTTAACGTGATCGGCGAGCCACTTGCCAGAGTGGTTATGTAAAAGTGACAACTATTGCACAATTGCTTCATTCGATGGCGAAACGGACGGCTTTGAAATGCCAGTGAAAGTCGCCGAACGACTTCGCTATATCATGATAACGCTGGCATGAGCATTATACGGAGTTAGACATGTTTATTTCGTTTCATACTTACAGTAATATTTTATGTTCAGTTAATTTATTTTATGATGAATAGCGATTACATGCCACTTGAGGGAATGGTCTGTGATCTCCGTAAGCGATAAGAAAAGCGAGCCATTGCTGTTTATTCACAACAATGCATTGGCATTGCTGAATTTCATAACCTGGCAACTGTTTGTGCTATATAAATCTTTCGTGCGTGGTACAGCTGCGAGTTCTTCTCATCAGGTACCTACTCACGATGATGAAATGAGAGTTCATCAGACGTGATTTCGTATGGTTGAATATGTCATGTCCTTGACCAAAACTTCTGACAAAATATAACTGCGTAGTAACTCCAATGGGTAATTGTTTCAATTCCATCAATGACATTTAATTCTTACGACTTAGTACGAACATCTACAATTTAACAAAATTTTAAAATAATACTTATTAGGTATTAGATAATACGAAAATGAGGTTCACGGTCATTAGGAACGGCCATTGTATTGTTGTCGGTCGTTTGTAGTCATTACGGACCAAGAATGTCGCATTGTAGCTAATGTCAACGTTTTGGTGTCAAAAAACTAATATTTATTGGATTTTGATTTGCCTTGTTATTCGTTTGACCTCGTTTTGAATTAGGAACGTAAACAACAGAAAAGTTGTTCGAATGGGAAACCTTATGATTTCATTTTCATAAACCTTCAAAATTACCTATTGCTAAAATCGGCGGGCAAACATGATTCAAAGCCTTTTCCGCTAGTTCAGATTCTAGCTGGACTTCGTATTTCGTTAATTTAACCACAATTTTCATTATTGTTTAATTTTCGTATAAGAATTCATCAAATTATCGCTCAGGTACGGTACTCAGTCTTGCGGTTCGTTTTTACGCGATAGTCGGGTGCTCTTGGCTTCTCAGGATTGCGAAAACTGTTCGCTCTACTGCGCATCGATGTTGCCGCTCAAAACGGATTATCCATGCTCGTAACGCCTCCTCTATTTTGAAACGTTACATTTTATGTATTTAATCACCAATAAGGAGAAAATCTGATCCATTCTAATCCATTTTACACTTATCAATATCATTAAAAGTGTGAAATTTTTATCAATGTCACGAAAGTTTCTGCTTTATGTTGCTTAGAAAATTTCTCTATAGTTATATTGTGCGATATGAGGTGTTCGGAGTTAATGCACAGGATTGCTCCTGGTCAGCAAAAGCGTAAAACTAAATAACGAGTATGCAATCAAGTGGCATTGACTGCAGCCGCACTGAGTCAATGGCTGAAGCCGGCCGGCCGGCTGTAGAGGTGCGCGAAGTATGACGCGCGTGTGTGACGACACATGTTACGCCTGCGTATGCGCCACCCAATACGACTCTACTAAATCAACATGTTTTTATCAACTTGCTTTCAGTAGTCCAATCAGTACCTACCTAAACATCCATGATACGTAGATAGGTAACGTAACGTAAACAAAAATAGAACAGAATAAGAAATATTCTGTTCTATTTTTGGTTACGTTACGTTAAAGTTCATTGAAAAAAGAGGAACCCGATTGAAAAGTGGGTACTACTTCACCAGGTTGGCATTACCAAAATTTTAAATAATTTAAGGCTAATCTATTTGACATGTCCACCATAACACAGAGCGAAAGTAGCGGTCACCATGGGATGTAAATTAATAAAAACCTGGAATCGTTTATTAGGTGAGGTACCTGCGTCATTGATTACATAAGAAGTGACAGGACACTGGTGGCAAGCAGGACAATGCACTTAAAATTCATTAAGCAGCGGTGGGGAAAACAATAGTGTGCTTCGATTACAACGACCGATAAAATTACTTTGAATTTATCTATTGGACCATGAAAGAAACTGTACATACATGCAGCTATGTTGAAAACTAAAATAAGAACATAGGCACGTAAGATGTATACGAAATGTTACCCTTGTCTGATTTTAAAACAGTACGGATTTACATCTGTCTATGTCTTATCCAAAGGAAAATCCAAATGTCCGACTCTAATTGAAACTACTTGGGTCAACAAAAGATGTCGATTATTCTTACATTAGATATTCAGTGAGGCTGCAGTTGGAGTCACGTAGACACGCATGCATAAACAATTTGGTTGTCAGCGAGCGATCGTGCGCTAATAAATAGGTCAATAGCTCTAGCACTACCCGATAATCGGCCTTTTGTGGCTCGGCGCCATTGAATTTACAAAATGAAGTTTTTGAGGATTTACTGCTCACTATGAAGACTATCTGCAAGTCATCGAAAATGTAACAAAATCATAACCCTCCTTTTTGCTGCCGTAGTCGGGTAAAAATAGACGATAGTCAACAACACCTACATGATCTGCTAATTATTCTATTTAGTTCACCTTCAGCCACGTTACGTTAAACGCCTTCTATTGCGTAGGTCTGTATGTTACTACGTAGGTAAACTAAAGATAAGATAACAGCTAAATGTCGGTAGGTATAGTACGCAATATAGATGGTGATCTATCTCTAACTTGAAATTAAGTTTGTAGTTACTTCATGACGGTACTAAGCATGTAGGTTGAAACTACTTTACTACTTTCGCTGTGATTATTTTCCTTTGATAATTCGTCTAATAACTTGATTGCGAGCAACTACCTAGCCCAAGCGAGAATTAAATCGAACACTTCAATGAATACAAATGAAGAGAACGAGCGTCCGTTCTTTCACTTGGTAAGTCAGTGAAGGATCACTGTCGTTCACTGAGTTGCTATAATGGGTACCAAGTACCAATTAAGTGTTAGAGTTTGTAACACATTTATACTAGGTACACTAACTACAGTGCTCATAGGTTAGAACTTCATTTCTGAGCTCAAGCCAGAAATAGGCGCGTGGGCAGAAATGAATCAACTTACACTCGTGCTTGCGAAGAAATATTTGTAGATCTATGCAAATACAAAAACAGATACCTATTCCCAGATAACATGACATTTAAGTTTCTGAATTATTTAACATTTAATTTACTAAGCTATATAAAATGATCCATAGTAAATTACCACAAATAGTACTCTATAAGTGTTGCAAAGACTAGTGGTAGGATACCACCAATTATGAACAATTTTTACCAGTGAATGTGATATTACCATTTAATATTTCAAACGTTTCGAAACAAACGAAACAATAGTTCATGAACAAGCTATTAGAAAAGGTATGAGCACAGTGCAACGCTTAATTGTCAAATCACGTTCCAAAGATTCAGACTAATGTTTCATAGATTTAGCGATACCTATCGGATGTCTATGCTTAAGCTGATCAATCAATCGGCACGGTGACCTTGTATGATTGGTGAATACAAACAGTATTGGTTGCAAAGCGGATGCAGTGGAAGCAGGCCACGCGAGCGCGGCGGCGCCGCTCGTGCCCGCCGCACGCCCTCCACCAAGCCGCTGCAACCGGCAACCTTGCCCCAAAAATCCGTGACCTACATTTTATACTCCAAAATGCAGCCGGTGTTTTTATTGCAACCATTCTCCTTGGAAAGAACCGTTTAATTTGTTGGTTATCTGGCGTTTATTTCTACTTGATAAAAAATAAGAGCACTTAAAGCGTTTCCAAACCGTTTTGTTCGGGCGTTGCTAATATAATTGATGCTTTGCTTAAATTAACTAAATTAAACCTACCGAGAACGATGAGGAAAACTGTATTCCTTTTCCTTTGTAAATGAATCACAACTATTCCTGTTACAGCTTGCGTTTTTATTTCTTGGATTTACTGGAATATGTCAGTGCAAACTTGGTCTGGCTCATCGATTGTGCAGGACGAACCAGCGGCCTAGTTGGCGAGCGCCAGGTCTGCGGGTCGCGATCCTAGCATCTAGGCGGCCCGGTTTCGCCCGGGTAACCTCACCGTGCTCTATTTCTGGATCTAGTGCGATCAACAATTGCTATAGGTATTTATAGAGCAAGTGCAAATGGGCCTAATGATGCTGTAACTTTACTAACATTCAATCATTATTATGCCGTATGTATAGACGCTAGCACATCAAGCTACTACAATCTGTCGAATTTCTTTAATAGATTTTCAACTTTGTTGCTAAAGTATTAGGTTCAAGGTTGATTGGGAAAATTTGACAGTTTCGGGTAGCTTGACGTGCTGGTGTCTGTACCTAATTATAATATTATGACCTTCGTTCTGCTCGAATGTGTTAGTATTTTATTAAAAGTCAATTTGTAAAATTCCGCGAGTTGAAATGTAATGTCGGCTAGCCGGTCAATTTACTTTTATGACGATCATAGTCTCATGTCGTAATAAAGAGTTCTATTAAATTACAATAAATCCGGCCGCCCATGTAGGTCAGCTTCTGTCGCCGGCCGTAGTCGTCAGGAAATTGATGTTGCGTAGCGCCGACAATGATGCAAGCCGCTGGCGAAGCATGCCAGCATTTTATCTATCAAGTGCGACATAGAATTTGAGAGCGGCTGACGTCACAGTCCGTAGCAATTAGAATTCTAGGAACGACGTCATGGCGCGTTGGCGAACGATTTAGCGTAGGCGCGACGCGACGGTGACGTCACGGGCAAAATGTTACGGCTCGCCGCCCTCTCTCGACGGGCACGCAGCCGCGCGTAGGCGGCGCGGGCGGCCGCGTAATATACTCGACTTACACGTAAATAAAATCGCATGCTATTACGTAATTGAACGTGAAATCTGCACAAGGACGCGATGCCGATGTTTCGACATCACTGACTCCCGTCGTGATGCTATAATCGCATCGTTTACGTGCGACGCTTAGAAAAGTGAGCGTTTCACCTTGAGATGCCTGCAAGCGTGGTTGCCTCTCTATTCTTAGATATCGAAATAGTGCTAAATATGTTCGAGGGGACAGGCGGCTAGCACGCAGGCGTCGTGACCCAACCTGACCCAAAAACGGAGTGCGACCCACCGCGCCCCGAGTTACCAGTTGATAACGGATACGGGAACCTGTTAGCTTCAAGCGGCTGCAGCATACGCATCGCGGATAGCACCGTTATACTGTTGACCTGTGACGTGCCAATAGAATACCTTGACTATGTACCTAATTGATTATTTTGTTCAAAGAATGTATGTACCTACTAACAAAATCTACACTGCCATAGGTCAACAGTCAGTAAATTTAATGGAATCATAGTCACTGAAGGACTTAGGGACCACCGAAATACAGCATACAGCAATTCTAGTTTTCCGACTGACTTCAGTAACATCAAATCAACAATGTGAATACATTTCCAATGGTTTATAATCATTGGTTCATTTTGATGACGATGACGTTACAATCGCTTAATCTTGCTGTTATTTAGATATAAAGGGGTTTAATCAAATGGCTTCATAAATTTGGAATAGTAAAATAAAAAACAACGCAAGTAGAGGTCGGGTTTCGAATACGGGTTGTGCGTCGCTGCTGGTTCAATATCAGCGATTCTGGGTCAGTGGGTCACCATGCCGGCGCGGGCGCGGGCGCGGTGCGCTCCCCGCCGCACCACACGCTTGCAATTAAACTTGCTCTTCATACGAAAACATTTCGAAACGTCGTTACGCATACTCTGCATGCCGTGTTGCCGACTATGCCTAGTCAGCTTTATAATTTAGGACAAACACCAAGAAAACTACAAATTCAAGGGCTCGTAAAAGTGACAAGCGCTTATTCAATTATCATGATCTCATTTATTAATTTAACTAAGCACGCAGTGCATTGTTTGCGTTGGAATTTGGTTTCCTTCCTTCTCACGGTCTTCTCTATTCCATTGTTAGCATAATTGTAATTTGACCTGTATGTTCAAGATCACACTAAAACTAATCATCGTTTAGCGCCGACACCGACGCCGGCATACAAATGTGGATAATATTGCGTAGTCGTAACTGTAGACTTGTGACACTCGCCCACGTAGTAACGGTCGCGGTGTGTTACTGTTACCTCAAACCCGAAAACGAGTTATTTTGCGTTGCTGAGTCAACCAGCGATACCGTGCGTGACGCCGAAATCCGACTTTGAGGTATCCGGTGTTAAGAATTGTGAATTAGGAGTCAAAAATACTGAGCTGCTACAACATTTATTTTTACCAATTTTCAATGCACGATTTCTCGCCAGATGTGTTCTCATTCAAATGACAAAGAATCAAGATTCACGCCTTGTTCTGCCAGCTGTTTAGATAAGAGACATAAATCATGCAACTATTCCAAGGCGAATGCAATGAGGTCACTCACAAAGGGCCGACCTTGCCTTCGCTGTTCGTTCGTAGGAGGACCAATATAATAGCACAACAAAAATGTTACTTCGTCCATGAAAACAATGAATCACTCATCAATCATCATGTAATATACTGTCTAAAATTTAATCAAAATAAATCATTATAAATATTCTGGTACTCCACAGCCTATAGATATCGTTGACAACGAGATGGAATAGAAAAAACGTTTTAAAAATCGCAACGGTTTTCTAACAACATTAAATGGTCAATCATCTCTGTTTCGCGAATTTGGGTCGAATACATTAGGCGAACTATTTTATCACCAAGCAGGGGAACTATCATGACAAGCGTTTATTAATATGTCAAGGATAGATATTTAAAGCTGTTTTCTAATTAGACATAAGCGTGTTTTATAACACTAGTTTTTTAGATTTTAATAAACACGTAAATGCCGTAATGTATTGCGTACTTATCTATCGTATACATTGATTTTGAAACTCTTAACCCACAATAAATTGTGATAGGTAAATTACATTTGTATGTATATATTTTTAGATTATAATCATTTAGATCTTCTAACACCTTCAAATAGACAATAATAATGTATTGTATTAATTTATTTTTATGAAATAGAGCATGGTTCTGCAGTGTAGACGTGGCACACCAAGCTACTACAATCTGTCAAATTTCTGTAATAGATTTTCAACTTTATCGAAGTATAGCATTAGATTCATGGTTGATTGGAAAAATTTGATAGTTTCGGATAGCTTGATATGCTGGGGTCTGTACAGACATTTCGGTACCGTTGTAAAATTCGGTTAGCGATTTGAGGTAGATTTCGATTTGTAAAATTAATTGCGCAAACGAAACTGTGTTTCATGTACTTATTACAGATCTTATATCTCAGTATATAACACGTGATTTGTGGCATTACTTAGATATTAGTGATATAAATGTGAGCTGGCAAAACAATATTAACTACTAGTTATCATGCACAACATCGACGCGACGCGGTGGACGCTCGCGAACTGAATATTATACCAGTTGTAAAATAAGATCAAACACAGAACAGGTTGTTGATACTGCGCAGATATTTAAAATAAATAATTAGAAATAAGTGTGATTCCTTAGTACGTTCCAAGCAACCACAAAGTCAAACAAAGAAAATGTTTTAAGGCATGTCCGGTTCGTGTCCTAAATTGGGCCCAGCACTTTAAGTAAGCTATCAGTCTCTCAACATTCTGCTGTGGCGTCTTGTACCAACACATCTCTATCGATGTTATCTTATCAACCTTGATTTATTTAGAAACCGTGTCACGAGACGATCTTACAACCGTGAAATTAAAGAAATAGATATTTAGTTAGTAAAGAATTTGTGAACACTTGACAAAGCATTGATAAAATAACAAAACAAATATGAATGACATAGCATATATTTATCATTATATTTAAACGAATAATTAGATAGTGTAGCTATAGACGCAGTTACAATTCGTCACGTTGTTGTGGTCGATTACCTACGCTCGATGCGCCGGCGCAAGGGGCGGGTAGTTTTCTCTTCCCATGGTTTCTGCATCAAGGCCTATTTGTATTTCCGTTTGCGCTCTCAACGGTAAAAACTCGTAAGGTATGACTGGAAATTGATCAATGAACTTTATAAATAGATTCAGCTTGAATATTCGTTCCTGTAGCGTGAATGGTGCATTGTTTTATTTTAGGAAGGCGTTATTCAAGTGGCAGAAAAGTAGTATATTCATATATCACAATTGAAGATTTTTGATAATATTTTCATCATCTATGAGTTATTTAGATTTTTAGCAATAAACAGCCAAGTAACAAATAAGTCACGTTAGGAAAACATAAATATAGTACAGTTTGTACAGTTGAGTGAAATTTGCGTCGAGCACGCGACGGCTCCACGCAACGGTAAGCGCCATGAGCGTAAGTGTCTTCGTTCCATCGAAAAAAATCTTAACTGGACTGGAAAATCTGGAAAACGCATTTATAATACGCTTTTGAATCAAAACTACTTTCGCTAGCTATATAAGTTATGCGATATTAATTACATTGCTGGCAAGTTATTACTGTCTGCCACCCCGTACTCTTTGTATTGTTTGGACACGCGCGATAGCTTGCTATTTCAATGTTTCTATATTACATGCAACTTTATGCAAATGTGAATTCCACTCAGTGGTAATTCATTGTGTACACCTAGCATCAACTCACAAGCCGCTGTTGAGTAACTCGCCATTGAAAGGTGAGGTGGAGAAATCAATTCGTACAAAATGGCAAAGTATTGAATAAATATTGATTACTGGTTTGACTTGACTGCGAAACACGGTCTATTATTAGGTGAAGCTTTACATTTACTTTTAAAGTGCCCAAAACAAAATCATCAGTTATTAAAATGTTTGTTTTTTTAATTGCGACTCAGACATAGAGTAACTTTCGTTGGTTTTTGTTAAAGTTAGTTGTATAATTATTTTCAAGAATGTGGTACTGACACAACTCAAAGGTGTAACAATAGTTTAAGTAGTTCATGGTAGAAGTAAAGTGAATCTGAAACTGGCACTGTACATGGACAATGCAGGTGCGAGCAGCACTTTCACACTCGCCGCGGTTGCGGAGTGTGGAGAGCGTCACTCGCTGGTAGCCGACGCCCGCGCCGCTCAACTCATTGCTCACTTCGGACCGTTTACGACCTCCGCAAACGAAAGGCGTTCCGCCGGTTACCGACACTGGGGAAATCGTTTTAAATACAGATTACGTAATTCGCATGTATCAATTCAGTTTCAGTGTTTTGCTCTCCAAAGAATATTTAGGTTGGAGAAGGTATAACGACGAAAATGCGTGTGCAAACCCAAACAAATCGGGCAGCCATTAACTGCTATAAGCGTTCCACTTAACGGCGGACAAGCCTGTGGTAAGGTTAGCTGATGTTGGGCCGCCACCGGCTAACGGTATGGCCGCCGGCGCCGCGCGCACGTGAAAATAATTCTTGACGCGATTTTGTAACGAATACCGTTACTCGGTTCCGGGCCTGCCGGTGACCTTATTTCTCAGCCGAGCACTCTTTATTTTTATATCTTATTGCCTGACGTTATGATGGTGTAGTCGCTTTCGAGCGTTTTATTTCAAGCATGTTATTTCAAACGTTATCTATGATGCTGTAGGGATAGGTAGGATAGAGACTGCAGTCATGCAACACAGACATTTGCGATAGGAGACACGTATTAATATTAAACGGGTTAATATGCAGTTATTTATTTATTACGTAATTCCCCTGTCCGGGTTTGCCGGTAAAATAATAGTTGTTTACGATCATGAATGCGGCGGTGAGTCAGCGAGAGGTTTTGTTTGATCGTGTGTCGGTTCTGTACATGTACAGCGGGTTTGTCAGTGCTGACGCTCATGAGCGTACCGAGCGGCACCTGGGGAATACCGCGCGTCATTTCTTTGATAAATCGACTGTTGCTGTAATTAGAGGTTTTTTCAGCAATGCCTATCTCATTTTGGGTTTCTCCTGCATTTCTGCGACGCGTCGCGGCGTATAAAAACAATTTGGTAAGCATTAGAGTGGTGTTGTTCGATCGCGTGTTATCTATCAAGTTGTTTTCATAAAGTGCGCTGCTCTATCTAGTGTGTGGTGATGAAAAAACTGTTGATAGACCTACATGCACAATACACCGGCCGAACTAGTAAACAAGTGCGTATCGCTTAGTTTACTTTACGCTCTTTGTTGTGAGATTGTTTTTGTAAATGCAGGTATTTGTTTTATCGTTTTAATATAAATTTAAACGATTTTCTTGTTGTTCGTAATAAGTATCGTATCATGGACCATATTAAAATGTTAAGGTAGTTGTTTACACGCTACGAATAGATAAATAAAATGATGGATCGTAAACATGGCATCATCTCTATGAATTAACTAAAGTGGCGGCTGGCGGGCCGCGCGTCGCGACGCGTCACGCTAGTATCGCGTGCTACGTCACTATTTACGCACAACAGCACAAGGCCTGCGCGCGCGCACCTCGCTTCCTTATTGTTATTACTGTTGTAAAATCACTGCGCCACTACTTTCTTGATCTTGTCAAGAAAACAACTTGTTTTTCGCAACCTATCTAAACGATGTCAGTAAATATAAGTTAATGAATAATCATTTTAATTGCTTTACTTGGAACGTTCCCGTTATTGCTTCGTCCCAAATTCATCGTTGTTCAAAGTTTAAAAATGCCGGTTTAATGACTTAAACTCATCTCGGAAGGTCTTTATTTAACTTACGAACTTAATTTTTGCAATCTCATAAGCGATCGCATAAATTGAGTGTTTTATTATAGTGGAAACATAAAAACGAAGGTAATGCCAGCAAAACCTTTATCGAGCCTTGGCAAACAAATTGACGGTCAGATTAAAATATTGAGTCGGGTCAACCAGCCAATTATCGACAGAGTAAATTTAACACGACTTTAATATTGTATACAAATTGTGGGACGGCGATAAGGCGGCCGATACTGATGACGCATGAGGCGCGCGCGCCACTTGCCGGCCGGCCGGCGTCGGACAGTAACTACGGACCTACTTTTAATCTACGGCGAAGAGCCGGAGGAGTTGATTATTGTAATCTTGACTACCTGTTACATGGCGCGCTGTAAACTTGGAGTAACGGTCCGACCAGCTTATAAACTTTAGCGCATGCGTGTTACTTTTAACAGACGCGACGCCAAATACGTGCTACGCTGCTACGCATGAGCCCGTGCTGAGTTGATTTCAACAAGTAACTGCGACACGTGTACTCTTTGTTTATACAAGTCGCTAGTGCATAGTGCGCCGCTGCGCCTGTGTGCAACCGACTGTATTGGTGTCGTGACCCAACGTTTTATCTAATCTCTATTGTAGAGTATGATTCAAATGCATTTAATATGTTCAATGATAAAGGCTTCACCTTGCGAGTGCTGCCGAATTTTTAATGATCGATAGTGTTATCTTTGCCCTTGATGTTAAGCTATTTTAATATCTCTATTGTTTAAATATTAAATACACACTGCGCTTTTGTATCAGTCAATGTACCTACCACAATTCATATTTTTCCTGTTTGGCCCAGCTAAACAGATCAGTTGTTTATAATTTCGTGATCTATTACAACAGCACAGCATTACATTATTACAATATTATGTGTGCTACTGCTAATCATAATGCATAGGAAAATTATTCATCTGTTTCACTGGTAGGTGAGCGTAGCTTGGTAACAATAAAATGATGTCATTGATTTCAATAATTGAATCATGACCAATAGACATGTAACTCTGGAACGAGTGGAACTGATTAGTGCACAGTTACGCATTAGTTTATAGTCGGTAACGTGTAAGAGTGACCACTGGCTGGAGTGCAGGTAGAGACGCGCTCGCGTGCATTGTCTGTTGCGATAAGTTGTATGGTTGCGCGTGCGATGCGCCGGGCGGCGTGGCGGCGGCAGCGGCGGCCGGTGCATCGTGCACCGCTCGCTGCACGTGGAGCGGGGTCAATAGCTCGCTGCACCACTCCGCCTACACTACAACACTGCTCCAAACTGCATACACTACAAATAACCGATCACTGTCCACACGCACACTAATAAACGCTCCAATTATAAATAAATGCATATCCATCATTGTCTTCGCATGTGTAACCCCAACTGGTTTAAAAGAATAAAGCAGGACTAGAAACACAAATGTTTTTTTTAAGTTTCTAAATCACGGTCCCATAAATATCGTTGATGTCTTTTAAAGGAAATTGTAAAATAATTTCAAGGAGCTCTATTTAGAGTCGATATTTGGTTTTTGGCAAAGATAACAGCTACGGTGTTCAACTGGTTTTCCTAGAATTTAATTTGCTCTGCCGACAGCTTATGCTTTTTGAGTGAAATGATGTCAGAACTTACCTCATTAGTGGGCGAGTGAACCTGGACGCGTAGTTCGTCGGTGTCATAGTCATGGTTCTTAACGTCAGCGTGCACCTCTCTCCCGTTGTATGTGAGGAAGACGCGCTGTCCTTCCTTCAGGCGGACGCCCGTCATGCCGCGGAAGCCGGGCCCTATCAGCTCGGCATCGCGATACTCGCGGTTCTTCATCTTGACGCTGTCAAAACGCACTGTGTAACGAGTGTTTGGAGTCAGGTTGATGCAGTTGTTGTTCTCCGGGAAGGGCGCCGGTGTTTTCACCGCCTGGATCATCCCCGAATAGTACAGTCCGTCATCACCCAGCGCCGCGACGCGCGTCCCGATGATGGAGCGCTTCGCGAGCCGCTTGCCCGTGGACATGGTGCTCAGTCCTCACTCTGCTACTTAAACACTTCCGGCCTTACACCACTGTCTGGTGGCCTGAAAAATTCTACTCACACCTTCACTTAAAAATTTCAAATCGCCCGGCGTACTCGTTTCGCGGGATAACCGTCACAGAATTTTGGAGAACTGACAGAATTTCGACGCGATTCGGCACGCTGCGCGCGGTCCGGCTCCTCAGTAGGCCGGGGCTGGTCGCGGCTCTCGCGTAGAAACATAATACGAGGGCAGGGTCCTCGAGGATCGGGACAAAGGAAAATCCTTTCGCGGTACTAAACTTCGTAACCGAGCTCACAGCGGACGACCTCAATAAGCGCGGTTCGAACACGAACTGGCTTGAGTGCGTGCGGCGCGCCGCGACCGGCGACACCGGCCGGCCGGCGAGCGGGAGCGGCGACCGCCCGTCTCGCTCCTTTGTTTTGATACTCAGCTGTTCGCGCGAGCGAGACGACCGAGTCAACGGCCGCGTGCCTGAGCTAGATGGGTGCTCGGCCGCCCGCGCTCTTCGGCCGGCGTTCGGGCGGACTCGCTATTTTCAGCGGGCGGGCGGGCGGCACGCGGAGGGCAGCCGCCCACGGGCGACATTGAGGCGCGCCGGTTCGGTTCGCACGTGGAGCGCTAACGGGATTGCACAACGCACCGATGCCGCCCGTACCCACTGTCCACGGACGCTTCATACGTGACACAGTTTCTATTCGGATTCGGGGTCGATTCAAATGTCAAGCAGATGCACCCACTTATGCAACGCAGTTAACGTGACCTAACTACGACTACGCACAATTTTAAATTGATATCAATATTTGCGATGTTAATATTTTGTATCCTGGCGACCTGGCACTGTAGTACCTGTTCGGTTTTTTAACTACAAATGAAAATACCTTGCAGTTAAACATTCAGCTGCTCTGTTTATGTAAATACTTACGCTAACCCAAACTAAAGCTTTCATTTATACAAATTTAAATATCCAAAATCGAATTATTTAACGGTTATTTAAGTAAGGTAGGTATTTTATTAGGAAATTACATATCAACTAAAGTATTTTCACATTTTTGATTATATTAGTTACCTATAAAAAAAAAAAAACATCACGATAGTCGTGGAACATCCCGTCTCACGTGTCTCGAAGATCCTTTTCTCGGTCCATAGAAACACCTATTACGACATTTACAACATCTAAACAGCAGAATACCA
Source organism: Noctua fimbriata (assembly GCA_905163415.1). Classification (NCBI taxonomy): domain Eukaryota; kingdom Metazoa; phylum Arthropoda; class Insecta; order Lepidoptera; family Noctuidae; genus Noctua; species Noctua fimbriata. The sequence goes on along the minus strand of LR990922.1, from coordinate 12,100,774 downwards.
AGACTATTTGTATGCTTTTAATGGCAGCAACGTAGTAGCGCCATCTATTGAACAAGCCAACCAAGCATGCCCAAAGCATTTCAGAGAGTTAAAATTCTCAAATTCCTTTAGCAAGATCTCTTGTAGAAGAAAACAAAAAACATATAAGTTATATTTATAAGTTCTGGAAGAATTAATCGATGCTATAAGCGGTTGCTTGAACTGTTGACGAGGTTTTCACACAATTGTAGATAGCGTTTGAAATTCTTCATCTCCAAGGAAAGGAGTAAACAATATTTGTATGCATAACTAATTCCGCAATACGTCTTGCCTCGACTATGTTAACAATATTCACAGATATTAGCACTTTGTTCAAAACTTAAGCGTAGTGTCCTACTTTCATCATAACCTCAGGAATAAAGAAAACTGGTAATTTGTCTCACATAGCCTTGGTTCAGGCCTCACAAGTTCTTTAAAAAATAAAATCATAATTATCAGGTTTAATAGAAACATTCATAATGCTACCAAAATTAGCAATTTATCGTCACATGTTTAGTTATGGCCGGCAAACTGGCGCGTGCGGAGGCATTACGTCATCAACCGAAGTATTCGATGTGCCTACTTATACTCTATGTTTATCAAGTTTATGGTCACATTTGTTTACGTTATGATGTTCAGAGTAAACTCATTTACGTAACTTTTTTTCTGACAAACGAATCTCATAAATAGAGGTCACTCTCCATTTATCAAGTGCGCGAAAATTTGTCTTTGGTAAACAAACCCACGCTGCTCGCAAGAATGGAGTAGAAACTGTTATAAATATTATTTTGGACGGCATTGTTTACTAACATTGTCTTCTAACTGTAAAGAAAGTAGTTTTCGCGTGAAAATAATTATCTAACAATAAAAGTATTTTGATCATTTGTCAGCCTTTGTGACGAAATCTGCTCAAGCTTCTAAACTATGATTTACCTACATGTGTTTTATACTTAACAATGAACTGTAATTTACGTAGTGGTCTATTTGCGTAACTAATTGTTCCCTGAATTATTAAGTGAAAACATGCCTTTTGGGGAAAAATTAAGAGTCCGTTAAGGTTTCACCTATTAAATGCGTGTCTCACTGGGAACTGCCCCCTCCATTTCAGCCATTAATTTTGCTTCTAGCCTCTATACCGACCAGCATTACCTTACAAATGAGCAGTAAACATCTAACGACCTGATTATCTTCGAAGTCGTGACTTGTAGCTGCTTCTAAACGTAATCTTAGAATTATTTGACATGTTAAAATTATATGCAGCCGTAATTGCTTGTAACTAAATAGAGATTTTAGCATTGCTCTAACCTAACACTAGCATCCTGTCTAAGGCCCGGACTCCACCAAAGCGGGGATCGCGGTGGAGAGATGTGGAAGATTCAACCAATCACAGGAGGCACGACAGACACAATGTAGATTTCAACCAATGCGGTTGATCGGTTTCCGCGCGTATCCTTTCCGCTCAGCTCGTCTCCGGTTTGTTGGAGTCTGGGCCTTACGGAAGAGTCCTTCGTCAGACATTTCGCCGATAAAAGGAACCAGTGATGAAAAAATAATTAACAAACTACATAGAACCTATAGTTACTCACGGAAGCAATTAGATTTAAGGGCATTACATTGCTCGATGACCTTGATGATTTGACCCCTGTACTGGTTTTTGTTTTTTTGGCGCCTCTACCGGCAAACGAACATTACTACAATAAAGATTAAGCAAGAACACAGATGTGTCGCACTGTTGTCATCGTTTTTGCCTAATTTATTCGTTCTCTGAGAGACCTGAATACATTTTGTTTCAATTTATATTTATTTTGAGATAAATTATACACTTTGACTAACGACCTATCTTTCATCAGTTATTTTATTGAGCAGTGGTACCCCATTCCACATTCTATAGGTATGATGAAGACCAGGTAAGTGCTTATCGGTTCTCAGTTACGGAAATAGTTAGAATGACGTAGCTTTCAACTTTTATCTGATTGAGCACGGGTGCTACTACATGATTACATTCTGAAGATCTGATGATGATCAGGTAAATGTTTGTCGGTTCTCATTAACGGGAATAGTTAGAATGACCTAGGTTTCAACTTTTATCAAATTGAGCACGGGTGCTGCTACATTTCACATTCTGAAGGTCTGATGATGACCTTTATGATTGTGATTTACACCTTATAGGTTCTCAAGATCAAATTTTGCTAGAGAAACTTCACATGCGTGATGGGTACCGCCAGCTAATTTAATTTGAATTTCGTGTATTACATCATCGTCAGCTTCCTGCCCATATCCCACGTTACTTGGGGTCGGCGCAACACGTTTATTTCTTCCATTCTCGTCTGTCAACCGTCACGCTATAATTTACTCCTTTATCTTTCATATAATTCCTCACACAATCCATCCATCGTTTCTTTGGTCTTCCTCTCTCTCTTCATCCATCAACGTTTATATTCATCACTCTTTTAGTCACATGCGATTCGTCCCTCCTCATCACATGTCCAAACCAAGACAGGCGATTCCCTTTCAACTTTTCTGTAATTGGCGCAACTTTTAAACTTTCTCTAATATACTCGTTCCTTACCTTTTCCATTATTGTCACACCACACATCCACCTCAACATTCTCATCTCAGCTACATGCAATTTTTTTTTTCATCCATCTTCTTCACAGCCCAGCATTTCGATCCATACAGTATCTACGACAGGTCTAATCACGGACTTGTATATTTTCCCCTTTAACTTGAGAGGCATCCTTTATTCCTCTATAGTTATTGCACTCCAGCACATCACCTTTACTTTTAAAGATGGGTACCAGCGAACTGTTGCACCATTCGTCAGGTATGGCTTCTTCCAGCAACAACTTCGTCCATTCATCCACCCGTAATAACTTCCAAACTTCAACTGGTATACCGTCAGGTCCTAACGATTCTTCACTCCATTATACCATTCTTCATCCCATTTACTGCTATTCTTACTTCATACTAACCTTAACTACCTTTCTCACTAACCCTCATTCACTTGTTTATTGTCCAGCACATCAGTTCTTCAGGAAATTAAGGATACAAGAATTTTTCAGGAAATTAAGGATAAGGTACCACTTTGTAAGTACCAAGAGGTACCACCTATCCTTAATTTCCTCATCATCCGAAAGAACCATTCCAGCTTCATCTTTTACCCATTTAATCCGACAAACATCCCTTGCCTTTCTCTCTCTAGTTCTAGCAAGCAAGGAGACTGATGATCGTGTATTACATTATGTAGAAATAAAGTTGGATGTCTGATGATGGCTAGAATAAATAAAAAAAATATTTTAGATCAAACTCAAACCATTTATTTCAATTAGACCATAAAAGGCACTTTTGAATATCACAAAAACAAAGAAGATGAAGCTACAGTCACAGACACAAGGCATAATCACTAGTGAAAGTTCTGTAGTTGTCCATTCCAAAGCGTAAATCTCTGTGTAGAAGAATGGGCAAGAAACTTCATGGACACTTTTTTCAATTAAAATATTGTTACAAAATCTTAGTTAGGTACATCATTCATGTTGAGATTATACATATGTGAGAAAGATGTGCAAGTTAAGAGCGTCCAGAGTAACAAGATATAATCAACAATTAAAAATTAAAAATAAAACATGGCAGCTGAGTGATGACCAGTCCCTACTGACAGCGCCCGTTCACGAACATGACACATGGATCAGCACCATTCAACTCAACCATTTTGAAGGGAACTAAATGATACGACACACATTGTCTCAACCGCCCCAGGGGAAATTTGAGTCAATGAAAGATAACTAAATGTAAATGGTAGCTTTACAGTACAAAGTACTCACACATATGCTATGCAATTGTACAGGGTGGAATTTTTCAACGCCACCTGGAAGGAAAGTACGCTAAATACTGGATATCGAAAATTTTACTCAAAGGAATCATTCCTTTATTTTAAAAAAGAAATAAATCTGCATTCAAAGATTTTCTAAAATTCGTTTGCCACACTCGGGAATCAAACCGGCCAAATTCCAAAAAAATAACACCCCGTACTTTTATATCATCAATCGATAGGGTCAATCATAAATCTCTCTAACAAACATGATAAATTAAATGAAAGGAAAACCATGAAATGTTAACTTATTTTAATAGACCAAAAAAAAGGGTATAGCTAAAGTAGACTCAACTTTCATGGGGTACCCCATGAAAGTTGAGTTTTTCTAGTATTATAGTGGCGTCTGTCACCTCTTTTACTAAATAAATGCAGATTTTTCCTAACCTATATGATGTTTTCATAGATGTATTGACAAGGTACTGTCATGATGTTAATTTCCTTAAACAGTTTCACATATGGCTCTGATGGCTCTTTTCTGCAGAATAAATATAAACTCGATGTCTGCAGCCCGTCCCCATAGTACAATACGGTATGAAATAATACTATGAAAATAACTAAAATAGACTAGCCTCGCGGTATCTTAATATCGCGGTATATTAATAAATTGACGGATTTTTCACAACATATGCTGCTGAATTTCAGCCGTCCTGCGAGAGATGTTATATGCGGAACCCATTGTAGCTCTGAGTCGAGTGTGATCCCCAGGAAAACCGTATTTCGACGAATTCTAGTTTCTTTTGATTCAATACTATGTCACTATCACTCCTATTGACATTGGCAGATTTGATTTTGTTTTAATGTTGCCGTGCTCTGATAAGTACAAAATGTTTCCACTCACAAAATATAAAACTCTTCATTCCCGTTAAAATTCATTAAAATCCAAATATCGTGAACAGGTCGGTTGTTCGTTTATTGAAATTGGTGATAATGGTGATTGGTGTATTGGTGGTGGTAGACTTTCTTGAAGTACGCACAAATCTTCGTTTTCTGGTTTTTGTATGGTATGCACCTTTTTCCGGTCTTCCTTGTTCTTTATTGCCTGTAATATATATAGCGGATTTCTAATTTCCATATTTCGAGTATGCCGCGGATCTAAAAGTTCCGGCAAAATACAATTTAAGTAAAATGTACATAATTTTATTTTCATTTTGTTTTCAAAAAAATCATCGTCTCTAATAATTATTTCAGTTTTCAGAGGCTTTGATTCGTTAAACCATACTGCAAACAAACATTTTGCTTTCCGAGACACATGCAATTGCCCTTGAACTTGGTAGTACCAATTGTGGGCTTTATTGACCTGAAAATTGCCTGAATTATCTTTAACCCAAAAATTTACTTTTTTTTGAGCAATGGCTTCGTCTAGTCCTATCTTGTGCGCTGATATTGGACATTTCACCTCTACTATTGTTTCTTCTGCAATAAGCCCATCTGGTGTAGCTCCTAAATATGGAATTTCGGGATCTATAAAAAGGCCGCATTTTATAATTTCTACATTTTCTTGTCTAGCCAGCTGATCTAGCGCTTTTTTTTCGTTTTTTCTTCCATGCTGTACAGGCTCAGCATCTATGTTTATTTTATAGAGCAGTTGTTTAACTATGCTGGCACAACTAGTATCAGGCCTCATTTTGATAACTCTGCCAAAGTTTGAGGCCGTCAACAAGGAACGCCGGAGTTCGAGCCATTCGCTTGACTCGCTCTGCAAAATTGTTTTCCTTTCAATATTTATTCTTTCTTCCTCATTTTTCTCCATGTTGCATAAAAAGTTCTCCTTCATTTGCTCTAGAATCGCTTCGTTCACATCGGGCTGAAGACTTTGTTCTCCATAATCTTTATTTATGGCGACATATGTCTGTCGTTTTTTAGAATGTATACGTTTAAATAAATTTCTCTTTTTGCGATACTTGTTATCTAAGGTGCTCATTTTGCCTTTAGGGCTTTGACCAACAATTGTCTCATATAATATGGAAACAGGTTTCCTTTTAGTATTAAAGTTAACTGCAGATGCTGAACATCGAGTTTGGTATCCACGCCGGCACGAGTAATTCACTCTTTTACCACCCACAAATTTGGCCACCACGCTATGGAAACTTTCCACTATGTTACTGTCAATATCATGAACGAGACTTCTGGAATGTCCTGCAATAGTATTTGTCAAAAAACATATTTTCTGCCATAAGGAACTTGTGAAAAATGGTTGCGGTAAGGGTTCAACAATCTGTGGACTGTTACAGAAATGGCTTTTACATTTGGTATGGTTACCAAAGGCGTGTAAATGGACAACCTGGATATCCTCAAAAAGTTTCTTAGTGCTAAAATCTAAATTTTCTAACGAGTCGTGGTATTTTTTGCTGCATTTTCTTATAGCTGACCTAATGCTCATGATACGTTTTTTTGTTATTAATTTTCTAAGACTTATGGGATACTTCGTATCAGTGCTCAGGTTTTCTATTTTGTTGCACAAGTTTCTTAGAAGGTGGTTCCTACATTCTACCTTTTCAACAGTAAATTGAGGATAAGGTCTTGCTTCCAAAATTTTCGCGTACGTGCTAGAGTCCCCATCAGAAATGAGGCGCCCATATATCAGACCATGCATTTCGATAGATGCTTTAAAGCCTTCCACAAGTATCGTTGATTCCATGGCAGTTGATGATCCCGTAAAATTTTTAAAGCACTGGTGCGCTCTGGGAGTTTGATTTTTATTAAGGTCCTGTGCGCAAATGCTACAGTATTTATTTTTTACGCCAAGAAACAAAATTTTTTTTGTGTTTCTGCCAATTATGGCAGCAGCTCCTGACAGCGCTGAGTAGTTTTTTTTGTAAGACCTTTTACTCCAGCATCCGTCTACAACCACATCTATAATAGGTATCCCATCTTTGCTGACACGACCTTTTTCTAAAGAAATTCGTTTTTCTTCCTCAGCAGCTTCATTCATTGATTTGCCGAGTGCTTTATCCCAGGTGTTAGAAACAATGTCGTGCCGTTTCTGGTACACAGGCTCAGTCATCACGGGCAAGTCAAATGCTGAGAACAGTTCCTCTAACTGAGAATACCCTATGCCAACAGAAACTGCACCCGCGACCGCTGCTGTGTTAATATCAAAGTCGCCAGTGAGATTACAAAAAGAAAACTTCTTTTTACACATCAAACATTCTACTGTAAATTTAGATGAAAGTCCAACACGATGCTCTCCTATAAGTTTCAAACTTTGTATACCACCATTAAAAGCACAATGACCACCTATTTCTTGCATTTTGGAAAAAAAGTAATCTACATCAATAATTCGCCTTCCAGATATAGTTTTTGTTTCTGCTTGTGATTCTTCAATCATCAAATCTGGTAAATCTTCATCTTGTTCAACCTAAAACAAACATTTTAATAATATACAAGATGATTTTCAAGTGATTCTGGAAGAGACGCGGGCGAGCGGGTATGCGCGAGCGGCTGTAATATATCTAATAGTTATATCTAAAGTTACCGGCATAATTTGTACTGCCTCCTCATCAACTGCCATACTAGTTAGTTCGTATGTTTCTGTTAACGGCTGATTTACCTGATCAGGAAGATCTGGTAAATCGGAGTTTCTCTGTTTTCTTATTTGCCTGAAAAATAATAACTTAGTTGAGATAAGGCACTGTTTTTGCTATAACAATCAGGTCAGCCACACACCACAAAAAAAGAAACCAAAAAGTATTTAACTAGGTATTGTTTCTTAAAATCAAGACTGACATTTTCGCAATTACCTTAGTCTCCATGAGCCCTTACGAATGAGTCCACACACTATGGTTCTACGTAGTTTCCAGAATGAGATTCTACACTCACCTTCGGAGTCCACCATCAGGTAGGTGACATCATTTGTCCCCATGAACTCTTTCTAATGAGCCCAAAAATGATGGTTCTACGCAGTGCCGTTAATGAGATCCTATACCCACCTTTGGAGTCCACCATCAAATAAGTGACATCATCAGTCTCCAAGGTCTCCGTGAGCTCTTTCAAATGAGTCCAAACGCGATGGTTCTACGTAGTGCCGTCAATGAGATCCTATACCCACCTTCGGAGTTCACCATCAGGTAGGTGACATCATCAGTCACCTAGGTCTCCATCCTCCATCAAACAAATTCTCAAGACAAATTAGTAAAAAACGATAAAAACTAAACACCATATAATTAACATCATGGGTATCAATATAGCTAAGAGGGTGGGTAGGTAATTACCAATAGTTTTGGAGAGCTCGGCCACGCTTCACTTTGGATTGCTTCTTATGTTTAGGCATTATAGTCAGGCTTACTCTATGATAGGTTAGAAAATCAAAAAGAAATTACAAACTACTCTAAATATATTTACAAACTTATTTTATATCCTTATTTTATGAAATATTTATAACTGTTCTATTTACAACATGTTTTCATTCAAAAATCATTAAAAACATGCACTTTTCAATTTTATTTTGGGAAAAATAACACGCGTACGTCCACCCGTCACAAGAGCCGTCAAGGCACTGACGTATCGCGGTCCCGAGTATGCGTCACAGAAATTTTCGCGAAATTTCGGTTTTTATTTATTATTTTAAAATATTAAAAGAAATTACAAAAAAAAAACAATACAGATTGTTAAGTATATCATTACGTATTTGTTGTTACAAAATTCATGCCGATCTATTCAGCCGTTACAGAGATAATTTACAATTAAGGTTGAAAAAGGACCTATTTTCTACGATTAACCAAAAAAAATTGAGAAGGTTTATTAAAATTTTAAACAATACAATTTATTTGTGATGAACTTAACTATAACATATATTTTTTAGACGGAAAACGTACGAAGGGATTCATCAATAAATTTCTTTGAACATACGCTGTTTTTGGGATTTGAGCCATGTAATGCCCTTAATTAGTAATGATAATGACAGATTGTTTTGTACCTCGCCACAAAGAACTGGAAAATAATAATTTATTTAGCCTTCTGCAAATGAAGTTCCATTGCCAAGTATTTTAAAATACTGTGATAGTCACGGAAAATGCTTTGTTCTGTCAACGTGTATGATGGAAATAATACAAAAAACGATATAGGGACTAGAATGAAAAATTTCTTAAGACCATGTTTATATGCATCAATAACCTGAGTTCCTTTGGGTTAGTCTTATTTTCAAATAATATTATTCTACTTCGTACTATCCATAATTTTATTTTGAAATTAAATACTAAACATTGTAACGCAATATTTTTTCTATATTTAAGTGCACATAAAATGTAGTTGCATTGTTTAGGTACTCCACGAACGAATGATATTCTCCAATAATTTTACATATTCCGCAATATGTGTAGAATTTCGTAGAAAGTACGTGTCCAAAATGAAAATACATCACGTGTGATAACGACATAAGCATATAGGCACGTAGTTATACCTGCTTACTTACTTCTATAAAGTTAAAAAAAGAAATGTACGGACTTAAAGAGGATGCGCCAAGCTAGCCCGTGATATTCAAATTTTCTTACGATTTTTCAATTTGCAGTTCAGTGTCAGGTTGTCTGTTGATTGAAAGATGATTCACGACCGTAACAAATATGGCTTTACATTAAAATCATCAATACAACTATCTAAGTTCATTAAATCCCTTTGAATGACTATTTCATGATAAATTTATTCAATGGGATTAAATGAACTAAGAAAATTTGAATTTTGCGGGCTACCTTGGCGCTTCCACCTTAAGGATGCCAAAGAAAAACAATAAGCATGGTAGTGGGCTGCTGTTAAATACTGAACAAGAACTAAAAAATATATAATTAAATGCCTTCGAAAGGGTAACAAAATGTGGGAGGCAGATTTTAGAGTCTAAATGGCGAGTGTACCATAGCGAATCAAATTATACCAATCACCAAAAAAAAAATACCTAAAACATACTATTTTGTACGTAGCTCAAAAAAATCTGAACCTCCTTCAGAACGAAATTATTTCGTAATTAAGGTACCCCGCCAACTTGATGTCACAGGATGGCGGGTGTTCTATAATATTTTATTATTTAACCATTACTCATAAAATATAATTACACCAAAAAATTGTACCTAAAAAGTAGGTACCTCAAGTAAAAAAAAACACTTGATCAGTTGGTTAGTTCCTGAGAAGTAAAACCACCGTGTCTTGTGTAAAAGTAAATACGATAATTATTATCACAATATTGACATACCTATGGAAATAACATTCATCATCATTTCAGCCGAAAGACGTCCACTGCTGGACATAGGCCTCCCCAAGGGGGGTTTTGCCATAATCGCCACGCTTGGCAGGCGGGTTGGCGATCGCAGTATGTTTGTTATAAAAAATCACAGAGAACGCTGCTGCCCATTCACTGGTAAGTCCCTTAGTCGCCTCTTACGACACCCACGGGAAGATATGGGATGGTGCTATTCTTTACGTCCGGACACCATACAGAACTCCGGAAATAACAATACTCTGGACTCTGGAAATAACATTAAATAATACAAAATACGAAGTTCTTGGATTAATTCAGTTTTTACCGTCCGGCGGCGATGTTACAGACATCCACAATATTGGTCACTATCGGGCTCATTGTCCTCGTAATGCTGAATGGTATGTATTTTATCAAAATTGAACTCTTTCCTTTAGTTTAAAGTATGTTTTAGGTACATTTTTTTGGTAATTGGTATAATTTGATTCGCTATGGTACACCCGCCATTTTGACTCTCACACCCTACCTACCTACCTAGCCTACCTCCATTCTCGAGTTTTAGCGAAACAAACGAACAGCAATTCATTTTCATATATATAGATTTTGTAATAATGTACTTTTCGTAGGAAATCTATACATTTCCTAAATAGCGATCGGAAATGTGTTAAATCCTTGATGTTCTTAAGAACAGCGGGGATAGTGGCGAGGGGCGATTACACACAGTCGAGAGCGTCTATCGTACTCATATTTTTTTATGTTATCCTAATACACGACACACCGCACCAACATAAACAAGGCATCGTTAGGCGTCGGCAGGGGAAACTTAGGATGCAAGAGCGAGCGAAGCGAGCTCGGGACTTGGGGCACCCCGACTCCCGACAGGTTAGGTTCGAAAGGGATATTCGCCATCCCCTTCGTGTTAGGTTACTTTAAGGGCATTACATTGCTCGATGACCTTGATGATTTGATCCCTGTACTGGTTTTTGTTGACTTGCCCCGCACATTTCGCAAAATTTCGGTTTTTATTTATTATTTAAAAATATTAAAAGAAATAACAAAAAAAAAACAATACAGATTGTTAAGTATATCATTTTCTACGATTAACCAAAAAAAATTGAGAAGGTTTATTAAAATTTTAAACAATACAATTTATTTGTGATGAACTTAACTATAACATACTTTTTTTACACGGAAAACGCACGAAGGGATTCATCAACAAATTTCTTTGAACATACGCTGTTTTTGGGATTTGAGCCATGTAATGCCCTTAAACCCTGCAGACAGAAATAGGAGCCCCGTGTAGCGAGGCTACGTCGACTGCGCCTTATTACAACATTTTGATATTTACCTTGACGTTGATTTTATTCGTGTTTTATTTATTTTATTCACAGAGGGCATTCGTTTTTATATTTATATTTGCTAGTATCACCTCGGAATTCTATACAATTCCTAGGAAAAACTTACATTTCACAGGAAATGTGTGTATTAAAAAATCTTTGAAACATTATTTTACACGTTTGCTAAGTAGGCTCGGAACTGTATATATTTCTTAGGAATTGTGTACAATGCCTAGGTCTCACACATTTCCATAACGATTATACTAACAATATTACATAAGTTTAATAGGTTGCTGACGATATAAATGAGGTTGTGATAAATCAGTACATTGCAAATATTGTTACCTACCTATCTGATTTTGTATAACGACTAATATAATATCATACATTATTTTACAGTGACCTTTCTAAGAATGATTGCTTTCTTACTTCTATAATTGTGTACTACGTGTGCTTGTTGCTTGTTCGCTTAAATTATTTGATTGCTTGCATTTTCGCCCAATACTTGTTCGCTTTTTAGCGTGTGTGCTAAAACACTAGCCTGTCTAGTTGTTAGCTTTCTTGCTTCCTTTTTTGTACGCTTGCTTGCTTGCATATGCACTTAATTACTATTTCTGTTTGTTTGCTCATTTTTTCACATGCATGTTTTATGTTCTATTTTTCTATTTAGGTGCAGGATTATTCACATGCTTGCTCTGTGGGCAGCAGTTCAATATTAAGTTTGCGTACAAACTGTTTAAGTAATGATCGTTATGCTATGTTTTTTTTCAGTGTTCAGCAAGAGAGTTGTTTGAAATTGAATTAAATAATATAATAAGTAATTGATATGAACAGTAAACAAACAATCTGGATATCTAATACCTAATATAAATAATAACTGTTTTCATTTCAATCGTCAACTGATAAACCAAAGGTTTCCTTTCGATAATATTTGTACAATTCCGTTTTCATTTGCATTTGTTGACGCACGATCGTATCAATAGAAAACGTGTTCAACATGTACCTTCTTCATACTTACCTAACCATTTAAATGTTGAATACTCAAAGGGTTAACCCAACAGAAAAAGATGTTTCATTATCGTTAAAAACTTTTAATCCTTTATAATTGATCTTTAGTTTTCCTTTCCTTAATTATATCTTTAGTAACATATGGTTTTGCCAACCAGGTCGGTGGGGTAAATATATTAATCAAAAGTTTTATTATGTTTATGAATATAACGGTATAAAATTTAATGTTTAAACTAAAGATATGTGATTGAAATCGTTAAAAACATAAGTATTGCGTAAAATAACTTTTGTTGGAATTACCTCGTTTGATTTTTATTGCTATTCATAAAAAGTTAAACCTCTCGAATGGTTCAAAACGTGTAATATATTTTTTTTATATTTGCCTCTATAATTATTGCTTCATCACTGGTGGCTATTAGGCCTACGACACACATCAAAACGTTGACTTTGGCAAAACGTACACGCCGTTTGGTCAAGACGTAGCTACAGCTATTAATGGTCATCAATTTCCAAGGCCAAAAAAAAAAAAACATACTCCATAAGTCTTAGGTAAGTATAAGGACCTTACTACTCTGTATTGAAATAATTATGATGACAAGTGTGCCCACGTCCACAATAACGTGTTCTTAATTAAAATCAAGATCACGAGTAAGCATGATTGATTACGTGTACCTGTCTACACCGCCAGTCCGCCACACGAAACTCCTACGTGAACGTAAATACCGACACCTAATAACTAGTTAATATATTACTAATTCTTAACCTATTAATATTATTTGCCTCGTGCTGGTATTTACTATTATTTACATTTGGCTAATTTTATTAAACGTCGTAATTCATACGTTTCTAGCAATTTTTCTAATTATTTATGACATCTGTTGTAAAATTAAAAAAATACTGCAGCAATATAAATTTTAAGTACTTATATTTTCACTTAAATTATGGGTGAGGTTATATGTAGGTAGAGGTACACAGTAACTTATATTATTAACGAAATATACAAGTTTTAAAAAGGAAATTCAAGAGTTCTCATGATCACCCAACAAACATCCAAATAAGCTTCAAGCAACAACCCCACGATTTTTTATCACTTCCGTGAGATGCCAACAGATGCATAAAGGTAAACCTACTGGACCAATAGTAGAGTCGACGCGGACATATGTGTGAGTGTAGATGCTCGTCTGTGTATGCGGTCGACAACTTAAAAGTTAGGGTGAGTCCGAAACTTTAGCCAATAAAAGCCCGGCAGGGTCACGTGGTTTTGTTGTCCCGATCAGCTGTTACGGGAATGCTTACAAAAAATATCAACAAACCTTAGCCTGTCCCCAACGCAGGTAACAAAGGCACATGGAATAATAATAGCAGCACTTCAATGGAATCTCGCTCAGATTTGTATGGGAAGAGACTTCGGACCTACACCAAAACAAAAGTTCCGAAATTGCTTTTGCCTTTGTCTGTGACTTTAGACAATAGTGTTTTTGAGCATTTTCTTTGTACAGAAAAAGCAAAAAGATACAACTGATTACAGGTAGTACAACCTTCGCGCCTTTGAACGATGCGAAAAGTAGTTAGAGGATACAATGTTACTTACCTGAAGAGTAAGCTCAATTTTATTGTGTCGCTCAATAACTATGCTACATTTTTTGTAGGTAATAACTACAATTTAGTTCATGTGCTTCTACTTAAATTTAACGGAATCGTTTAATTTATCGCAAGTATAAATTCACATTAGGATGCGTCTGGACAATGTAGTGACGGAGAAGTAATTAGTGCTTCATTAACAAACACAGCTTAGAATAAAAAATGTGTTCAATTACAACAACTACATATGTAAGACATTATTAATACAGTTTTAATGATGATATGGATAAGCAAGGTCGTTAGAGTCGATTAGAGTACAAATTCTAACGTCGTTTAAACAATAACTATTAATTATTTAGGGAACTTGTTTATTTTGTTGTAATTCTGGTTAAAAGGTAGAGACTTACAACCTCTGACACTATTTCCTTGATTGGCTGCTTGGTTACGAAATAAAGTAATAATTTTAAGTTAGACAACCCAAAACAAGTTTTAATTCGAATAAATTCAACTTGTTCTGGTCTCAACCACGTGGCTTCTATTAATTTTGAACGTTAGAAATAGATAGATACATTATGCTCTTGTTTTACTTGTGCTAAGCTTCCGGGATAAACGTAACCTACATATTTTGTATTTGTGAAACTTCTACACTTTCAACAGTCCCTAAAATAGTACCGACGTAGGTTTTGGTAAGCCAGTTTTTCAACGCTGCTACTTATAGATAGAGCACGCCTAAACTATCATCAGTATGCAGCTAGAACGTAACAACATACTGCACTTGCGATATAAGATGTCGGTTACATTTGCCTATAAGTAAATTTTATTTATATCCATCTACTATAGTCCGCTCAGAGCGAAAAAATGTGGTGTTACAAGTTTCTGCGTGGCAGCTAAATAGATTGTATACGAAACCTATAGTAACGGTACCTACCTATAATACATAAATAAGGAGCTTGATAAAAATAGCACAATGGGAACACATGTTTCGAAAACCGCATTAGATAAGTGTGTCCAGTGGTGCAATGGTAGTGATAGGGCAAACCACGTTTGAATATGATAACAATATAGTACATTGTACTTTGATAACGGTGTTGATTTACCTATTATTTTATTATTGTGCCTATCTGTGGCTTGAGCCCTGTGAAATACTTGTCAATTTGTGGTTTGGTGGGTCTAGCATGTGGCAAGGTTTCTTTCTTCAGTTGTAATCAGTGTTAGATCATCAAATATACCTACATTCACCTATGTATAGTCTAGCGATACCAATACTTATTATAAAGCAGGTAAGAACTCGTTCAGTGCCGAGTTAGTTGACCCCTCACGCTTTTTCTTAGTGCCATTAACTTTTATGCGTTCTATTTGTGGCAATCGGACAAAGCCTACTTAATGCGAGTAAAGAACTATATATCCTAACACAACAACTCCTTTCAAAAAGTCATGGAAGAAAATACTTCATCAATAAAAACCTTGTTTCCAAGCCAATGCGTTAAGCTGGTCTCACAGTTTACATTTACTCTCTCGACCATAAATTACATCAACACAAAGTGTGACATGCGATTACAAAGCAAGGAATCTAACATGTTAGAAAATGCAGTAAATAATATTAAAACTAACTACCAAGTCCAACCGGTTATGGTCTTAAGTAAAAAAAACAAGATAAATGGTTAAGTTCAAATAAGTCAATTGCTAAAAAAAAAACAATTTTGGAAAAAAAATAGTTCATAAAAATAAAAAAGAGAAACTTTAAAAATAAATCTTGGAGGCGCCGGGTATCGATCCCGGTACCTCTCGCATGCTAAGCGAGCGCTCTACCATCTGAGCTACGCCCCCGATAGTGAAAGTGTTGAAATTTTGTATTGCATTCTACACACATGTTAAAACTCCGGAGATCATTACGAAAACGAAACACGAACTTGTTTAATAAAATAAATAGGTTTCAGAAGTTAGAGATATTTTACCGTTGTTGCAAACTCGTTTGTGTAATAATAGCATCGAGAATTTATAATAGTGGTAAGTAAAATTATAGGGCGAATGAAATAAAAATCTCAATTTAAAGTATTTTAAAATCGGTGGAAATCAGTTGTACCTACCTACTAACAGGCTTCAATGTGTTAGTTACGTTGTCAGTAGTTTGATCAGGATGTTCGCTGGAGTATTAAATATTCATTAAATACTGTGCGTCCTTCATTTGAAATAATTAACGTAGGTGTAGTTGTCAGTAATAACACTTCCCTTCATGTTTAAATAGTTTATATTGAAAACAGCATAACAGAAAACAGCTTATAAAAATAGTATTTAACAATATTTATTTATACCCAAAATTTTACAGGAAATTTAACAATAGACATGGCGGTAACAAGTACCTATAAATAAACATTTCATGTGTTCAAGCGACTAGTAAAACAATGACGTTTTAAAAGGAATTGATTAAAATCGTATTGCCGAGGCTTAAAAAGTTAACAATTAACAAAAAAAGTACGAGAACTATACCATATTATGTTAATAATAAAAGCGTCATTTTGAGGAGATAAATGTAATAGCTAAATAATAGCTGGCAAGTTTAACGATTTACTTTATTCTCATTACATGCTAAATTGGATTGAATAAAAAATCAATGTCCTCATTACAATTCATTCATACAAATTATTCATAACAGCGTCGGATTACTAAATAGGCTGTGTAACCGATGGGCCTCGCCCCTTATTAGGGCTCGCGACCACCGGCAACATTCTACGACCATAAGAACAACTGCCAAACTTATTTATATGGCCAGGTAGACTATTGTTCGGAAATGAAACTTAGCTATAGAAAAAAACAAGAGACAAAGTCAGTTTTTTTTTATCTAAGTTTCATTTCGTCCTCAAAATATCTTAAATATTTCGCACTTGATCGGCTCGAATAGCCTTTTATTTCATCTAACAAAAGGTTTTTTTTTGCACATTCTTCAACAGCGATTGACTTTCGCTGCTTTACAATAGACCAAGTCTTGCTAATCGTCTGCACAATTGCTAAAGAACCTCAATGTAATCCGGTTTTGTATATTTATGTACTATCTAATGGTTTGAGCTGCGTCTCACTGTGAATGGCCCATTAGTAGTTTAAAAGAGGTCAGTAAGTCAGTTACAAAATTATCTGAATGGTTTTATTTGAATACACATGAACACAAAAAACGCGTCAAAATGGGTTTCGACTGCGACTAATGTGAAGTTTCGATTTTATTATTTAGCCAAGTATTTGGCTATGCGTGGTAGCTAAATACTTCTAACAGAACATCTTATGGTAATTTTTTGTTACAAATAATTCTTATCTTCCTACATGACGCACAAGACATTTAACGAGACTGATAACATATTTAGGCCACTGTATTCTTGATATTATTGGATATGTAAGTACGTATTGTATTAACCAGTAGCCTCGATGTGACTAGAACGTACATATTCAGCTGTCTCCCTCTAGCATGACCACCTGAGTTCCCTTGCCGACGGAGTCCCCGAGGCTGAACGGTGCCAGTGCTGCCACCACGCCGTCGCGGGGAGAACGCACCACATACTCCATCTTCATGGCTATAACCACGAACAGGGGCTGGCCTTTCACAACCTAAAGAAATACGTACGTTTCATTCATAAAGACACCAGTAATTTTAAGTAAATAATGTAATAAATAAGACATTTTTCACAGGTAAACGTTTGGCATGGCGTCACATTATTATGTGACAATGCTTTATGAATGTTAACAATGCTAAAGCTCTATGATCTATATAATTACAGCTGGGTACTAGATTCGCTTGTTTGCCAACAAGCCATTCAAAGAGCTATGTTGAATAAATTAGCGATGGCAGTTTATATGGGGCCGATGACATTGACTCACTTTTTCCCCCTTGCTGACGAGTATCCTCTCCAGCACACCGGGCGTGGGCGATGATGCGCTGTTGGCCGCGGCGGCCGCGTCCACAGTGGTGGCCTGGTATTTGGGTCGAGGCAACTCCACTATTGTTTGACCATTCTGTGACAAATACATAATATGAAGATGATTTCTTGAGTGGGCGGTGTTGGCAAATCAAATTATTTTTTGAATCTTTTTTTAGGGTAGCCGAAACTGTCGCAACCATTTATTTACATGTCGACGAAGTGGAATTTGTAATCTTAATGTTAACCAGAAACCACTCGTGTGATATGGGTATGGTTTAAATAAACAAATTCCTATTGATTTTCCTTATTTTTATCATTGTTTTTATGTTATTCAAAAACAAGGAGACACATCATTAGTTTTCCCATAATCAGTTTTAAATAGAGTTTATTAATTTAGAATGTCTTATCTCGTATGGGAAGGAAAATGTACAAAATACAGGGAAAAACTGATTGCGGAAGGCAAATTCCGGTTAGTTTTGGATCAGATAATAAAAGTGTTTTGTTTTGTTATCTATTCTTGTGTTCACAAATACTGATACTGATAACCAAATATCTCTTGTTGGCTCTTGTCGCCTATGGACGTGTTCAGTCTGAGTCCTCTCCTGCCTGTCGGGATACTTTTTGTGACACAACACACATAGCGTCCTTACCTCATCATACACGTG
This sequence comes from Noctua fimbriata, assembly GCA_905163415.1. Classification (NCBI taxonomy): domain Eukaryota; kingdom Metazoa; phylum Arthropoda; class Insecta; order Lepidoptera; family Noctuidae; genus Noctua; species Noctua fimbriata. The sequence goes on along the minus strand of LR990922.1, from coordinate 12,082,208 downwards.
CACTTGCTCCTCGTGCATCAGAAGTCCCACGTTGCTCTTCTTGCCGCCTATGAGCGTGTTCAGTCTGAGTCCTCTCTCGGTGGTTTCAAGTGACGCTTCTACTTGATGCCATTCGCCATCTTTGACTTTCACTCGGTATGAGTTGGGGGTGAGCTCGTGTTGAACTGTTACTGTGAGATCTGCGAAGAGTAAGTGTTATAAAAATATTAAAAGATGTTTTTGTCAGACAAGTGCTTTACTTTTCTGTATCATATTCGATTGCAATTGTAGGAATATTTGAACATTCTACAAATTTTTATTACCAATATAATATTAGTGCTTATTTCCCTTATTTAAATTTTTACAAATTATTTTACATTTTTAAATATTCCTTAAAAAACAATATAAAAAAACATTTAAAAATATAAAAAATTGTAGCCCACCGGTATCGGGAACAGGGTCCAAGCTACCGGCGGTCAGGGCTCCAGAGAGAGGAACCTCCTAACAATACGAGCAGTGTCCAGAAGTAGCGCTTTCTGAATCAAGCCCTTGATCCAGCTGTTTAACGAGAGCCTCCTCAGGTATTGGTCAAGGCTCTTGGCAATTAAGCCATGGGCTGAGACAACTAACGGCACAATGATCGCTGAGTCCACATCCCACATGTCGACAACCTCGCGAGCCAAGTCAAGATACTTGATTTTCTTATCTTTCTCGGCTTTCACGAGGTTCTCATCATGTGGGACTGTTATGTCAACAATCATTGCGCGCCGCTCTGATCGATCCACCACCACTATATCGGGCTTATTGGCTACAATAGTCCTGTCAGTGATGATGGATTGATCCCAGTACAATGTGATACTGTCATTTTCGAGAACTGGGTCGTGCACATACTTATAGTACGGCTTATTATTATTAGATTGGCAACCAGTCTTACCAAGGGGCATCGTATTACCCAGTGGTAACTGAGATGTGGAGGGCAGATAGACAGTCGCTCCATGTAAAGTACTGGTATACTGACCTCAATATAGCTGAGAAAAGGCTTGGCAGATGATGAGTATATAAGTTCTTAGGCTTAATTGTATAATATTTAGTGACAGCGAGTTAAGCGAGAATAACATTCATTGACAATTCTGATTGGTCAAATATCAGGAGACCTGTGCACAGCATTTAATGAAATTATTTTTTAAACAATAAATCATTTACCTTTTTCATCAAACCTCAAAGGGATAGTTTTCTGCAGCTCAAAATTGGGTCTCCACGCCTGGGGCTCCACTGAGATACCCTTCCAGTTGTCCGTTACGGTGCTTGAAAGTTTATTGCTCAGCAACTGAAACAAAAAATGCTATTAATTTTTTGAAGACCACAGAAACATGATAAGCTATAAAGCTAAATAATATATTAGAGCAGGCCGACCGGAAGTCTTCTAACTCATCGTTCTTACGCTCTTTATATCTTGCTATATTATTGCACATTTGTAATTTTAATTACCATGCCATGTGTTCAGTACATCGTACCGAACCGGACATGGAAAATTTGAAATAATTGCTGTTTCCAACAAAAGTGAAATACCTACACGGTCAAATTGTCACATAAGCTGATAACGGTAGAAATAAATATGATTTAGGCATTTAGGTCGTCTTAGTGATAGCGAAAATAGGCATAAGTGTCCTAAGAACTGGAAGTTTAGCTCGACTTTGGAGAGGCGTACGTTCAGCCCGATGAGTTTATACTTACATGTCCTAGCGTGGCCTGTATGGCGCGCTCCTCGCTCAGCACGGAGTCGCTCGGCGGGAACAGCTCGATTTCGTGCTGCGGTATGAATGAGGTGTGCACGTCGCCTGCTACGAATGCACTTGCACCGCTGAGTCGCAGAAGGAAGTTTACGTTTGTCTCTAGACCGGCAACCTGTGGGGAAAAAAATAAAAATAAATGGTATTATTTATTTTTAAAGTACCCTTTTTTATTGCAAAATGGGCCTGCTCTTGACTTCGATCACGACTGATGGAAAGCGATGGATGAGGTCTCTGATGGAACGAGCGTCCCAAGAATATGCCTGTTCACGGCTTTAAAGGCAAGATATCACAATGTTGTCCTATTTAAACCAAAGGTTGACTGGTAGAGAATGCCACTACTTTACATGAAGTGTAAATCTTACTTACTATTATAAATGCGAAAGTTTGGATGGATGTTTGTTACGCCAGAACGGCTGAACAGATCTGGATGAAATTTGGCACAGAGATAGATTATAGTCTGGAATAGCACATAGGTTACTGACATTAATACTGGGTCCACCGTTGGTCTAAGCAAGCACTACGGTTGAGCATGAGGTCTGGATTTGTGCATAGTTGATGACAATGAACTCTCCAGTTCACACACACACACTCACACACATACACACACACACACATACACACACACACACACACACATGGTACATGGGATCTAAACATAACTGGCGAATTAATGTGAGATGTAATATAGGGGCCTTCGACTCAGGGTTACTCGACATTTAAAGATACACTTACTTGGTACTCCGAGAGCTTTGCTCTGGTCTTGGCGAGTGCTTCACTGCGGTCGCGGCCCCACACAACAAGCTTAGCGATCATGGGGTCGTAGTGCACTGAAACCTCTTGACCTTCCCGAACTCCAGTCTCCACCTGGTGACAAAAAAAAAAACAAATAAGTCGGCTACTAGAAAAATAGTAACGTTTTTTTCATTAATACTAATGAATAACTAAGTCATGGCGAGTAATAACTAATAAAGGATGTAAAAGTCATTGCGATATTTTTTTGTTCCGGATCATACCTCGAAACCTAGTTACGAAGATATTAAAAGTCAAACTTCCAATCTTTTCACAAATACTCATTTTTAAGGTTACAACTTCAAATACCCTTCAGATGTTTTATCGTAAAACGTAAATTCCCCCCCAAAAAAGTCGGTTACCGAGTTTCTTGCCGGTTGTTCTACATAAGAAAGCGAACAACCCGAACCGAGCTCCTTTTTTCGACGTTTTATATGTGCCCATGTAGACCTATGTGAAATAAAATAATTTGATTTTGAATCATTTTTGCGTAGGGTTACTTAGTTTGATGAACAGAATGCTTGTTTGACGGCTTCGTGAAGGGTCCTTTTACACCTTGTATATGCAAACTATATACAGGAATCTCCTCCAATAACTTTACTAAACAAAACGAAAAGAAAAACTATAAAAAACCATTTTGCATACAATACTATAAACTCTCTCAACGTTAAAGCAACTCCATCTATCGACAAATTAGGTAAGCAAGTGAGTTGAATGAAACGAGGGTATTACTTAAAACTTATGAATGGTTCATTCAAGCGGGGCGGGAAAACCAACCCTCCCTCTATCGATGAAACGCAAAATCTTATTTTAATACATACAAGACAGCCAACTCAGTAATTTCTCCGGAGTAATTGACTCCATCAAATGATCTACAAAGATTCGGACAAATTGTAGACGTGGTGGTTCCGGACATGGACAGGGACACCTCCATGCAAATACTACTGAAGTTTCTGACAGTTTCGGGTGTCCGCAGCCGGTAGGTAAGTTTTTCATTATTCTTTAAAGTTTTAATGGCTGAATGTAGACCATTCTATTATTAGATACACGTCTGCCTAATCCTTCGGAGACACAAGCGTGATGTTATGTTTAAAGTTTTAAACTAAAGATGTCTCTTACCCTAACAAACTCTTCAGGCAAAGGCTGTGTGAGTCTATGTAGCGTGCCGGCGCGAGGGAGAAAGCCCGCTCGCGGCTCCTCTGCGTATATACGGCATTCCACCGCATGCCCACGACGGATGATCTGTTCTTGGGACAGAGGTAACTGTTCCCCTGCCGCTACTCGTAGTTGCCATTCCACTAAATCCGTTCCTGAAAAAAATAAAACAGTTTTTTACTACTTAACAAAAATAAGTATTTATTCATCATCAGATTTTTTTCTAAACACAGGTATGGTTGTTAAGAAAGATGCATTGTTCCAAGGTTTTGATGAGTTGGATACACACTACAGATCCATCTGGTTCTGCACCCGCTACATGTCCTATATACGACTTATACATGAAATAGGTTACAGTCAGCCAGTGAACTACAAGTTGCAGATATCGCTACAGCACCACAAAAGTCATCACACATCGTGAGTGTAATATTTTAGGATCATTAAACTTTCAGTTAAAGTCAATCATACATACCAGTGATCATCTCAGTGATGGGATGTTCCACCTGCAGCCGTGTGTTCATCTCCATGAAATGGAACTCATGCGTTTGACGGTGTAAGATGAACTCCACGGTCCCCGCTCCAACGTAGCCCACGGCTTTAGCGGCGCGCACTGCGGCTTCGCCGAGAGATCTGCGAGTTTCTTCTGAAATACCTGGCTGTAAAAGAGACATCACTTTTGGAACTACTGTTCAGAAATAACTGGGCTTATTTTTATTATTAAACTTTACCTTAATGTAACAATCATCTGCCTAGCCTTTTTTCCAACTATTTTACTGTCAACTTCCATTCTAATTGGATGCAGCTGAATATCAATATTTTACATGGAACGATTAAATACCATGGAATACTAATAACTTAAAAATATCTGAAATTAAACTGCCTCTTCAATACTCTTTAAAAGCAATCTGATTAAAGAACACGAACGATCGTCTAGCATTCTGAGTAGCTTGGTAGCTTAATAATTTGTCTGGTGTATCTACCTATCTATCTATAGGCTGCCAGGCTGCGTCGAGATTATCACACTCTCTCTTTTCCATTCTACACAATTCTAAAGCTCCGTATCTTCGGAAACGCTTTGAGTATCTTGTTTCTAGAGGTAAACCTTGTCGCTCATTATTATCTCTTTTCCTTCGTTTTCCTCCATACTCCTGAAGTCGGTATGATGGATCATTTACTGTTCGTGCTGTGCGCCTTTGGAGTTCACTTCCATACTTTTAGCCCTCATTAAAGGTATAAAAATTTTAAAAATGTCATGGTCACTAACATTATCATTAACACTAGAAACGGAATATATACCTTGTAATATACCGTTTCTAGTCTCATTAGAAGTGAGAAAGGAATAAAGGAACATTTTCTGTCAACGTGATCAATATGTATGTATGTATATAGGATTTTATAGGTATGTATATATATGTACTGTATGTATTACTTATATTATATGTTTTTAGTTTAGTTTATAAAATTAATTAATGGAATGTCAGTGCACATAGTATATCCTCTTCTGCAAATCTCACAATTGAAATTAGGTTTGCTGTAACGCAATTCTGGGTTAAGCTCGCCATTGTACTTAAGCTATATTATTGCAATTTGTATGTATCTTTGTTATTTTGTGTGCAATAAAGAATAAGAATAAGAAAGAAGGTTACTAACCGCTGGTGCTTCCTCAATGATCTTTTGATGACGTCTTTGAACTGAGCAGTCTCGTTCGAAGAGATGGACTGCGTTGCCGTGCATGTCAGCAAATACCTGAAAGATAATAAATTAGGATTATGTTTTAGGCTTGTGTCCGGTTTATAGTTACAGGCTCGCTGGCGATATGTAGGTGCTCCTTTAATGCACACATACCTGCACTTCAACGTGTCTCGGGTCTGTAATGTATTGTTCGAGGAGCATGTTGTCGTCTCCGAAAGACTTCAGAGATTCGCGTTTAGCTGACTCTAGTTGGGGCAAGAAATCTGCTTCTGTCATTGCTATTCTCATTCCCTGTGAACAAAATACAAGTTTGAATTAAAAAAAAAACAAACACAAACTATATTTATCTGTATACTTAAGACCTCGTATATGCGAAATCTACGTAGTTTTGAAATTATTGCATAAATATAAAAACACCTCCTGTAGACATAGACTGTTACACGGCGCAATTTATAGGGGGCGTTATTTTATTTTATCTATTTTCTTGCATAATTAATCAGTATTCTAACCATTTGGCTTTGGAGAAGCTTGTTGTCTTTGTTATTTTAAACTATGGATTCGCGGCAGACCTCGGTGGAGATGGCAGGATGACTTGCATGGAGGCATCAATGAATGGAGCGAAGCCTTTGGCCAACTGTGGGGCAGTAGGGGCTAGTAAAAATAATAATAATAACTAAGACTGATTTTTGATTACTATTTTGTTACCTTTCCACCACCACCTCGCACAGCTTTGATCATAAGGGGGAATCCGATCTTCTGTGCTTCAGCTTGTAATTTCTCAATACTCTGCTCCTCGCCGTGGTAACCTCTCACGATAGGGACGCCAGCGGCTGACATTATTGCTTTTGATGTGCTACAAAGGGGGAATATTTCAGGTATAAAAAATGTTGGTTTCATGGACTATCGACCTCGGCCCAGATTCACTTTGTCCCATATGTTGGACAGATTGCAATAATCCAGTTATAACATTGACAGAGGTAGGTTAATTTCTATTTTTACAGCTGTAAAAATAGAAAATAACCTACACTGGTATATAGCTAAGTTACTACTTTACTAGCTTTTTGAATTACACAGGTCTTAACTCAAATTACTTCTATCTATAGAAGGATGGTATGTCCCATCTAGACACAAAAGTCTGCTCTGTCTGGAGTTACAAAAGAGATTGTGTGTTTTAAGACACCAGTATTTTTATGATTCTAGTTTTTACATAGGTACATACATACATAACTCACGGCTATTTTCCATCGGGGTAGGCAGAAACCACAGATCGCCACCTGGTACGATCTTTATATACTCCTTTTGCCTTTTCTAGTTTTTTCTTACCTTTTAATACCCATGTCCCTGATAGCTGCTGTTGGAGGTCCAATAAATATAATGTCTTCACTTGCACACTTTTCACAGAACTCCACATTTTCTGACAGGAACCCATAGCCAGGGTGTATTGCTTGACTGTTGGATTTCTTGGCCACTTCCAGGATTTTGGCTGCATTTAGGTAGCTCTGGGTGGAAGGTGCAGGCCCAATGTGGTATGCTTCATCAGCCTATAAAACAAAAGTAGAGAAATTAATCAACATGTATTTAACTCATCCAGTGTTTTCTTATGCCTCTTGGGTACTCCCACTCCCAACAACATTAATAAGTCTGTGATCTGTGTTTGCTAATACAGTAGTTCATTCATTATTTATCCACAAGCAGCAAGATGATGAATTTTGATGACACTAGCAGTTATAATAATATCAGCTTGCGGTGTTGTAAAATGGTCCATAACCTCACATTGATAGGATCCATTTTTGATTGAAAGATGGAACAAAATTAAGATTAAAAAGACTGATTAGCAATTACCAAGTTGAACATGATGTAAACTGTTGTTATCATGAAATAAAATGCAAACAACTACATCTTCCTAAGACTAATAATTTATCAGTAAGTCTATGCTACATACTATGAATGCTAGAATATTATTTAGGTTCTATAAAACAATAACCAATATCATTTAAAAACCTAACACACATAACATGCGGCTGATGTTATGAATAGATGACATCTCTGTTGTCCCCACAGTGACAGGCAAAGGTATACCTGTAGTATGCTGTACACCCACATTTAGCCAGTTATGTAAGTTTAAGTTCTATGTATGCAAGTACCCTATTATCATTTAAAATGAACATAATATTATTGTTCTCACCATTTCAACATGCATGGCATGTTTATCAGCATCAGAGTACACCGCCACAGTCCTCACACCCAGCTTCCTGGCAGTCTTCATGACTCGGCATGCTATCTCGCCACGATTGGCTATTAGTACCTTGCTGATCTGTCTCCTTCGTACTTCCTCTTTGAGTTGTTGAACGTGAGTGAACCTTGCAGGGTATTGCAAGTGGAGGGAAACTCTGGAACATAATATTTGTTTATTGTAGTTAGATCACACAAAACATATCAGTATTATGGGGAGGTTTTTACCCCGCACCATTACATCACTGGAATTTGTAATACAAACGAAATGGACGTACATAAGTAGATACGTATTATATTTTGTAAAAGAGAAATATATTAGCTGCATGCAACTGGTACTTATTGTAGAAGATAATAAATATAATCGCTGCTTGCAATCATATTTTCGTGTTTGACAATTTAGAAAAAATAAAAGAAAGTCAAAAACTTACCCATTTTTGTACAGATGCCTTAAATAAGACATGTTTATTCCTTAGAAGAGTGTAATACCAATTAAATTAGAGTTTCATAACTAATCTACTCAGATATAGGTCTAAATGTGTGGTACGTTTTTAGATTACGTCGGTCACCAGGCCCCTCTGCGGACTGATAACGCTGAGTAACGATACTATCGCCGAAATAATTATCATATTCTTATCAACTCATTAGTAATTTTGCTACCAAATTCAGTCAACAACTTTTTAAACACTGAAACATTATGATGAACTGGTAATTATTGTAGTTTTAAATCTAACAAAGTATTATTCCGAGTAAACACATCATTTCATCAGCTCATTTTCTAATAAAAACATATTTATTGGTTCTTTTAGATAAACAAAGTTTATTTACTTTGGTACATTTAAAAACTTACTCTATGTTTACTACTAAAAAGCGATTAGAAGAGTGAACAATAGATGAGATAAAAGAGATAAACGATCCGTTTTTGCATGTGTGTAAGAGAGAGAGAACTAGAAGTTGACATCTCATGTCATTTGTTTGGAATGTTTCAATTTTGATCCATTCATGTGTTCTGTCCAAGGGTTTTGTTCCACTTCCTCATGCTTCCACTTCTGAATCATGTTTATCCAAAAAATCTTTCGAGAATAGATGGAATTTGTAATACTTATATGACAGCAAAAAATGTGTGCTAATAGTTTTTAACTAGTTTATAATATCTTTTTAACAAATAAATGACTTTCAGCTGAAGGATTATCTCTACAATTATTGAGCAAAGATAAAAGCTCTTAGGCAATTCTTTGCCTTGCTTAGCTTTTATCTTTGGATATAAAAGCACACCACACAACTACAACACTACAATAATGATAGATTGATATTAATAAAGTCTATCAAATCGCAACTTATTTATTAAACATGGCAACACTATCACAAACTGTCAAATGTCAGTTCATTGTCAAAATATCAAAACAAAAACAGTTTGAATGTATCGATTTTTGTAGATGAAATGAAAATAGTTTTTATCTGCAAGTCCCAAAGTTTAATAAGGTTTGAGAACTTTGAGAAGCCAAAAATGATAATTAGTTAAAACAGTTTGTCGAATGTCGGTTACCCGTTGGGAAGTGAAATGTTACTTGTATGATTCAACAAAGACATTCAAATATTTTGAATGAATGTGTTTGAGATTTTCAGTAGTTTTCTTTCATTCAGGTTAAGTTTGAATGTGTCTATTTTCAATAAAATGGGCGTAAAAGGCTTATGGACTGTATTGACTCCATACAGCGAGAAAAAATCTTTACATGAGGTGAGATCTCTAACAATATTTGTTTACTAATACACAATTTACCCAGATTTGAAATGAGGGATTTACCATGTACGAGTTTTTCTCAACTTATTTTTTTCTGCAGGACAAACAAGTTGCAAGTTGCATTGCAAACAAGTTAAGCTTATTGGTAGAAATTTTAATAATGAAAAATTTCCCAAGTGATTAACAAACTATATCTTTTGCAGATACGAGGGGAAACTGTTGCAGTTGATTTATCAGGATGGGTGTGCGACAGTCAGAATGTCACAGAGTATCATATCCAGCCGAAATTATATCTGAGGTAATTATTTTAAAATAATTATCACTATAATATAATTGTCCGAAATAGAGATCAAAATCTTAAATGTTTTGGAACCAAAATTTCTATGTAATAGAAAAGTTCAAATTTCATTGTAATTTAATATTTTGGAACCTACTGCCAATAGCATGTGAACTGATGAATGTACAGAGATTAGTGAAATCAATACAAAATAAAACAAAAATGTTTATCTTCTTTTCAGGAACCTCTTCTTCAGAACAGTGTACTTGATACTAGCTGACATAAACCCTGTATTTGTGCTGGAGGGTGATGCACCAGAGCTCAAGAGAGATGTGATGGCTGCTCGTAATGCCATCCAGTTCAAAGGGGCTGCCCCAAGGTCTGATGCTGCAGTCGCCAAGAAGAAGCCTGATGTTGCTAGGAAGAGATTTAAAAATGTTCTGAAAGAAGTAAGTCTTTCATTTAAAAAGCCATTTAAAATTGATACTGTTTTCAAGTAAATCGAAGATTTTATTCTGATCAGTCACAACAACAACTTATGTAGGTCCTACTCAAATGTGTGTATTTATTGAGTCAGAGAAATTAATTTATAAGCAAATTGATCATTTTATGTAACTGTCAGAGAATTGGTTGTTGTGATTTGGTTCTAGGACTATTTAGGTGGTCAATTTGCTTAGCCATTAATTTCCCTGATGTCATAATTTTGTTTTCTAGTGTGAATCACTTCTCAAGACTCTTGGGGTCCGTTGTGTCAAAGGTCACGGTGAAGCTGAAGCTACATGTGCACATTTGAATGCACAAGGTGTATGTATTAAATATTATATTTTATTGCTTTACTTGCATCTAACTCAATAGAAGATTTAGATAAGATGATGATATGATAATAAAATGTAATAATTAGTCTGTAATGTTCCCATTGCTGGGACACGCCTTGCTTGAAAGGGGGCTGTACCCCACCATATGGGCCCAAGAATGATGAAAACGGGACCTAATGGCTTAAATTATTTATGACATTTTAGAATTCCGCCATTAGACTGACACCAACTTTTAGCTTTCTTTCTTTTGTAAGATGTCTGTAACACTACTAAAAACAGAAAGCTATATTTATCAGTAAGTAATTATGCCATTTACGTTTTATTTCTATGTTTACACAGTTTGTTGATGCAGTTGTATCTCAAGATTCCGACTGCTTCGCGTACGGCGCTAAGCGAGTCTACCGTAACTTTAGCGTGTCGAACGCGGCCGGAGGCGGCGCCCTGCAGGGCTCCGTCGACTGCTACGATGCTGACGCCATGTATAGTAGAAATGGTACGTTTAAACTTGTTGTTATTTTATGAGTACTCAGTTTTCTTAGGGGCCGTCTCCATGAGCGAGAGAATCGCGGCGATATTATTGTCGTGCCACATATTTCTATACGATAATATCGCCGCGATTCTCTCTTCTCGCTCTCGATTGCTTCTGATTTCGTTATTTAAATCGTTAATTTGGCTCTATCCCATCGGAAATGATCAATTTTAGTTTCCTTGAAGAATTTGATTTCAATGGTATTGTTTTGCTCACTCCTGCTGAAAATCGTATATATACGTTCATGCGAGATGTGTAAGCGCACTCTGAAGCAATTTCCGCAGTAAAATATTTATTTGCTGCCTAAACTTAGGTTTAGAACTCCAAACTATTTTTACAGAAAAGACGTTTGCTGAAAACTTACAATGCTAACACAGTTTTACTTTAACTTCATTAATAACCGATTGAATCGTCTGCCTTTGTATGGACATGTAATGTGATGAGGAGGGATGAATTGCATGTGAGTAATTGAAGTATGAATTTGTTGATGGAGGAAGACCAAGGAAACAATGGATGGATTGTGTGAGAAATGATGTGACAGAAAAAGGAGTAAATAGCAGGCAGGATCTGGCAGTGTCCCCTTTGGGCAACACTATACTGTCTAATATAGCGCGTCATCTACCCAATGCTTTTTGTTTTGGGCTCATATACATAATACGATGGAACAACTACCATCCCGCCATCTACCTATTCGAGATAAAGCTTTCTAAGTCCAGTCAAATTGTCTTAATCGCGAAGAGACGTTCATACGAATTTACGCTAAAAAAACGTGTTCCGCCGACCCCAAGTAACATGGGACAAGGGCAAGAAGAACAATAACCAATTTCCAATATGTTGTAGGATTTGGCCGCAACAAGATGGTGGCCCTGGCCCTACTCTGCGGATGTGACTACGGCCTCGGGGCGTGTGGCTCGTCTATAACCACAGTCGTTTCCTTCCTGCACACTATCTCAGAAAAAGATGTCATCCCAAGGTGATCCCAACTGATGCTTGTATTATATGTGACGGGAGAAACGCGTCTAGTGTTAGTGTGGTTATAGGCAAGGAGGAGAATGACGTTCGTGCAAAAGAAAATATTTACCATGACTTTAAATCACGCTTCTTTACCCCAAAAGATTACGCACAGCCGCAGAGGTACATGGAGGTTCAGAGGTATATACCTCTGCACCTCTCCTAATGTGGGTGTAAGGTCTAATTATTCATACACGAAATATTTTCAGGGAATCATCTACGGCTATAACGAAACCATTTCAAGGGATGTTTTTTTTTATCTGAGTATATTTTTATATAAAATAAATAATTTAAAATTACTTTACCCACAAAATAAACACTAGCTCCTTATTTTTGAACATCCATTACGCTAGTTTACTACGTCGTATTTACCTAGTGTCATTGTTAGAATATGGGAGTAAAGATTTTATGCAAAAAGTCTTAAAAATGTTTAGAATTATAATAATTTCGAAAAAAAAAACACTCCGATAATTAATTTTTTCCTTGCTCTGGCGACTTTACGACTTATAGAAGTTACTCTTAAATATTTCATGTATGAATAGTTAGACCTTAATAGTACACCCACATTTCACTGGTTATGTTTAAGTCCCCTGTAATAACGTAGCGACCAACGCGTTCAATATAATAATGCACTGAGAGTACTGCTGCGACTGCCGTGGCGTGGCAGTGCGTCGGGGATGTTTGCAGATAATAATATTGATGGTTTTGCCGCCATTATTAGGAATAGATGTGCATTCCTGAAGACTCGTGTTCGCGGCAGCACCAACAGTATTCTCAGTGTATTTGCAGATCGGTGGGATTCCCCGATGTTGGGGAGGTGGATTCTCCTCCACGCTGAATTTTAATTGTATTTTTCATCTGTGTCAGTAACCAACTAACACTAGAAAAGTAAAATTGTTACTAACCCTATGGACTCGGTCCGGTATGAAATAAAAACTTTCTAATAAAAGAGGCGAGACTATTGCCATCAATCCGGCAAAATTCCATTCTCTGAGCTGATACTGAAAAATCCAATGACACTTTGCCCGACCAAGGAATCGGACCCAACATTGCATGCTCGGCATTAGCCCTTACGACCACTACACAAACCAGGCAAACATAACTGGTGAAGTGTGAGTGTAATATACAACATTATTTTTAGTATATGCGAAACCTGAATATAGTTTGTTCAGAATAAGTAACTGAATCGATTCCAATAATTTTTAAACCATGTTATATTTTTTCCCAAAAATATTTAAAAAAGTTAAAAGTTGGACACCGAGCGACTTTCAGTACCTATCGCAATAATTTAGGTACCTACTGCAAAATTATTATTATCTATGAGCTTAAGACGACGCTGGAGGCGCGCGCTGCGTGGTGACTACGTTTTTGTGCGGACAACTAGGTAACAGAACAAGCTTATAACTTTGAGATTTTTCATGATACAGTTTTGAAATTTTGTACATATATTCTTTACATAAAAATACTAGACACATGTATCAGGTTTCGCATATACTAAAACTAATGTTGTAGATACAACACAGTCGAATCTTTCGGGGAAAAACAGACATTCTGATTTAAAAGAGTGTCCATGGAGTTTCTTGCCCGTTCTTCTCCATAGAGATCTACGTTAGGGAATGGGCAACTACAGTACTTTCACAGTTTTTATGCCTTGTGACTGGGACTGTAGCTATTTTTCATTGTTGTCTTTGTTTCGACAATTCAAAAGTGCCTGTAATTGGCCTATTTGAAATATATGATTTTGATTTGATTTGATTTGGTTGCTATGCTTATGTTATGAGAATGGTGCTTGAAGTAATTGAACATATTTAAATGAAGTAACAAAACCTTGATATAATTCTGTAAACAGGCTGTTATCCTGGGTGACGGACCCCGAACGCTATGAGGAGAAGAATCGCTGGTTGTCGGCCCCCGGTCGGTGTGACCGATGCGGCCACTTCGGCCGGACGCACGGCAAGAACGGGTGTCCTGTGTGCGTCACGAATCGAGGCTGCGACGATACTGGACACAAGTAATTGTTAAAAATTTAATTGCGTAAAGCGAGAGAAAGAAAGTCCTTTCAGCGGTGGCCGAGTAGAGCAGCGGTGGCCCAGTAAATCAGTGGACGCCCAGTGAATCAATGGTATTGGCCTTGGCTTAAGTTTCGTTAGGTCGTGGACTCAAACCAAAGTACCCGTCCCGTTAGACCGTCACTCGCAGCTAACTGTCGAGCCGCCATAAAGTAAGAACAGAACTATACTTTGGTTTGAATCCACGACCTAATGATACATTGAACTCTTCGATAGTTTATACTAGAAATATGATTATTTTTTCTTTGAATCTAAACCTAATATTAGGATACTGACGAATGGGTCAGAACTATGACCACTACCATACTACACATTTTAATTTCCAAGATCTTTGAACCTGCGTCATTTGACTTTTATGCCATTGACATAAGGTTTAATTTAAAACGACGAAAATGCAACAACTGGACAGAATCTTGACTATTCCGGTTGTTTTCAGAACAAAAGCAGCAGAAGTAAAACGTGAATTATCCCTTCGCAACCGAGCTATCACGTGTGGCGCTCCCTTCCCGGAGCCTAAAGTTATGAAAGAGTTCATGAACACACCTCCGGACAAGATTGATCTGAACAAATTGAAGAACCCTACTCCTAGTTTAATACAGTTTATGGTAATTATTCGAAAAACAAAACATCCAACAATACTGTTCAATTAATAAATGATCAGCCCCGTAGCATGACCACCGTAGACAAGGATTTCTTTTAAGGAAGAATCGACAAAATGACAGATTGTGTCGACACAATGACAGATTACTTTGCACTATCTCACTATCTTACTGGTCATGCTACGAGGGCTGATGTAGGTAAGGAACTTTCTAGTGGGATGCAAAGATGAGGCGGCAAGCTTTACTACTACCCATACATTCTACGTAAGGGGGAAGCGCCAGAGTAACCCGCGAAATTCATTTTTTTAACGTTTTTTGCAATTGGCAGGTCAATGTCAGGCTGTATGTTGATTAAAGTATCATACGCAAGTCAAATACGGTTTTATAGAGTTATAATCAACAAATTGCAAAGAACGTAAGAAAGTTTGAATTTCGCGGGCTACCTTAGCGCAAGAAAGAAAGAAAGAAAGAAAGAAAGAAAGAAAACATATTCATTTGGCACAAGCCACAAGTGCACACAGTATAAAAAAAATAACAAATAAAAAACAAAACCCAGCCAGGACTACCCAGCTTTAGCATGGAATACACCACGTGTTTTATTGTTGAAAGGAGGTCTTTTGCTCTGCAGAGGAAAAGTACGGGCTTTAGAGTAGTTATGGTAGAAAGGTTTTGTCATAAGTGTTTTATAATAATAATAATATCATTTCAGAAACTGATGACGAATAAATTGGACTGGTCAGAACGGTACTGCGTGGAGAAATTCTTGCCACTGTTAACTAAATGGCACTTTCAAGACAATGTGCCTTGCAGGACTTTAAAGGCTACACTTATAAAGAAGAAAAGGAATCCGAGAGGTATACATATATTGTTCTTTCAGAAATATTTTGAAAAACATAGGTCCTGTCTTCTTAGTGCATTTTTAAATGAAAACATTTTTTTGTAGGTGTACCAAGCTTTGAAGTAGTTTGGGCTGACATTGATGGCCAGTATGAAGGACTTATACCCGATGACCAGTTTGATGGTAAGTTCACTGTGGAAATGTAGGAGCAGGATATTTTCCACTTTGATGTAAAATTTCGTGGTATTTTGAACATAATCATTATAGAATTAAAGACGTTGTGACTTTTTCACAGAAGATGAAGATCCCTTAGTAGTGTGGACTACAACAGAAAGACAAGATTTGATGCGCAAGTACTACCCGGAAATAGTGGAAGCTTATGAAGAGTCCATCAAGAAACCGCCAAAAGAAAAGAAAACTAGAACACGCAAAAAGAAAGAAAATGATAATCCTAATCCTGATAAGCCTAAAAGAAAATATACCAGAAAACCAAAAACTATAGAACCAATAGACAACTTAAACGCGTCTATGAAATCTTTAGAATTAAAAGCAAAGGACACAAATACAAGTGCCTTAAACGTCAGTGTCAATGTCAACAGATTAAAAAGAAAAATTAAAAACAATACCAAGAAAGGGCAGAAAACATTGAACAGCTTTATCGCAATTAAAAAGAAAAGGACTAGCAACAAAGCTGTACATTCTTTAAGAAAAAGCTTAAATAATATGTCTTTAAATTGTGATGTTAGTAATAACATGTATGATGTACCATTTAGTGATGATTGCAAATTCTTAGATGACGAGTATGATAGGAATAAAGAAAATAAAGTAAACGCACACTATCTAAGTTTGCTAAATAAGACTGACGGTGAAACAAGTGACGGTGATATATCAGACATTATAGACCAAATTATTTCAAGGCCTCCCGAAGTAAAAACGGCGAAAGTAGACAATAAGTTAGTAAGTCTGGTCTTTGAAAAATACTCTACCCCTAAGAAAATGAGTATGAGGAAATCTATTCTGACACAAATTCATAATAATTGTTCCACGCCAAGAGGTAGCCCAGTTAGGAAGAGTAATTTTAGGTTCAGTACTAATAGTAATAATAATTCTATGATTGGTAAGGTGAATACTAGCTATTTCTTTGATAAACTAACGGAAGATGGCGACGCGTTTGAAATGTCTCTAGAACATAAACGTCCTGTTGTTCTCTCAGATTCTACTGTTGAATATAGCTTACCTGACGTTTGTTTGTAATAGATTAGAAAAAAGTTTAAAATATATGTTCTCATTGGATATCTTTGTTTTATTTCCTGCCCTTTTACAAAGTAACTGGTAATGAGTCACACCAACGTTTTTTTGTTATCAGTATGTCTAAAAAATAGGTTACTCGAGAAAAAAGAATCTGTTTTTTTTTTGTTCGTATCTTCAAATATGACTGAGATATTAAACGTTAAAGTACGGACTCCGCGGCAAAATGCGACTAACGTGTGACGACACGTTGCGAGCTGTGAGTCGAAATAATAAGTGTAAACCTCGTTACAAATCAAATTTTATGAACGTGAACACTCGTAGAGTTAAAATAATAAGTGCAAGCCACTTTACAAATCAAATTTTATGAACGTAAACACTCCGCATCACCCGCAATCGGACATGACACTCGCAGTGTGACGTCATCGCAGTAGTGCGCCAAAGAACGCAAACTTAAAAAATCGGTGAAACTTTACAACGCTGTAAGTCTGTAACTTTGGCAATCCTAGCCCGATTCCGATGAACCAAAAAAATATTATTATTTGCACGAGTATGGGCATTAAATGCAGTAATTTTATAGTAATATTTTGATGTGTTGGTGTGACTCATTTCGTGCATTCCTTTCTTGAGCGATCTGCAACCAACTTCACATAGCGGTAACAAGAAAATCTGTTGCAAGAACGGCGTGCATCGAAAAGGAGATCTACCAAGTTTCAGTGACAGAAAAAATCGTTGTTTTGTATTTATACACTTACTAAAAGTAGGTACTGTGATACCGTTCAAAAAACAAGAGAACTGCCTCGATATTTATAAACATGAGCTTTCCAAAGACATGGAATTCTTTTTTGGGTTGGAAACAAAGGTTAAGGGCTTGCCAGGGTTGATCTGTAGATGGGTGAACATCCATTACATCCTGAGTTTCCTCCGTGACTCGGAAAGCCGTTGGTTACGGCTGACATTTGCTGATCTTTGACAGTCGTTACTTGTATTCAGTGGCCCGAAAATTTGACAACCAGTCTTATGCTGTTTCCACACAAAATATGCAAGGATGCGTAGCGAGGGATGTGTTTATTAAGAACCAATAGAATACCTAGCCTCGCTCAGCGCAGCTCTAGTGGAAACGGCTCAGCAGAGCGACGTTTTTGCACGTACAAAACAAGGCAAGGAACTGTGCGAGGGATGTGTGCCTGGGACGGACGCGAGCGAAAAAATAGCAATCACTAGACGGTGTAGTTACCGCTCGTATCTGAAACGAGCTCGCTACACATCCTCGCACCGCTCATCTGCGCACCGTTCCACAGCCTCGCTTCGAATTCTCGCACATCTCTACTGGTAATGCAGCCTTACCAAGGAGTATCATATTACCCAATACAAACTGGGAGTGTGGAGTTCAGATAGGGCAGTCGCTCCATGTAAAGTGCTGGTACACAACAGCATCCAGTTAGACTGGAAACCAAACCCAACATAGTTGAGGTAATGCTAGGCAGATGATGATGGGGTTTAAAAAGATTCATCGTTCAGGAACTATTACAAAAGTAGTTTTTTTTTACTTGGGCTTAAGGTTCTAATTAAAATTAAACAAAAAATAAGACGAAGGTGTAAAGAGACTGTCTTAAGACGCACAGTCTTAAGACGCACAGTCTTAAGACAGTCTCTTTACACCTTCGTCACTAATTACGTAATTAATAGGACGCCTCCATTTCTCCAGTTATGTTTGAATTGTCGTGTAATAGGGTGCAAGCCTGTTGCCATCAACCGTGCACAAAACCTGGCTCTGTGGCTACTGATTTCTAATGGAAAAAGCCAATAACATTTTGCCCGACCTGGGAATCGAACGTTTAACCCAGAACATCACGCTCAGCAAAAGCGCTATCGACCACTAAACCAACGCGGCAGATTTAATTTTTCAAACTTTAATACGCCTCTATGTCGTAAAACATACCCGAACACCTTTTTGTTAAGTATTACTTACCTTACCATATTAAAACTCAAAAAATCAGAATCTAGAAGCCTAATTTATACCATTAATTTTATTGTTAAATAACAGAATTAAATCTACACTAATATTATAAAGATGAAGAGTTTGTTTGGTTGAACGCGCTAATCTCAAGAACTACTGGTTCGAAATTAAAAATTCTTTTATTGTTTGATAGCCCATTTATCTAGGAAGGGTATAGGCTATACACCACGCTATGCCCAATAGGAGCGGAGCATCAAAGAAAAATATTGCAAAAACGTTGTATTTTTATAATAAATTCATGCGGACGAAGGTCGTGGGCAACTGCTGGTTGATAATAACACTGTCAGTGTCACTATGATCCTTTAATCTTAGAAACTGAATAACAACTCGGTTATAGCTTTTAGCTGTGGTTTGTTTGCCGCAAACCCATTTGAAATGCTGATTGCTGAAAGCCCGGAGTACGGCGACGTGTTCGCTGCCGGCTCAAATTTATTAATATAATAATTGCATACCGTGTTATTATTGTGAGAACTGTACCGAATAAAAGCATTACCTAGCTGTCCGCTTTTGGAGTGATTTCTTTCAAGAAATTTATAAAGGACTACCTCAGGCGGCCTTAATCAGCCTATTGCTTAGAACATTCCCCGCTGGGGCACAAGGTATCTTCTCTGCGAGAGACAGTGGGCCATTATCCTCCACGTGATTTTCTTGATTTTTGTTTTTGGATCACTTTCTCACGATCCGTCACCGTTTTGAGAGCAGTGGTTATGAAATAATTTTTACAAAGTTAAGTCCCTGCCAGGCGACTGCCTGGGAAGGTATTTGTCTCGGCGAAGCGAGGTTAACAAATCGGCGCTTCGCTGATGACATTGTCCTCTTCCCCTCTTCAGGTGCGGAACACGAAGATATGCTTCAAGAGCAAAGCAATGCAAGCCTTGAGGTTGCATTAAAGATGAACATGTCGAAGATTAAGCTCATGACCAACAGCTCACCGATCAACGTGCACATAGGCGGGGAGAAAATACACTATGTGCAAGTATACATCTACCTGAGCCAAGTAGTCTCCTTCCAGGCGAGACAAGACAAAGAAGTTGCTATACACACAGAAAACGCCTGGAAGAGCTACTGGTCAATGAAAGATCCACCAGACTTGGTTGCTTCAGGAGGTGCTAAGTAACAGCAACTTGAAAGCATGAATCTGCGAGGTTAGCCTTGCCGCAGTTAATTGGTGAATGGATCATACTGACACTATCCATTATCTAGTATCTAGAAAAACGGGTCATTCTATCGTTCTCGTCATACTGACACCATGAGTTAGTAGGTGGGTACTAGTGGCAGTCAAAAAGGCGAATGGTTATAGTAGGAAAAGAAGAAGGAAGTAGCTTATTCTTGTTCTAAATAAATAATGTAACGCCTTTATTATCCAAACCTAACAGCAAACTGCCTCGTTGATCTAGTAGTCGCAGTCGCGACTGCTGAGCATGAGGTTCTGGGTCCGGTTTTTTCCATTAGGATTTTTTCAGTAACAGCTACGGTGTCTGAATTTGTACCCGGTTTATGGCAATAGGCTCGCCTCCTATTACATGGGACTTAAACATAACTGGCGAAATGTGGGTGTACACCTCTGCCTAACCTTTCCGCGATTACAGGCGTGATTTATGTTATGTAATAGCAATCGATTGACTCGATAATTCAGAACAAACTAGTTTCAAAATCAGTATACTGCAACCAGTGTAGTGGTTTGTGCTGACCATTAGAGCCTTAGTCACCCGATACTGTATAATTTGCTACCATGCACGTTGCACGTGTGTGAAAAGGGTGTTAGAAGAAAGCCGAGTGAATTTGGATAAGATAATATGAGGGCAACGTTTACGGGCGTGAACTTCTAGATCACTCTAGTAATGCTGAGCTGGCTAATCAGTTTACTTACTAACTTAACGAGAATTCATGTGGTATACTACTACAACTTTTTTTTGTTATTAATTTAGTACTCTACAATTCTTTTTTTTACCTTTGTATAGATTCTTTTTTATCGATTGTTTGTGAATGGGTGAACATTGTAGGCTTTGTAGATTCCCAGTTGCTTGTTAACTTTTATTAACTTTTTATTTTGTTCTACATTTTTTGTGTAGTAATCAACGACTTATTGTCGGGCCTAAGCTGTCCCCCCATACTTAAGTACAAATGCTGTATCCATGATAATATTGTAACACCAAATGATTTGAAAAGAGTAACCATGGAGTTTCTTGCCGGTTCTTCTCCATAGGAAACGACCAACCCGAACCGTGCACCTTTTTTTCGACGTTTTATAAGTGCCCATCTAGGCCTATGTGAAATAAAACATTTTGATTTTGAACTAAAAACCCGTCTACTTAAAAATCACGCTCTAATTAAATTCGGGGTTTACAAGGTAAAATCGAAAACTCCTCCTATTGTTGAAGTCGGTTAAAATGTAGCCGTAATAATAACGAATCGATTGACACCTTATTCATCAAAATCTGATGAATAGTTAAGGCGCTACGGAGGAACATACGTAAATACAAACATACATACATAGACTGCTAAAATGATAACCCACTCTTTTGGCTTCGCCGTAGTCGGGTAAAAAACTCACGTAATAATCAAGTTTCATTACAAAATAAACGTAAATCATAACGAAAATGATTTGAAGGTACTTTAATTATTTAAATGTATTTACAATTAGTATTTATATATTAAATAAACATTGGATACTACATTAACAGAAATATGCAGACTTCGTTAAAACAATAGCGCAGTTGTTTTGTACAAATATTTATTTATGTTTTGAATGCGATTATGCAAAAGCTTTCAAACAACAAAAGGAATTAGGAGCGGCGTTAGTGTTTCGCCTGCTACGAGGCTACGAGTCTACGCGCTACGAGTCTACGGGCTACGAACTATACGTAGCTCCGTAGCTCTCTACTGGATTGCTTATAAAACGTGGAAATGTATTTTAATTGGTGCTTGCAAAGTTTTAATTTGTTTTCTATTTAAAATATTTTTGTCACTTGTATAATAATATCCCTTTGTTTTTTTTTCTTTACACATAATTCACATTTTTAAATATGCCTATAAAAAAATAGTAGCCCACCGGCATCGGGGACAGGGTCCGAGCTACCGCTGGTCGGAGCTCTTGAGAAAGAAACCTCCTAACGATACGCGCCGTGTACTGAGTACTGTATTCTGAATCAAGCCCTTGATTCAGCTGCCAAGCGACAGTCTCCTCAGATGTTGGTAAGGGCTATTGACTATTACACACATGTCGACAACATCATTATTTAGTGTACATATTTTAAAGAATCATGTCATCATCACTTTGAACATTTCAACCCCTAAATTCGTTTATATTCTCTTCGACTGAGAAGCTTTATATTGATATTGTACTCGTAAGAGAGCTATCCTTTTAACGTTTTGTAATTAAGAATTAATTAACCTAATCTTCTTTACACCCTACACATTTTAGTTAATCAAAAGGGATCCGTGCACATGTCAAAGTAACCAAAATTTTCCGTATTTATAACACGTTTGTCAATTAAGTTTTACTTTCAGTATCATTTCTTGAAATTCGCAAAAAAAAGAAGTTTGTATAGGAACTTACGCGATCAGCTGATCAACATGTATGGTAAATTAAAAAAAAAAGTTATTCATTTTCAAAAGTCATAGAGTAAAAGTTCTTCCGTTTCATGGTCTAAGACACCACACGAGAGGTCTTGTATTTATTGTGTTACATCCTGTATAGATGGAATTTATTTAATAGATTTCACATAAACATGTTGCATGCTTTGAGTAGAAAGGCTTACGTTTGATAAAGCATCAAACGTAGTAAGAAGCATGAGCCGGCACTCCGGCGCGCGCTGGAGGCCGGGTGCCGACGGAGCCTCCGGCACAATGGATATGTTTTCCCTGGAGTTGGCGTCACCTGCCGCGTTCCCAGGGATATCAATTTGCGCAGTTTTAATCGTTTTCGATCAGAGCTCAGCACTTTTATTCGTAGAATTTAAATTGTTAAAATGTCAATTTATTGGAACTTTCTCTTTGACGTTATGAATTTATTAATACGTTAATGAATAGGTATTTATTAGAGAGACTTCAAGTATGTTAACGGATTAACTAGTTACTTTGTTAGTAATTGGTCTTCTTTGTTTGATATCTTATTTTCTAACAACCATTCAAGCGCTGGAACGACGTTTGTAGTGTATCTGAAGGTTGTTCATCTCAAGATCGTAACGTGGTTCACAGCTTATCGCGCGGCGATTAGGCGTCCGATTAACCTCACATGCGACATCGAGATCGCTAGGATTTATGCCCAATTCCGACAAGTTCACTACTGAGACGGTGTCTAGATTTACAAAGTGTACGTTGAGGACGATCGAACCGTAAAATGCTACGAGAAAGTCTAAATCCTTTTTAACCTCGTCACTGTGTTAGAAGGAGAAGCGTGGCGGGTTTGTTCACCCCTGCGTCGTCAGATCTCGGAGCCAATCGGAGAGATTCGGAGGCTGCGTCGCAGAGCGCGCGCGCGTACCCGGCCGCTTCGTCATTGCGACGGAGGCTGTCGTGTGTCGGCGCTGGCCCGTGCGAGCGCTCGTCCCGCATCGCACCGCGTCCGTACGTCACCTGACCGCCGCCGACGTCGTGCGTCGCGAACACGCCCTCGTGCCCGGCTCCACGCGCCACGCGCACGCCGCACGGTCACGCCGAGCCCACGCCGCGACCGGCCCGAGCCGGCTGTGCCGCGCAGTGTCTGTGCCCGTTCTCTAGCTCAGTGACCACGTTCCCGGGGACCGGCGATTCTGGCGCGATGTAAAGAAGCCGCGTCCGTAAATTTATGTGTAAGTGGATGCGTTGCGTGTATCACTAGTCCGCATGGCGATTGTCGACGCCGGTAACGATTTTCCGCAAGCTAACTGCTCTTGCGAGTGGCATTCGGAATAAAAATGAATGAATTACGAAGCAGCCCGCCCCGGGGGACCAGCCGTTGTATTTTAACCTCTACCCGAAGGGGATAGAGTCGCGCACGTGCGCTGTTGTGCCTGATCAAAATGAATACACTCCTTGACTTTCTCATTGCCAACCTACACTCAATATTAAAAGTTAACGAATGTCATTGTCCGTCAGAAGCAAATCTATGAATGGCATCAGATAATATAACATCGTCAACGTAACAGGTGTCGCTTAATCTACTGCGAGTGAAGCTTGACATTGAATTTCACAGATAATGTTTAAAAATCGATATCAGCTATTTACCACAAACTGTGGTTCATTCCACGTTGTCTTTCAAAAGTTTACAAACTTTTGACTTTGAGTAAACCTAAAACGGTAAGTAAGGTTTCCATACATGTGCGTCTTACGAACAGGTGTATTGCTTTGTTCTACACTATAAGTTGCCGGTACAACTTTTAGAAATTATTTAGAGATATGGATATTTCAATTTAGTGAACTCTCATCATTTAAATTCTTATTCACAAGTGATCTCAATTCACAAAGAAAGAACAGCTGAAAGCACCGGCATTCGCTGTAGGAGGAGAGAATGGTATCAACTACTGAAATAGACAATTACATCAAGTGAAAGCGATAGGGGAAGAAAGCCCGCGCAGAAAATGAAGATGAGAACTATCATAAGAGGCGAAATCGGATGAATTTTCAGAGGAAATGAAAAACATTTGTGTTGTAAACGCGTGTCGGCCACAAACTGTCGAATGAATCTTGTGTTTATATTGCTCACTCAGCGGTTTACGCGAGGTTAAAGGTACTTATGAAAGGCATGTTTTAACGTAACATCCTTTGTAATGTTTGGGCTTTTGAAATTTGTTTATCTTTATTTTAGTAGCTATTACCGTCTTTTTTATCTCAGACGACAAAGAAAACACATTGCTTCAGGTGATGTTTCCTCATTATAAGCATTTACGTTCTAAGAAGCTAAATGCCGCGGAGTATTTCGACTTGGAACGTTTTATTAAGGGTTAATTACATTTTATTTCAAACAGATTTTTGTTTTCTATCTACAAAAGAAATATACTGCTTTATAAACACGAACACAGCGGTTTTCCAAAATACAGAAACACTTTACTGGGTAACAAACATAAACGATGTTGTAGGCTTCGGGAGAAATAAATGCACTACAGTATTGTGGAACGGAATGTAGTTTAGTAGATTGTAGGAAAGCTTTTAGGCGAACAGCGAAGCGGTGGTTCACTGACCACCATATGCCCGTAATATAAAATTAGAGTAACGACAGAACAGGGGATCAGCTATTACAGAGTCGCTAGCGGTCCACTTTGGCTCCCATGAGGCGACTATAATGTTGCATATAAGATTCTCCGGAACATGTAACGACCATTATCTTCGTAAGTTATGACACTGATAATGCTAGTCAGCTATAAAATATTGAGGGGAAAATCTAATTTTAATGCTAGCCAAGAGATACGCTGGACGTACAAGTAGAGTAGCAAGCCATATATTTTGTTTTAATCTTATTAAAAGCGTCTCACAGTGTAAATCGATAGACAGAGTCAAGACTGTGAAACGGTAATGTGAACGAGCAAGGCTATTTTCAAGATCGTTGTCGTATATTAAGCGGAACGGCGACCACAATGGGCGCAGGCAAAGAAAATGTCAGAATACGAGAATGCTCGTCGGATAGCGGCCGAAAAGGTTTTTGGGGCACGAACAGACAGAAGCGTTTGAAAAACTACTGTGAGTTGTGGAGAACATACTGCGGGAACGGAATGTGACGTATATGAGAGCATGTCTCGTTGTCCTGGAGTCTCGAACAACGAAAACATTTGGAGAATGAGCGCGCGTCACAAGCAGGCCGCTACAAATAAATGGCGCATGTTTCGCACGTGACAGTCGCTGAGCCGCACGACGGAAATTTCAACCGTTCAGTTTTTAAATATTTTGTTCGCAATGCTTCGTTTGTGCACTGATGCGAGCTGGTAGTTATGGTATTTTCAAAAATAGTTGTTATAGCGCTCGGAATTTTGTTTTTCCGCTTCAAACTACCATCAGTCCGAATACAAAAGTTTGTCGTGGGAATTTGGGGACTCGGATTACGTATTACTGTTTTAGAAGGTAGCGGGAAATAAAAATACGTCACTCAGCAATGCTCAGCAATTTATCATAAACAGTTTAGCCAGAATTTTCCATCTGTTCATTAAAAATTCTTCAAAGAAAACGTGCTCAAAGAACCCTAGGCTAAAAGCAATATACTGGCACTTCAGGTACAAAGCTATTACAAAAAGTAACTGACAATAACGTTCAGCATGAATTATTATTAATATACGTCATTTTATTGAAGTTCTCTCGCTGGAGGCTGAAGGTGTGACATAAAAAATATCTCGTCCCGGTTATAAACGGCAAGGGGACATAAACAGTAAGCTCGGGGAAAACGCAATAAAAGTTAGCAGAAGTATTCGCGCTGCGCTACCTACACACCTACCTACGTAGCTGTTCTTCAAGACGGTGATAGATTGTTTCATTGTCTTCTTGAATTTGAAATAAATTCTCGGAAACTTCTAATTTAATAGCCAAACATCCTAGATATACAAAGGTACTCGGAATAATTTTCTTTACAATGCAGTAATACTGCATTTTCGCTGCATAGCCACGAGTCAAGCCTTCACAACTTACGTTTGTATATTTATGATTTCCTAGTTATTCTTACCTCGGCTATCTAAGAAAGCTTTGTGGGTAAGCTCTTATCCATATTTTTACATTTTCCGAGAGTTCGCGTCGTCGCAGAACAAACTATAGCGCTGTACAAACAAAAGCGCGGAATGTGAATGAGTTATCTCCTCAAAGTTTCATGTCCCACATTCTCTGTCACCTTGTCAATGCGAACTTGGAATATTTCCTTCTGTTCCCATCAGAGTCAAACTTCCTGAAATGTTTTAATTGAATCCAAGTACAAGGAAGAGAACTAGCGGACATGGAGGTCGAGGGAAACTGTTCATTTACGGTCACGTTTTGGATTGGATGAAGTTTTCAAAATGATTTGAAGTTTTCGTTTTGAAAAGGTTCGTTTTCCTATTCAAAGCGTTCTACTGATTTTGATTAAAATTTTGCTTTTTGGTCTTCAAGATTGCGTCGTTTGATTTTTTTTGAGCGCTCGTAGCGCGGGTGTTAAAGGGGTTCGAGGTTATTTTTGACAGAAATTGTTAAATAAATAAATATATAAAGTTGAGATTGATCCCTTCTTGCGACAAAAATAGTAGTAGATGTTTATATTTTTTAGTCTAATATTCGTCTTTCTTCCACTACATTTGGATACATATACAGAACATGTTTCAAATACCAAATGACGACCCGAATTCGATAGTTCTCCATCAAACGAACAAGTTTACGGGCAAATATTCGGAAAGTAAACATGTTACTTATTTGATTGAACCCTGGAGCGTGTCTCGTGAAAGATGAGCCTTTTTACAGTTTACAGACATCCATCCGAAATGATGATGAATACTGATACACTTTAGTGTATGAAGTGCTCTTGGTATAATCCATTTAGTTAAAATAAAAATGGTAGATAGCGTTAACAGACAAGGTTAGTTTCAGCTGAAATTAAAACTTACAGCAGCTTTATGAACCCATTAGTAGGGAAATTTGTCCATGCAAGTCAGACGATGGGATTAGGATACTTCGTCAGATACAAGATCCTTTCACTGCACTTAGCAATTTTTCCTCGCACCAGAGATTTTATTCAACTTTTGTACCCGTAATACTATTGTACAAATATTAATCCATGATGCAAAACGAATAACATGTATCACCCATATATTTCATATACATGTCATAAATCTCTGAAATATTTATTTGGAATCCCATTTCCTTCTAGAGGGGGTGGCTTTTGTGGATCGGCAGGGATGGCATCATTTGCTCACCTTAAAAGGGACAAAGCGTGAAATGAACAATCCTTTTATCTAATTTTACCCTGAAACGTGAAGCTAAAAGGAAGAGTTATGAATTTATGCACCCTGTATGTTTGTGACGTTCGGTTTTTGCATTTCCTTTTTCTTTTTTTGAATGTAGGTTACCGAATATGATGAATGAGGCGTCTAGTGAGGCATGGCCCATTTCTTTTTATGTACGTACCTTGCTCTTGCGTTCGCGGAGAGCGACTGTTAGTAGACGTGGGTATGTATAAAGAGCGGATTTGAATACAAACAAGGAAGTGGTTGGTTTTTGTTTACTGACTATCTAAAATACACAACTTCATTATTAATGGAATAGCTAGTAACTAATAATATATTTTTTTGGTTTATTTAGTTCAAGCATAAGTTATACGTATTATGGACGTATTTATGTCTCCTCACGATGAGAGTAAGAAAGTTTTCCAAGAGTCTCACAGTTGCAGGCGCAGGCAAGTAAGATAGCTTGAAAAATGAGACGCATAAGTGAAACACGAACAAGACTTGTGGAGTACTGTACTACTTGACTGATATTGCGGTTAAAGTTCAAATGGCCGATTTCTTTTATGGCATATTGATATTTATTTCAACTTTATGCAGTAATGGAAAATGTTACTTAAAAGAAATTAACGAAACCATGCTCAGGGTAATGCAGAGATTAGGAAGACATGTGCAATTGGTCAATATACCTACATACTAGTACATACGATAGTGTCTTTAGTTTTAAATCAATATATTGCTAAACTTGCAATCTTTGATATCATTTTGTTTTAATATTGTATATGCATCTGAAGTTACGAATTAGTGTTGACTACAGTGGGTTATATTATTGTTAAGGAATAGACTAAGATCATTATCATCATCGAAGTCGGGCTGTGGATAGCCCGACTTCATCCACGGCTGGGTATAGGCCTCGCTTTGCTTGTGCCAAGTTCCATAGACAAACAGTAAGTAGTAATTAAAGAAAATTTGAAACATACTTAATGAAATATGTAAATACCTATACATACATACGTTACAAGTGTGTACTTATTTAAATAGCACAAGCAAGCATGGCCCAATCAAAGTAACAGTCACAGTTGGTCCATGTTGCTTCTAATAAAGAACTATTGATCTGTCTCCCGTTCTGCCATGCCCGCAGTTAGAC
The DNA here is from genome assembly GCA_905163415.1 of Noctua fimbriata. Lineage (NCBI taxonomy): Eukaryota > Metazoa > Arthropoda > Insecta > Lepidoptera > Noctuidae > Noctua > Noctua fimbriata. The sequence continues at coordinate 12,053,407 of LR990922.1, read as the reverse complement.
CGTGTGCAGTTGTTCGCGACTATTTGTAAAGAACTAGGCCCACACAGCTCTATTATGTACGAGTATCGTTGAATGGGGTTACAAGTCATTCTGTTTACATCTAAAATGGTTGAGGCCCTTCAGTATAAGTTCCGTAGGATATTTTTTATACAGGGTGGAAGGGATACCGATGCAAACATGGTTATCACGTATTCAGTACATAATTCTGAGCCCACATAGAAATTTTTCATCGGTTATTTTTTTTTATTCAGCTGGTTCATACATTTTGTCCGTGTAGGTATTGCACTTTTGTAGAAAACAGCTGTTTATTTTTAAATACCGGCGAACGTAACCGTTTTCGCGTCGGTGTCCGTTCCACCCTGTATATTATGTGTTATTTCAAAAGGTTAATATTTTCTTATGTTTCTGTGAGTTTAAATTACCTCTTAGGTAAAATCCGTAAACTCATACTATTAATGACTTGTATACTTATTATTTATTCCACGGGCGGATTTTTTATTTATACACATAACAAAAATAATCGTAATTTTTTGTTACATTTTTAATTTAGAATCACTTTAATAAAGTAAGGATTCGTTATAAAAATAAATAAATGAAATAAAATATTTTATTTTCAGACTGCGGTACAGCACCCATATCGAGTTAGTATAAACTTGTTTAAAACTATGATAGTCGACACGGTTATAATTATAACATTAAAAAAAAATATATATTATAAATACTAAAGCCGAGTTATTTTTAACTGTCATCGTGGGTGGATAGATACTTAGTTATTTTAATTAAATATTAAAAAAACAAAATAATAAGAAGAGCCGTAATGGACCCTGTTAACATAAATAAATGCTCTTTATAACGATCTAATTCAATTTAAATCTCAAGTAGGCTCAACCTGTGACAACCATTATTCGTGGGTAATTGAATTGAAAACGACTAAATAGGCATATCTTAGGAGCTGTGTATAGCAGCTACTGTCAGAGGTTAGCTGGAAGTGAGAGCTGTATACGTAGTAGTAGCTATACGTAGTAGCTGTATCGTGTATTAGAACGGTGAGGTCACATAGGGTGACTGGTAATTAGTGACCGATACTTAAACACGTGATTGTACTCATGATAACAAACAACTTTCCCAAAGAAACATTTTATTAATACTCATTCACTTTTATCACAATAACAACTGCGGAGCATTACGGAGCGGGCTTGAGAGCCGCGCGGGTGCTCTGCCTACCCACGCACGATACGATAGTATTGAGACAGAACGGCGTCACGCGGCTAACAGTTGATAGGTCAAAGGCGCGCGCTAACGAATTTCAAATGGCTGTTGTGTTATTGTGATAAAAGTGAATGAGTATTAAAAAAATATATGTTTCTTTGGGAAACTTATTTGTTATCATGAGTACAATCACGTGTATAAGTATCGGTCACTAATTACCAGTCACCCTATATTGACCGTCAAGCTAAACAACTTTCTTTATGGGTTGCTCAGTTCCATGGTCTGAATCACATTCTTAAATATGACCACACTTTTGTGATACACGCTGTATACTAGTTACTATAAAGGTGTTTATAGCATGATACCTTGAGGCTGCAGCTTTCTTAGGAGGTTTCTAAGCTCGCAGGAGATTATATTAGGTGGAGATCTAAGCTCCTTGGTGACGAGATTGTTTGATACTGTGAAGTGGTTATTGAATACGAACATTATTAACTATCTGCATTTATAAGTTATGACGTGTTAGGTTCAACAAGAAATACTTTTGTAAATTCTCTTACTAGATCGTATTATACCCCTTCAAGGGGTGGTTCAGTTATAATATGGTAACTATAGTGTCGTAGTTGGATGGGTGTTTGTATGCTAAGAAGCTGAACTCGCAGAACGTAATTCTAAGAAATGATTAGGAACACCGTGTAAAATTACTCTGCACTCGTCTGTTTTTAAAGCCCGAGGCCCTACCACGAGCGCGCGGTGTAAACGTAAAGTAAATTGTCGATTTTTTAATAGTTAAACAATTATGCCATAGCATTTTAGTTAAATTGTTTTCAATTAGCATAATCAATATCATTCGAAGATAATAATAAATTTGTAAAATCATGAAAATAATTTATGTGAAGCGGTATTTTTAATTTTAAACCGACGTATTTACGTTACGTTTAAACTGTACGCTCGTGCGAGTACCTCTGTTCAGATGACGGACTTTTGTCGTGGTACTTTGTTGTACATCAAAATGGATCTCTCACAACTGCATCGAATGCTACACGAGGGACTAAACGAACGGAGTACAAAAACTCCTCCGAACAAAAAGTGGTAGGGCCGCACCGAGGTACGGGAAAGTCCCCAAAAATATTGGACTAACGTGCTGAGGCTCATAGCAAGCGCACAGCGGATTTTAAGTGTGTGACATTTAAGAGTGGCGCACCTACACGGCCGATATTTGATCGCACACCATGTTCGTGGAAAGTCAGAGGAATTTGAATGCCATCATTTCTTAGACGTATCGGGTCTTCCTCGCACACAAGTCCCTTATCTACGGAGGCCTTTAGTGTTAGCATTCAAATAATAACATCACGCCTGTTATCCCAGTAGAGTTAGGCAGAGGAGTACTTATAATAAACCCAAATTTCGTCAATTGTGTTTGAGTCCCATTTAATAGGCGAGCGTATTGCCAACAACCGGCAATGAATCCAGGCTTGCTACTGAAAATTTCCTCATACAAGTAGCTAACATTGTAAGAAATAAGGTGTAGTTGTGAGATAAATAAAAAAATAACTTTATAGCTCTGAGATAAGGCTTAAATTCCCTATGAAGTAATGTGATGGTTGTGTGCGCAGGCGGCGGGCGGTGAGCGGACGCGAGCGAGGGACACATGGCCGCGCCGACCAGCTGATATCATGCCGGAGGCGGCGCGCAGCACCGCCCCTACCTAGGCGATCACACAACGAGCTCCACATTCACGGGTACATAATTATCATAGCACCATAAACGTCGCAGTTTACTGATCAAAATAACTCAGAAACATTAGACAAGTTCGCCTTGCATACGAATAAGCCTGCTAATAAGCTATGCCTACTAAGCGTGCCAAAAATGACACATTGTTTAATTTTATTATAAAGGGTTGTTAAGAAAAATCAAAAGAAATCAAAAACTAATAAATTAATTCAATCAAATTGAGAAAAAATTTACCGACAAATAATGTCTTGTGGCATTAAGTTCACACACTGTAAATTAATTGTGAAATACAAGCTTTTGAAGTGGTCGATTTTTAGTTATTAAGTTCTGTTTAAAATTGTGAAGTTACTGCGACGTTTATAGGATATGGCGTCGGCTCACTGTTGTATGCTTAATAATCAGGCACTCAACATATTTTATTAATAATAATTTTACTATTGCTATTCTTAGATTTAGGATCGTTTGTAGAGGGAGACCAAATAAACGATGAATGAACTGTGTGAAGGATGATATGGCACGAAAGGAGGTGTCTGATGAGATGACTAGTAATAGAAAAGTATGGAAGAAGAAGACATACTGCGCGACCCAAAATGAATTGGGATAAGGGCAAGAGAATGATGAGGAGCGTTTGTAAAAAAAAGTCTTTCTTGTCAAAATCTCAAATCCACGGATATTTCTATCTACTTATCAAGTAGTACTTAGCTATTATTATGTAGTCTATATTCTACCTCGGCTTGAATTCTAAGAAATGCAACGTATTTTCGCTTGCTGTAATTTTAATATTGCAAGGCTGTGTTTCCATAAGCGTGGTCTGTTGAGTCCACTATTTATCAGTAAAAAAATGAAAGCTGCGAGAGTAATATAAACACAAGAAAACTGTTCAGTAGATTTTCTGGTCGGGCGTAAAAGTTGAAAGTTAAAGTAAGTTAACAGGGGAAGATAGGGGTGTATTGTTGTACTAAAGGCACACGGTAGATAGATTTAGTCGTCATATAATTCGCTGTATTATTTTGTAAATTATACTTTTCAAAATGTTTAAAGTCTAAAAAGGCTCAAACATGTGTTGCTGTTAATACAAATAAAGAAAATATATAAAAATACATAATTAAGTATAGAGAAGCTGATCCCGTCAAAAGTCTAAATCAATAACACGAAAAAAGTTATCAATTTCATTTTCGTAATCCCAATGTGAATGTACACACTAATCGGCCGAATAGTAAATACAATAAAATAAAATACCACTATAGGTCTAACTTCCTTTTAAATAACAAACCATTTATAACATTGACTCGGTAGAATATTGATAGCCATACAGCATGCCCGTTGGTGTTCTTGACGTACGACAGATTGCTCTAATTCACAAACTTGGTTACAAGGGTCGCCGATATCGAATTATGTCCACAAAACTTAAGGCCACCCCTTTAGTAGGTAGATATACTAGTTCCCTTTGTTCTACACCGACAAACGCGACGAAGCTTTCCGATTCGATATTATCAAAGTTACCATTCAGTAAAATCAACTGTGCTACGCAAAGCGCTACGTACGTAGCATCGTAGCGCTACGAGGTGCTACGCAGTGAGACTGTGTCCCACTTGACTTTTGATAGTGACTTGACATCGCTGTTTCGTGTCGTACCAGTTTGGTTCGAGTCACATTCAACGATCATCTATTATGTGATAGTGGTTCAGAAAGAACTTTAACTAATATGATCAGCTTGCTCCCTCCATCCAATTAATGCAAAATATGGTAACTAGCGAGGGAGTAGGTGAATTAGTTTTGCTAATGGGCAGTTCGTTATCAAAGATACTTTAGCAGCGTACAACAGCTAATATAATTTAAGAAAATAATAGCTTGCTAAATAATAATCAGGAGAGTTAATTATATTTATAGGTGGTTGCGTAGAATTTGTTGCTTCTCATTTTTATATTTCCAGGCACAAAGTGTGTGCGCATGACTGATAACACAGAGAGCTTATAATGAGAATTTCACATAAAAATAAAAAGCGGCCTATTTGCGGAAAGTTGGCTCGCGTCGAACACCGATGCTCATGGGAAATTTTTGTCATTGAACAGAACTTCTGCTCATCGGGGAGTCGCTGTTTAACAATTTATGTGTATGTAGACTGTTAACACGTTACCTTCTCGGTTCCACTCCGGTAAATATAAAACAGAGAGGCACGGAGGCCCGGTCTCACCGGGGCCCCGGGGAAATTTTGTCGATCATTTGTGTCAGCAGGGTATGTACTGTATCGATACACGCGTTCGTCGGCTCATACCGTTTATCGTTATTTTGTGTGAAGCAATTCCGCGTCGATGATGGCTGCAAGTATATATAACTCTTCATACAGATACGGTACTGCTCATGCTGGCGTTAATATTTACGAGAATGGACTCGTATACTCACCGGTATACAAAAGTCAATTGATCAAATTATCACTTGCTTCGGTAAAGGAAAACACCGTGAGGAAACCAGCATGCCTGAGAGATAGTAACTGGACTGTAGGTAGCTTATTTTTGACTATGCAAATGTGCCTGGCACGGGTCTATTTGAAGTAAATGCTTTGAGTTTGAGTTTTGAGTTTGATATTTCTTGATGGCATGCATGTAAAGCCAAGTTAGAGGCCCATGGGCGGCATAAAAACTCTGACACTAGGTTAGGCACTAACCACACGATAAAGAAGAAGAAAATCAAAAGTCATTTATTCAAATTAGGCTGATAACAATCAGCACTTTTTGAACGTCACAACAAACTGTCACTGAGACAGTCCCCCAAAATACTTTGGCAGACACGGTCCTGCTGAACATAGATCACTCTGATCATGTACCATTTAACTTGATCTTTGGTTGCTCTCATGCAGCTGCTAACAGCACAATCGTGACCGTATTTAGAACTGAACTAGATTTAACACTACTATCACTGTAGTTGCTATTGGTTGTCATTGTTATTGAGTGTTCCATCAGGAATTTCTCAGTACCAGCCTGGACTAGACTCAAGGCTGGTGCTTGTGCCCGGTTGATGGCAGTAAGACTTGTAAACATAAGATAATCAAACGGCGAGTTCGGATGTGCAAGTTTTTAATGTTATAACTTAATCGAATTGTACGAAGCTGGCTATCGTTAACAGTAGTTAGTCAGGTTCTCTACCTGACTACCTTTTCTACTATAACGTTACGTAGATTCGATTTGGGAGTACAGTAGTATGTAGACTGCCAGCTCCACAGTCACATAGCTATCTATAAAGTCAAGACTACAATACAAAGGCAGGTTGACTTGTTTGTTTGACTGTTGATTCGGCTTTGCTTTGAGGCTGTCAGTGCCTCTGTATTAGATGCAGCCTCCTGTTTGTTTAGTAAGTTCTAAGCCTAAAGCTGGACGAATTTCACAGATGCATCGTCTACCTGCGGCATTGTTAGTTCAATTTGACACAGAATCAATACCTATTGGTACTCGTTATACTATTGTGTATACAGTCAAACCTACTATGATATTTTGCGAATTAAAAAAGATCGTATTTTTGTCGATTTTAACAAGAAAGTAAAATGAGGTATTTAGCATATAATACATAGTTTAAATGATAATATCCAGTTTTAATTTATTTGCAAAGTCATGAACATTTATGTGGAAAACAGATTTGTTCCGAAAAATCTTGCTTTAGGCAGAATGGTTTTGTAAAAACAAATCACAATCGAGCACATTTTATTGGAAGTAAGCCTACCTGGAACCCTGATCACGTTGGTCAACAACATAAGCCCTTCTTAAGCCAAACAAGTATTATAGGCTGTTGTGTTTATCAGAGCGGTGCACCGCCGTGTTCTTCCCAAGGATCGCTCAAATCCCACCAAATTGCTAGTTTAGAGGCCCCAATACTCCCTTATACCCGTAATCATATATGAGGGATGTCGACGGATCAGTTCGTGCGTGGAAATGGTACCCAAACCCGATAAGAGAATTATAGTTATATTCGCCCATTCGCCTTGTTCTTGTACAGAACAATAACGATAATGTTCGTCGGTTATCACCACCATTGTGTTCAATCAGACACTATAAATTAGCAGCGTGGGCTGTTAAAATTTTATTACTGTTAATTTAATATGGTAATGTCGGAATCGGTTATTGCCCTAAATATTTAGTGTCTAACTATTTAGTATCTAGCTACAATTTAAGTTGTGGTAATAATGAGCCAATCAAATCATAAAATTACACCCAATTTGTTGTAAATGTCGAAATATGAGCAGCTCGTGCTGTAAGGAACAGATGTAGCGGCAGCGCTGTTCCACGTCGGTCATTAGTCACGTGTCTCATTTGTCACAAGTTTGTGCAACAGTTTCTTTTTCTTATTCTGTTCGCGGCCTCTCATTACTGCCCATCGTTGCTAGGTCAGACGCGATGTTTTTTTTTTTTCTAATGGAGCGGCCTACGGCTCAGAAACTCTGGACTTGGGTAGCTTAGACTTTCGAATAGACTACTGGACTCCTCCAGCCTATCAAACTGCCTTCCCACAAAAGTTTGCAACGCTCCCCCGACGCGCAGCTGTGTTAAACACAACTTAGAACACAGACGCGTAATACAAAAAGTTAGTGACTTCCCCAAGGGAGCCTGAAAAATAGAAACTCTATTAAGTTTCAAAATATTATTTTGCTTTATTACCTTCGTGGGAATCCACGCCGTTATATGCAAAGCCTACATGGGAGTACCTACTCAGTATATGGCTATACAATGTGTCCGGTTATGGACTACTGATATTATTGGTACATAAATAACAACTAATCTAACGGATTTGCAAAAAAAATATTGACAAAAAAAATGGTCTGGTTGTTCACAAAAAAAATGTTGACTTGCAGAATTTTTTTATATTTTTTTGGAGTTAATGTTTTTTTCTTCAAGTTACGAAAATGTGAACCCATTATTTCGTAATGTAAACAATAGATAATATTGTTGCCCTCCTAAGCCTATTTTTTATCTCAGTATGACCAAAACTTTGACAGACATGATTTTTTTTGCACACGCTTTTGAGAATACTTATCTCAGAAAAAAAACATGGCTGCCAAATACCAGGGAAGTGGATTGGACGGAAGTGTGTAGTGTATTTGTGTATTAAAATAATTGTTATATAAGTACCTACAATATCGACCGGACACATTGTATAACATCGTAGCTCGAGAAGGCATACGTATTCAATAGTTGGTGATGCCGCTAGTCAAGAGTATCACGTTCCTGGTTTTCAAATCTGAAACATTGAATAGCATTGGAAGTATTGACAGCTTAGACAATAGATCTAGCGTAGCGTAGCGAACGTTCAATACATTGTATGTCTGTTCTATCCCGAATGTAATAGGAGCCGTACCAATACGGACTGTCAGTATTTCGTAACATCGTCGGAAACTAGTAGAGCGTAACTCATAATTAAAGTGGCCGCATACAACATAGCCAAGAAGAAAAACCAAAATATTTAACATTTATTCGTATTCACACAACAAAACGTCGTGTAACTTTTCGGTAGAGGGCTCTTCGTATGCATGAGTGAAATTTCGTTCTAGCATTCGGCACTCGGCAACCGGGAACTTTTCCTTAGGACATACATGAATAAGTAACGGCATTTGTCGAAGAAAATGAGAGATTTGCCGTCAGTTTAGTTAAAAGCGGCATACAAGCCGACGGCAGTTTGTGTGTTTGTACAGGACGGCGTGTGACCTGCCGCCTTAAGCCTAGCTCACAATAGCACATTGTTACTAATATTTGCACGACCCGTTTTTCGAATTAGTGTTATAAAAATATAAAACTTGTGTACCGACTCGGGGCTCACTACCGTCTCGGTCACAGGACATGTTTTCTAGTTAAAATTTCATTCGTCTGTTAAACAGGCGGATGTAATTAAAGCCACACTGTACCCTTGTTTGTAGAGGACAACAGATGATAATGTAAGAGTAAATATTTTTAACCCTTCTACCCTTTACGTATTCGAGCTAAATACATGATTTCTATTTTTGTACATAAGTAAGGAGGTCGCTACCTACGCTTGTTGGGCGTTTTTGTTGTTCACCGTTGTACAGGAAGTCAGCAAAACATTACTAACGACTGCTCTCGCATTAGCTTTGCTCAGAACAAGGTTTTTTTCCTTCATTTGTTTCATGAAAAAAAACTCGGCTGTATTCTCGTGAAACAAGACTAATAACAAAAAACAAACAAGCATTTAATTTGCGGGAGTATTACGTAAACTGTTATCCTTGCAGACGGAGTAAAGGTTAGTTTAATTGACGGATAGACACGCTGTTGTTTTGCGCTTTTAGATCTTAATGGACGTTTGGAATTCAATTTCGAACTGAGAGCGAATTTCGTTTCTGTTATTCGTAAAGATTTAGCTGTTGGGTTTACGCCTTTACATAAACAAGCAGGGAATCTGAAATACACACTTAGAGAAAAATCTGGCGTTTCCAATTTGAGAGGTATCCCCCTCGCGATACCCTTGCAAAGGGTAGCTTTTGAAGAAAGCTATTTGATTTTTGTTAAGGAAGCAGTTTCTATCTGTTCTGAATTCAATGTTTCGTTGCGGATTGATAACGAAGTAGACACGAGAGTTAGCACGTATATATCGTACATAGCTTTCTGCTTTCAAAAGATTCATGTAAACGATTATAAAGACTAGCCTTACGGCAAATCATTTCCACTGCTTATAAAAATGTTACTTCGATCTCGACTTATGCTCGAGTGCATCGTAAAATAAATAAACGAAGTTGCAAAACTGCGACCGCGGAAATGGAAAAATACTTGGTATCCGCCATATATGGTTCTTTATTATTTTATACTTGGAGTGCAAGCAGAATATAAGATTTGTTTTCTTGTACAAACTCTAGCGGAACCAAATGCATACAAGTTAAGTTCTTAATAGAGATTTATGTCTATATTAATAACTAGATTCAAAGTTATCTAGGTCTCTTTATACTTAGGACGATTTATTATTTTGTTTCTCGAATTTTTAACTCACAAGTAAGCAACAACAACATTTACAGAGAAATTCGAACCAAAAATATCGCAACAGTGGCTTACTAAAAGTGCAAAAATCTTTTCCGATAGAGAAATTGTCGACATTGACACGTTGTCTATGAGCGATCTCGTGCGCCCTTTTATATCAACGTGTTACGTTACTTCGCTGACTTCAGTGAGGTCCTGCGAAGAGGACATTATTGCCAAAGAGGATATAAGGAGACATGATAGCGCTAGATGCTGGCTACACCTACAGGGTCGTGTATATAGAGCATTCCTCGTAAAGTACATATGTTTACGAGCAATACCGCCGCACAGTACATGCCCCTCGTAAAATGGAAATACACTGGCTTCATTATGCGTGGTACCTTCGTCCAAAAGGCTTTTTCACAATCGAACAGAATTTAATTGCAAATTCGAATTGCTTGTGTTATGTCGAGAGAACATATTTTTTACGGAGGGATAACTCTCTATTCCATACTACTGTTAAATCTCTGTATTTATAAAGAACAAATAATTAAACCTCAAAGACATTACGTAAGCCCAATCCTCCAAATGCGGAAAACGAATATGTGGCTGCAGCCCTAAGGGCCAAATTATCCTGAAAATGCCTACGTGAAAAAATTCAACCTTGAAGCGAGAAAAGCAAAAACAATTCGGTATGATCACCGAGAGGGAATCTGGATTAATCCCGGCCTCAACCAATTGCCGCAGTTTTTATTTTTCCTTAAAGGTAAGTATGAAAATTACTTTGGTTCATGCGCTAATATTACAAATTACAGCGAGTAACCTGACAAACAAATTACTTTGCGCAGATCCTGACAAACCAGGCGACAAAGTGATGTAACATTTCACGTGTGACGCAATGAAACAGCCCGAGGCGTAAAGAATGCTAGCGGGATACAGAAGGACGAAGGGTGCACTAACTTAGCGTACTTTAATGTTGACATGGAGCACATTTGTGCGCATACTATTACGAGATACGAGTAGTACGCACTCGTTTCGATAAGTTATCCACGTCATAGCCGCTCGTGTCTGCGTCACGGCGACGTCACGGTTACGTCATGCCTTTTATGGTCATGCAACCACGTCCTCGACCGGTCCATGACCGCGCGAGCGAGACAGCTATATGAACTACTTGTATTTTGAGGTTCATATTAAAACATTGTTGTTCCTAAAGTAGTTTCCGAATTTCCCGATCCACTCGGCGTACCTTGAACTCTTAGAACTCGTATAAAAGAAAAATGGGATAAACTGGGAGTAAACAAAAGTTTTTCACGTTCATGGAAACAGCCAGTTTATCTGTTTCGTTTATGTATGTTACCTGCGGGTGAAGCCGGACTCTAGCCCATAAAACAAAAATAGATTTATTTATTCGACGTTTGTGTGGGCGTGATACTGAATTATTTGATAGTTTATGGCTGTACTGCTCTGCGGATTTGTTCGTATACATTAAACAGTTGTCTGAGGGTGGAGTGTTGTCATATTGTGTTGTTGTTTTATGTCACTCAACTTGTATAAGTGTCTTGTTCATGAAAAGAGTCTCGATAGGAATAAATGTTCTACATCCATTTCCATTTATCGGATAGCCGTACACATTCACAAACTATAAGCGTTAACACGTACGTAGATAGTCCATGAGCTTAATATAGGCACTCGCTCCTTTAAGTCGATAGTCGTGATCTATCTGGGAACTCATATCCGCTTCATTAAATGCTAGCGCAGTAATACGATTACAGAGGTCAGTGAAATCAACGTGTACTTACCAACCCAGCTAAATGTATTACATACTCGACTGCCTATCATTTAATATGGATGCCTGCTAATATTTTAAGGGAGGAACAGTTTCCGGACCCGTTTTGTTAATTAAAAAGCTGTAAATCAATTATAAAATAATGAAGAAATGTTGGAAACAAAAATAATTCCTACGCGCAAATTTATAAATTTAGAATGTTTAATAAATTCACCTGATCCGGTTCCTCTTTCAAAACATTTCATCGAATTTCTGAGTTATATTAAATGTCATAGTTACCGATACCCAGAATAGCCGGAATAGTTGTTTCAGCCTTTATTCCGCGTTACCAAGGGAAAATTAAATTTCAGCACAAACTGATTGTGAATTCGATTTTATATTTCAGGAACGAACCTTTTGTATATTTGATATCGTAATTCGAACGGCTGAAATCACAACGTAACTATTATGTAGTTCTTTCTGGGAAACTGTGATAAAATACTGGCATAAATACATTAAATTGAAGGATTAAGTCATCCCACAGGTATAAATATTAAAAGTATTCCGGAGGATCGGCTCAGCTAAGGTATCAACATCTCGCTTAATTTGCCATTAGGCGAATAAAGACATTCAAATTGAAAAAAGGGAAATCCGGATAATCAGATGGAATATAAATCAGTATTGGTAGGTTCGAATTAAGCGCTCGGTGCGATCCGGTCGGAGGCTTACGCCCAATCTCTACTAATAGCATCCAATTCAGGAGTAGGAGTATTCTATGTTATTTCAAATGTACATCGCATTGGATTGATTTAAGGACATTTAAGATTACCTTAGCTACTAGGATTGTATGGACCATCAAAAGGAATCGTAGAATTCTGCGTCAAACTCTGTGTCTATGTCTGTGAGTTAGATCTTGTTTGAATTTGGTTCAACGGAAATCATGTGGACTGATTTCTAGAAATAGAATAGAATGGAATATTTTTTTTTCAATCAACAGAGGATCATAAAATTCAACATAAAATAACACATTTACCTACAAGAACATAACACTAAATATTTGGATTGCTCAGCAAATCAACCATACAGTAATCTTTAGGTACTGACAATTAAACTTCGGCGCGAATATCCTCAGGATGCTGCTGGAGCTGGCCGAATCCTGCGGACTAGAAAAGGACTCTGATTTCATGAAAACTTGACTAACGAATTTTAATGACAATCCATTAATGTATCGTAAATCGTCTCAGCTTTACATCAAGCTAAGACAATTTACGATTTGTTGATTAACGAAGATAAAATTAAGACAAAAGCATAATAAAATAGGTCAGCAATAACAAAGAAACAAACATCAAAAACAAAAAAAAAAACGTGACGATAATAAATTAGCAACAGAAACGAACTTGTTAAAATTCTAAGTAGCATTATGCTGGGATTAACATTTTGAGATACTTTGAAATAATCTGCTATTACGAAAAACATTAAGAAATATTTATTTTTAGGTGCCATATACAAAAAAAGGTGTCCGCAGCTGGTTCTCAAAAACTCAAAAGTCATTTATTCAAATTTGGGAATTACAAGAGTCAGTCCCCCGAAATGCCTGCCCTTCGACACTACCTTGTGTTTTAGCTGGGATGTAGAAGTGGTGGAACAAACTCACCAGCACGATATCTGCCTGTTAGGATAGAAGAACCAGATCCACATTCTATCCGTATCGGTGTGACCGAACTTTCATCTGACCATACGGATCCCTATATGCAAGTTGGCGCTCCGATCCGTAATTTATACTTTAATCAACGGTCCCCGCTCAGCCCCGGATATGACTGGCATCCGCTTTGACTGCACTGTGCAGCTCTATAATTTACTCGCTCAATTATATTATTTATTTTAGCTCTCTGTATTAGTTCGCAAGCCTTTTCTAAAGTTCGGTTTAGTCGTTTTTCATTTACTTGAGTTATTTGTGTTAGATTGCTGATAGATATATTGGGCCCTTGCCTATCCGTACGAATTGTTCATAAAATTTTGGTTGTCGTACAGTAAGTTGTTTGGGCGTCTACTCTCTCACCTGTTCAGTTTTTTGTGGATGTGAATTAAGTCTGAGTTGTCTGTCATGAGTAGTATCTACTCCTGTTTAACCTTACCGTAAGCAACTTCACACCTTTTTTATCAAGTCATGTAAAAGACAGCCACCTTCTTCTTTTTCATCGTGTCGAAAATTTTATCGGCCCATACTTCGCCCCTTCCACTTCATCTTCAGTGGCAGCGCAGAGGTCGCTTTGGCTGCCGTTTTTGGGCAATACCACTACCTTGGGCCGTTTCGTAAAGTCTCGAGTTCTCCCGAATTTTACAGTTCCATGTATGCCTACTTCGTAACGACTTGTTATGTCAATAAATTTGTTATAAGTTTTTAAACTGTCATGGTCACTAGCATTAACATTAACACTAGAAACGAGATATTTACCATGTTTACTGATAGTTTCAGTAAACATGGTAAATATCCCGTTTCTAGTGTTAATGATAATAACTTTGTTTCTAATATACCTTTCTTATCTCACCTCAGGTCTTTAGTTTCTATCTATGTCTATGAAGTAAGTAACACGCGCCACGGAAGCTGGCGGTGCACCTATTTATGAGTCGTTTGAGGCGGTACGTGCTTCAGCAACCACACTATATCGCGTCCCTAAACTACTATTATGAAATGGTCGACTACTGAACACACGTGCTTTGGTAGGAGTTAGTTTTCAGTCATAGTAATAAGGTGCTTTTAAGAAAGGGAGCCCAACTGCAAACCGTAATCGCATTGACAGGACGCATCGATACACTTCAACCAACTTATCTTTGCAGGCTCCGAAAACACAGAACTAAAATAAATGTGCCATGTTTGACATTTTTCATTTTTTCTTGACAAGCAGTGCCATCTTGAACCCCACACTTAAAGTGGTCATACTGTACGTCTGTGGTTTCTGGGTGAAAATCGCTGCCTGTCAATGTCACCGTTTTCGTAAACGGTGTCGCTATCTTTTTAAGCGTTTTTATAGAGTTACAAAGGAAACAGGCGTGTCATTTAATTTAAAATATTCATAAACAATTTACATTGTGTTGAATATGTAGAAATACAATTATACATGCAATTTACATACTAATACAACCATGAATTATTAGTTAACATTCCAAATGAAATTCCAATCTAGTGTCAAACAGTTTTGAATATACCTAATGTCAAACAATTTTAAATTTAATTTCAAAATATTTTAAATATAATAGCAAAAGATTCTAGATTATATAATCTTAAATGCTTAAAAAAAATGAAAATCAATAAACGAACTCAACTTATTTAACTCAATAAACAAACTCAATTTATTTATTAGCGCCGCTTCGGTCTTTCAATGCGATTAGGTGTTTGCCGCTGCATTGCTGTTGCCGCTTTCGAAACATTACCTTTATATTAGGTATACAACATCTGGAAATTCGCATCAGTCTTAGGTCCATGTGGAATTTCAGTAACATGGTGCTAACTTCAGACAGCCGATCAGTCTTTGTCATAGTTGCTAGTTTGAATGCGTTGTGGCTGTTGAGTAATGGAGCTGTAGAATAAAGGTTGCGGTTTTATGATAGTATTTCTGTGAGCTACACTAAAGCTAACTAAGCAGGAATGGATAGAAGAGTGATAGTGTGTTTAGCGATCTCGGTTTTTTCTCTTTGATTAAATACTCAGATCAATCGGGAATGAAAATAGAGTATTTTGATATCTCACTAAAGCTGCAATCCCGTCTCGAATGCAATGCGTATCAAACGAAATTTTTCAGCACTTGCAACGAAAATAAATTTCATAAACGTGATATTTGAACGGGGATTGCGTAGTATAAAAAAAAGTCTTAACTAACTTAACTGCATTGTTAACCAAAAACCGGTACAATAAGACCCATTTTTCGAGCTCTTGCTTGCAATCAATGTTTTTTGTACGAATCAATAATGCTGACAAAGAAAAGATCTACAAAGACGTATTATGTGGCACAATGGCGAGCAAGAAAATCACATAAATGATAATGAAGTAACTGATGACGCCAATTCATTCTAACCTCTCTTCCGGAGTTTTTGCAGCTCACATGTTACTACATACATATGTCATTAACTTCTTTCAACAGAGCTGGCGTAGTTCCAACTCTGGTTCGGGGGACAGAACTTTGTAGTCACTAATCAGTGACTTCCTACTTATTTTTATACTCGTAGTAAGCTTTCTTGTTGGGGATATGAGTGTTAATGGTTCGAGTGGAGCCGTATATCATACTTCTTATAAGTATTAAGAGGTTATGTTTGATTTCACGCCTGTGTTATCAGGAATCCTTGTTCGAGGAGTGCCTTGTTGGTCTAGTGGTCGCAAGCGCGACTGCTGGGCATGAGCTCATGGGTTCGATTCTCAGGTGAGGCAAAGTGTTATGGGGTTTTTCCATCAGTAATATCTCAGTAGTAGCCACGGAGTCTGGATTTTGTGCCCCATTGATGGCAATAGGCTCGCCCCTAGTACCTGGGTCTTATATATATACGTAGGTACAACTCTGCCTAACCCTTTTGGGATTACAGATTATGTTTTTTTTATAAGGTATTAGGCAGAGATGTGGGTACCTACCTACTTATACACGTCGTTGAAGACCGCATACCTACCTACTTTCGCCCGAGTACATGATGAGTAGTCATTTAAATAAGTGTGCAACTAAGGAATTGTGGTTAAAGTAGTTATATTCTTCAAGCATTAGACAGTGGTGGTTTGCTGTTAAACGGATGAAAGTTTATATTAAAAGTACAGGAACCGCATCGTTTGTGCACTTAAAGAGAGCTTTCTACTATTGTGTGCTATGGAGAAACAACCCAACTGTACACGGTGATTTTTTAAACGGTCATCACCCTCATCATATATCAGCTGCTGCCTACATTTTTTCAAGTTACGTCGACCAATAATGTACATAAATGAAGCAGCTGTAATTTTTTGGTTCGTCTCATAGTAAAAATTGTTCATTTTCATGAGTAGGTACTATACGCCTTTAAAGTATTGCCAACGTTTAAAATAAACCGGACAAGTGCGTGTCGGACCACGCACAATGTAAGGTTCCGTAGATGCCCGTTCAAATATGCCTCCGAACGATGTTTTATATTGTAATAATAAAAAACAAACTTATATTTGCAGTTGAAAAACCCGTGCTCCCATACGTTATGTTCAGTAATATATGATATCTAAGTAAATTTTGTAAGTTGGTCAACTATTACTAGTAGACTTGTAAAATCTACTTAGCTGTGTTTTATTTTTAATTTCGTTATATACATATACTACCACTATGATTTTTTTCATACACCCAAACATAACCGTTTAGCTGGTCGGGGAGTGGGACACACACTTGAGTCTAACAAAAATTAGCACTTTAAAGCTTAATATTTCACAAACAAATCCCTTAATCAAAAATTATTTATATATAACTCACAATATTTTTTAAAGACCTATCTAACTACATCCTACACTATGAGATTCGCAAGAAAAAAAAATCCCCACTTTACGTGTGAGATACCCTAAAAAAATACTTTTCGAGATTTTATTTGACCACTTTGTCTGCGTAACTAATCTGTATATTCATGCCAAATTACAGCTTTCTAGTACTTTTTAGTTTTACTAAGAGTATTTGAGCTAATCTGCGGACAGACAGACGGACATGGCAAAACCATAAGGGAAGGGACCCTTCCTTCCTTGTTGACTAAGGAACCCTAAAAAAACACCCAGTATACAACTTATAACTAGGTATTCGAACTATTCTGTTTCTCACACTCAGACTCTTTTCAAATTCAGGTAATGTCGAATCCCGCCATAACTATAAGACCGCAATTTCTTATCTACAAAACCAGCTTGCAAAAAGGATTCCAATAATTTTAATGAAAAATTGAACCTTTCGTTTTTGTTCCGCCGTACACGTTCTTTAGTCGGCTTTCAAATTAATTTAATCAACTTAACATTTCCATGCTTACATCCGACTAAATAAAATGAAAAGACACTCAATAATTAAAGTGAAATAGTAAGAAAATTCAATAGAAGAGGAACGTGGCGCAAAACTGAGCAATAAATAAGAGGTTTACCGGTAAGTAATTTACGTTTGTAAGGGTTGGTTCACATTGGGGAGGAATGACATGCGATATTTGCGCTGCGGGCTCTGTCTGAATGAATTGTTGTTACAAAACTCGCTATGAGCATGCGGCATGCTTCGGTACATATTCAGTTCACTTTTGCTGATTCGTGTGGATAATAAGCTCACTTAGTTACTAAAAAGCAAACATAAACAGGAAATGAAGTACAAACATCTTAGAAACTGGCATTACCTACACTAAGTCTTCTTTAAAAACTAAATATAAAAAAGCGAGAGGTGTTTTCTCTTAACATTTCGATGTGAGCTAACCCTTATACTATCGTCAATATAAATGTACAATTTAATATCTGCAGTCCAAGTAATTGAGTAGTTTATTTGTTCGCAACCGTGCGGAGGCTTAGTTCTAGAATATTTGATGTTGTTTAAGTGCCTCTAAATGTTCGCAAAGATTGTGGTCTGAGACTGTCGTGAATTTATTATGAAATGGTTGCTATCCGCGCCGGCTGTTCTGTTTTACTATTGTATCCTCTTTGAGAAGTGATATTATATAAATAGAATTTCTGTTTGTAAGTGATTATGTGAGGCGTATAATATAAATGATGAAAGTATCTTTATACCGAGGTAAAGTTTCCAGGTTTGGTTGTATGAGGTAATCTCTTAAACTACTCGTCCTCTTTCAAAAAATATTTTACTGATGGGAAGTAACACGCGTGCTTTTCGTGCGGGGGAAGTCGCTGTTAGAAGCTAGTTTTGAATATTTAGGAAGCGGAATAACTATTGCTAGAAAATATGACAGCGAATTAAAATTTCACTATTTACGTGTCTATGGAATTTAACTAGGTATATGGCTTCTTACGATCGTTAAAGCAATCGGCTTGCAACATTTCACAAAAGAGAAGAAAGATCGATCGCTTGCATAAAACAGTAGCGATTAATCTAGCTGTAGGAGCGGGCAGGGGGAAGGAGATTAACTATTAATTAGTGTACCTTTCAAAGATAAATAGACTTAAGTACGTCTACGTCGTGGGGCAGGCGTGTCTCAGTGGCAATAGCTCTGACTTACGAGTTGCTGTTTGTGGATTCAAATCCAAACAGGCGCCTTAATTAGCGTAATTTATTTCATGACCAATGCTCTCAAAACGGTGAAGGAAAACATAGTGAGGAAACTGGTATGTCCTAGAATCTAAAATTCAAAGACTTGTGACATGCATTAGTTCGCACTGATTCACGTGCTGCATTAATATAGATCACTCCTTTTTACAGAGAATAAGATTGTGTCAAAACAGTGGGAACAAACAATCTAGGCTGATTACGTATGTGTGTAAACATATCCACGGAATAATTGATAAGCAATCATGTTAACAACATGTTTAACACAATGTTGCAAGATTTTTACATTTAACGAAATGAATAATAAATTATTCAGAGCGAGGCGAATGTTGAATATGTAAATATGAGTAAATGTTTCAACTACATTCACTTTGCATTTTCATTGAGCTCTTCATTTAGAAGTCGCCATGTTTAAATGTCACTGAGCGAAAGTGTTGCCCACATGCACTGGAAAAAAAGGCTTAAACTTTTTGCATGTGTGCAATAATTTAAAAAAATATTCAATTTTTTTAAAATTATTTCTTCTCTTGTCTGCATACATGAAAACTCAGCAGAGTATCTTTTCAAAAATAATTATAGCTTTGTATAAAGTTTACAGAAAAGGGCTTGTCTTCTCCCTGAAAGTTAATTTAATGGTGTCTAAATTGAGGGGTTTTCAATTTCAAAAGGCTTATTAGGCCCTTTTGTCTGACATTTACGAGGATGTTCTCTGAAATACGAGAAGACTTTTAATCAATTGTTTTATGTTATTGTTGAAAAATGCATAACTAATATAAATTCAATCAAAAGCTTCTTTATGTTTATAGTGTCAGGTCTGAAAATACACGAGCACGCTCAATGCATGTTTGCAATTCGATAGTTAAAGGCTATAAAAGTTGTCCTAAAAACTCTAAACAATACTGTTCTCATGGAAAAACGTTTTATTGTGAAACTGGTGTATTGATAAGACAGCAACAATAGAAAGCGGAGCACGCAAAAGTGGAACAAGTCAGATTGCTGTCACAAAATAATTGCCTCCGTGCGAAGCCGACCGAGCCAATACATTGAACACAGAGTAAGCGAAAAACAGAGTTATTTCAAACGGAAAATACTTTTATAACCCATACAACATAAGAAAACATTAAATCTAACCTTTAATTAACGTACGGAAGTAAGGTCCCATGACAAACAACCCAATAATCACGGGGATTCATAAAAACTAAATTATTTCGAGCATGTGCTGCCATGGCGTCGTAACAACGCTCATAAAAAGAAACACATGTATAGGAATGTGGAAAAATTACGACGATAAATTCACTAAACATGTTAGATAAACATACAGCACTGGACTTTGGAAAACTGCTTGCCTAAATTGCTATTTCATTCACCACAATTACACATAGGATATGCCTAAAGGTGCCTAAAGATACACAGAAATGTTATCGAGTGTAAAAAATAAGATCATCATAATATAGAACATTAAATTTTACTACCTATCTGTTTTGGAGTAAATAAAGAAAACATAAAAGACATCGGCCGAAACCGCGTTATTGCCCATTTTGCTATACATATTACAGCCATATTTTCTTGTTTTATCTCCAATGCATAAAACGTGTTTCTGCCTCCATGTTTTTGGTTTAAGAGAAGTCATTTTACGTAGAAATATAAGAAGTAGGTAGGTACTCGTTGTCGGGGCGCGCTGCGCGGAGGGCGTTCCAAGTCTGTCGCCAAGTTTTGAGGTTGTTAACTTGTTATTGTATGTGTACTAGTAACTTTAAGAAGAGTGTTGCTAGCAAAACAATGCAGTTTATTGAACTTATATAAGTTTTATGTTCGAAAGAATTACAGATATTTTGACTTGAAGACAAAGTAGATAATAGATTTACAAGAAACTATTAAATATATTTTGCAGTAGGTTAATAATAAATTGAAACTTTAATCAATAGGAACTGGTTTCAACCGACAGCAGTATTCTTTATCTAAATCCGATTCGAAAGTAAAGCTATGTGCACATTACAGCCAACCAGCAGAATGTCCGCAAACACGCCAGAGCAACGAATCGCCCATATTAGAGCACATAAAGCAAAATGTCGTCGGCGACGAGTCCCCGGAGAGTCGTCACGACGATCTAGCGCCGTCGTCGTCCTCAGCCTTATCATCTCGTTATTGGAAACCGAACAGACCTATCAATATCCAAGGCTATTTTTGTACACGGTTCCATATAAGTCTGGTGGCTGTGGGTTAATAAATGAATCATATTAATAAAATAAGCGAGTTAAACTTTCATTTTGTCAAAACTTTATAAACGATATAAAACTTTATAAACAGACTTCACGAAATATTAAGTAAAGTAGCTAAATAAACTATGAAAGTAAACCGAGATTTAGTTTTCAGATGTTCGCCGTGTTTTTACGGCAATACGTAAAAACTGCAAAAACTACGACCATTAGCATGAACTCTAAAAATAGTTGGCAACACTTCTAATGAAAAATATCGCTTTTATAACGTCATATTAATTTTTATGGCTCCCTTCGGCGCGGCCGTCTGCGCCAAACGACTGAATACATTGTTTGTCCTTTCGAGTTTCCAGCTGAAAAATTTAACTAGGCTAATAGAAAAAGTTTTGAAGTCCGATAGCGTCTATAAGGATCAACGTTGAGTGTCAAGATTTCAAATTGTTTTTTAATGCTCAGTTATTCATGAAAATTATTTTTCATGACTAGCAAACTGAGGCGATCCCGTATGGAAGTGGCGGGAATAGTTGTGTGTTCTTAATACTTTTAAACAACACGCGCTCTGTTGGGACCAGCATCCCGCGTCGGGCGTTTGCATCAATGTTGTGAGAGCTTCTATGCTGAAAATAATTGTAAAGCAAATTGATCACCCATCACCCAATCTGCGAAACATTTCACGCGAAAAAAACGAAAAGTAACATTGAAAAAAAAACTGCATACAAAGAACGAGACAAAACATACTATGATCTCCTTACTAATACGAATGAATTTCATTACGGAGGACTAGGCTCTAAAGAAGTGAACTGATTCCAAATGAGTTGTTGAAAACTTTCCCGGAGGAAAGTTTGCTCCAATGCTGTTTCGAAGCGAACAAGTTGTAAGAGTCAACTGTGGCAACGTAGATGAAATGCTACCTATGCATTTATGCAGTCCTGGTACATTTTTTCTGACTAACATTTAATTTTCTGGTGTTATTTCTTATTGTTATATAAACATTTGAAGTTTATTATAAGGAAGTATGTAAACTGGCCTAATAGGAGCGTGGAAATTAAAAAAAAAAGCGAAGATACCTAGAAGTGGCTGAAGATACAGTAGTCGGGCTGTCCTCTGCTTACCAATTCACTATTACCAGTGCGACTTAAAATCAACATCAGGGTCCACAAGTTTATTTAACCGCTATAATTATACTTTCTGTCTCTATCATTTTCATGCTAATTAAAAAGAGATGCCGAAACATCTTTTGTAAGAAGGCGTTTATGAATGAGACAATAGAGGACTGTACAAAGTGACTTGTCTTATGTCAGTATTCCCTATCCGGCTCAATAATATTCACTTTGGCCGTCTTTGATGTCCTAAATTGCCGGCCCATTAGCAACGTTAATGCGCCTTTAATTTTTAATGAAGTAGCTTGATTCAGTTGTGTTCCAGTTTAAAGTTGGTGTGTCATGTCAATCTTGTGTTGTGTAAGTCAGACAGACTCTAAATTTTGAAAAGCTGTCGATAATAACCTCACACATACACGGCACCACTGTTCGTAAATTACCCTAGGCTGATAAAATTTTCGTTTTTCCTAAATCATGCACATATTAGTATTAATGTCGGCTTGCCCCGTAGGGCAAGAGGCCGGGCCCCACCATCCGCACGGCCTTGTAAGATTAGTTTCGTGGAGAAAAAACCTTACAGTTACATGTATGGAGATAGATATTTTTTTATTCGTAATTTCACATCACTTTTTTCTAGCGGTTCATAGAAGACACCTGCTCTCCAAACAACTGTGTTGTGCCAGTCTTGGAGTAAAACGGCTGTGACATACGGACGGACAGACAGTCAGACAGATAAATGGATGGGACGAATCTATAAGGGCTAAGGGTTTTTGGCCATTAGGCAACTGAACCCTGAGAATAACCAAACTGCTGAAACTCAAATACCATATGCGCGTAATTTCAATCTTTGTGAATTATCTTTGGGCAAATTAAATGTGTCGTCTAATAAAATTTCGACATTAGCATGTCGAAATTGCTGGCCCAAGGTAGACAAAAAATATGTTCTATTCAGTACACAAAAGTGTACCTAATATTTTTTCAATCCGCATCATAGAACACATTCAAAAGTCATTAATATATTTACGTTAAAAATCAGCAAAAGAACGTCATAAGTAGATTCATTAGAAGTTGCGATAGATAGGTAGGAGCAAATTGTGCACTTTTATCTACCTTTACTTAGGTCTACAGGTAATAAAGAGAAATGTCAACACAGTTGTGTGACACTTATAAACCAAACCAACCACGGTTAAGAGAAAGCTCTAGCTAGGTGAGCATCTATGTCCGATTGATGTTAACAGTATGTAATGTTGCAGGCGCGCTGGAGGGCGGCGCGCTGGGCGGCGGCGGCGGCGGCGGCGCGCTGGGCGCGCTGCGTTCCGCCGGCTCGCCGCCCGCGCCCAGCCTCGGCGCCAGCCGGCACAGCCTCATTGGTCAGTACACTAGCCCTGTTGTGTTAATCACCCAGTGTTGCCTGTCTTACTATAAACCGCCTCACCCTCATCATTTTCATCATTATCTACCCCATTCTCAACTATGTTGGGGTTGGCTATTTTCCAAGGAGCTATATTGTGGCCTCCATAACCTCACTTGGTAGTCTGACAGCCCTTGGTAAGACTGGTTGATAAACCGTTTGTTGGGTAAAGGCCTCCCTAAGTACTTGTTGGATCTCATTTCCCACGCCTCCTCGAACCAGCTCTCGCTGTCTTTGATATTGATACTGTTAGCCTGTCTCATCCGTCTGCTGGGCAAAGGTCTCTCCCCGTCATTTCCAGATCTTCCAATCCAGGCTCGATGTGGACCACTGGTAGTTGGTTTTGCCCTCGCAGTGACAGCTTAAAAGAGTTTAGTTTGCCTTCAGTGAGACATTGTTTGTTTCTGTCAATTTAAGACTGATCATTATTTTTCTGCAGTTATCTAATACGTTGTATTGACAGTTTGGTATGCTTTAGAATCAGTAACAATGTGAAAACTAGAACCTTCATAATTAAAAACGTAATGACATGTCAAACACTACGTTACCTACAATTCAATAAACTTAAAATTCAATCTTCTCGTAAAGATTTCTTTAAAAGAAAACCTGCATACATCTGAAATTGGAACCGCTCGAGATACGCAGAGATAAGCTCACACCTTGCAAATTGAAGCTTTAACTTGTCATGGACGAAATATGGGTTCGAGAAAGAACACGACTGGTTACTAACGAAAAAAAAACATAAAATAACAAAGTCTAGTCAGTACAAATTACATCTTTGTAAGTTTCTGAAAAGCTTAATGTTATTGAATTAGAAACTAGAAAATAAAAGCGTGTTTCAGTAGAAATACTTTCTTATTTTCCATGTTCGATGAACTCTTGCGAAGTCGCGATTTGTCTATTCATTAAGGTCATTGATTCGTACATCGCTTCTGATCGAATAGGTTTACTTGTGACTACCTTTTTTAGAGCAACTTTCTAATTAACTACTGTGGTTGAAGTTGTTGGTATGAGACGCCAACTATTTAGATACCTAATTAAGAAGGCCAAGAATGATTAACGAGGAATATTTCGTACTTAGACGTAGCACGTAATGTGCATACTTTCGTCAGTGGTAAGCTGCGTTGAATAGCCGCTTTAATTTGGCGGCATAGTTTAATTAACAGGATTCCTAGTCGTATGTCCTGAGGAAATTGATGAGCAGTGTTGTGCGAGACGCGACGAGACGCGGGCAGGCGTGGGCGAGGGGGGGGGGCAGATACAAACTCGTAAATCTACACTACGTAGGTTGCCCCACAGCCTGATTAATTTATTTCCAGACAATCCGTGTTACTCATCTGAAAAGCGTTATTTAGGCAGGATCCCGTAACCCCGCCCCATCCGTATCACACTAATTTCTTCTGTCAGCCTCTGAATATTTATTCGTTCCTCAACCTACCCCTGGTTGTGTGGTCGTGAGTCACACGCTGTAATCTATGTAATAGCTTGTAACAAATTAATGTAAGCCGCAGAACCGGCCGGGATCATCCGTTACGCGGTTTCCGTCTTTAGAAGTTACAACATTCCTCTTCGGTTACTGATTTGACTTACAAATGAGTTGTGATATCTGATATTAATTCTGCCGTTTTTCTCCTGCTTATGGAGATTCTGTTTGATTACTTTAGATTCTTCAAAATAAATGTCGATATGTTTTTATTTAATAGTCATATTTTCAGTTTACTTTCTTTTAAAAAGCAGGTTGAACCAAGAAATTCACAATTTTCTGCGACAAACACCAGACTTCACTTTGTAATTTTTTCCTCGCTGATTCAATTTTCTCACAGAGTGGATAATCTCAACCTTAAACAGAATCCCGTGAATTCTATCAGCGTTGTAAATTATTCTAAATACGTTATCGGGTACAGCGGCTTGTTCTAAGCCTTATTATAATAGATAACCTGGAATTATTCATGTGGGACATTACACTGGGTGCGAAACTCGGAAACCGTTCGCATACATCGAGCGAAAGATTAAGTAATTAAGCTTAAATTATATTCATAAGTCGTACTAAGTACTAATGATTAAAAGATTATGCGCTAAGTGTTTAATCATTTATATGGAATTCTCATTTACATTAGTCTATGTCGTGTCTATACTCGGAGAAGCGCCAGGATAGCCCGCGAAATTCAAATTTTCTTACGTTGTTTTGCAATTTGCAGTGGACTATTTCATGAAAAAGTCATTAAATGAACTTAGAGGGTAGTATTAATGATTGTAATGATTAATATAAAGCCAAATTTGTTACGGTCGCGAATCATATTTGAAACAACATACAACCTTTTTTTTTTTTTTTTTTTTTTTTATCCTGACACTGAACTGCTAATTGCAGAAAAGTAAGAAAATTTGAATTTCGCGGTTCGTCCCGGGTTCCCGGCTGTCATTTTTAGATCTTTAACAGTTGATTACGAGTTAAAAGCCCGAAAGTCTGACAATAAGTCTTACCAAGGGCTTCGTATTACCCAGTATCTGGGTTGTGGAGGTCAGATAGGCAGTCGCTCCATGTAAAATACTGGTAGCTGCACCCGGTTAAACTGGAAACGTAACATGGTTGGGAAAAGGCTAGGCAGATGACGATGAATTTTATATGTGTTAATTGAAACGAACCTATGTCATAAGTCAGTGTGCCGCAACTGCTGCTGTAACATGTTGCTGTTGCCTGTGCCTGTATAAATAAAAAAAAAATCATTTAATCAGGACCAAACATTTTGAAAATTGTATGCACCTACCAAACTGCGTAGCAGTTTGTCGGCGGTATAAATAATTAGTTTCTTGCCAAGTTTGAAATTATACATAAAGGGTGTAAAAATACTCTTAACAAAGCCGAAAGGCACTTGTTCTCCCCGTCATTGCGACCATTTTTTTGTTCTGGACCATACCTTCTAGTTACGGAGATATTGGAGGTCATATTCATATGCTTGGTTGACGGCTTCGTGAAGAGTCCGTTTACACCCTGTATACCTACTACCTATACCTATTAAAATGTTCTTCTAACATAAGAGGCCTATCTCCACAAATCAATTGGCTAAAAGGCTATTAATAGATTCACTAATTCTATACCAAGGGAAACGGGGCCAACTTACATTGTGTTTCTAGAACCCCTTGGGAATGAGGGGGATGTTCTATTGATTGTCGCTTTGGGTTCCATAGTTCCGATATATCATTAATTAATGTTTAATATTATCGGTGCCTTTGTTCTTACCTAAATAAACACGATCTCGAGGAAAAGCAAACGCTCGATAATTTCAGTTTTAGATATGTACAGATGGATATGAAATCATATTTGGTTGTAGAACATTTTAACACAGGTTCGCAATGCAAAGTTTGTCCTTGCACGGATTATTGACTTTATGGAGCCAAGCGTGCAATGACCTGCACTCATTGAAGTTCTAACACCATGTAAGTAATTTTTGGCGGTTTTGACATTTTGATTTGTGATGCCTTTTGCTAGAAGACGCGTTGTTTCAGCCAATCACAGAAACAAGCAACATCTCTATCTAATATGAAGTGAACACAAATTATAAAATGGTATTGTACCGTTACATGATATAATTATGCAGTTTTTTCAATCTCCTGTAAAGTTGCTATTTTTGACTTACGTGGTGTTAGTCGCTCATGCGTTTCAAACAACATTTTCCAATACAAGTGAAATAATTATTGTACTTTAAAGCATGACGTTGACTATGGTAACAAGCCCGTAGAAATGGTTTTATCAAGTGCAGAAATAAATCTTTTAAGCTGCAGTTACGACACAAAATTATTTTTCCAGAAGCAGCTAGCCATTCTTTGTTGAATGAAACCCTCATTTCAAAATGGTGTACCTACCTACCTAATTACTCCTATTGTTTTCTGTTCCATCCCTGCTCTCTAAATTACTTTGTAGGCTCAAAGTGTCCGTTGAACGAAACATTTATGATTGAATTCGGCCCGTTCAGGTGTTCGCGTATAAATCGTGGCGGCAAACAAATCAGTGATAGGTGTGTACCACTGAATACAAACATGCCACACTCGTGCGTAAACGGAAAACTTGGAGTTGTGTAAATACAACCGAATCACGGTTTTAGGACAAATCTTCTAAAATACGAAAAGAAAATCGTATTTATCTGACGGATTGGTGGTTGACATTTCTGCAATGTCAAAATTCGATGATACCATCGTAAATATTACGGGATCTTATAAGAATTGGATCGGCGACTTTGACGTACTTTTCTTACTGCCTTCTCCCATTTCCATTTTTTTAGGCTTTGCCATCTTTGTCTTTCATTACATTTTACGTGTATGGTGATTCCAAAATAATTTATAATTTATTGCACCAATGAATTTAAACTTATATATGTCGCAGTCTTCAGATGCCCTAGCACGAGCGCACACGTAACATAAATACGTCGATTTTTGAATCGAAAATACAATAGTTATCCCATAGCATTTTAGTTAAATGGTTTGCAACAAGCACTACCAGTATCATCATCAGTACCATAGATCGAATCTTAAAATCATGAAAATATTTTATACGAAACGGTTATTTTTAATTTTAAATCGACTTATTTACGTAACGTTTACACCGTGTGCTTGTGCAAGCCCCAGATTAGTGAGCGGTGTATGCATTTTGCTAAGTAATAACATATTTTTCGCCCTTAACATAATTAATAAGCTATCATAGAAATGCCTTCAGAAACATCCTCCTTGTATTACGTTCTATTAACCAGCATACAGCAGATTAAGTGTTTTTTTTCCTTTTGCTTTGATGTGGCTAATAGACCGAGCTTTTTATTTGTACAACCCGCTCTGTGGTCATCTTGGTAACTTACGTTGGTTTTCTTATCGCGTCTTATTATTATTAAGTTTGTTTAAGGAAAGTTTTGAATAAACAAATACTATATAATAAATAATAATAAACCTGGTAAAAAATCTCCATATTATTGAAATATCTTCGCTGCGGACATTATTCTTTGCCCTAAAGCAAACGTAGGTCCAAAATGCGACTAAAGCAACAATTTTCCGATGTCAGTAGAAATGACAAG
Source organism: Noctua fimbriata (assembly GCA_905163415.1). Taxonomy (NCBI): domain Eukaryota; kingdom Metazoa; phylum Arthropoda; class Insecta; order Lepidoptera; family Noctuidae; genus Noctua; species Noctua fimbriata. The sequence goes on along the minus strand of LR990922.1, from coordinate 12,024,742 downwards.
TTACCGTAAATGCGGCTACAGTCGACATTAAAATGTTATTTCACGTGGCACGAGCTGGGGACGCCCGATAATGACAAGTTAAACTTATCATGGCTGCTGATAGTTTTTGAAATCACTGGTAATTATTGCTTACATTCGTGTGTGATGTCATTCGAGCAAAAACGGTGTGAATTTATAGTTCCCGTGTGGCGACTTTATGAAATTGTCCATTTTTTAGTTTTGTTTTATTCCCTATTTTTACTCTAGAGGCGCTACCAGCGAAAACACTCCATCCATTTTTATAACCTATGGCGTGCGAAGCCCGGAAAACGGTTAACTTTTGTTTTTGTTGGATTTTTGCACTTTTGAATAAAGCCCTTGTTCATTGAAGTAGAGCTGTCTACTAGTTAGATTCTTCTCTGAAAATTCCTGGAAATTATTATAATAACACCCCACTAGCTGATGCAGCTGTTGAAAAAATTAAAACACAACATGAATTTTCCATAGTTTCAGATGTGTTTCATTATAAGACCTTTCAGTACCTACTTTCGTTTATTTGCAACGCAAGTAAGTGTTTTGTTTGCAGTTTTCTGCTCCCAGTAATGATCTCAAGCAATTTAATTTCTAACTTGAAACCTATTCAGCATTATAATGAATTCCTCTTATTACTAATAGTCTTATTACCTTTATTATATCGAGAACAGTTGAGTGGCGGGCTTAGGGCACTCGTTCATGAATATTACCTTCAGAATTTAATATCTGGCGGGCAGCCCGCGTGCCGGTTCAACGGGAAATACTCCAGACTGCACTATGCAATATACCTACGTCTGTACGAGTATTTGATACTTTGACATAATTCAATTTTCACATTGATTCACCAGGGTTTCATAATAATGTAGGTCTGGTGTATATCTATATATTAGCTTGGGGCAAACTAACTAGGGAAGTGAAAAAGATTGAACCAGGAATTGTTAACGATGTGAGTATAAATACCTCAAAAATACTTCATGTTCCAGAAACGTGCATGATACGGTTTAATTGTAGACTGAGTTCCGTTCGTGTCCTTGTCTCTTTTTGTTCTTTTGTGCGCACTTAATATAATTATTGATGGTGAATAAGTCAATAAAGCCTATAGCTGTGACATTACAGATCGTTTTGATAAATAACTCAATCAAAACATATCTTCGCACGATCTAAATCTCCCTTAAAAATAGTCAATGTTGTGTTTTCTCCCCAGTCGGCAAGTTATAGCGCCGTACGGATTCCGTATTGCGCCACAATCAGCATAATGCTACGGATAGCCGACGACGGCGACGTGACAAAACGCTCAATGTCTCAATATGCACTCGTTATCTCCCGCCGAACATACATAAACCATAGAAGCTGTACATTGAGTGGTAGCACCTTTAAGACTGCATACGTGGAGAGATAAATCTGAACTGAAGAACCAAATTTTTTGCGTGTCAAAAGCAATTGAAGGGCGATGCGAAGGGCGAGCGTTTTGGAGGACAATTGTATGTAATTGTCGTTCAAAAAGTGCTAATTTTTAGCCTAATTTGAAGACAAGACTTGTGATTTTTTAATCTAATTGGATTTGGTGGCCAGTTTGGCACCTTCAATAGCTTCCATTAGATGAACCTGAATTGAGCAAATCTGTTTGACCGGATGCGTGCACTCCTGAACGGATTAGACTGATTAGTTTCAAAGATTGGCTTCGTACACCCTTGATTTGCTTTAACTCCATATTACATAGGACCAAAACATGGCTGGCGAAACTTGGGTGTATTTTACGTACCTACTACTCAACAATGCCTTTCGGGAAAAACTGGTGTAATGTTATATGCTTCTTATAAGTAAGCATTTTCAGCCATCGTTGAAGGCGATTGAACTTGAAGTCGTAACAGCCACATACAATTTTTTTCAAATAAAAAAAAAATTGGTACTTTTTATCCAAATGAATAAAATTATTTTGACTGGTTTTCTCATCTCTATCAAAATAAATAAAAGTCAAGGCTATCTAGATTATTAGAAGCACTCTTCAATTTGCAAGGAAAATTAAAGAGTAAGATACCATTTCGCCCTTTTAGATTTGAAACGATAAGCCTACCGAGGGTAGAACGTGGTATGTATTATGTAAACGGTATTCATAAGATTTCCTCATGATAACTAAGGTATGTTGTGATTATGTAAATTGGTAGAGGTTTTGTTTTCTAAATCTATTTTTTTTGGTGTAATTTCTGATCAAGTTAATTCTTAAGGATGATTTCTACCAAACAGCTCGCATCACATCGGATCGGAAAGCATACGAACGGATGCGGCGATAACCGATCGCATCCGGCAGGTTGTCGACGCATATGATCGGCTCTATACCGTCGCTTGTCCGTTTCTATACCAAGTCAAATAGTTTCTCCCGTGTTGACAGCCGAAAGGATCCGGTCGGATAAGACGACAAGCGAGCGGAGCTGATCGTGCGTCACAGCATACTTTCGGCTACGATCGTGTATCGCCGGAGATGCCCGCGGTCAAGCTGCTGTGCGCGGCTTGATAATATAGATTTAAAAAACTGTGTACATGATTTAATATCGTTTAAAGATTGTAAAATCCGTTCCCAAGCGATGCGATGCGACCCGTTTAGTGGAAATCATTCTTTCAGGGGGAATCTCTAGGGTAGCCCGCCAAATTTTCTTACGTTTTTGCAATTTGAAGGTCAAATTCAGGCTGTCTGTTGATATATATATCAATACCACCCACTAAGTTCCTTTAATCCCATTTAATAATTCTTTATTAAAAAAATGATTCAGTGAGATTAAATCGCATAAAATTGAATCGAAATCTAAGAAAGCTCGTTGTGTCTTGAGAGAAATATTTCTGTTAGACTACTACTTGGGTAAGCCTGCGACCTCCCATTGTTGGGCAAAGGCCTCTCTCCATGACTTCCAGTTCTTTCTATCCAGGGCCAATGTGGACTGGTCTTAGTGGTCGTTGGTTAAGTCCCACAGCTCATCGGGCATTAGGGTTATTAGACAAAAAGCTAATTTAAATATAAAGGCAATAAAACAATAAATATGCAGACAGTTCAACTACTTTTCAACCATGTTTTGCTGAGTCATGAAGTCTTTGTTGTCTGAGTGTGTCTTTTATTTAAAAAGTTACAATGCAAGCAATACGTAGTGTAAAGCTGACACCCTAACAGTAGATAGGTACTTATTTATTTCTTGCTTGCAAACCAAACTCTTATGTTAACTCTTCGCGAAACACGTCTCGTGACTTGTGCTCGTGAGAACAAAGCTTTGCACAAGATCTTTAACTGAACAATTATTCGGAGTTAGAAATTACTACTACTATGCCCGCTAATAGCTGTGGCCCGCGGTTTTTCTTGCTCGGTTTATAAAGTTCGTAGCGTGGTGTTAAATAGTCTAAAACCCTGCTCAAGAATTGAACTATCAATGCAAAAGATTTTTTGAAATACGAAGGTGTTTCCAGTCAATAGCGCGTTCAAACAAAAAAACAAACTTTTCAGCTTTGTGGTTAATTAAGTACGTTATATTATTTACGAACTACAAATAGATCTAAAATAATAATAAAAAATAAAGACTAAAAGTAAGTACCTACCTACTTATACACAAGAGACCTCCACATCGCTATCATCCGGGAACGTGCCAAGAAGACTGACAGCGATGTCACAGTACATCAGCTTAATTAAGAATAATAAGAATAAGAATAATTTATTTAAAAAGTATTACAAAAAGTGCACATTTAGGCGCTGTAGGATTATTTCTCATACAATAACAATTAGTACTTATAAGTAAACTATAACTAAAATATATTTAACAGTTGCAAGTTATAATAGTCCAATTCAGATGTCAGCGACCTGCCCGATCTAGGTTTATTTAAACCTGTGTTTCAGGTCATCACTTTACGTAGCGCAATTTAATTAGGACAGTAAAATTACAAGATTAAATTAATCTGTTACACAACTAAAACTAAAATCAAATAGGTACAAAGAAAACCACTAAAACTAGCTTAAGTAAATATGTACAAAAACATAATCAAACCACAACTTCTAGAAGTTTTTCTGTGTCTGTGTAATTAAGTATCGCTAAATAATCCGACATTACAAAACAACTTTTTTTTATAACTTAAACTATAGAAGTTTAGTATCTTGTTAAGTCTATTGTAGAGAAAAGGTCCTAAAAACACATAAAATCGATTCGCAAACGCATGTCTAGTTTGAGGTTTTGTGCAAACTAGGTCCTTCCTTCTCCTATCGGAAAGAACTGGGTGATAGGGAAGTGTAGAGTGCTGGTGTAGTATTATGTGCAGAATAAATAATTGCCGTACTGTAAGTACATTACATGCTTTGTAGAGCTGGTGTGTAGGGAATCTAAATTTAAAAATTACATTAGTATAGATACGATTTAAGACAAGTGCAAACCACACACATACAGCTAAACAACCAATGACTCTTTCAACTGTTATCACATAAACTAAACAGACACAAATGTCCCCGTACGTGTCCTCGATCATCGGTGATTGATCGTGCGAGGACAGTTGGGAAACCGCGCTGTCACGTGATGACAGCGCTGTCGAGCGCTGTCAGCCCGCGTCTCGCTGAGTTGTCCGGTCCAGCGGCTACAATGCCTGGTCAGTACAATGTTGATACTAATATGACATATCAATGTGGATACTGTAGGATATCTACTAAAATTGTGTAGGTGTATTAAACTGGACTGTAACTAAGAAATGTGACCGTGTTTGAATATCTTTAAAAGAAAAGTACCTACACACGTAATGTATTTCGTTTTTACGGTTTTGTACCCGAAAGGTAATTAACCAACGGGACCCTAATACTAAGCCTTCGCTGTCCGTCCGTCCGACTGTCGCAGCGAGCTGTATCTCATGATCCGGAATAGGTAGGCAGTTGAAATTTTCACAGAACGTGTATTTTTGTTGCCGCTAGAACAAAAAAATATAAAAATAAATTAAAAGGGGCTCCCCTGCTACGATCGACGGTCATAAATTCAATTGGCGTAAGGGACATTTGACAAAAAAAATATTATTACACCATCGTACTTGATTTTTTCTCCTCTATCTTTCTGCATTCTTAAAATTCTTGTAGCTCTACAAATAATTCCTTTACACCCCTGAAATTTTGGTACATAAAACGCTGCATTTTGCTTTAAAGGACACTAATTTAAAAAATATTTCAAACATTTGAGACGTAAGTACTAAAAAGAAAAAAGAAAATTGTTTTAAGGTTTACGAAGTTACCGTTTTGTCCCATACGACATATGACTCAAAATAAAAAGCCCCTTACGCCAAATCGAAGTAACAATCTTGTCCGTTACGCATCATTACATCGTATTGTTTGTCCTCTATGTAGTTTGCTAATTTTTGTTTGAGTAATATTTTACCTATTTAAAACAAATAGGTAACACTTACGTTAAAATCAAAGAAAGTTTTATTCTTTATTGTATTTTTATCTAAAACGATTTTTTTTTCTTCTAAGACATAACAATAAAGCGAGCAATTATCACTCGTAAGTATTTATCAAAATACGCGTGACGGGCGGTTTGTTTTAGATGCCAATAGATCGAATTAATTGATTTAATCTAACAAGTTTCTGATGTAATCGATGTTGCATTTCTGCCTTACTAGAAATATAAAAATTCATAAATCAGACTGCATTGTCTACAAATTTCCATAAATATCGAAGTTGTTCAGCTTAATTACCTTCTTCCGGGGCATACTTATATGCCCGTTGATTCGGTTCACGCTGTCATTGAGAATGAAGGGAAAAAAGTGATCGTATGGAGTCCTGATCAATGGCCAATTTTTATAGAATCAGCGCGAAAGAGACCAAAACCATATGATGTCAACGTAATTGACCACACTAAATTTATTAATTGGAATACCATTACTGAAGAAAAATTCACTAAAAATACACTGAAGGAAATAAAGATGAGAGATATTCGAGTAGTTACTTTAAGAAAGAAAGATTTGAAGAAAATCGAAGTAAAGTATTCTATGAAAGATGACGTGGAAACATTATTCGACACAGCTGTTTCAAAAGACAATTGGAATAGGGAAAGGAAGAGGAAAAGGAAAAAGAGGTAGAGATGAGAAGACCAGACCAGGATCGCAGAGGTCAAGCAAAACCGTATTTGATTTGACCCGACTTTATGAAAACCGTTTGTGTATTTCAAAAGCCAAATCGATTGATTTAAAACGGTTATGTGAAAAAAATATAATTCCCCGGAGATTCCACGACGTATATTTCTATCTTCCAGTAGCAGACGACGTAAAGATGTTCTGCCAGACACAGATAAAGATGACAGTGAAATTGATTAATTTAAGTAAATCTTATTATTATATCTTTATTATTGGTTTTCTAGTATTAACTTGTCTTTTAAAACGAGCTTAAGAATGTAATTTCTCGTTATTTGATTTACTTTAAGGGGCTCCCCGGATTTTCGGCGTGCACAATAGCGCGTGATGTTGTGTTGATAATGTGGTGTTGATCTCAAAATGATTAAAACTAGAAAGTTATTGTTTTTGTTCTTAATAAAAGTTGATTCCATAATAATGGCGGCATTTTCAATTATCCTATTCATTTTTTACTTCAAAATAGGTAACACAAAGTAAAATATAGCTTTAAAGACTTTCCGATCTGCTACATTTACATCCCTTTTGGGGTGTTTCTATTTGGGTACATGTTACTTACGGCATATTTTTCATAAGACTTTATAGTATTATAGTCACTTACGACATCTTACGACCAAACTGACAAAAACTATGTATGGGTGTAAGGGACAAGTTCTCATATTAAAGCAAGAGTAAAGGACACTATCTCCGAAACTATTAAATAAAAGTTATTTTGAGTATTACCAGTCAAAAGAGAGCTTTATTTCAAGTTCTTTTGCCAAAGACATCATGAAAATTGCTTTAAAAATGAAAAAGTTATGGTAGATAATGCATACTTTTTTTGTTTTTTGCTCGTACTGAAAACCTGTACTTTGTCCCTTACGCCAATTGAATTTATGACCGTCGCGATGGTAAGGAACTCTTCATGCGCGAGTCCGACTCGCACTTGGCCGGTTTTAAACGTAACGTAGCTTACGTTACGTTTAAAACCGGCCAGTGCGAACGATTTTTTAGTCCAAAATAAAACTATTCTAAAACATTTCTGTCGCCAAGCAAAACTAATATCATCCACATATATGAATAAAGTCTTCAAACTAAGTAAATTTTATTTAAGAAACAAGATTTTTCAGTTTTAAAAATCGTTCGGTATTTTATAATTATTTACGAACGTTTACTCCGCGCCATCGTGCTAAGTCCACTGGTCTCGGGTTGTTCTAAAGTACGTTACCGTCACTTTAACATCATCATCATCTGCCTAGCTTTTTCCCAACTATGTTTGGGTCGGCTTCCAGTCTAACCGGATGCAGCTGAATATTTTACATGGAGCGACTGCCTATCTGACCTCCGCAACACAGTTAGTACTAGGTAATTCTTTAACATTACATCTATTTATTATGTAACAATATAAATATGAGTTATGTAAGGTACGTTACAACAAAAACTTGGCGGGTGTTCGGTCTCCATATAGCGCTAATCTGTCATATAAAGTTATCTCAGCCCACCACTCCCGCTTTTAGGTAAATTGACTTACACGTCGGAGTACCTCTTAACTTACGACACAATTTAGTATTCCTGTCTTCCTACGTATACAATAAAAGGTACAGATTTATAACCGTCACGGTTTAATTCCCTAAAGGTGTAGGCAGAGGTTTAGTCTTACAGTTAACCGACTACGGTATTTCGTCCCAAAGGGGGAAAATTCCGGGTACAATTCTAAAGTTAGGGTTTGCCCTCAGTAGGTTACGATACCACGTTGCGTGTCGTATACTTAGGTATTCTTGTTTTTGATACATTTGATTTAATTTCAGCGACTTTTTGATATTTCCAGAACGTAACTTGTGCTGAAAGAATTGAAATAAATTAAACTTAATCAAGCTTTTAATTAAATGAAATAAGAAATTTAGGTTCATCTATCAATATTCAATGAGTATATAAAGTTTCCTGTCCATTCTATTAACCTTTGAGAAGTTCTCTTGGGAGGAAGCGATCCTGGCTGCAAAATCAAGTTATGGCTGTCATAAAAATGTATTGTATTAACCACAACCAAAGGTGTGTGCAAAATTTTAGCCCAATCGGTTGGGAGGTACTGGTTTGAAGTTCAGTTGCAAGATTTGACCAATATGTACCAACTAACAAACAAAGGGCTTGGTGTGGACAAATGACAGTCACTTTTAAAGCCTTTCGCATTCCTTCAACGACTTTCAACAAGATTGATAAAAGCCTTTTAAAAGGAGCTTAAGTCAATCGAACACATTTTAGACTTTACCATTAGCGTAATAGTTGATATCATCCACTTTGGCCATTATAGGGCCACATACATCCAACATGACCAAACCCATTGCTCATAAGATGGTCTAAATACTTTTGTAACATACAAATTCAAAATATATTAAAGTAGGTTACACGTGGAACATAAAATAAATTTATATCATTTAGTATTTCGTGTTTCTGACAAAAGTAAAATTAAACTCTTTGATTTAGGCTTAGGAATGTACAAAGTATTTTTCGGAGTCGCAAAACGATTAGGATATAAAACAAATACGTTTCCACTTATTAATAAAATTAAGGTTATAAAGGTATAATATTGCTCCTACATAATGTGATAAATAACAAAGGTAACGTTTTTTTGTATGTATTTTCGTTTGTCATGCTATACTCAAGACACAATTTCATCTGTTTATTGACAAGTTTAAAACTATGTGTTGATCTACGTACTTATTCATTGACTTTGATATGTGTGGATTTTAAGAAAAAAAAATCAACAAGGATAACATAAAATTATAATATTCGTAAATAGCATTTAGATACCGTGTCAAATAAAACAATGACTTAACTTAGATAACTTTAAACTAGGTACCCATTTTATGACGACTATGTGACAGCCCGCGTCAAACAGCACGAGTATCTTAACATATTCGCTGTATCGCAAGACCTCCAACCACGTGTGGTTTACGAGGTGACGGAAACGTCCGCAACGGTTTTAATAAAAACCGCTTTCGCGCTGTCTAGCCGGCAAGCGGCGGTTCGATGAAATATGACGCCGGTATAATAGGTGTGCGGATAGGGACGTAAAAGTTTCATGACGGCCACGCTCCCTCAATATCCGGCCGGGGTACGTGGGATGTACGGGCGTCGAGCTGCGCTGAGCTACACTATTCGCGCGGACTCCAAACTCGCACGCGATTAACTCAATTTTATGTTACACTAGTGATCGCACGTCACTTCGGGGCACTTTTTTAAAAAACGTTTTCCTTGACTTCGTTATGGCGGTCTCGTTGACGACACTGTGTGAGTCTGAGGTGTTAAATGGTTTTAACTTTTCCACGAAAAGTTTAGTCTGTGTATCGTCTTTCGCTTGAAAATCGAGAGAGAGCAGGTGTGGGTGCCCCACCACTAATATTATTACCCAGAAAAGATGATAACAGCAAAAATAAGAGAAGAAATGGGATGATAACTCGAATACGTGCGTCTACTTTTATTTTCTAAATCTGTTCCTGCTCTTGTGTGAACTGGTGACTAAAATGTTAAAAACAGCTACAATCAAATGAAAAATTTGCAATAAAATAACATAAAAGTTGATGAATACACATTTTGCAGTTACAACTAATTCGTGCCAAAGTTCATCAAATGAGCGAGATTTCACTTCAAACTTTTAAATACTATTGCTTGTCTTCACTTCAATACACACAGATGTGAAACACCCCCCGGTGTATAATAAAACCCTAACGTGTGTAATGCTCTGCGAATGGCGATAGGTGTCATGTCCTGTGAGAATATACGTCTATGTCAAGCGGGTGCCGCGGTTGACATTCGATTAAGTATAGTCTTAGTGAAGGGATATCGACTCAAATATACACGCATGTGTTTGTGAGGTAATTATTTATACAAGTGCTTTTATGCATGTCTATTTATGGCTTGCAAACAATTTTGATGCAACGTTGATAGAAAAAAAAAAAAGAAGGAAAAGAGGGAGAGGAAGGAGGAGGAAGGAGGGTGGAGGTGGGGGAGGTGGTGGTTAGAATAAAATTTTAAATAGAGTAATTATTTTTACGTTATCCCATCATAAACGATTACCAATATTCGATGATCACAACGCTTTGTAAAACAGCCCACAAGCCACTATGTCCTTATCCATGACTCTAGAGCCCACATGTTTATGTACAAAAAGATAATGAAATTTTCCTAAGTCCTACATCAATGTCACCTGAAGCTACTGCGCTACCAACACCGAAGATATTTCAAAAGATAGTGGAAAATAATGACATAATATCCCGATAAAAATTGAGCGGGAAGTGAAAACTTTTTATGGGATTTTCTCATGGCACATTTGCGACGGGCGCTCTCTTGAAATATGACAAGAGTAACAGGTGTAAGTGCCGTGGACCGAGTGATACCTACCTGCTTTTTGTCCGCCTACCTTTGTCAGAGTACGGCTGATTAAAGATGTCACATGTGACATTTTTGGCCCCGTTTTGTTTTATAGCTGGCCGGTCAGCGACCCGTAGGCGGCCATTTTATATTATGCCATTTTTCAGCTTCAATAGTGAGTGAGTTATAAAAGAGGCTTTTTTATTGTTATCTTTTCGTTAAATGTATTTCTAGGAATTCCCCATTAAGACAAATTGCATCAGTTTACATGCAGATAGGCGTGTGTACATTTAGTATATCCATCCATCTCGTAGGTGTCTGGCAGGTAAATTGGCAACCAACTGTCAGCGCTTTGGCGGCAGGCAACTATTATTCAGGTCTTAGCAATTGGTACTAAGCCGTCAGTCAGGCGCACCGCTCCTGCGGCAACCAGTTTGTCTGCGGGGAGCAATGGCAGACGACACATGTTCCGCAACATAATGTATATTCGATCGCACAGTTTCGCCTAATTACGTGTATTGCCAATTCCCAAATGTATCGAATATCGGCTATGGACTACCTTAATACGACATTAATTGCTTGCTGATAATATACGCGGCGGAAAATATACCTTTTCAAATACGCAGTTCAATGTTTCCAACTGAGCTAGAGGGTACAATATAAATACGAAGGTAAATGGTGCAAGTTCTCCGGTATATAAGCTTCATTTAGCACGACACGGGTGGCAGAGGGGCTGAAGTGAACTAGAAAAAAGGTGATTATATATTGCTCAGGTCACATTAGCCAGCCACGAGGTTCTTGTATTATAAAAATGTACCTTATATTTTTTACTGAACTAAGAATTACACAAGCGGATAGAATTTTATTGGACTTAGTAAATCGAGTTACTGTAAAATTACGGTGTGTTAGTTTTGCGTCGCGTAGCAATTTGCTACGCCGTAGCTCTCTACGGCGTAGCAAGTTGCTTGTGGCAGTTTAATAATAAATTAATATAAGTTATAGAATCAGGAGTTACTTTACAGAAATCCATGACATTAAATGTTATTCAAAATATGTAGGTTAAAATATAGGTAAGGCTCGACTATAGGTTTGGGTGCAAAAGCAATAATAATTAGCATGCCATCATGCTAATTATTATTGCTTTTCCTGCATGTGCATATTTTTGCGGGCGGGAGGGCAATGCTGCCTGATGATGTCCTGTATCCAGGCCAGGATCTTTTTCCCGGAATTAAAACTACATATTTTGTATAACATTCAATAATGAACATATCCAAAATAGAGAACATTTTGAAAAATTTCAGTTTTTTCAAGCAAGTAGTTGACATGTTTTTTTTTTTTTTAATAACCAAGGCTATATATATATATGTCCCACTGCTGGGCAAAGGACTCCCCCATAACCTTCCAGGTACTCTTCTCCTGATGTTTGTTAGTTACATTTAATTTTAGGTGCATATCCATCCCCTTTACCATCTATCATATGAGTTTACTTAGGTATAGAGTAAGTAGCTCCGTGGTTACGTGCCAGTACTAAGGCGCTTCATCAATCTCAATGTAGAGCGATGAGCTAATGTTTGTTGAGGGCTCCCAATACCTTAATCCGTCAATACTGATACCTACATCAAGTTTTGGCACTGGTTATTGTTCGCCCCATACATCATGATAAATGATGAAATTTATGAAGGTACCTCACATAATATTTTTGTAATGAAAGCAGCACGGATGGTTCATAATAAATATAGTAATATTTAATACTAGCACTTCGCCCGCGACTTCTTTCGCAAAAATTGTGATAGCTCGGCTAATATGCATGATATAAATATAATTTATAACCTATATAAAAAAAAAAACAAAAATACAAAAAACCCACAAATCTTTCAATCAGTGAAAAAAAAATTAGGATTGAATCATTAATTCCGGAGATTATCCCCTACATGCAAACTTACAAACAAATTTTATCTTTTTATTTTATTAAGTATAGATGTTGCAATAAAAACGACCACTGTTCTTTGTAGAAAGAAGAAAAAGAATGTCCAGTGACAACATCTAGGAAGCTTCCAGGAAATTTAAGTCAATTTAAACAAAGCCTCATTTAAACGAGAAAAGAACGACAGGAAATATTGGAAACAGCGAATGAAGCCGCGGGCAAACGACGGTTTATTACAACACAAATAATTAGTTTGATGTTGCACAGCCTTTGATGACCCTTGTATATGGCTATATTTTCAATAGCGGGATAACCAATTTTGATACTTTTTTCTCCTTTTCAACGACAAATTTATTGTACCAGGAACGAACATTATTGCCAGGACCATGTTTCTATTTTGCCGTAATATGTCAACGGAACTGTAGGTAGAAGAGGAGTGTCCTATTTAATTTATTGTGCAGGAAAAAGGATCACTCCTGGCACAGCGACAAGAATTTGACCTATTACCAACCCGGTTCGGTAATGCCGTGAATTTGGACGGCGCGCGGGGTGTAAGTTATGAGAGATGCCTATTTTTAGATTGGCACCGAGGCATTTTTGGGGACTATATTTTTTAAGGCTAATATGACAGAAGCCTATGGTTTAATAAATCCAAATTTTTATCAATGAAGTTTAAATTAAACAAATATTGTCGATATCAATAATGTTTAAACTATAAAAACATTGTCGATGGGAAATCGGAACTACGATTCTTACCAGTTCTTACTGTGAACAATAATTTTTAAAATGCCATTTACTTATCGTGCCAGGAAGAGAAAAAAAACAAACTAGGAGAAATATTCTCAAAATATGAAACAATATTCTACCAGATGAATAAGTACCTATTCCAGCTATAGTTACCATGTGCGTATGTGATAATATTCCTCGAATCAAACGCATATTGAATTTGATATTAATAAATTAATGTCAGCTGCAGTGGTGGTGCACACACACAATTCTCGGTATTGGGCGCTGTGAAAGGGATCATTATTCTAGATCACTGGTCACAGGGAGATTGGGAGATGTGTGTCGGGCACAACAAAGTGCCTGCTTCCAGGTATCACATAATACCATCCACGCTTTATGATGAAGGTTTTAGTGCTATATGTGTAACGTGTATTGAAGGAATATACAATATCATGTGCCAACCTCCGGGTTGGGATGTTACATTTAAATAGAGTTTTACGAAGTTCGTTGAAAATCATACTAAGTTATTTCAGTACTTATAAACTCAATGGATATAGTTTTAATTAAATTAACTGTTTTTTCTTTTTAATTTCGAATGTTAATGTCTCGACCGTATAACCGTATATTAGAGAAAGTTACAGAAAACTTGAAAGGGAATCTACTGTCTTGGTATGTGATGAGGAGGCACGAATCGCATATGACTAAAAGAGTGATGTATACATCACTCTTTATATATATATGTTGATGAATGGAAAGGGAAAGACCAAGGAAACAATGTATGGATTGTGTGAGGAATGATATGAAAGAAAAAGGTGTAAATGATTGCGTGGCTGTGTTTGTTTATATAAGACGTTTGACATGTCAACATCAGCTCCGTGATTTCTTGTGTATAAAAATAGTAAAAGTATATTTTTGCTTTGTGAAAATTGTTTAAAGTTAGCACTAGAAGCTAAGTCGCATGGACGATTATAATCGAAATGTGCATACAGTCATAAAAGTGAAAAAAACTCAGTGATCAAATTTGAGTTATAATTCTGAACTTTGAACTTCCATTATCTTTAAGTAATTACTAAGTGCTGGACTATTAGAACCACCAAAACAAACCATTGCAAAAAGTGTTATGTTATGAAGAAACTAAAAAATGTAAAAAAACAAAATAAAGGTTGTGTGTCAGATCACACATCACAAATACTTAAACTACCTATTAATAAAACATGTCGCTTATAATTTTAGAAAACCGTTAAGAAAGACTACTCCAGAGAGAACCTTGAAAAAATTAAATCGTGCATACAAAATTTATCTTTCAAAGAAGTATATGAAAGTAATGAATGAAATGAAAAGTAATGATGTTAATGTAGCCTATAATAAATTACATGATCTTTTCTCTTTATTTTATCATCTTTGTTTTCCAGATAAAATAATAAAAATAAACAGTAATAAAAAAGTTAAATTGATATCTCGTGGCATAAAAACCTGTAGTAGAAAACAAAGACGGTTGTCATGTGTTCACAGACTACAACCTACAGATAAAACAAGAACTGATTACAAAAAATACACTGCACGATATACAAAAATTGTTAGATTAACACAGAAAGCGCAAAATGACTACTTCATTAGAAACTCGCAAAACAAATCTAAAGCTACGTGGCAGATAGTTAATAGATCTAAAAAAAACCTGCACAAAGAACAAATACTGACAATAAAAAAAGAGAATCTGACTTACACAAACCCGAATGACATAATAAATGTATTTAATGATTATTTTATAGATGACATTAAAAATAATATTTAAAACGACATTGAATTAAATAGTAAGCTAGGTAATTTGACAACGAAATCAATGTTTATACAACCTGTTCTAGAATCGGATAATATTTTAGCCACTAAGATGTTGAAAAATACAAGTACAGTAGGGTTTGACGGTTCATCCACAACAGTTATTAAATTTGTGATTGAGCTCATAGCACCTGTGCTAGCACAAATTATAAACATCAGTATTACCGATCCAATGGCACGTATCCAGAAAACTTGAAAAAAGTTATATTAAACGCGCTTCACAAAAAGGAACATAAAACGGATATGAAAAATACCGTCCCATAGCTAAAATAGCAGTTTTTTTTCCAAAATCTTTGAAAAAGTTAATATAAGTCTAATCGTTAATAAGTCGATATAACAATTTTTATTTCCGAAAAAAAAAAACAATTACTATGGCTATTTTTGATCTCATAGATAGTGTTATGTCTGCAGTTGACAAAAAGACCCATCTGCGCTATTTATACGGACATGACCAAAGCTTTTGACTATGTAGATCACAAAAATCTTTTAGATTAATTAAATAGCTATGGCATTAGGAGGGAACATTTTAAAACTATTAGACTATTATTATATGTATCTAACACATTGCAATGTACTGAAATCACAAGAGTATGCTCAAAAATAAAAATAGAACGAAGATATCTGTCTAAATTCATAACTATAAAATATGGAGTGCCTCAAGGTAGCGTGCTCGGGCCTCCTTTATTTCTCATTTACATAAATGATTTGCCAAAAGAGACTCAAAACAAATGATTTTATTTGCAGATGACAGTACTGCCATAATAAAATGCAAGAATGTAAATACTTATCAATTTGACATTAATAATACACTTACTGACATAATTAATTGGCTTAATATAAATAATTTGTTAATTAACCTGAAAAAACAAAGTAATGCAGTTCCACTAAAGAACTGAAACACAAAAAAAAATCCGTCCATTACAATAATAATGAAATAGAAGAAGTAAAAGTAACTGTATTTTTGGTTATGTATATTGACAACCACCTTAATTGGAAAGCACATATAGAACAACTAAGTAAAAAAATAAATAAATCTGCCTATGCGCTTTTACAATTGGTAAAAAAAGTTAATACAGACGCCTTACGCTTAGAAAGAGACTAGACGCTTCAATTCTGCGATACGGAGTTATTTTTTGGGGCAACTCTTCGGATAAAGAGTTGATATTTAAATCACAGAAAAGATGTCTAAGAACCATGTGTTGTCTGAAAACAGATGATAGCTGTGCACCTTACTTTATATCTCTTAAAATACTTACACTACCGGCAATATACATATTAGAAACAGGTATTTTCGTCAAAACGAATCCGAACCTTTTTCAACAAAATACAATGGTACGAGATGTTCCAATTCGTAGTCAGTACAGAAATTGTTTGTGTAATCATATATGTAGAACTGCATTAGCAATAAAGAGTGTTTTGGAAAAGGCTCCACGTATTTACAATAAGATTTCAGACGCCATAAAAAAACTAAATGTCACACATGTAAAAAAACGAATGAAATCATTGCTAATCGATAAATGTTATTACACTATTGACGAATACTTAAATGACGAATTAATTTAGGAATACTATTATTTAAAATTGCAAATTTGTACGCCTCTTGGCATAACATAGCGCCCTGTTTAACTAACCTAAGATCTGTATTAATTCTATACCTATGTTAACAAATAAAGAAATGATTGATTGATTGATAAGATTGTTTAATTAGGAAGTTTTAAGTTAGGAATTTCCTTTAATGTTAGCAGTGTTTGTGATGAATAAATAAATACTGCTTTAAGCTTTCACGGTTTCAAACTAAACTTTACTGACACTTACGTGATATCTTCCGTGATTGTTCATTATTTTGAGCTCAAAATAATCAATAATCACGGAAGATATCCCGTAAGTGGCAGTATAAGTTTAATAACTAAAAAAACGTGTTGCGCCCCAAGTAACATGGGACAAGGGCAGAAAAATAATGTGAATGTCTCGCGACTTTTTTGAAGTGTTATTTTAGTTGCAGTGACAAAAAATAAAAAGAGAATATCAGTAATCTAGATCACTGATTACAGGGAGATTGGGTGTTGTGCGTCAGGCACACCAAAGTGCCTGCTTCCAGTATCACATAATATAATCCACGCTTTATCAAGAAGAGAGTGTAGAGTGTATTGAATGGTAGATATCGAAAGGACACGATATATATTTGCACTCTGATTTGACATTTGAATTCTGGTTTAGGTTGTTACTATGCAAAATAAATGATTGATGAATTCATTGCAAATTGTACATCGTGTTGGCTGTCGGTTTACGTGGACTGATAAAATAATTTATCTATCTTCTTTATCGTGTGGTTAGTGCCTAACCTGGTGTCAGAGTTATATGCCACCCATGGGCCAATTTATCATGGTTACAAGGGTTAAAAGTTAAACCGTTTCTTTTTAAAATCATTTAAAACTACAGTGGTTAAAGCACCTGTTAATTATTATCTTATTTATGTTGATCAACCCAAGTTATATTAAAGCTTGTTCTATTAATGATTTAAAAGACCTTCAGTCCTAATTAAAACTCTGTTAATCGATAAAAAGAGGTTTTACGAAAAAGGTGTGTCAAGAGTACCCGTCGGGTACCCGTTGTAGAAGGTTAGGTTGGCATCGCTCAAGTCTTAAAATAGCCCTGAATATCGATGCAGGTGTGTCCCCAGGCTAACAATAGCTAACCCATTTCTACTTGTGGTTGTTGTCAAAGGACTTTGCAGTTTTTATATCTTACCGATTATTGTTGGATTATTTGACAAGGGACTTAAACATAACTGACGAAATCGGGTATTCCTCAAAGCGCAACTATTTATAAGCGTAAGCAACTAAGCAAAACTAAATTATTCTTCAAAGCGCAACCATTAGTTGCGCTCACAAATTATAATTAAAATATATGTTTTTCCTCAAAGCGCAACCATGATGAAAAATAGAGGGGGGGATGGATTCATTAAAAAAAATTCAAACATGGTTGCGCTTTGAGGAATACCCTACGATTGTGGGTGTAGGACGTGTAGGTACAATAGTTACATCTCTGAATAACCCTTCAGAGGTTATAGGCGTGATATTATGTTGTTCGTTAAAATTAAAACCGTAGTTTTATGAAACCTATTTCATATTTAAACTCCATGTTCATGACGTAGAGTGAAATTGGCTTAAAAAAGTAGTTTAGGTGAAAAGCTTGGCAGAAGTTTCCTGTATAAAATCCTGGCTAATTAAAATACTAACGTGGGCTTAAATAAATAAAGTTCGTTAAAGGATGGGAATAGATAAAAACAGTTTAAAAATGGAGATCTAAGGTTGTTAACTAAGGTAATCCTTTTTCCTCCAAGCAATGTATAAAAATAAAGTTGTTTTTCTTTGATGCTCTGACTTTTACGTGGGAAGAATCTAAAAAATCTCGATGAAACGGATCTTTAGGTTTAACTTTTATTATTAGATCATGTCTGTCAATTAGCTATTGGTTTTTGCTTTCGTCTTAAATGCAATAAAGTGTTTAAAGGTTAAAAAATATCTAAGTTATCTTGCTCTCTATTTCTTCGATATTGGTGATCTTATTCACAACTATACGGTCCATCGGATTTGTTCAGACATGTCCGGCTTGTGCCCTCCGACTGAGTATTGTCCGGTCTTGTCATTGGTCTTTTTTCAACTTTACGTTTTTTAGAAATTTTTAAAAGTTAATTGTCGCCTGAGATCAGTCATTTACCCATCCCAACTTAACACAGCTACCTTAGGTATCGTCTCAGTTAAACG
The DNA here is from genome assembly GCA_905163415.1 of Noctua fimbriata. Classification (NCBI taxonomy): domain Eukaryota; kingdom Metazoa; phylum Arthropoda; class Insecta; order Lepidoptera; family Noctuidae; genus Noctua; species Noctua fimbriata. The sequence goes on along the minus strand of LR990922.1, from coordinate 12,005,998 downwards.
GTAGTAAACCAAACATAATTACATTAAGTAACAAATTGCCATATATATTTGGTTAGTATACTTAGTACCCAAACAAAAGGCAAAACTAAAATGGGTTGCAATATGAGGTAAGTATATTCTCGTACTTAATATTTAGCTCTTTTTGAAGACTATAGTTGTTAGGTATTTACGTGATAAGCTGCCAGTCGATTGCTTATAAACACAAAAATGCTCTATATCCCGCGGTGGACGTGGTGAAATTAACATTTTCATTCTGACTCAACAATGAAACGACTGTTAAGAAAATTGTTGTACCTTTTCTTAAAGCTTATTTAGTTAGATATTAGTAAGAAACGTAACTTGTTCATAGCTTAAGATATAACTATGTAAAATTACGATACAAATTCTTCAAAATACTTTAAATCATAAAGTTTTTGAATAAAACGTCTTGGGATTCTTTTCTCGCCTTATTTTCTATTTCCGTAACCATGCTAGAGAGGGGATTACCTATCTTACTGAAGTAAGTGAGAAGTTAATCTCAAGACATTGAATGTTTTTATAGTAAAGCAATCTTCCACTAGATACTCTATAAAATTTCATTCAACCAGCGCAGCCGTCCATTTTACATCTCAATGTTCAGTCGTTAATATTTATTTGAAGCAGTCATCGTGAAATGAGACAATCATTTCTCGTAAAGAGTTTCCCTAAATGCTTGAGAGAATATTTTGATGTAGAAACGCCCATAAAGTTTTATTAAGGCGAGAATATGCTTTGGACAAGGCGGGAGTTGCCACAAAGGATTTTATGCCTCAAGGTTGGCACCATTGTTAGAGCGTTTCGGCGCTAAGACAGTGTCACCATCATTAAAGTGCTTTTCTAACAACGGTGTCAAAAGATGCTTACTTTTTATTTTAGAACGCGGTTCTCAGATTTATTGTGGAGAACGAAGGTTCCGCGGTAGTAAAATTTTTAATTGTACCAGGAGTGCATAGGTAGTTAAGTGATGCGATACCCGCCGGCAAAGCACTCGATTACGGAAGATTTTCTACGCCCGCGCGCCGGTAAAACGTTTTAGTGCTCCGTAAAAAAGCCTGATGTGTGGAAGATGCATAGAGAATTATGATACAGAATACATCAATTGAGAATAACGTAATTATTTAGGTATGAGATCAAACATTAGTATTAGTAGACATCTATTCCTTTAAGCATTTCGCAATAGATAATCCATCACATCTCGATTAAAGCCATAGCAGTTCTGAAAAATTACTACCATTTTTACTCCTGTTATTGCGTGTGGTGTGGCGTCATATGACACAGTAATGTGTAGTGCGACGCACATATGTTCCTACCTATAGACGTCGCAACTCCCCCAGGTGACACTTCTTGACCCCACCTCTTAAGGATGATTGTTGTCGTCTGTGGAATAACTTTATTTTTCTGCAATGTCTTGTATATTACACGATATTTAATACGAACAAGGTGTTAAGGGACACCGACGTGCAAAATGTTACCAGGATTTCAGCACGTAATTCTAGATACTGCAGCATATAAATTTATCGTCCGTTAAAAAAAAACTTTTCAATTCATTTTCCTCGAGATGATAACAACATAACATTATGCCTGTAATCCCCAAAAGGGTTAGGCAGAGGTGGACCTAATAGTACACTTACATTTCGCCAGTTATGTTAAATTCCCATGTAACTTTGCCAGGGGGCGAGCCTAGTCTATTGCCGTCAACCGAGCACAAATCCAGACTCCATGGCTGTTGCTGAAAAAATTCTGAAGAAAACGCCCAGTAATACTTTGCCTGACCTGGGAATCGAACCCAGGACCCCATGCGCAGCAGTCGCACTTGCGAACACTAGACCAACAAGGCCGAGAAGGTATCACACTTTTTTATGAAAGCAGATTTTTACTAACCGACAAAAAAAATCTATACTGCGGGGTCAAGAATCCCGTGCCCTATTCATGGTAACAATTTGCGTCTATGTTTACGACGGTGTACCTAACCAAAACCTAAACTATAAAGTTTAACGTTCCCAAAATATATTGGCTCTCTAAAACGTTGCCCCTAAGGTACAATAAAAACTGTACAACTGAATTCTGACACTTTATTACGTGTGTGGTCTGGTAATGTGTCGCACGACGCACATCGACGTCGTGACTGGTGACCGAGCCCTCAAAGGAATAATGTGGCGACTTGAGGAATGAGTGAAACAAAGAATTGTCTTAGCTTACCGCGAGAGACCTTAGCCAAGTAGCACCATATGAACCCGGATGTCCATCCACCCATTATCGCTATCACCACACAAGATCTCAGATCACAGTATTAAAGTTAACTACTTAACAAACATGATGGGATTAAAAATAATGTCGCGTTTAGATTCCGTTATACCGAGCTTTTAAAAATCGTCGTATATGCTACCCTTAAACATTATATCCCACATAGAAAAGACGACAACGAGTTCAATTTACAAAAATACCACAATATATCAAAGTGATCTCGCCTTAACTCTCTCCCAAAGGAACAATAAGTACGTTTCAATTTAGCCATGTTATTATAGTGTGTCTCAGTAATGTGTCGTTCACCTCACGACTCTCATAGATGTCTCCCCACAGCTCACAACTCACAGGTGACTTGTCTTGACCTCGCCCGTTAAGGATGATTGTTGTCATTTGTCGGATGACAAGCCGATTTATTACTGCGTTATAGTGTAGCCATTAAAAAGTGAGAATGACGGTTTTATTTGAAGTGTTTGTGTGTGTTACACTATGTTTTGTTCGATTTCGCACTAATTGTCTAACTGCGGCACAATCAATACCAGATTTTTAAACTTATGTACACAGTACAAACTTTTTTGTTCCTATTTAAAAAAAAGTAACAAAGCTTTGTATAAATGAATTGTTTTTATTTTTTTATTTTGACGTTTTAAAAATGTATGAGCAGTACTATGTGTAAGTATACATCATTAGTTTTTGTATATGCGAAACCTGATACACGTGTATTTTATGTAAAGAATCTATGTACAAAATTTCAAAACTGTATCATGAAAAATCACAAAGTTATACGCTTGTTCTGTTATCTAGTTGTCCGCACGAAATCGTGGTCACCACGCAGCCGCGTCTTGATCTCATTGATAATAATAATTTGGCACTAGGTACCTAAATTATTGCGATAGGTATTTAAAGTCGCTCAGTGTCCAACATTTAACTTTTTTAAATATTTTTGGGAAAAAATATAACATGGTTTAAAAACTATTGGAATCGATTCAGTTACTTATTCTGAACAAACTATATTCAGGTTTCGCATATACTAAAAATAATGTTGTATATGTATAAATTAACCTCTATATACATTTATGTATATCCAATATTCTATACACTATTTGTTATTAAACACATTAGCTGGCCAAGTGTTATGTTGGCAAAGGTTCTCAAACGGGGCGTATAATTTGCCAACATTTAACACCGCCAAAGGTGAAACTTGGCGAACTTGTGCCTCGCTCACCTTGCACCATCACCGTACATTAGGAAGTTTCGTTGAGCCAATCTATCAGGCGGCTTTGTAACTAGTTGACGTTCGCCCCACTTTTTGTTATAAAATCGCCTTTTATAATGTCTGCGCTGGCAATCTGGTGCGCTGCTTTATACCTAGTATTAGACGCTTAATAACAGCTTCTTTTGTGTTCTCTGGGCACAATCCTAATGATTCGTATAAACAGTGTCGCAGTTTTCTATTTAACATTTTTCTCTACGTTTTTATTCGTTCTTTATGAAGTTAACCAGCTAAATTTGTTTCCGTCTAAGAGCGCATTCAGATTCAATTAAAGCTCAGCAGAAGTGCCGGCCGAGAACTAGATTAAGTTAAAGTGCAAAAGGCAAACATCGTGAAAGTAAGAGTGAATGGTTATTGTAGGTATGATAATGAAAATCACCGTGCTAGTGTGTCTGGGCGGCGCGGGCGGCCGGGCGCTCGCGACAGCAGCCCGCCCCGTATCTACTAATTGAATCTGAGAACTTGCCGAGAACTTGCCGAGACTTCCCGAACTTGCGCGAAATTTGATTAGCTCGTCATCTTTCTTTGAGCGCTGAGTTTAATTTTTTTTTAACTCGGCTTACCTACCTATCGTGAAATTAATCATGACATCAGCTGAATCGCGTATAATGATACAAGTTTGGGGTCTGCCGGTAAACAAATGTTATGAGTCACCGCTGTTTTTGCTGATCGGATTAACTAATATAAATTGTGATTTATTACAATGTCGTGTCTGACAGGGACTTTGTTATGATGGGATCTCTCTGCCTGCGGTGTGCTATAATTGTTTATGATAAGAGAGTGGCTATTCACCAGATTACAATTCTATAATATGCTTTGACAACACTAATTTTGTAGAGCGTGCGGGGTTGTTATGATGATCACAGAAAAGGTTACTTAGCCAGTTTAAACAAATGGGCAAACAAACGATCCTCCCTCAGTTGCACCTTTTTAACTGCTGAGCTCAACACATTACCGTAGTGTGAAAGGAATTTAGAGCCCCATGCTCGTTACTTGGTGATCAATCACGAAATATTTCACCATCGCCGCTGAGCCCATTTGTTACAACTTGTTTTGTACATCTATCTAATTACTTACTTTTAACTGGTAACACTCCGGCTGCGCCTAAAAGATTGTTATTTATTGGCGTTGTTCGGTTGAGCGCGCATCGTGTTTGCCGCGACCTATTCATTAATTTTTCGTAGTACTAGCGCAGCGGTGGCGTCAACAAAAGTCTGTTACAGTAACGTGTTACACCGGTGGATATTCTGCTTTCATTTTATTTTTAACTTCACACTAGGGCGGATTGAAATACAAACTGTGCGAGAAATAAGTTGATGTTAATGCTCAGCGGCGCGAACACATACTTGTTTTACACTTTTACAGCCATTGGGAATGCCGCCAAGTTGCCTCGACCGCAGTCAGCGCCTTAAATACCCTTTGAAATTAAAAGACGTTATCAAATGAATCTTTTGGAGATATAAAACATTGTTATAGACAGTATCTTGAATTAAATAGGTTAATTTATCAGGCGTTCATCGCGCTGAGGACATTTAGATGATCCCTGCTAATTAATTGCTACGGGTTTGTCGTGCACTCCATCGTTATCTCCGGCAGAAAGTATTAATAAGAATAATTAAATGGAATTAAAATGGACTTATCGCTTTATAAAATGATCTTAAATTAAAAAGAAAAATATAATAATGGCGAAACAGTGGAGAGGGTGATTATATTTAGTAAGTGCCATCAATAAGAGTAATGTTTTCATTTTATATCGAGTGTACTTATGTGCTAGCGTAGCTATCTACTTCAAAGGTATATGTTTAAAAAAAAAATATAGGAAAATCAAATTACTCTAGAGCTAAAGTGCTCGTTTTTTCGCTACTTGTGTGTTTTCACATAGCTGGTGATTGATATGAGTCTTCCCTGATACAAAACGCGAAAACAACATTCTATAAAATACCTAAGAACATAAAATAATTTTTACCTAAAGCCTGTATATTTAATCGCCAATTGATGGCTGCTTTCAGAGGACGTTCCTTGTATAAATAAGAAAAGAATTTGTAACATAAAAAGAGCTCGCTACCAAAGGCTGATCCTCCTATTGATAAAAACTTACCATCCAGAAACGTTCGATAAATCTTACCTGTCATTTTCTATTAATACGGTACGGTAATACAGTTAGGAAGCGTTTTATAGAAGATTCCAGAGTTTATAAAAATGGCAGTGAAATTTTAGCTTGGAATTAATAAGCTTTTTTACAAGCCATCATTACACCTGTGTACAAGGGTGGCGACAGAGATGATGTAAGCAACTAGAGACACATCCCGGTCTTATCTGCAATCTCAAGAAGTCATAGAAAAACTAATTAACACACGATTAATAAAAACATCAACAAAAACATAATTTCTGGCTCTCATACGGATTTAGGCAAGGATTATCGACAGATGACGCAGTTTTAGGACTAATCACACATATTGTTAAGAAAGTGGATACAGGAAAAAGGTGTCTCACTGTTTTCTTGGATCTAAAAAAGCCTTCCGACACCGTCTTTCTTCCCATCTTTTTCCTTAGTTTAGAAAACATACGCATGTGGAGGAGTGCCCTTGGCTCTGCTAACAGATTATCTCCAGGGTAGAAAGCAACGTCTATAGATAGGAAACTACGTTAGTGATGAGTTAAAGGTGAGTTTTGGTGTCCCGCAAGGCAGTGTTTTGGGGCCGACGCTAGTATTTATTTTTTTACAAAATCATCTGTTCGATACATTTTGATCTTGTAGGTATTGCAGTTTTGTTTTTTTTTTAATAATCTACTATAAAGTGTGTAATATAATATTGAAAAGAGAACAAAACCTCGTTTTTTTCTGCTTTTGTCAGAAGATATTTTTACGTCGTTTTAATAGAAGCTTCTAAGTGCCAATTTGAGCAAATTTAAAACTATCCAAGAGCAGTATTACGAATGGTACCGAAAGACTTTTTTATTTTATTAAGACGTACTTTACGGCTTTGGTAGGATGACCACGGTCAATGTGGCTGACTATTGATAGGTACAAGATATCATTAAACAACTTGCAAATGGTGAAATACCTCGTTATTTATATGTATATATTTGACTAGCAGTCCGTCCCGGCTTCGCGCGGGTGGAGATTCTATATTTTCTAGTAATAAATATAGCCTATGTTACTCAGGGATAATTGAGCATTCTAATGGTGAAAGAATTTTTTAAATCGGTCCAGTAGCTTTTGAGTTTTTGTGTTACAAACATACAAATCTTTCCTCTTTATAATATTACTGTAGATGTATATCTGAAATTGATATGTTTCTTTAAGTCATTAGTGACTGTCAGTTTGGCCGGAATCTAAAAACGTTACTGGAATCTAATTAGCAGACACTTACACGCGCTAAACGCTACTCCTGCAAATGGAACATAACTGTCAAACTACGAGTTCAAGATAGAGACGGGAACATGTAAAAGCCTTAGCACACGTTAAGTAACGTCTTTAGATCTTGCCCTTATTTTTATGGTCCATATTACTACTCGTGTAAGAAAACGTAATGAAATACCAATATTAGATACTGTACGCTTCAATGCAGACTTTTGATTGATTGGAAATATTCTCAAAATTAATGCGTGTGTCTGTTTCACATGAAAGCAATATATCTTTTATTTTCTTATAAAAGTAAATTGAAAGATGGAGGCTTTCAATTTTACGGTGAAATTGGTTCTACGGAAAGATAACGGTAGATATTGAATTTGGAGCTTCCATTTAAAATAGCTGTACAAAACTTATTAATTCAATTACCCTATTGGATAATTGAAGTGCTATCAGAACGTTAATTATTATTTTGGAAATATTCAATCTATTTTCAAATTGAATTCTTCTACATAAAACTAACATCCTTTTTTCTAAAGGTTCTGTCATGGACTGATACGGCTGTACTTATTTCATGTTGATTTATCTCTCAAATTGAACCGTAAGGTAAAGGTTACCTGAAGAATATATTCCTTTAAAACACTACTAACATATGCTCAGAAAACTCCACTATGCTCAAATAAAGACGGTAAACCAACCACTGAGTTGTGATGCAATTGTTCTCCCCAAAACAAACAAAAAGAACAAGAAACTTAATAAAATCCAAATTAAACAAAGATAAAAAGGAACAAATCCCAGCGACCCCAAACGTATTTAGTTATACACACTTTCTCCGTTCCGTAGTCGGTAAAAAATGCATTTTTTCAGTTCGGCTTCTTCCCGAAGTTTGCCGACCGCCGAAGCTCATACTTTATTCAAATAGAGTTGTGGACTGGGAAATGTGGGTGAGACCGAACTTTTGACGTGACTCATCGCATAAAAACTGTACCAACTACTATCAATTCGAGACTTTTGCACTTATCCACGCTATTCTTTTGTTGTTAAAAAGACGTTGCCTTCGTGTCTTTGTTTTTGTTTGACGTCAAGTGGCATTTGCTTTGATAATTTTTTTCATGAGGACCCTTTCATGGGATTTAATGAAACGTTACAAGGCGACTGATTTAGCGTTTAGTTCTTTCAAATCCATTAGAAACAATATCTTATTTTTTAAACAAAAGTATAAATCTTTTAAAAAATCTATTCAGTCCTGAAAATGTCCTTTATTTTTCTTTTCTAACACATCTTTATACGGTCCATATTTTTCTTCACATATTAAATTTCTTGCGGGATATAAGCAAGTCTCACTTTCTCAAGAAAGTGAGCTTCATCGCCCTACCCAATATTCTGTGGTCGTCGCTGTAAATTGGCTTACATGGGTGCACTGACTCGCAAACTACGAGACCATTTCATGCTGTGTACCTACACAAAACGGCTTTATTCCTCTTTATATGATAACATCGAGTCTTGAATTCTGACGCAAAAAGCTTGCGACAAAAGATATTGATCACTTCCCTAAGTTGAACTTAGATTGAGAGACTTTTTGCGGAGTGAAGTCGTCGCGTCGTCTGCGCTTGTTCTAAAGTGGAGTGCAGTAAGTGCAATGGACTAGACCGAAAAGTTCTATCTACGTAGACTTGGCCGGCCCAGGCTACGTTGCAACAAGTTGTTAGTATAAGGACGACATCGAACATTGGTACCGTTCGTCAAATATTTGTTTATCGCTTTCATAATGGGATCGGAATTTTCCTCTTGACTAGAAAATATTCAGCACCTTAGTATAAATTCTTTTAAATCCTACATATAAAAGAATGTTTATCACAAATCAATGTCGCGAAGACAATAGTTTCTTGAATTACTTATTCAACGTGTCCGATTGTTAAACAAAACCTTTACAACCGTATATAGAAGCGTACAGCCCATAGTGTCCAGATTGCGAGCAATAGAATATGTAATGTCTTCAGGACTGACGTCTTCAGGGGTTACTAGTTTTAAATAATATAGTGAGTGGTTACATACTTTTCTTTTACCTGCGTCCTGTATCTATCTAGCACTGTGTAAGCCATTGCCGCTTTATTTTTCGTTGTTCGTCGTAAGTAATAACAACGTTAAAAAATAATTGAAATTGAATAACGGAAAATTGTTGGTGCGGCTGCCCGGGACGACGGGCGTCGCAAGTTTACGCGCGATCGGTCACAAGCTGGCCCGGGCCCGGCTCCTACCACGTCGAGCTAACTCATTTCTCACTTCACAAACGACCCATAAATGACGAACAACGCACAAAGAACATCCTTACCGCCTCGAATTCGAGTTTGACAGTCTTAGTAATAACACTTCGGGGCTTCAGCCCGAGTCTTCTAGTTTTCTTGATTTTTCACGGACGTTTTATTTCGCCTGTGAAATAAAGCGTGTAACTCTTTTGAAGGCGCAAAAGTTTTATCTCTAAAAGTCGATGGAGCACAGAAAAGGCGATGGAGGAAAGTTTCTTCAAACCTCCACGTTACTTTGATGTCTAAGATTCAGAAGCCGATACGATTAAATTTTTGCTTCACACGAGATTTTAGATTGAATTCATTTGAGCTCGCAATCTTTGTGGCTGGAGAAATGCTTTCGCTAAATGGTTTAAATATCGATGTTTTTTTTTTAACTAAGAAAAACCATTCTTTTGCTCAGCCATGCGTGTTTTATGCGCTTTAGGACGTCAAAAGGATGGGCAGCGGAGCGGTCCTCAGGCTTGTTATGTGCGGATGGAGAATGAAATAATTATGGTTTTGGTATGAGAGAGAAAGAGGCAAAGATAAATAAAACACATTTCACTTGTTTCTATCGTGGTGAAGATATACAAGCTAGTTGAAACTTGTCGTAGTCAGCAGGGTTGGTAACAGAGTCCACTGACCAAGGACAAACGGACGTCCTTTTGGATACTTGAACCGAAAACCGTAAATAAGTTGGTCGTCTATAACTATAGTTGTTTGTTTCAAGTATTTAAAGAGAATTTGGATAAACAGCGGCTGTTGGCGCGACCCATCTGTGGCTCCCCTTTCAACTTTACGATTTAATTACTTACTGCAAACATACAATCCCATTTAACTCAAGTGGTTTATTATTCTCTTCGTAAACATTTCAGATATAATTGTTGGAGTGGATGTAGACGTTTATACTTTTGAAATAATTTCAGGGATTGATCCATTTTTGGTATGCTTACGGTTTTCTTCCGTTATGAGTAAACAGATTATCATTGCAGTTACTCATAGTTATTCGTCTTGATGGCGTTAAAAACTGAAAAGTATAAAACAAGCATATTTTAAATTAAACAACAGTTGGAAGCAGGCGGGGCCCATTTGAATATAAAATTATGAAAATGAAATAGGCCCCGCCTGCTGCTCTCGATGGTATTGGAAGACAAAAAAATTTCGAACGCTACAATATGGCACGAAGACGAATATAACGAAGTATAATTTATCCAAATACGTTCATCCACTTAGGAGTTACGAGGGAACATAAAAACAGACATACAAACAGGTCAAACACATAACCCTCTTTTTGGGCTTCACCGTAGTCGGGGAAAAAGAGATCTAAACAAAACACACACATGTACACTCGAGACTACAGCAATAGAATAATAATAAAAGAAAGATCTCCAGCTATTCAACAATAAACATATTCTAAACCATATCCCTTCTCTCTTTCTTCTTCTCTCTTTTTAATGTCTTCAAACTTCTCTATTTGTATTCAAGCCCCACTGATCCGCAGTCTCCGTTTACAGGTAAATTAAAATGTACGTCTATCCTGTCTAGGCTAAGCGCTAGAGCCTTAGGTACAGATTTACCTGCAGATTATCCTAGACGCGTCTTATCGGCTTCGAGGCTTTAGAAGCAGCCAGCACGCCGCAGCTCTGAATATCATGTCACTTAGTTTTGTTGGCAATAAAAATAAGTTGAGTAGAATAGATTGAGTTTTAGTGACAAGGAATTGTTTGGAGAAACTCTATTTTGTGAGTAATTCGAGCCTAAAAATTTGATTGTCATTAGTAATGAGATCAAAAGGCTTTTTGTTCTGTATTGACCATTCTGTTAGTCTGCATCATCATGCCTGTAATCCCCGCAGAGTTTGGCAGAGGTGTCCTAATAGTACACCCACATTTCGCCAATTATGTTTAAGTCCCATGTAATAGGGGGCGAGCCATTTGGCATCAACCGGGTACAAATCCAGACTCCGTGGCTGCTACTGAGAAATTCCTGATGATAAAACCCAATAACACTTTGCCCAACCTGGGAATCGAACCCAGGCCCTCGTGCTCAGCAGTCGCGCTTGCGACCACTAGACCAACGAATCAGTCCAGTAACTCTACAATCCATACTTATATGTCGGTCTGTGTGTTTTTCCTATTCACGCCCTGACGGCACAAAGGATTTGTATGAGTCGCACGGGGCATAGGTGAAACGTAAAAATCTTTTTATCTCGGTAGTACTTAAAATAGTTTCTCGCGGCAGAATTTCTGACCAACACGCGGGTGAAGTCGCGGGCAAATGTTAGTAACACTATAAGTTACACGACTTTCCAAGGTTAGTAATTGAGGTCGAGTATTTGTTGGTATCTATCTGTTGGGAGGCGTATCTTAAGTAAGCCTTACGGGCTGATATATGATAGGCAATATGAAATACTAGATTTATATCTTATTATGAATCTTATTATTATGCTAATGTAATATTTACGAGTTAGATACGGAGTTACAGGCCATATTGAAGGGGTATTTCCTATGGTGTAACGTCACAACTTAACACCTAAATTTGTAGAACTATGGACAGACCCAAGCACATCAAGCTACTACAATCTGTCAAATTTCTGTAATAGATTTTTAGCTTTACCGCAAAAGTATTAGGTTCAAGGTTGATTGGGAAAATTTGACAGTTTTGAGTAGCTTGATGTACTGGCGTCTGTACTATGTGAACTTTGTAACTGTACTTTGTACTGGTACTGTGGTGAATGGAACTGTGGTAGTACTTATATGACTTCTACTCGTTTTGCTTGAAAAATATTGGAATCACACTATGCTAGGAATGTAATCAAAATCACTTTCAATTAAATATTTAAAACTAACAATGTTACCAAAGATAGCAACGTCAGAACAAAACAAATTAATTCACAATTTTATCACCAAAAACGAGTCGAGAATAAAAATTAATTAGCCCGAAGCAACACAAATCTTAACAAGACTGCGGCACGTCTAAGTAATTAGCGGAAAGAGGCGAGACCAACGATATAAATCATCTCGCTCCCACTGATATGTTCCTCTACCGTCTGCCGTCACCCAGCGGAGCACGAGGGGTACGGTTAGTTCTATCAAATTTACATTAAACTTCAAACGAAACATAAGAAAATTAAGTCAAACTAAGTAAACGACGTGGCTCACAAACTCACACGTCGCCATTTCCGAGGAATAGTTCACGGCAATTATAATTAACTAATTTAAATGAAGCCCTGATACGATTAACAGCTTAACGTAAATACCTTTCCCGCTACTTACGAAGCTTCAGCAAACTACTTTTATGGTAAACACCACAAGATTAATCGCTTTCTTCCTAATCTTTTAGATAGCTCAAAAGATAGAAATCGGGGCATTTCGCTAAGTTGCGAAGTATTTATTGAGCGAGATATCAATCTTGTGGAATCCCTTTGTTTATATACGAGTGTGCGCGTGTCTTTTGTCGCTGAACACTATTAAACCGTTTGCTCGTCCATCTAATTGGTGTGTATCTGTTTACTAGGCTTTTGGATCGAGATCCTCGCACGTAACAGATTCTAGTAAATTTTAATGATGTGTTGCGTCGCAGTGCGGCGTGCCCGCGGCACAGAGCTTATGTCGGCGACTGTCGCAACTGGTTGACGCCACTTTAGAACACGCCTTAGGCGACGCGAGCATAAGGGTGCAAGAAAAGATATGCCAGACAGCTCTGACGAACACAATCAATACATCGCTGCAACTATACGTTTTAAAAAAGATACATTCCTAGAAAACCGAGCGGAAAGTAATTGAAATTGCTCTCTGAAAGATTTCAACGATTTTCATTTTGGAGGACTTTCGCAAAACCCATGAATTATTACAGTAAATTGCTTGATGTAATACCTGAGGCAATATTATTAAACTGAACCTCAATTGCATATGGAAAAGCACTCATCTAAAAACTGGATAATTTTCAGGTGGCTATTATAAAATACCAACTGAATATTTAATTCAAACAAAAGAGGTATTACTCTATTGAAATGACTAGTAAAAATTATGTTTCGTAGAACTCTTGCCATTAATTTGTTTTCGCATAATAAGTAAGTAAATTTAAAAGTGAATTAAATGTAAAGTTGTTTGTTTCATTGCATTGCTGAATTGACTACTGGGAACAATTTTCGCATTACTCTTTTAAAGCGTAATTAAAAAACTAATGCGAAAATTGTTACCAGATAAATGAATCGATTACGAATTAAATTCTGTAAGCGTCCCGTATGTTAAGCGTGAGATTGTTTGCAATATTAATCTTGTTATTTGATACGCCGTGGTAGCTTTACCAAAATTTTCTTAAGATAAAGCTCATATACTTCCAAACTTCTTATATCCCGGGGCTCGTTTAGCGATGCAAAGGCCCAAAAGTGTATTTCAGCGGTGAACACGAACATACTAGCAAGAGGAATTCACCAAAATATGTTCTACTTTTTTCTATTGGCGCGGAAATAGAAAATTATTTGAACGCGGAACTACGCTTCCGAACTGGAGGCGTTCGGTTGATGTTAGTTGTGTACCGATTCAATTCGCCTTCTTTGCTTTGTTTTAGTTAGGTTTACGTTCAGAAGCGTGTCGTTTTCACATTCGTTCAATTGTACGTAGGTACTACATAGGTAATAGCTAAATATAGGTAGGTAGTCGTAAGTATCTTAAAATAATATTTCCAAAACTAAAAAGTGCTTTTAAGAAGATATTGGGGAAAAGAACAAAATTATCTTTCCTACTTCAGTAACAAATCTTTTTCCACAGTGTATAATTGGCAGTGTGCTAGTTTTCATCAATATTAATCACGATTCGATTAGCATGTTAATCAGTTATAAAAAGTGCCATTTTAATTATACAAGAATCCACAATTACTCGGTGCTTATCGATGCGATGACGTGGCAAACTGGCAAGCTTATTATTTATTGGCCTTTAGTGGCATCGCCCGGGACTCGGCTTGTTGTAGACGACAGAATATTTTGAACGATGCTGACCGTATTTCCACACTGCTAACTTGATTACCAATACTTTGGTCGAGTGCTTTATACCGCGCTGTAGTTGCTTCGTTGTTCGTGCCCGTAAATGATCAGGAAATATCGCTTTATGGAATCAGAAATAAACTAAATTTGCCAACGTTTTTGACGCAAAAAGCGCAATGACCGAACTGCGGAGTCTCGAATTTTCACCCACATACAATTTGGTAGATACGCTAGATATTTTTTGCTCGCATCGTGTAACTCTGCTGCACAGCTTCATCAATGTACGAATTTAAACAATGACCATTTATATGGATGCATGCATTTTGTATGTATCCAGTGAACAAGCTATTGAAATAGGGATATAATATTAACGACGTCGAAATGATGAGCATACCAGCAAGTCGCAGGTTTCCGCACTGCGACGCAACATACCATTAAAATGAACCAAAACCTCCGCTTGCCGGAACGTAACAATCCCCGTACATACATTCGTATTTACGCTACTATTTATGTACGGACGATATCGCTTTGTGCTATGACGTCATACTGGGAACATCGCCGTATAAATAGCTCCTATTAACTTGTTATATTACCCTCACGGCTGCGATGTGATGAGCCTATTTCTGTGCCCATTATGTATGCTATAGTTGCGCCAGCTGCCCGATTGCATCGAGTTTTCATTTTATTTTTAGTTCGTTAGGTAACTTCTGAACGAAGTGCGGAGGAGTTTCTTTTCGAACCTCGTAATTTGGATCGGAACTCTCAGAAAGTGGGCGCTTCAATGAACAAATCGTGGCGGGCAGTTTATAAAAAGAATAGGGACGCAACAATAGCCTCATTCGATTTACGCTTTATTCATTTTATTCTTTTCGCAAGATGGTTTCGTTTTATTATCGTTATTGTTTCCCCATTGTTGAGTGGTTGGTCCTTTGGACCGTAGCGAATCGAACTCGTCATGAAACTGAATGCTATCTCATTTCTTCTTAATTGGTTGCCAACAATGATGCTTAAACACGGCATCAGTCTATAGAAGCCGCGTTGTCTGTATTTGACGAAAACAGTTTCAGTGCTGACCATGACAATATGATTAGGTACATAGCGATAATAATAGGTATAATGACGTCATTGAATTAAACTTAATGCTGTACACAATATCTCCGTCTAATGGACAGTTCTGAGCAGAAACATAATACGTCTTTAGGCTTCATAGAATGATCAGTACACAAAGGACAAGTGACATGCGATACGATTGTCGGTAGTTTGCGCGTATTGTTGTGCTGTTTCATTCAACAATGCGTGATCATACAGCCCTAGTGATTCTATAAATGGCATACATATATTATATTACGTCTGGATTTTTATTAAAACGAGCTTTTATGATTTTATGCATGGTTTTACCAGTTAACAGAGCTCAAATAATGGGCATTTGACAATCATTTTGAAATATTAGGCAAAATTATTTACTTTTTGTTCAATGTAGGCGTAGGTAGGTTATTTACGTAAGTGCTGGGACAACCAATTTCTCGGGGTCCTACGTAATAACTCTACGGCCTGAGCTGTCATGCGAATATAGCTGTAACGTGTTTTCAGAGACACCTGAAATTTGGGTACCTCAATTTGGTATTTTCAAATTGAGATGCCGCAGCCGGACGGTAGGAGCTCTGACATATTTATATTTAGTTAGTATGCATTTCTTGGAAGCCTCTACCATCCTAACTAAGTTGCTCACTTTCCGTTTATAACAAATAATATTTAAGTCGGCCTTATTTTAAGCTCTGTAGATAAAAGTGATCTTATTTGAGTTTAGCGTAGTCGACTTTGTATTTTTTATTACAAGATTCTATTTACCTTACAATGTATTGATGTTTTTTTAGGTCAAATCTTGCATCTGAATTTTTTAAGCAGTTATCCACAATCGATTGAGCTGAAATTTTGCATACTTATCTAAGTGACAACATTCTTAATTCAATATGGCGGACCCCCAAAGAAGGGGGACTAGTTATTTTTTATGCACCAAGAATACAAAGAAAACCATGACGTCACACCTATAATTAAAAAGCCTGTTTTTGAAAACGTTTTTTTTTACTATAAGCTTGTTTAAACGTTTCTGTATTTGTCTAGTGGTCGCTAAAATAAGTGCTTTCACGTGACATCGCGTAACGTCCTAGGTTTCATCTCGAAGTTCAGCAAAGTATTAGGTGATTTTACCAATATGAATATCTCATTAGCAGCTTTGACTCTGGATCTTGTCCAGTTAATACCCAATTTAATGGACTAAAAGAAAGATGGACTCGAAACGTAATTTTTATGAAATTAGGTAAACACTTATCTGCCTGTGTATTAATACGTGGTCATGTTTCGAAATTGCTTAGCCCTTTTTATGGTTGCGATTTTTTTTTTGGATCTAAGTACGAATCTAGTTTTTGGTGACATCGCCAAGCGGATGGTCGTCTGTTCACGTGACCAGACGTCTAGCCGTTTTTTGTTAATTAATTAGAATTGCGTGGCAATGCTGCTTTCTGGGCACTGTTTCTGTAGACATCGATGCGGACGAATTTCTTGATGCCCTGTGACTTTTTCCGCCTTTTGACATTTATGCACAGATTCTTTTTAACATGAATGTTTGTTTGTTGAACAGAAATGATGACGTGCCGGCTGGGCTCGCGTCGGCTGGGTGGCTCCCGAGGCTCGCTGCAGGCCGGCACCGCCTGCTCTGCCGCCAGCGAGCTGGACCTCTCCTCGCGCTCCAGACGCGCACATAAAGCTAGGTAACACCATCATTCATATATGTTTCTTTATTGTAGTTCAACTTTAACCGCTTGGCTACGAGCTACAAGCCCAAGCGACATATGAAAATTGCTCAGAGTACGCCATGAGTGAACACGATGCGTCATGAACGGGGGGCGTAAAAGCCAAAATTCGATGGAAAGAATCTGAACATGCAAAGAAAACAAGCTTAAAATCATGAAAAAAAGAAAAAAGCGGTTTGCTTCTACATTTATTGTGCGAACTGCCAGTCTGCGGAATTCACTGCCGGCTTCTTTTTTTTCCGATTATTGTAATCTGGATCTCTTGAAACTTCAAGTGAATCGGTTTCTTCTAGGCAAGCATGCTCCACCCTAGGCGACATCATCGCTTCACATCAGGCGAGTTGAGCCAAACGCAAGCCAATATAGTAATAAAAATATATAAACCATTTTTCTCGTGGGTCTAGTAGTAGCAAGCGTTGGTTTAGTGCTTGCGAGCGCTACTGCTGAGCATGACGTCTTGGGTTGGAATCCCTGGGCGAGCAAAGTTATATTGGGTTTTTCCATTAGGAATTTGCAGTAGGAGCCCAGAATCTGCCTAGATTTGGATTTGGATCATAAATGACTTCAACATAAATATCGAAATGTGAGTGTTGGTACTATAAGTACCTCACGCCTCTGCCTTACCCTTGGGGCATCGCAGGTGTGTTATATTTATATTATGTTCATAAGCTTAGAAGGTGAGGAATTATTTTAAACGGTTCTCGTAGCCACCCCACTCGGGAGTTTATTTCTGTAATTTCTCCGAGAAAATTGTGTGGGCTAATGCAAACGTACAAGTGTTATTATACTTTAAATATAGAAGTTACGAGAACGAATCGAAAAATAAATTTATGTGGCTTCACAACTCTAAAGGGTAGAGGGTGACTGTGGCTACAAATAGAAGTAGAAAAAACATGTTTTGATATTCATAAAAGGTATTCAATTAAAGTTGTTTTCCCCATGCTCGTTGAAAGCGATCCGTACATTTTAATTGTTTCGCACTTGTCGCCGGAAAGTCGAAATAATTTGGAGCGCTCGCGCCAACGAACTCCTGACGAAATCCGACAAGAGATCGGATTTAACAAGCCTCCTCTGTTGTGAAACGATTCGTTTGATTTACTAATCGTTGAGGCGAGCGCGGAGGCCTCGTTCCACCGAAGCATTATTTCCGAACTTATCGATTTGTAAGGTAATAAGGTATCGAATTTTCCGCAACATAAACCCGAGTTCGTTAACGTAGGACGTTTAGAGGCAAAAACGAAATTGAGTCATCTAGTTTCTAATTAAGTTGGTATCTTTTTGCAAATAGATGGCACTTTCAATAAATGTGTCTCAAATATATTTTGATAGAAATCTCTCGCCACGAAACAGACTTCTCTTAGGTACATATTTACGCGTAGATACCTACAAAAGATTGGAATATTGTAAAAAATTGTTATTTTCTGACTGAGTTTAGATATCAAAAACTTTTCGGATCGTATCTTACTTTTTTCTACCTCGTAGCGTAGTTCAGGCAAATAATATTTGACACAAAAATGCTGTTAAATTATACAATCATCAGAACATAGCACAGATTTACTTTGAAAGCTTCATTTTGTACGTATAACATAAACTTTATACGTATAGTATTAAAAGTACTAACAATCACAGCTCCAACTTAATATGTAAGGACGAAGTGTCGCCACACATTTTGTGTTCAGCATTTTACACGTTCGGGGAGCCATATTACTTGATATCCTCTTAAACTGGATCTGTCAAACCGCCGCGAGCGATAAAGGGGATCTATCGCGATCATAACACTTCCAGCATCTATGTATTATGGATCCTTTTTTTAACGTCTCTATGAAATCAAGAGTTATGTCGTCCTTGATTTCTTTTCGCACTTTTTATGAAGGTTAATAAGATAATTTATTGATGTAGGATTTGGAGGATTGGGATTGATGATTCTATTATTCATATGGTGGTTATTGGTGGCTTAAATGTCTCGTGGATGCAAGCGCGGTTGCTGAGGGTGGGTTACTCCTGGGTTCAATTCCCAGGTTTCTGGGTTGAATTTTCCAATTGCAGCCAAGAGTTTAGAAGCTTGTGATACCCCGTTGCCTCGGAAGGCACTGGTTCTGCACCTCGGTCGATCGGTCTGCAGTGGGATTGTCGTCCCATCGGACAATGGGAAGCAAGAGTGCGCCTGTGTTTTGCACTATACCACACAGCTGTGCACTAAAACACTCTGTGTCGATGGTTAGTCTCCGTTGAGATAGGACGCCGTGACCGGAAACGTTCAGATGGACTGTATTGGGAGATTTGGTTGGGTTTCGCTTTGAGAACTCAATTGAGAGCGAGATCTCGTTTCGTTTAGCTGTACATACCATTCGATTAGAAATTCTAAACGCACATAAATATAGGAGAATTTTAGTCAGTATTCTATAACGTATGAAGTTTCCTAAGCCACTACTTTCGTTTCATTATTTGGTTCCCATAGCAATTTCATGAGCTTTCAAATTAATATATTTGCCTTGATAAGATTTTAATGCAAGTTAGGTAATGATCAATGTTATATCAAATCTTTTACTAGGCGACCCGTTATAGTTACCTAGGCATTAAAGTAAAGTATCATAACTTCTGTTTTGCCCTTTTTCTAGTGGTTGTTGAACAAGTTTTTTTGCGCGGAAAACTGCTTAACTTTCACGCATCACAAATAAGTGTAGCATAGTATTTGTAAAGTCAGGTATCCGTTCTCAATTTGTTTGGATGGCTTGATTGATTGCATCATCATCATTCTAGTAGATGAAACTCTTGTCTACACACAACAGGATAATGCACATTCGTATATACCGTACCGCACCTTCTGTGAATAATTCCCCAAGGTAGCTAGGCTATCTGTGCACATCAGGCCGGACGTCATTGGTGACTGGTGACACTTAGATCTTGAGCTGGCCTAACGAAATCCGAAGATTCAATAGAATACAAGGACTATACTGTGAAATGATTGAGGAACAGAACTACAATAACAATCGGCTTAAATCATTAATTTTGTCAATTCAACAACATTAATTGTGTTGTAAAGCAGGCGTTTAATTCAATGATATACATCAATGTTTTAGGAAAATAAAAATTGCGAGTTAATAGGCTTCTTTTGGGTTAGCTCGTTCCATCGTCGACCTCATCTCTGTCCTCAGGACTAGATTGAGGTCAAGAGTAAGCCCATACAGAATAAAAAAAAAAGAAAAAAAAAAGGAATTTTCCAATTGTGAGAAAAAGTGTGCTCGCCAATGGGGCGACTTTTGTTACCACTGACATGTGATCTACAGTTTAACACTGCTTTAAGGATCATTTGTCGATTCAATCATATTATCAGGAGGGCTGTGTCAAATTATCTGTAGAAATTGTATTGACAACACAAGATGGCGGCGCAAGTTTCCTCCATGGCCACGAGCCTTAAACCCTTGTAAAGCTACACATCTGACCAATATTTTCGTGGCGCATAATTTTCTTGATATAACATGGTTAAACGTGCGCTGCTTCCATTAAGTCGACGTTGAAGAGGTTCGAAGGCTGGCTCTTGTTTGCCCTGGTCCCCAAGAACACGAGGGCCCTTGCCTTGAGGGCCGCTTTAATCACAAGTGTTGACTCGATGAGCCTACGTCCTCCGTCCTCGTGAGTGAAAAGACTCACGTAGGTACGTCAACTTTTAAATAAACCTGGCTTATTATAGGTAGAACAATACTTCGAGTGCGGGATTTGGGAAAGTTCTGGATGTTCCATTTTATTTGCTCGTTTGAAAATGTGTGAGTTATAAGCAAGGATACATTGTTTATGTTCAGATTCAGTTTATGCCACAACTTTCAGTTTACTGTACTTTCTGTACGATACCTGTTTAGGCACACGTAATACCGATATCAGTCAGCTAGCAGGTAAACAAATGAGATCAAACTTTTTACTTAAGGGAAGTTCATGCTGAAAGACCTGTTTTTCAACCACAGCATCAAGAAAACTGTGATTGCAACTGTCACTGCTGTTTCTAAAACAATCAAACAAAAACATTAAAACATTATCACACATTTCATATTTATCTAGAAAAGTCTTTAAAAAGCGCTTCACTTAATCTGCAAAGAGTAGCTAAGCATTCCGCACCAGCCTCGCTATCAGTAATATGAGCGAGCGCCCGTAGCCGTCGTCGCCGCGGCAGCCGGCAATACGACCGATCGCATTTTTGAACGGTTTATATCTCATTTTACGGAACGACAGTTCTAGCACGGCCCTGTACGTTTCTGCCGCCATGCCCCTCTGCCCCCACAGAGGTCGTATTCGAAAACCAATTTCTACCGGTAGCTCGCCTGCCACTAAGTCGATTGGACTTCAAACGGCTCCTTCCGCCCGCAAAAAGTCTCATATCTGCATAACTTTTTAGATTAACACCGGTGGTGACTTTTGTATTTTGCTTTGTGGACTGTTTTTAATTTTGCGTGGGAATGGATAAGGAAGATTTATGCGCTGTTTAATGGGTTTGGGACGACAATCGATTTAAAATTTATGGCAGGTAAGGTTTAAACGTTGCAAGGCAAGGCATTTATTAACACACACTTTTGTAATTATTACTATGTCCGACTTAGAAAGTAGAATAAAAAACATGTTTATTTAGCAAAAGTACTTAAACATTTTTTTTTTAAACGGCAAAAAAGCATAACATTTTCATCCCTTTTATATTCTATAAAATAAAAACAATGGGGGGCCCATATCGGTAATCTACTTCAATATAAAAATGCATGAACATAAAATAAATGAACGTCAGCCATAAAACCTCTTTACGTTGTTTTAACCAAATGTTTTGGCCATTTTCTTTGAAAAACAGTGCTAAAAGCCATCAAGTAGAGATTAAAAATAAATGCGTATTTTTTTTCTCGTTTTTAATGGCCGCCGAATTGGAAAACATGGTGCTATAACCAGTGTCTAACTGCCGGCTGCCAAAAAGGTTGCATACTTTTATAAAAATGTAGTTTCGTTGTATTTAAATTTGAAATGATTTTATTTATTTTTAATCACGTATAAAATTAATTAATTGGTTAGATTTGATTAATTATTATAAAATATATGTACCCTGAAGCTATTCAAAGTTTAATAAAATAAAATATTTTTTTTGCGCACTGGCTGAATACACTGTATGTTTTTAAATCCATGAAAATGTTAAATGTCAAAATAGACGAGCTAAATCGGGCGGGAAACTAGATGTCATTAGTTGACCGGGCAAAATGATTTTATTTATAAGTGATCCGTTTGGATTTGATTATAATATTCAAACTAACCTAGTTTTTATAAGCTTTGTATTGATGCAGATCTTTGATAATGATATACATTTTGTTCGTAAGTTTTTATAATAGAAATTAATGGGGAAACATAGTAGTAGTGTCCGACCGAAGGTCGATTTTTGGCCGAAACCGAAGCCAAAGGTTCATAACCCTAAAAAATAAGATTCAAGATTGGCTAAATTAAAAGTCTATGTTGAGGAGCTCGTGACTATATAAAAACAGCCGCATGGGTCGATTTTCAAGGTTAGGCAGAACATGCCAAGGTTGTTCCGCAGATGGGTGACCATCTATTATATCATTAACACTAGAAAAGGGATATTTATCAAAAATCCCGTTTCTAGTGTTAATGATAATGTTAGTGAAATGATAGTTTAAAATCTTATATTACATACCAATTTTTCTCCGTGCCTTTTAAAGGAAGTTTAGCCGTTGGACCCGGTAGTCATTTGTAGATCTTTGACAGACGGTACAGACTGACTTACCAAGGGGTATCGTTTACCCAGGTACCCTAGGTACTAAGTGGGTTGTGGAGGTCAGAGAGGCAGTCGCTCCATGAAAAATACTGATATTCAACTGCATCCATTTAAACTAGAAGCCGACCCTAACTATAATAGGGAAAAAGGTAAAGCAAAAAGCATGATGATGAAATTAAAAGTCTATGCTGACTGTTTATAAACAATTTAACAAGATGATTTAACTTATCTTGCAACTTGTCAAAAATAATAAACTCCGAAATGTGTGCCCCTGCCCTCCACGCGTCGTATCTTTCATCGCGCTCTTGCGCATTCACAACGGTTTGTTCAATTTCGGCGCATGTTTGAAACCCTTGGTTTCGGCCAACACTTACGTCTATTTTGCCCAAAGCTGAAGGTTTCGACGAATGTGGTTTTTTCAGCCGAAGGTGGCCGGAACCGAAACTTCGGTTGGTCACTATAATTTTGGATATTATACAGTACAACACATGTTTATTAGGGGAATATTGTACATAAACTAATATTTTATTTGCATTCCATAATTTTAACGACCTGATCTTGTTAGCGGTGCGATCATGGCCAGTTATAGCACAAGTTAGAGAGGTTTGGAAGGAGAAAGTGGAGGCTTTTGCTCAGTAGTGGGACATTCAAAAGGCTTACAAAAAAAAACTCGGCCTTACAAAAATTACTTAAAGATAAGACACAATTATAGACCCTGTGCCGCAGAGTTCGTAATGTAATAAAAAAATTAACAATAAAATGAGTAATAATTACGTTTATTACCTAGATTAAAACTGCTGGGGGCGAGCGGGGAGGCGCCGCTGTTGAGCGGGTGGCGTAGTACGCCGCACACGCCGCACGCGCCCGCCACGCCAGCGCCACATCACTCGCACAATCACCTCGCACCATCACATTGTAATGGAACCGACAGGTATAGTCCGATATTCTTTCTACGCACGTTTGTATGCTCTACACAGCACGCCACTGCCACGTGTCACGCCTGTGCCACATCACTCACACAGGACTATTCATGATTTCTTTTACTTTTGCACACACATCACTTACGCCGATACAGAGGTACGGCATAGACAGGGATAGCCAGTGCTCTAGCTTAGCATACTATACGCGCACGCCACGCCGGCGCAACATCACTCGCACAATCACCTCGCACCGTCACATTATAAAGGAACCGACAGGTATAGTCCAACGTTCCTTCGTACACAATATACGAACGCTTGTACTATATAACTCACTGTAGCGTGACATAGATAGGAATTGCCTATGTTATAGCATAGCACAAAATACCACATCACTCACACAATCACCTCGCACCATTACATTGCAATGGAAACAAAAGGTATAGATAGTTTAAACCAATCTTACCAACTTTATTTAACGCACTATACTATCACTTACCAGCCCTCTTTCCGTGCCTGATACGTTCATAGCACGGTCATGGTGTAGTGGCCAATACTATTCTTACCTATTTTTTAACTCGTTCCATGCAGTCCTAATCAGTGTCATTCCATGGGCGTGATATTTGTCTAACGAAATGAATTCTTCAAAAATGTACAACTAAAAATAAATAATATGAAAACGCACGAAAATATTTGTACGAGGCGGTTTCCACAACTCAAGTTGTGGAAACCGCCTCGATGTCCACAACTCTGTTTTCAAAAAAAAATTAAACAGTTCAATACGAACATAAATTGTATCAATACAATCCCAACAGGGAAAAAAAAGTCAAATATGATAAAAATCTGAACATTTTCTCGTACCTACCTCGTTGGTTCGACAAACCTGATTCATATTACTCTGTGAACTCGAATTCATTTTTAGAGTTCCGTAGCCGAATGGCAAAAAACGGAACCCTTAATAGATTCGTCATGTCTGTCTGTCTGTCTGTATATCACAGCCACTTTATTCCGAAACTATTAAGACTACACAGTTGAAACTTGGTAGGTAGATGTATTCTGTGAACGCTTTATATAATGTATGGGAGCACAGGTTTTTCAACTGCAAATGTAAGTTTGTTTTTTATTATTACAATAAAATCATCGTTCGGAGGCAAATCCGCATATTTTAATGGGCAACTACGGAACCCTTGTGCGTCGCCCGACACAAACTTGGCCGGTTTTTACTGGTACATTTTGATCCTGTTGTACCAATAACACTCGAACAAACCGTTAACTTGTTCCCAAAACTAAATCAAATACTGTTTGACAGCCGATACGCTTTGACAGCTTTCAGTCGTACTCCCTTATAATGTTATTTGGTGTGCGTCAAACTACGCAAAATTACATCGGATATTGGGTTTTGGCAAGAGTTACGTTTTATGCTGTTTGTTTAGACATTTATTATGGAGTACCAGATCTTTAGAAATCTTTAGAAGTAGAGAGACGAAACTTGCGCAGATAAATGAAAAGGGGAGTTATTTTATTTTACATTTAGAGCATTTGTACCTATGGATAGGATGTCATTCGTAGATCTTTGACAGTCGTTACACGTAGTCAGTGGCCCGAAAGTCTGACAACTGGTCTTACCAAGGGGTACCGTATTACCCAGTATTAACTGGGTTGTGGAGATCGAATAGGCGGTCGCTCCATGTAAAATACAGTTATTCACCTGCATCTGGTGAGACTGGAAGACGACCCCAACAAAATAGGAAAAGGCAGATGATGAGGTATGGATAGCAAACAGAGTCAACACAGAGTCCCAAACACAAGTTTTATTATACCATCTAAGTATACTACTAACATTTATGAATACAAAATATGATTTAATACAACTTACGATCCAGTGATTTTACATTAACCACTTATACGAAATGCACGCCATAACCATAAATTTAAAATTATGATTTATTTCGTACAGAGTTATTCTCGTTCATGTGAATGTGTCGCCTCTGCTTTGTTTATATGGCAACATTGTCTGGTCAATATTCGTTTAGTATTTGTTTCACTTGGCTTGCAGTATCCAGTTTCAATATAAAGGAAATATCCGTCTGGATACAGAGAAGATATCATTTCTCACGGATTTTGGTAAAGCAAACAAACTTTGGACGAAGTCAGCCTTTGTTTTCATTATCCGAAGGCCTCTGTAATCGAGAATATTGCCTGCAGTTGGTTTTCGCCAGCTACGAAAAGCTGAGCTGCCTTTTCCAGTTTCAGCTGAACCAAACGAAAGTAATGTTTTACTCGCAACTGTACCTATGTCGGTGGCTCTGTAATCTTCACTGCCAAATCGGATGAACTAACTAAATGCAATTGCGGCTGGAAAATTCACCTCAGGAGTAAATTCAACTTTTTATTTAATGAAACTGGATGGAAGTGGAGTTGGCAGAGCTGTTTTATTAATACGGACTTCGCGATAGTTTTCGTACGAATGTAGAAGTACTTATGTGAATGAAAAAGGTCGTATTAATAAACAACTAACTAATTAATAAGCTGCGGTCGCGTTTGCACGACATCTGGGGAAGTTAACCAACAACTCTAGATTAGTAAATGATGTTCACAAGTTCACTGAGGGCACGATATCTAATTTACGTCTCCATTTCCGTTCAGAGGTATCACACTGAATAATCACTTAAGTATTTTAAATACCTACAAATTTTTTATATTATTTTAAGTAAAGTTCGGAGAAATTCCATTTACTTTTAATAAGGGCCAGAACGAAGTTAATTTTAGGTAAAAGCTTTTGATTAAATGATTTTAGGGAATTAATCTGACGATAAGATTCCAGCCGTCGAGAGTGGCAAATAAACCTACTTGACTGAAATTTTCGAACAAAATATTTATATTCAGTGTCTAGAGCAAACATAATCCACTTTATAACTATAAACAATACTATTAGTTAGTATATTCCAACTGTATGATATCGGCCGTGATAATCGAATGTAGATCCTATCAACATCATTGTATTGTAGGCGCTCGTATACATATTCTCTCAATCGAAATATCAAGCCTCCAGCTGAATTGTTCGCAGCATTCAATCTGAGCCTGCTCAAGATAATGAAACTGGTATTATTGGGACCGCAATCCTGTGGTGGGCCGCTATCTCTGAATGTCTTCAGTATCGGGGGGGTTAATTGGATACCTATCGATAGATATCGCTGCGGCGAGCCCTCAGGTGGTAAACGCGATATTCAATTATTCCCCAGTCGCAATTACATACACACGCTACATAAATCCCCGCTCGAGCTAACTCAGTCAATCGGAGTTAACTCCAAACAATCAAGTAATGCAAACAGCGATGCTTACATTTATCTTACACGGTCCGTGCTTGATACCTGTGTATATACGTTGTGGCGTTGTAAGCCGGGATGCTTAGCATATGGAAGTAGGTGTCTTGTGTAAACGACTCAGTCGTTGATAGGCTTGCGTATTGAATCTGTAATGCCTACACTGTACACAGCTACATACGTCCCCACCCGTGTTAGCGTACGGGTCCATTGATCGATAGGCTGTCGAGATTGAACAAAGACTATTGTAATTAGCGTGTAACTAATGCCTTATCTTAATTGGTTCACGTACGTTCACCGTTTACAAGTAATTACGTGAGTTTATGTGTAGATATTTGTGTGTACTACACGTGTGATACGGCATCTATATGAATTTCATGAATAAGTAGGTCTAATGTGTTAATGATTAAATAAGAACAAACATCGCATATTCTTTTATTCTTTGTCATAGTCTTTGGTTTGGAGACTGTACGAAGTATTATGTAAACACACGCAAAAATGACACATTTACACGTACTTTAATATAGCATTAACACAAGAAGAAGAATTTAATATCTTGCCCATCCTTGTCCGTATTATAGCTGTATATAATTGTATGATCGTCGACAATGTTATCGAATAACAAAGGAACCACGCGAACCTATCTGTCACTAACTTTGATATCAAATGAAGGCAAACTATCTATTGCCGCCATTCGCACGCGCTCTACGGCCCACAATACACACTCATATAATATAGGGAGTACATTGATATCCCTATATAGAACTGTTGTCAGTATTTTCTATTAACTGCGTAATCAAAATATAACTTTGTTAATGATCCCCTTTGTCGATTGTTAGTGACGTAATAAGTGTTGTGTTTACTTACCTAACGACAACTTTCCTACATACATATAGCTACAATATATACTACAAAGATGATGCCATAAGCCCTTAGCCCAAGGGTTAACGTTGAGTGCAACTCTTATTAGATTCGCAGAGAGCGCACACACGTAATGTATGTAGATTACTTCAAAGGAGAACGGATTTAACGTTGTGTACGTAGTTAAGGCAAACTGAAAGGAATTAAGGTTAAAAGGGTCAAACGATATGGGTAATGAGATGGTTGATAGCGTATTGTTGTCGACAGCGGCAGCCGGGGCGGGCTGCGGCGGCGCTCCACGTACGCGAGCGGGCGGCTGCGCGCGGGCCCGCACTGGTCCTTCGTGTTCGACCCCGCCGGCCGCCTGTGTTACTACTGGTCCATGGTCGTCTCCCTCGCCTTCCTCTACAACCTATGGGTCATAGTCTACAGGTTCGCCTTCCAGGAGATTAACGGTGAGTAACTCTCCTCAGCTTATACAGCTAACAAGCTAACAGCTAAGCTTATAACTGAGATCAAAACCATTTGTATCGCTCCTACTTATTTCCTTTGTCGGATGAACTTGAAAGCAGGCGCTTAAGTGGATAAAAATCCAATTTTGACTCTAGAGCTTATGCAAAAGACGTCTCCATTTAGATAGCAACCAAGATTAGCGACGACGATCTGGGGCTGCACCGACTTAGCGCACTCCGCGCATAGTTAGCGCCAACTTGCCCCGCGGTGAATTAAATTACTTACCTAAATAGCTTTTCTGAGTTAAATGTTTCGCACTGGAGACAATGTTATATTTGGAAAAGTAACGTTTGGATGTTTCGCCGGGCGAGTTTCCAATTGTTTTATTACCACTTCACAGCCGGGATGAGTTTCAACTTCACATTCAATTTACGAGTCCCTTTCAAGTTCTCGCTTTGTAGTATTGATCTTTTTATCTTTAGTTTAAAGCAAAAGTTTGGATCAAAGTAAATTAATCCATTTTAGGTGTGAAATTCGAAATTAATTGAATAGTTGGATATTTATTTTACGTTTGGATGTGAAAACTAAGTTGATGCGTTTTGTTTCAGGAGAGACGCTAATAGTGTGGTTTTGTTTGGACTACTTTTCCGATTTCCTTTACCTGGCGGATATCCTGTTCCACTTTCGGACGGGCTACCTGGAGGACGGCGTGCTGCAGACGGACGCGGCCAAGTTGCGGGCGCACTACATGAACTCCACCACGTTCTACATCGACTGCCTGTGCCTGCTGCCGCTGGACTTCCTGTACCTGTCCATCGGGTTCAACTCCATCCTCCGCTCGTTCCGCCTCGTCAAGATATACCGCTTCTGGGCGTTCATGGACCGAACCGAGCGGCATACGAACTATCCCAACTTGTTTAGATCGACCAGTTTAATTCATTATTTATTAGTGATATTCCATTGGAACGGGTGCTTGTACCATATAATATATAAAAACAATGGGTTCGGTAGTAAAAACTGGGTGTATCATGACACTGAGACTGCGGATGTGGTGAAACAATATTTGCAAAGTTATTACTGGTGTACGTTGGCGCTCACGACGATAGGTGAGTCTTAGTTTTATTTAACTTTTCGTGTGCATGTGTACATAACTACGGCATTTCATATGATTTCCTCGTGTTGCGTGTGAAGGTGTTCTGTAACGTTAGTTTTTATGAGAAAATTTGGCGGGAAATGAATCCGCTCGTAAGAGTAATTATGACTTGCCATCTAATTTTAGTTCCCTTGAACGCGAAAGCATCGCTAACTATATTTGAGACTCGTTTCGTGTCTAGCAAATTGCACATATAGGTGCTCAAACGTTGAATGTTTTTAAACGCCTTATTAGTAGAGATTCAAATCACATTTGTGACCTACTTACATATTAAATTTGAAAGATATTAATTTTATTGTTTAACATTTGAGCAGAACAAAGCTGACTTTGGAAACGTTAAAAAGTATTTATTTTCTTCAAAAGAATAATATTAAGAAACGTTTCTTGATATTATTCTTTGAAAGAAAAGGAACCTTGAATAAATCTCTTCCGTGTCCCTAATTATACAAAGATAAATTATAACTAAAACATGAAACTTTTCTCCTATCAATTTATGTAAGAGAAAAAAAGTCACGTCTGGAAAAATTAAAATGAGAGTAGCCTGAAATAATAATGTAAATTGTTCACTTGGCCGATAAGAATGTTCAGTGGAAGGTTAATTAAATTTCATCGGCATACGGAATAGAAAACGGCGGAGAGAATTAGTTTCATAGCGCTAGCGAACGTCCGGAATGACTGACGACCTGTCCGACACTACGCGCGCCTTCCAATATTTAGTGAATAACTCCGTAATAAATAACATAAATATCTTATGAGAAATGTTTTGTAAACGATCACAGCGCGGTATTGAAAAAACGTTTGATTAATGAGCCCTTATTTACGCTCCACTTTTCGACTAGTTTTGTTCTTAAACCTTTTGCAGATGAGTGGGCAAAACGCCTTAGGCCAAATGTAGATTTAGATACTTTTTTGGAACACTAGGTTAAATTTTGAATATTTTCATTGATTATGTAATGAAGTGAATGGCACCCATTAAAACATTACTAGCTTTTGTAACTCAGTAATAAATTATATTCCGATACAATGTAATGATGTATAACATACAACACATTTATGTAACAAGTTTCAATAGATACATCGAACTCATGAAACTCATTAGAAGTAAATTCCATCACTGTATTGTTTTATATACACGAGTTTACTACACGAGTTCTCCGAAATGGTTATTATATCAGATATATTTGTTTCGAAGAAGCTGAAATGTTAGGTATTAATTTGTGATCTGCAACAGAAAGGCAGATTCTCTAAAATCTTTAAAGCATATAGTCTTCTACCTGTGAAAGTGTGAAAGGGAACCGACATCCAATCCGTTAAATAAACGAGGGCTATACTTACGGTAAAAAAACAGCATTGAAAACAAACAGTCCGACCATTCCGACCTAAGAGCGATCATAACCGCGGCCTGGAACATATCGTTAAACTAGATGAGTGAACAGATTACGTGCCTCCATTTTATTATAATGGCATAATTTATATTCATCAAAATCCCTCATAAATTGCGTGCATCACAAAATCAGGCTCGTGGATGTTCGATACAAATGATATTTCGGGATTCAATCAAATAGCTTGTCGATTTTGTTCGGTTGTGTTGGTGTAATTAGTTGGGATTCGAAATTGAACGTCTACGTCCAATATTATTTAGTTTGCTAGGTGTATTTGTATTGTCCGTTTCGTTGGAGTCAGCGTCAAACATTTACAAGTGCCAACAAAGTTAATTAACAATAGAACTAAATCTATCATTTGTTTAAGGTACTTAAGTATTTTACCATCTAATGAATCGGGACAGATTGAAAAACAAACTTTCTTTTCTTCATTTTACTCTTTCTTTTAAAGATTCACATTTGACTTTCCATATTACAAAGTTTCAACGTATGTTTATAGCCAGTAAGTGGTCAATTCGAATCTTTTAAAATGAATTGAAAAAAGCGGCGAAGATAAAAATATTGTGCTTGAGAAGTTCCCTCGAGTCGAGCACTATCGACTTGAAGTGTCTCCGTAGATACTTGTCCATCGTCCGGGCGCGTCTCGGCGCGACAAGTCGGCTTCCCGGTCGGACAACTAGTTGGCCGACTTCACTCACAATATTAGCGCTATATTTTCACAAACAAAAGCATCTATGAACAAATAAACAGAAAACGTGCCCGTTACGTATTGCCTCAGTGACGCACATATGAAAATTGGTACAATATTAGATGCAATGTTGCCTTTATAAACAGACGTGTTGTTTCGTGACTTTATTATTGCTGGCTGAGTGATATTAATGTTTGTATTCTTGTCGTAAGTCAGGAAAACTTAGCGTGCCTGAAGACTCATGTCAAGTAATTTGGAGTTCAAGTAATCTTCTTCTTCTTTAAAAAAAAAACAGTGATAGCCTAGTGGTCTGACCGTCGGACTGCCAAGTCATAGGTCTCAAGGTCGAACCCAAAACACGCACCTCAAATTTTTCGGATTCATGTGCGTATTGTATAATTATCACTTGCTTCGGTGAAGGAAAACATCCAGCATGTCTGAGAGATATTTCTCGACGGTATTTAAAACAAAGTCAGAGGTCCATGGGCGGCATAAAAACTCTGACACCAGGTTACGTACTAACCACACGATAAAGAAGTTTAAGTAACACGGATATAGAAAACCTTTGATATAATTTCCCTAATAAATATTACCTAGAAAATCTTTTTTACCTAATGCGCACCACAAAAATAAATCATAAACCACATTATTAATGAATCGTGTTTACCGAAGACAGATCCAATTAACCGCTGGAGTATATCGCGTTACCAACTCATAATGATTAGCTGGAATAATAACATAGTGGTCGACTCACTGCGGTACGTAGAGTAGAGGGAACTTTCTCGAAGGTTGACATTTTCTGCTCATAAATAGGGAGATAATTGCAGGAGAGATACGGCTTATTTAAACTGTTTGTAAACTATAAATTAAAGCTTTCCGATGAGGTGTTTTAAATTAGATTTCATTATATTATGGTAATAGGGTGTTAATGGAGTGTTTGTTTGCTTTCTGTTGTTTGAGGATGTTAATTTTTATAGAGTATGTGTGTTTTGTTTATTTTGTGAAGTGGTTATTAATTCGCTTTGAATTTTGTGTTGGGTATAAAGCGTTCAATCATCTTACCTAATTTAGGTTAGGCTGTTT
This sequence comes from Noctua fimbriata, assembly GCA_905163415.1. Lineage (NCBI taxonomy): Eukaryota > Metazoa > Arthropoda > Insecta > Lepidoptera > Noctuidae > Noctua > Noctua fimbriata. The sequence continues at coordinate 11,973,414 of LR990922.1, read as the reverse complement.
TAAGCTTTCACGATTTATAACTAAACTTACACTGTCATTTAAGGGATATCTTCCGTGATTAAGAAGATATCTCTTCTGAAGATATCCCGTAAGTCATAGTGTAAGTTAAGGCTAGCCTATTCAACTTTTTGTTGTTGTTGTTGTATTCTGAACTAGCTTTTGCCTGCGGCTACGCTCGCGTTAGTTAGAATTTGATAATCAAATTGGGTTGCACTCTGCTTGTAATAGTATAATTCAATCATGATTCGGAAGACACATGGCGCCATCTATTATCATAAGAACGTTATTGTTGTTTTCCTCGGGAATAGTACTTTTTTTTGGAATGAAAAGTATGAAACTAAAAATAAAATTTCAGGATGATCGGTTCAGTGTTTTAGGCATGAAAGGTAACAAACAAACTTAATTTCGCATTTATAATATCTTTGCATTTACATTGGTATTAAACAAAATCGCTCCCGCTGTTTGTACGCTTAGATATTTTAAACTACGCAACGGATTTTAATGCAGTTTTCAGCAATAGATAGAGTGATTCAAGAGGAAGGTTTATAATTATGTATATTGCACCCGTGCGAAGCCGGGGCGAGGGGATAGTTAATATACAATTAGGAAGTTAGGATTAGGATTATGCGCTGAATGTTTTTTTTTTTATAATTTTGTGTGACGTCATGACCCTGCGTCAATTTTTTTTTTCTTTCTTTGTCTCTAGTACAAGCGAAATGTGAGTTAATAATAGATTTAAATAGACACACCTCTGCCTAATCCATTGATTTGAGGTAGGGTTTTGAGACGTGGTGCTATGTTATGTATAATGTAGCATTATCATCCTTATTAAATAATTAGTAAACTAATTTGATGTAAGTAATTAATCAAAAACACCGTGATCCCTTCACACGCGTAATTCATTACGTAACCGAAATTGTTAAAGTTACATACTGAGTATATTATAACAGTACGCCTTTAGCCAAGCATTAATAAGCTGTTACCTCACATACACCGAATATAAGCAAGTACAATAACTTAACATTATTGGGTGGTCGTTCATACGCGAACTTTGTAACTCAGTTAAGTAGTTACCAGTTCCTTGTAGACGGAACTTTTCTGAGTAAACATTGTAAGTATTTCTTCACTACTTATTATAAACTAGGCACGCCTCCGGGATTTGGTTACTGTAAATGATATAGGTAATGGGTGTAAAAGTACCCTTAATGAACCCGATAGGTTCTTGTTCTTCCCGTCATTATGATTTTTTTTTTTGTTTTAAACCATCTCTCCTTCTAGTTACGGAGATATTGGGGGTCAAAGTTCCAACTTTTTCACAAGTTTTTTTTTTAATACAGTTTTTATGTTATACCTTTAGTTTAAATAGCTTCACGTCTGTGAGCGACTATTCAATACATCCATCAGCAAAATGAAAACATTGTACGTTACGTACAATGTTTTGAGTGCGTTACATTGTGTCCTACCGTAAAACGTGATTTTTTACCCCAAAAAAAAGTCGTTTTCCAGCAATAATTTTTGCATAGAACAAAAACTTTTGTTTTTTTTTGTTGTCGATGTACAGAATGCTTGGTTGACGGCTTCGTGAAGGGTCCGTTTACACCCTGTATTTTCGTACGATAATTAGAATTGAAATTTGCAAATGACGTAACAACAAAGGAACAAAACTTCCTGTATGTTATTAATGAAACTGTATTGAATGCTGCTTTATGTAATTATGTTTATTTTATTAAATGCTGTTGCCCGCGACCTTCGTCCGCGTGAAATTATTATAAAAATATTACTTCCCTATTTGAATCGGATTTAGTTATCACTTTCAAGGGTATTAATTTTTTGCATAATACTTTTTCTAAAATAAAAGTAAGTTACTCCTAAGTTACTCCTTATAACATTAGCTATCTGTCAGTAAAAGTCCCGTTAAATCGGTCCAGCCGTTTCCGAGATTAGCCGGAACAAACAGAGAGACAGACAGACAAAAATAAAAAATATACTTTTTTTTTGGTATAAGTACTTTCATATGCATTCAGTTAAAAGCTGTTATTTTGAAATTACTAAAATACCCTTTTATTTTATTTATTTGTATAGATCATTCAGGATTATTTGGCAAAGAATACAATAACAGGCTAAATATGGTACATTTTCTAAAAAATACTTTCGCGACGACTTAGTACGTATTAACAACAACGTTGGAAAAGAGCTAGAGGTGTTTCAATGTAGAGTACCATTTACTTTAATGACCACCATTTTGAGTTCCGCGCTCACGGACACTTAAAACATTAAGGGCAAGCACCATGCATTTATGACTGAGATCTCGAAACGACAGGTCGGTTCGAAATCATTATTTTGCGGTATTAAAGCAAGTTGCTATCCTGTCATTTGTAGATCTTTGACAGTCATTACAGATAGTCAGTGTCCCGAAAGTCACCAGCCAACGAGTCTCAACAAGGGTATCGTATTACCCAGTACTAACTGGGTTGTCGAGGTCAGATAGGCAGTCGCTCTATGTAATATACTGGTATTCAGCTTAATCGGGTTAGATTAGAAGCGGACAACATAGTCGGGAAAAGGCTAGGCAGATGATGATGGAACCAAGTTGCTATTCTACGTAACTGATTGTAAAACCACAACTTAAGATGAACGCACCTTGTGAACTACAAGAAAACAAGGTGAGTTTCTACTCTCATCAAAAATACATCACTTTTTCTTGAAGAATAAAATATTTTTATAACGTTTGTATCTCCCAATATAAAAATGATTAAGTTTAATTTTAAATATGCAGAACGACTGACATTAAGTCAGCGCAATATGTAAAGCAATAGGAAGGTAGAATCGGCAAATAGAGTTCCATATTCAATGTTATGAAAAATTCCTGGTCCCATTTTTACCGAGTCATTTTCATGCACCTGCTTGCTTCCTGCTTCGAACACGGTATTAAAATACATGTTTTTTTAATAATTTATTTTCATATTTAAGCTATGTACATTCCTTTGTTCAAATTCCTAATTTTATAAACCATTACACATTTTTGTAGGTAACGTTTGAGATGAAAACAATGGATTTGGACGTTATTATTTCACAACCTTTTTGTTAGATGTTTTGCGAGCTATCAATTTCTATACATGGGTAAATGCGTGTGCCTTTGTCGTGGGATACTAGGACAACCCTTGCCGGCGGCTACTTTTTGGGTTACGGCAGTCAACTACCCGGGAAATATGAGACCCAGTTACGAAAAAAAAACCCTATAGGTATAAATTGGATATCATATACAACATTAGTTTTAGTATATGCGAAACCTGAAACACTTGTCTAGTATTTTTATGTAAAGAATCTATGTACAAAATTTCAAAACTGTATCATGAAAAATCACAAAGTTATAAGCTTGTTCTGTTACCTGGTTGTCCGTACAAAAACGTGGACACCGCACAGCGCACTCGTGCACGCGCCTCCAGCGTCGTGTTGAGCTCCTTTATAATAATAATTTGGCAGTAGGTACCTAAATGATTGCGATAGGTACTTAATGTCGCTCGGTGTCCAACTTGTAACTTTATTTAAATATTTTTGGGACAAAATATAACACGGTTTAAAATATTGGAATCGATGCAGTTACTATTCTGAACAAACTATATTCAGGTTTCGCATATACTAAAAATAATGTTTTAGTTTGCGCTGTCATGATGTTAATTTCATTGATATTGGTTTATTGATATCAGCACCCTGTACATAATCAGAATACAATAAATCCAATGCATATTCATAAAACGAACTCGACGTCATAAATAAAGAACAACACAATAATTATATACAAAGCCGTACAATGGTCGTGAGGTAATGGGAAAAGTTTTAAATCAACAAATCCCGCATACCAAATGTGTGCGTAAGTTGGCACGGGGTATAAATTCGGTTTCATGTGCGTATCTTTTGTGTCAAGCCGTTAATTATAAACATGGAATCAAAATACGTCTAAGTAAGACATTTTAATGAAAGATTTAATTGACTTTACAATTTGAATGCGGATCGAAGCATTCATTCGATAGCCTGAATTATGCAGTACGGAGCAAATGTTTCTCCTATGATTTCTAGATCTTCCTATACAGATGTAATGAGGGCCACTGGTCAGCATTCATGTTTTATTAAAATATCATTTGTATCATGAATGGACGTAATTATGGCGGGTGCAGGACACACACAGTGCTAACGATGGATAATGTATTTTATGAGCATAATAAAAAGGTGTTACAATGTCTTGGAGACCATTCTCTTTATTGGCGATCGTTTGCAAGCTTGCCAAGTGTAACGCTAGCAATAAGCTCTAATGGCGTGTATTCATAGCCACATATTAAAATTCGGTACAATATAAAAACACTCTCAGGTATTTAATAAATATCAAGTACCGTGGGAGAAATTGAATCATTTTTATGACAAAGATAACGAGTTTTGTAGTCAGTGAAACGAATAAAAATGGAGCAGGTTTGTTAATTAAGCGCTTAATGGCTAAAAAATATTTTTACATTTTATTTTGGCTTAAGTAATTACAACTGAAAGGTGGTTTATAGCTGTTAAAACGGAATATCTTAATTATTTTCAGAAGTGAAGAATTAGAGCGATTACAAAAGTAAATCTAGTGTTTATTAATTGTCACAAAAACAACAAGCTTATAAGTATTTAGACTTACAAGTAGTGCTACGAATTTCGTAGCTCGGCGTAGCACAGTCTACGAAAGTGCTACGGAGCATTTTTTGTGGCTTGTAAACAATAAACGACAGTTTACGTGTTCTCCGAGGCCTTTACCATTTGGTTTAATAACGTAATCCGTAAAAACGGGCCCCCGTTGTAACTGCCATGTCTTGAGGGCCATCCGTCTTCTGATACGGACCCTTTGTACCTGCTTATAATATCGTTGAGTGGAGGACGCTCGAAACACTCGTTAGGACATTTATTACGATGAGTATTTAACGAAAAGTATTTTGTTGTTAGGAAAACAGATTTCCTGCTATAATTTGTTTGGACTTGATCGAAGTTTCATTACTCTTAGTGTTGTTCCGGTCTGGCGATAATGAGTTTACAAGCTTTGTGGTACGATCGTAGTTTCCGTACTGTGATACTGTCTGCCTCAGTTTACTTTATAATTACCTTATTAACATTTACTAATTTCGTTCGTAACCTATAAAATGAAATACTGTTCGGATAAATGGACTAACTAAATAACTGAACTAAATATGTTTCAGCGTGGCAGGTAGACATTCCAGGCGGCTGCCTCGAACGACTGGAAGATTTATCGCCATTTTAAAAATAAAATACGCCATTTTCACATCTCCTCGTCACAGGTGGCAGGATAAAGTACTTACACACGAGGCTTAATCTGACATTGACTCGAACGAGACGCAGGGATAAAAGTGGAGCGACCGCAGCCTTTTTTTTTTTTTTTTTTTAGGATGGGAAATCATCAAATGACCCCCCCCGCTCTGGGCGGAGCGGAAGGGAGTGCCAGACTTGTACTGACTAAAACCCATCCATGTTCCTTCTTTGCCCTTTGTGTTCCAGGGCCGCGGTATCTCTTTCGAACAGTCCCGCAGCCCTGGCAGGCATCGGCCCGTGCGGACCCCTACGTTGTTGCTGACATCTCTTTGAGGCGCGCGTGGAACACGAACGCGCCGTCGACACGGCCTGTCGTCATAAGACGGCCGGACGGCGAGCTAGCCCAAAACTCGCCATCCACAGGCCCGCGCCTACGGTGGCCGGGGGCCACCACGTGACCCCCGACGCCCAGGGCGTCTCCCGCGGCGGCTGGGACGTGAGGCTCTTTCCCTCTCACGTTCCGCCACCTCCTTCACTAGCATGACTGCTTCGCAGAAGGAGGTGACGGCTTCCCATTCCCTCTCGCTCCGGACCATGGCTTGAACCAGGGCCGGGCGCGAGAGGTCGCCGCCGCCAATCGCCTCTACGAGGACACGGCGCTGCTCCGCCCAAGCGGGGCAGGCCTCCACAGTGTGCTGCACCGTGTCCTCCGGACGATCCTCACAATGGAAACACCCGGGCGTTTCCTCCCGCCCGATTCGGTGCAGGAACCTCCCGAAACAACCGTGTCCGGTGAGGACCTGCGTCAGGCGGAAGGTGAGGGCGCCGTGGCGCCTCTCTAGCCACTCCTCAAAGAGGGGACTTATCGCCACTATGGTGGCGTGCCCTGCACGGGGTTGCGACAGTCGCTCTCTCCATGTCACCATGAGATCGCACCGGAGGTCTGTCCGCTGAGCGGCGATTTGCCGCGGCAGCGGAGTTTCCCCCCGACGTAGTGCCTCCGCGCGCCATTCGTGAAGGCGCGCGAGGACTATCGCCTCCAGATCCCATGGCGGCAATCCGGCAAGGAGGCTCGCCGCCTCACCGGAGATCGTACGGTACCCCCGGACTAGCCTTAGGGCTATCCCCTTTTGGGGCGCGTTCAGGTAGCGGGCGGCTTGCCGCCTCAGAGAACGCGCCCACACCGGGGCCCCGTAAAGGGCCATGGACCGCACGACCCCCGCGTAGAGCCTCCGGCAGGAGGCGTTTGGACCCCCCAGGTTGGGCAGGAGCCGCTTGAAGGCAGCCCCGGTCCGTTCCAGTTTGGGGGCCAAACGTCGGAAATGCTCCACGAAGTTCCACCGGCTGTCGAGGACGAGTCCCAGGTACTTCAGCGTCGACCCGACGCCGATGGAAACCCCTCCCGCCGTCAGTAGGGATCCCGACGGTGGCGCATTCCGAGGCCCATGAAAACACATGGCCTCGGACTTGTGCAATGCCACCTCGAGACCCAATTGCCGGATCCTCTCCACGACTATCGCAACCCCGCGTGTCATGTTTTCGGCCGCCGCCTCGTGCGACCTCCCTTGTGCCAGTACCAGCGTGTCGTCAGCGTAGCAGACTACGCTGACGCCTCTAGGGAGGTCGGCGCGCAGCACCCAGTCGTAACCGATGTTCCACAAGGCCGGCCCCAGAACCGATCCCTGTGGAACACCGCACGACATCTCTCGCCGGTTCCATTCTCCGCTCTGACCGGGGTAGATGACGGCCCTATCCGTCAGGTAGTCCCCGACCACACGACGAAGGTAGGTCGGCACCCGGTGATACCGGAGTGCCTCCCCAATGCAGCTCCAGGGCATGGAGTTGAAGGCGTTGGCGATGTCAAGAGACACCGCCAATACGACCCCGCCCCGGGAAACCGCATCCCCCGTCGTGAGGGCTCTCACGCGCATGATGGCGTCCACCGTCGAGCGCCCCTTGCGGAAACCAAACTGGTGTTCCGCAAGATCCGGGCCCATCCCCGCGAGGTGCCCGGCGAGGCGGTTAGCAATAACTCTTTCAAAGAGCTTGCCCACCTCGTCGAGCAACACGATGGGCCGGTATGCGGACGGAGAGTCCGCAGGGCGCCCTGGCTTCCGGATGAGGACCAGCTTCCCCGTCTTCCAACGAAGCGGGAACTGGCCTCTCTCCAAGCATGCGCTTAGGAGCCCTTCCAGTCGGGGCCCGAGAGCCTCAGAGGCCAGGACCCAGGCTTTGCCAGGCAAGCCATCGGGTCCCGGGGCGGTATTTCTGGCATTCAGCCTGCGTACCGCCACTCTCAGGTCTACCCCAGTCACCTCCGGAACGTCGTCATCGGTGTGGTCCGCTTCCGGCACCGCAAGCGGCGGCGGAGCCATAGGCGGGGGAGGATGCCTCCCTCGCGAAGGGAACAGAGCGCTCACCACGTCCTCCACGAGCTCAGGCCGGAGACTCTGCGTCAGCGGGGGGGCCCGGGTGCGGAGTTTGTCCCGCACCATCTTGTAAGGGCGCCCCCACGGATCTCCGTTCAGAGACTCCAGCATCTCCTCGCGGGCCAGGTTCTTGGCCCGCCGGACAGCCTCTTGGAGGGCGGTCTTCGCCGCTCTGTACCCCTCGTAAAGCTCCGCCTCAATGGCTGCCGCATCCGGAGGGCGGATGCGGAGCCTGCGATGCCTGGTGTACCGGTGCCGCGCGGCAACGCACGCCTCACGCAGAGACGTCAGCTCTCGCGACCACCAGTACACCTGACGTCGGGCGCTTCCTGGCCGAACTCGGGGCATTGCCACGTCGCAAATCTCGGACATGGCCTCCTGGAACCAACCCGCCTCGTTGTTGATGTCGGCAGGCCTGGCTGGTGATGACACCCAGGCCTGCACGATCGAGGCTTCCAGGAGGAGCTCCCGGTCCAGCTGCTTCAGCGCCCATCGCGGACCACTCGGGGCCTGTAGGACCGGCGCGCTAGAGGTCTGGGTGGAGACGTCGAACCGGATGTACCGGTGGTCGGAATAGGTCTCCACCCCCTCCATGACGCGCCAGTCAACGACACGCGGCGACAGAGCGGGGCTAGCGAACGAAGCGACCGCAGCCTGCGAATATATTTTTTGCGTTAATATTTGCAGTAACGTAGCTGAATCAACATGAAACAGTCCTTTATTGGTGTTGTTAACAAACGTGTATGTTTTTTATTAGTTTAGAGTTATTTTTTTTGTTGTGGGTAGCAATTACAAAGGCGTTGTTGTATGATTTGTTGTCGGGAGCAGCGGCACGTGGCGTAGTGACGCGGTGGGTTCAGACCGCGCGCCTGTAACCACATCGTTATAACCGTTGACGTTCGAGTAATGAATTATACGCTGTGCCTATTATGATATTGTTTTATTTTATTTTCATTGAATCTTTCAAAATGCTGATCAGTTAACTGAGCTCTCTACTGCTTGTGTTTATACACAAGAAGTTATTCCATAGTGTTATTTATTTTGCATTTTAAAGGAATACTTGAGAGCCTTGTTTTTATAAATAATTTTACGCTTTGCATTATAATATTGTTATTTTATCACAACATACTTGTTTCAAAGTGGCATAGCTATTAAACCGAAGATAAATAACCATGTTTGATTTTTGTACTGCTCGCCGTTTGATGAAAACTGTAAGCGATCAATTTGCATAGTTAAATCACAGCGGTATGTCTCTGCAAATGTCTCGAGAGACATGTGCGTGTATCGCTTGCCTTGCCAGGGCATTGATGACCGGAGAGATATATTTATTGCACTTGTAGGAACATTTATAATATAGATGACTGGTCTTAATTGCGTAGTACCTTCACGAAGCCGTCAACCAAACATCTGTACATCAAACTAAATAACTCTACCCAAAAATTATTACTGGGAAACGTCTTTTTTTTTCGGGTGAAAAATTACCTTTTATGCTATGACTCAATGTAACGCACTCAAAACATTGTGTTGATGGAGGTATTTCAAGTAAAGTTATAACAAGTATTTTTTAATGCATGTTTTTAAAAACTTGCATTAAAAAAAAATCTTGTAAAAAGTTGGAACTTAGACCCCCAATATAGTAGTAGTAACCAGAAGGTTCTCAGGTATGGTTTAGAACAAAAAAAAATACCGCAATGAAACGGAGTAGAAGTACTTTTCGGCTTCGTTAAGGGTACTTTTACACCCATTATGTTCATAAATATGCTAAATAATGTAAATAACTAGGTATGTACCTACATACAACGATAACAGTACGTAAGCAGCAGTCAACAAAAACACTTTTTACCTTTATTATATGTTCAGCAGTGAAACTGGTTAAAATATTTTAACACAATACATGTCATGCATGTGTTCAAAGCGTATCAGCTCCAATCAAGCAGTAAGGACGGTGTATCATTTACGCGTCTGGACGCGTCCTTACGGCTTAACTCGACCGTTAAGGTTAAACAATGTAACAAATACGTGCCTATAATTGGATATATGACTGATAGTCTCGTCCTTAGCAGATATGTTGCTAATAGCAACGGCGATTAGTGATTTATTCGCTGGTCAGAAGCTGACACAGTGACACAAATCAATCAAAGTTTGCAACCGCTTCTAAACGCAGTGAGTTGTCAAAACTCATCAAAATCAAAATCAATTTGATTTGTGTAACATAGGCAGTGAAAACAGTTCTTAAATTAAAGATAGGTCGCTATGTTATGCCAAGAGGCGTACAAATATATGGTTGCATGCGAAATAAAAAAAAAAAAAAAAAAATACTCACAACTTATAATTCATTTATTTATTGTTTGTCGCAGGTGAAAATACAGATCTTATAATTAGCATTATTGTATCACTGTAACGTACATGGGGTGTACAATATTTGTATGTATGTCAATATTATTGGCTATGTTCAAAAATAATTAATAATAATACATTTTTTTTTTTTACAATTTTTACACTCATTATTGGTTGGTGGTTGTTATCCATCGCATTGGTTGTTTTAGTCAACCTCATTTTACATGCATTATTAGTCACCTCATTTTACATTAATTATTACACAATTATTAGGGACAAACAATTTACGTTTAATAAGTCAAAAACTAATAAAATAATAAGTTTAACATGTCAATTTTTTGTCAATCTCATCACTCAACTCAAAACGCTATGCGTCGATTATCAAGTTGCAAAGTCGCCAATCGCCGATGTTAAAAGTAATATGACTAGATAGATAGAATATCTTTTTTTATGTACAGACTAAATACAGAAAATAAGAAAGGAACAAAAAATATGTACAAAGGTGATGCTTTTTCTAAAGAAATCTATCTAGCATACTTGCGAAAGGAGATACTAACAAAAGAGATGTAGACATAGTGTGTAAAATAAGAAGAGAAAATGGAATACATAAAACATTAAGCAAATTACTATTATATTTAAGTTTTTTTTTATTATTTAAACTTTATTTTGTGTGCTTTCTTACAATAAGAGATAACAGTATTACATGTGTATTTGTGTGTGCAGGTGACTTGCCTCGACCGCGCAGTAAAGGCGAGTATGTGTTCGTGATCGCGCAGCTGTTGTTCGGCCTGATGCTGTTTGCCACCGTGCTAGGACACGTTGCCAACATCGTCACCTCTGTCAGCACTGCCAGGAAAGAATTCCAAGGTAACAGCTTCCATACTTGTTATAGCAAGTAAGCACATCTCGCGAAGTATTAACGCACAAATCAGTAACCTTTACTGATTTGTAACGAATAAAATGTTATCGCAAGCAAAAATATGCATAATCAGCCTATAATGTTCCCACCGCTGGGACACAGGCCTCCTCTCTATGAGAGGTAATGGGCTATAATCCCATGGGCCCAGTACGGATTGGTAGATGGCATATGTCTTAGAATTTTGTTCTAGGACATGCCCGTTTCCTCACGATGTTTTTCTTCACCGCTTTGAGAGCAGTGGTGATGAAATAATTTGCACAAAGTGATACACCTGCCTATGTTCAAACCCACGACTTACTGCTCGTAAGTCAGCGCCGCCACCACTGGGCTACCGCTGCTCTATAGCAAAAATATGCGCATGCAGAAGTTGCGACAACAACACTACAAGAAAAACCAAACCTTTACACATACTTCGACACGTGTGTCACAGAAGCTATTTCATTGTCATGGCATTCTTCAAAGCTGATTCCATAACTTGATTTGTAAAGTTAATCCACACATCCCGTATAACTTTTGTTAATATTGCTCTATGTATAAAACACACTCATAAACATTTATTTCCCCCATACAACAAGATAAGCCTGCTGTTCGTATATTCTCCTGTTTCGCTAGTTTCCCCTAAATAAGCTGTCTTTATGTGTACCGTGATGAAAGCGCTGAATGTCAATGACACAATTCCGACCAAAGCTGAGGTAAAAGCATTCACAGAAATGTTTAATACAATCCTGTTGATACGTACCTATAATCCGCTTAATGTAATTTTTACGAATCAGATTTTCATAGTCAATACGTGCGTGATTACTTGATTTAATACGAGTATCTAATCTACTCTCGCTTTTGTAGGAATTATTGGAATGTAATTTGCCCAATATATTTTATTTACCCGTCACTATGTTATTATGGTTCCACTTGAGAATGTTTGTCATAGGTCGGCACAGTTCAAGGTTCCTATTACTGTAGGCTCTATTCATACATACATCCTAACTCCCTTATCTCAGCCTTAAGCGTTCCTCAGTACGGATCTAACGCGCACAATTTAGGTATGTAATATGAAAAACGTTTGAGGTAAGCCGATTACCATATAAGAAGGATTATGTAAAAATAAAACGTTCCTGTATAAATATGTGTTGTAGACAAGCTTTGCGAAGTTCTCATTTTCTGTGATGCATTAGATGGTTAACACGATATATCATGCGCACGTGTGAAGGTTCAAAGAGCTTGGTTCACATTGTGGGGCGAGGAGGCGGCGAGGCGCGGCTGCACGCGGCTCGACGCGGCGCGGCGTGGCTGTCACATTAGCGTACTAAGCAGGTAGACGTGCCGGCACGCGGCCCCGCGCACCGCCGCGCCGCCGCTACGTGCTCGCGCGACACCCAGCCTCACTCGCCCCTCGACCTTACCTCAAAGTCGACTTCACGGACCAACCGTCTGCGATCTCGATACGTTCAGCAAAGTTACAAACCAAAACTCCCAACAAAGTTTCCGAGTCATAGTTCTTTTATCAAAACGCTGCTCTTTGACGTTCTCAAAAAAACTAATTTGAAACTCGTTAAATTAGCAAAAGACACGTACGTAGGTAATCAATTCGTAGAATGGATAAGTCTAGCATTTTAAACACAGAGAAGCGGCAAAGTGTCAACAACTTTAATTAGCGCTGCAGCTCGGTTGAAAAGACAATGGCGCCGCGACGGCAGAGAGCAGGCTGAATCCGTGACCTTCCTCGGCGGCGCTGCAGCGAAATAGGTCAGCGGCTTGAATGCTATAAATAGCTCGGCGAAAGTCGGGCGCCGCGCCCCATCCCGCCGGGAGTGAGCGTCGCGCGCGCCCGCCCGACATCGATCCGAGCTGCCACCGCGCGCCCCATCGCGCCCCATCGCACCCCATCGCCCAGCGCCCGCCTGAGCCTAACAATTTGACAATAATTGATCTACTCTACGACACTCTCCGATGGTCAGAGCTCTGCAGTGTGGTGCAGGATAGCCCAACTTTCGCTTCACGCACGACATTAAAATCATTTTCAAAGTCAAGCTATTAGAACAAAAATATACACTTCTTCAACAGAGGGAATCTTTGCAAGATGTGGGATGCACAAAAATACCCGCATCTTATAATAGCAACAACTAAACAATTCTAAAAATCAACTGAATATCATAAATCTGCATTACTTAAACATATTGTTGTGTGATAGTTGTGGAATATTATTATATATTATTATATTATTATATATATTATATATATTATATTAATAATTTAGGAGGAAAGTCTCACACTCCGTGAAGCATTCAATCTGTTAAGCCAATTTAATTAACCCTAAAGCGCTAGGTAGTATTCAGAACTTAAATAAGTTCCGCGGCGGTCGGTTACCCGTCTAATGAAATACTAGCTTCTTCGTGATACGCTCCCACGTCCGGTGCAAAATGCCTACTAGCAATCTTCACACACACAATATCAAGTTTATCAACTTAGTCAGTAGACGCGGGAAATTTCTAACTCTTAGCTCGGTTTTTAGTTCGTATAATGATTGAACTTGCACTGCAAATTATAGTTACAGTTAATGCACCATGTGCTTAAAGAAAATTGGAGTTAATATCTTTTCTAATATGATTGAGTCAGCAGACGTGAGTTTGGATCGTCTTGCAATATTGAGAACCAAAGAACAAATATGAAGGCATGATTAGTGTAAATTCTACGTCATTGAGTTAATGAGTACGTTCGAATATCCCGTGGAGTATTCTCCGAGTTCAATAGGGAGTTAGAAATTGTCGAGCAGGCGGGCGCAATGTAAACAATCGGTGCAGTCGCTCCTACAGTAAGTATCTAGTTTATATTCAAATTGCTGGACGCGGTCTGTCCTCAAATTGTGTACGCAGTCAGCGCTCCCGATTCCGACTAGCTTCGTTTGACTTTCAGACTCTGCGTTGTTGCTGCGTGTACCGATAACATTATAAATGATTGCGTACACAAATCAAGTTTAACCTGTAACAATAATTGTATTCGAAAAAAATGGGTTAGGTATTTTTTCAAATAATCTCTTCTAAATTTCTACGAACCAAATATTTGTTACTATGCTACAAATAAGAAATTCTGCCTTCATATTCCAGAAATGTTTCTTATTTAAAATACAGAAGTAGAAACAAGGACCATAATTTTCTCATTCCAATTGAGGAAGAGGTTTCGCTAATTTATATAGAGCCTCTGGGACGTTCTTTCCAGCTGACGTATTTTGCTCGACGAAAACACGGAAACCTCGACAATAATAATGCTTTACTAAATAAACAAGCCTTATTTCCGTCGTTTCCCAAAAAGTGTGTTCTAACGTAACTAATGTAGCGTGTCTGGTCGCGCACGTGGCTCATTTCCGTGGGGCGATGCGGCGCGGTGCTGCGCTACTTTACGCTGCGTTATGTTGCGCTGCGCTACGCGGTGCGGCAGCGGCGAGCGGGTGGTTGACTCAGCTCCGCACACAAGCGACCGCACTCTGCCGTCCCGTACCGTGTTTGAGCAAGATTAAATTACTCCAAATGTCGGCACACTAATAACACCGCGTACACCGGTACACTGCACGTCAGAGGGTGCGCTGTTGACTTGTTTTTGTGGCGAAATGTTTATTGTTGACGCTACTTAACAAACAATCAGCCCATTGTATCCGAGTTCAACTTGGTACGTGTGATCTCAGTTTAAAATTTCTGCCTGAAAAAGAAAAAAAAGAACAAGTATTTATTAGTCTCGCAAAGGACAAAACAAAAAAATGGTTAAATTGGCAATAAAACAAAATTATATAAAAAAGTAAACATAATCAAAATAAAACAAACGAAATTGGTCGTGTACGAGGCCAAAAGGTCCCATCTCAGCATGGTGCTGTAACGTTAATTTTTAGTCACAGCGCTTGTATCCTGATAGGGCCAAAAGTGATCCACGGTCTGATACGAAAAAAAAATAAAGATTAAAAAGAGGTGTGTATGTTAAGTAGAAGTACCTAAAACAAAAGATGGTAAGAACGAACTGAAGTAGGAGAAATCCCTATGGTTGTGTTTACGATTTCAATCAATTTAGTATGTTCCTATTTAACACAAATACGATACAGTTGGCTTTAAAGTTATCTTGCTTGTAAACGCTATATGTAATTTTTTTTTTAACCTGTGTTGTGCCACTGCTGCACTGTGGGCAAAGATATCTCTCTTATCCTTCCTCCCTTTCTTCTGTGCGGTTTTCTCACCCTATGTAATTACACCTATGTATAAAAAATAATCGTTAAATTAGGCAACAGTGTTCAGTGGTACCCAGTCACGCCGTTGGAAAACATTCATTCGCGTTTAAATATTACATTAATTGTATTTCGCGGGCACCCAGACGCGCTTGCCGCGTTTGAAAGACGTTCTAGCTATTAATTAATGTACGATGCGGTAAACAGTCTAGTCGAATATAACTTAGGCCAGTGTTTTTCAACCTTTTTCATGGCACGGTAACCCATACTATGAAAACATAATTATATCGCGACCCCCGACCCTTCGTTTTTTTTTCATGTATTTTATTATGTTACAAATATTCAATCCATACAACATTTTTATGCATTAGTATAATTAGGATTCGGATAAATGCATAATTAACACATTTCTTTTTTTAAATTTGGAAAATGATATAATTCTCAATGTAGTAAAAACGAATCCCCGATGATAGAAATTAGTTAATGAAAACCAAGCGCAACCTTCGCATTAAGATGGACGGGTACTCATAAGTTTTTATTTTGTTAATAATTTGTATGATCATACAAATGTTCCTTGTTTATTGTTTTTTTCACTGAGGTAGTTTTCGTAACCTCTTGCGGACCCTCGTATAGAGGCTTTGCGACCCGTCAGGGGGCCGCGACCCACAGGTTAAAAAACACTGACTTAGGCTATTTGACGAGAAATTATTAGTTAAAAATGACAATAATAAAATCAAACTAGCACGGTTAGGGGAAAGATCACGTGTCAATTATAACCACTTAAAACACACATTTAAAAACTCTTAC
Source organism: Noctua fimbriata (assembly GCA_905163415.1). Lineage (NCBI taxonomy): Eukaryota > Metazoa > Arthropoda > Insecta > Lepidoptera > Noctuidae > Noctua > Noctua fimbriata. The sequence continues at coordinate 11,957,426 of LR990922.1, read as the reverse complement.
AAAATATCCGTAATGTGTGATCTACTCTATTCACAAATTACCAAAAATAATCTTCAGGCACTGAAATTGGCATAACATCCGATACACAAAAGGAAAAGCCGAATAACTGGCTGTTGCAATATTTGCGGAATGACCCGCAATAAATTAGGATATGAGAGTCATGCCAAAAGTTATAAGATGGTCTTTGTTTATTTTTAGCCGGAACGAGCGATAAAATAATCCCGAGATAAAAGAATGTGTAGGAAACTTTCAGTACTGGTTTTATGAGTAATTGGCGACTTGCAGCGCAGTGCACTTTATCGTTCGCTCGGCGTGCTCAGGTCATTCAATGAAGTTGAGCACCTCGCACCTCGCTCCGATACGCTGAGCTTACGTGACAGAACCTATACCAAAGTAACGTGTAAAACCTATCATAAAGTTCGCGAACACGTTGAATACTAAAATTTAATATCGTAATAGTTCAAGCGTTCGATTTTCCAATAAGTGGCGATTAGTGCTAACTTATTCCGAACACTTGGAGCCACTTGTTACTGAAGCCAGTGATTAGGTGCAGCTCTTTGTTCCCGCTCACCTTCATGCCCGGCTTTACTTCTTTGTAATGAGTTCTCGACTATATAAATTTTGTTGCATTCGTTCATGTGTATGGTTCAATTTAACTGTGTTTCTGGTTTCAGTATAACCACAGCCTTTGTGCATATTGACTACAATTGGACGCTTTGAGAACAAATATTTTACATTATTACTACAGGAAACGGGATATTTACCATGTTTACTATTTTTGTAAACATGGTAAATATCCCGTTTCCTGTAGTAATAATGTTAGTGACCATGATAGTTTAAAATCATAAATATTTTACATTCGCAGACGGAACACAAAACCGCACGCTCTGTATCAGTGTAAATTAGTTTTCATTTGGGCTCGGTGTAGCATAATGATTAAATTTACGGAGTGTTACTGACTGAGTATTTTATTAATGCAAATAATGCGAGAATAGAGCGCTATTTTTACACTCTTTATTTCTTTTGAACTACTTCTAACATAACACTTGTCAAAGAAACTTTTGTATGTAGAATATACAGATACAGAGGAAACTGGCGTCACGGACGACAGACCCCTTTTTACCCAAGTTGTATAGGTGCTCCTCGGGGACATAGAATGAAATATATCGCTTTACCACACAATCACGTCTCTGCGGATCGATATCCATTAAAATTGTAATGTCATGTATATTGGGAATGTAAACTAGGGTAACATATCGCGCGGGTGTTATATAACATGCATGTGTGTAGGTATAGTTAATGCCCACATTACACGTCGTTATTGTGTGTTTGTTCTGAACTAAGCCTGTTATCTCGGGGCAGACATGGCAGCCGGGTTAAACGGTTTTGGTAAACTTGAGATTGCAATTATTTCTTGCTAACATTAAGTTAGCACTTGACATACTAGGCGCTCCACTTAGCTTAACTAACCCTAGTTCCCGGACGGCGACAGGTGAGATTAAGTGCGATCTACGAAACAGTATAAATTCATTTTGTCGCTGCGAAACTTTGTGACAAGTTGATGAATAACATTATCTTTTTGAAATTGAAATTTTGTTTGGAAGACTCTAGCCTCTACTTGAGTAATCTCTTCTTAATATCACGGAAGCGGATCTTTCCTACTTAAGTGTTCGGCCTTTTGATGCACTTTATGTTAGGCCAATTTATACCTTAATGGAATTGCTAAGAGGGTACCAAATATTTACGTGTCTACTGAAGCAAATGGTTTTAAAACAATTATCTGTGATATTATTTAGCTTTTGTTGATAATTGTAGCACCTGACAACCTTCGCCGATAGCGAAATCCTTCTATTCTTTTTCGTGTTATATCTGCAAATTATATTGTTTTAGCGAAACTCGATGGCGTGAAGACCTATATGCGCATGCGGCGGGTGCCCACACACTTGCAGGTGAAGGTGATCAAGTGGTTCGACTACCTGTGGCTCACGCAGAAGTGTTCCGACGAGGAAAAGGCCGTTTCCTGCCTGCCTGACAAGCTGAAGGCTGAAATAGCCATCAATGTACACCTGGATACATTGAAGAGGTAAGTGATTGTTTGTTACGTAGGTATACATTTTCCTTTAACTTGTCTAGAGCAGCTTTGACCTGGTTGCGCTGGATGTTTTACTATGTATAACCTTTAACCTTTCATTGGCTGTGATATGGTATCGTAACATGACTCGTCATATCGTATATGAATCAAAGGTTAACCTTTGATTACTAAAAAATAGGCTTCTACTTATACTTATCATAACATGTGTTACAAAGGTAGGTATAGAAAAAGCCCTGACAAGATCTAAAAATAGCCAGAAGTAGAAGTTCTACAAACAAAATTTGAATATTCACACATATTTCCACACAAATGTAGACTTCAACATTTTTATTCTAAATAGGAAAGTTTGCCTTACTTTTATTTTAGCTCATATTATGAGCGCTCAGCGGCATACTTTTAGATTCCATGTCGTTTGCAGGAAAGATGGCGATTAGTAATCCTTAGCGGTAATCAATGTATGAATGCTATGTATATAAACACAAACAGATAAATGCTGACCCTTGTTCAACTGAATACTGTGGATCAGGTGTTTTTCAAAATCATAAGGAGGGGTTCAAAAGTAAACATACTTTGATCTCTGAAATCATTAAAAGATAATTTTGAGAGCTCCTTTGATAGACATTACAAAAGTTGATGTTGGTCGAGACAATGACAAAGGATTGTTGGATCTTAACTTGAAGGATAATGAACTTGTCACTATCGAGCAAATTAGTTAAGGCGCCTAAATGTCTTAGCCTTTAATTTAATTTGCGTTTAGTTTGAGTTAGGGTTCAAGCAATTTAATTTTATTTAGTTCTATTCCATCTGTTAATTGTGATTCTTAATTCAATCAGCGAGATGTGGAATCCTTTCAACAGTCGATTCCGTGTAGATAGTTATGATAGCAGGTTACCCATCTCACTAACATTAATGCACTGGAGCAGTTTAAGCTTAATATCCCGTGTTGTATAATTAAAAAGAGAAACATTCGCATTTTACGTCCATGAATTATGCATAAGTGTTCGTTTATACGATCCGTAATTTTTTGTCGCCAAATGGCTCTTCTGTTCTTTTGTGTTTTTCAGCTGAATACTGTTTACGTGCTTTTTAGAGCACCTGTACTCGTAATGTTTAAAATATTACCTGTATGTAATACATTAATTAGATATAAATTCAAAACATGTCTAAGTAAATACATTTACAAATAAGAACTTATCAATAATGAACCATTAAACTTTGTGATCGTTACGAGAAAAGTTAAAATTAGCACCTTTTCGTAATCGCAGGGTGGAAATCTTTCAAAACACCGAGGCGGGCTTTTTGTGTGAGTTGGTTCTACGGCTTCGACCGGTTCTGTTCTCGCCAGGCGACTACATTTGTAGAAAAGGTACGCTTTGATTTTCTTGAACTTCATATACTTAAAATTTTACCTTCCGAAGGAGGAAACAAAATTAAACGAAAACATTACCAGGAAGCTGTTAAAATTTGATATATTTTCCCTAGGCGAAGTCGGGAAGGAAATGTACATAGTGAACCGAGGGAAACTCCAGGTGGTCGGCGACAACGGGAAGACCGTGCTCGCAACACTCAAGGCTGGTTCTTATTTTGGCGAAATTTCCATTCTGAACATGGGCACGGCAGGTAAACAACTTGGTAAATATCGCCAGGGCCCGAGACGCCACGCCATTATTACACTACTCTGTATTCTTGAAAAGTTTTGAAAAGCAAACGTTTCGAGGAGACGCTGCACTCAGGCCGAGGGAGCGGCCGCGACGCCACCAACAGGTTCTGGGACATCATTGTGACGACTGTTACCGCTGTCGGCTGCGCCTAATCACACACTCACGTCACTTACGGCACTTGACGCCTGCCACGCAATGACGCACCCGACTAGCGCTAACTAGTTCGTGCCAATTGTATTAGGGAATGCTTTAAAATTTAAATTAATTTACAATTACGCATTTTAGATATGATTTCAGTTTTTTTATATGCTCTTAAAATATTCCTTTTCATATTGATACATACTTCAAAAGAAGAGATATTGTTGTGTGGTAAGCTTAACTACTTTTATTTGTTTCGAATCGGACTTCAATGGCTTCATCTTAGATCCTCATCAAGGATTTGTAGCGTCTTGTGTCATGTGGTTTATTTGCATCTTAGTAACATCTCCTTTGGTTGTATTGAAGGCAGTGTCCCCGATCGCTTTGCATCCTCCCTGATTACCTCATATACTTGGCGTGACTTCTTGGTGCATGATCCCCCAATATTTTAAGTGTCACCCGCGTAAGATCTAAATTCATACTATCGGTTTTCAAAAATCTTTTTTTTTTTTCTAACTTCGATATCCTATGCAATCTGACTTGTAGAACTGCTTAGTTCTTTTACGGATTTCATATTCCTACTGATTTTATTAATATTTAGCATTCGTATGTAAAAGTTTTTGTATTTTAAAGCTTTGTCTTGGTAATGGAGCAGTATAAGAACCCTAGAGAAATGGCTTCTTATATTTTTTTTACGGTCAGCTATTATTTTTCAAATTGTGAACGCGATGACTGTGACTCCGGATCCGTTTACCTACCCTTCGTGTTGTCTAAATTTCAAGGTAGTGTTCGATCTTTTTTAAACAAGCTTTCCTTTTTATTTCTTGAACCTGTGACTGAACTTCTCTTGTCATGTTTTCCCTGCCACCAATATCGGTTGTCCTGGTCTGGTGTTTCTTATGACCTGTTCTGTCTATGTGTGTGTCGTGTGGAATGAGGGATCAGAACAGCTCATAAGGGGGGGACCGGACGCCGGTTGGCATGGAGTGTGTGGATGACACGTCGACAGGCAACCGCCGGACAGCATCGGTGCGATCAGTGGGTTACTCGGACCTGTTCGTGCTCAGCAAGAAGGACATGTGGGACGTGCTCAAGGAGTATCCTGCCGCCAGGGTGCGCCTAGAGGCGATCGCCGTCAAGAGACTCGAAAAATATAAGAAAGCGCCGCTAGAAAAAGGTAACGTTTGGCTAGTATATTATTCACCATAATAAATGTGTGTTTGATGAAGCTGAGCATTTTCCGAATCAATAGATTGTTTCCTAAAACAAGCCTTTATTGCTGGTTTGGACAGGGTGAATTATTGCTTCCTGTAACATCCCTTTTCTGTATATTGGACATTGACTGAGTTAACGTTTGTGTTAGGATTCTCTATTTTACTGATATATGGGTTAATAGGTTTAAACGAATGATTGTCTTACAGTGGCCATGGGCCGTTGCCAGTCGACGCCCGGGCTGGTGGAGACGAGCGGGCGCGTGCCCATCGAGGACATGAACCTGCCGCCCGCGCCCGCGCTGCCGCCCCCACACCCCTCACACCCGCCTTCCTACCGGGACCAGCTTTATAGGTGCTTTGATCATTACTACATCAAGAAGTTATCCCCTTCTTCATAAGTATCTTCCGAAATTTGTAGTTCAAAGTAGTAGTAGTATGGGGTTCGATTTTCAGGTCGGGCAAAGTGTTTTGAATTTTTCAAACGGAGTTTGGATTCGTTCCCGTTTGATAGCTATTACTTGGGACTAAAACATAACTGGCGAAATGTGGGAATACTATTAGTTACATCTGTGCATAACCCTTTGGGGATTACAGGTTTGAAAAAAAAAACTACAAGAGTCATTGTTTCGTATCAAAATGCATCACGCTATGTATAAACAAAAATGACACAAGGGCAAAGATGATACCCTCGTGGTACTCCCGGCGGCCCTGGTTTGGTCTGACGTTTGAAACTACTAATCAAGATTTTTTAGACCGGACCATGCACCATAATAAAGTAGTAGTAATATATATAAGTAATAAAGCATAATGTAGGTACACCTAACGTTCGCTATTTTGCTTGATCAACGATATCAAATGCTTCACTAAAAACTACTGACCGTCCCTTACAATTAAGAAGTACTTTGTAAACGATTTATTGTTATAAATGCAACTGCTATTAATTTGTATGTATTTCTCGCAGTTCGTCAGTAAGCCCTCTACGAGTAGCATCGCCGGTCGCGTCGTGCGCGTCGAGCGTGCGCAGCAGCGGCGCGGGCGGCGGCAGCGTGGCCACCGCGCCGCGTGTCATGCTCGACTCGCACGACGCACTCGAGTGCGAGATCAAACGCTTGCGTGAGCGGTTGTATACCGTCGAGACGGAGAACGCCGCCATGTCTGCTAAATTAAGCCAGCAGCAGTGGGAGGTGGATCAGAGGTAAGTAGCAATACTACTGGTCAATTCTAGACAGGAATATCAACTAACTTTAATGTTTTGTGTGTCTAGACTACAAGAGATTGAGATGCAGATCTGCGGCGGCAGCTCGGTGAGCTCCTTGGAGGAGAACGAGCGGAACCGTGAAAGCATCATTTAACAGCGCGCCTCGCCCGAGCGAGCGCGCCTGCTGCCCGTGCAGACTTTGCATCTCGCCGCCGTCTACTGAACAACTGACCAATGTATATCCCCCTACCCCCAACCCAACCCCTACCCCACCCGCCTCCTCTTGTGACCTTGTGAACTCGAAAGTACGATGAATTAGTGTTTTTATGAATAAATATTATTATGGAATATTTAAATACGAATTAACTTTATCAAATTTATATATACGTAGTATATACGACTCGCTGATATTTGACGAGTGTCGTGGAGTGAGATTTTGCTGAGACAATATTATCTTAAAAATATCGTTTAGGTATCGAGGTGTAAGAGTGCGTGAAGTGCGTGCGCGCGGTTTGTACCGTTTCGTTGTGTTGCTGCGTCGTGCGCCTGCGGGCGAGCGAGTACTTCTGTTCCTTCTCTAGTGACCGTTGTAAGCTCCGTGTATCGACTGTGTCCGTATCAACTAACCACTGAGTTTCTCTATTGATTCATGTTCAATATCGTGATTCTGTTTGTTTCCGCAAATGCTATCTAGTAATGGCGAAATGTTTTCCTTGTAGAGTTCGGAAGTTTGTGTACAATGTTATTGTGAATCGTATAATCAATAACTGATACTGTGTGCCAAATTAAGGCCAAAGTGAATGTGCTATGGATAAGATTTTTGAGTTAACTCATAAATAGAAAATGTAATGGATGGTTTCTTATCCATTAAATTTGAGCTTTAATTATTATAAAAAATCCCGGAAGACTTAATCATTGACCCATTTTAAGTGTTATGTTTCAATTGACCTGATCTTTGATATATCGTAACAGTCTAGGGAATAGTTCATTCGTCACTAAATTCGGTATAATCTATGTATATTCGCGGAATAATATTATTACATTCTGAAGCAGTTTTGTCAGTTTTAAGAACATAAAACGACCATAGTATGTTGTAATTTGTTATATAAAATGGATTTAATACCTATGAATTAAGAGAAGTAGCTATAACTGGTAATAACATCAGTTTTGGTAATGTAAGATCAATACTGCCAAATAAGATTTAAGTAGATACAAAGTTTTAATGTAATGATATCGACTAACATGTTTTGTACTTGTATTCTTTCTATTACTGTATTGGGTTATGACGTCGTTATGTAACATCGATGTGTCTGCATATGAATTTTATTATTGAAGCTTTTACAATAATATGTATGTCAGTCATTACTTTGGATATGTGTTTCGAAATAGACCAGTATACAATATAAAGTGGTACCAAAATATGGGACAAACTAACTTAACTCAGCTCTAAGTAAATTGTAAATACTTATTCTAATATCTATGATACGTGTTTGTAAGCTGTTTTCATTGATGACCGATTGTTTTGGAAGCAAGAGTTACCCGATGTGTATTATTGATGGTAAGGAGCGTGGCGTTGTTGTAGGCTCTGTTTGTGTTCACAGTACACACGCACGTGCTCGTGCTCGTCTCGTGCTCGACTCGTGCTCGCACGTTCATTAAACACGCTGTAGGGTGAACTGCCGCTCGTCTTGTCAGGTTCAGTTCATGCGTCGACCATTTATTAGTTAGTTCGAATCGTTCTGTTTATTTCCTAAACGCCCGAAGAATATAATAGATAGGCGATAAAAAAATTAAACTGTAAATAAAATATTTATTTATTGTTATTATATTCCATAAATTTTTCTTCTTACATATTTCTCGATTATAAAATGGTAAGAGAGATGCATTATGCAATTGAATACTTATATTTAACGAAAAACGAAAGTGCTTTTTATCATAATAACTAGTAGGTTTGTGGGTGTCTTGTGAGACCAAGTGGCGGGCGGCACCGCTCGCTCGCGACACCAGCTCGAACCGATTCCTTTTGTAATATTATTATAAATGCTGATTCTTTACCTTCACACGAAGCAGACATGTTCTAATGCGGAGACCGTATTATTTGGATGGAAATCGAAACGCGGTTCAGTAGTTTTGCAATAACCAGGCTTGTGCATCTTAAATTGGAAATTCAATTATGTATCGCACATGATTCATTTTATTGTTAATAAAAAGATTATGATAATACGATTCGTGCTTTTTATTTCTCACAAACCTGAATATATTGCAGGATGCCCGCATCCCCAACACACAGCGAAAGGAGAAAAGTCATTCACACGAGTGTTTATAGGTAAGGTAAAGATTTGTATTAAATTAAATGAGGAAGCGTACGCTCGACAGCTGAAAGATATCGTAAAGTATACAGGAGAGGAAAAACGAGAAATATACAAAACGAAACGTGGGAAGCAAACGAAAAAAGGACGGTGGGAAAAAAGATTAACATATCACGATTAAATAGGGTTATAGGAACTGACACTCGCAGAAAGGAAAGTAAGAAATATTTCAAAACTTTGAATAAAGATCTATGGCACTTGAATAGGTTAGAATATTTTACTGTAAGCCTCACAGCGGCTGGTGATGTACCCGCTTTGTCTGCCTAACAAAGGGTATGCATAGATGATGTTATGTAGGTATGTCTTTGAATAAAAATCTGGTATATCCGTGACCTTTGAGCCAACGAACAGATGACGGTGCTGATCTGAATATTGAACAATGGAATGTAGCGTTTGGTAAATTGGTAAGTATTGCTTATATCCACAAAGGCTGCACTAAAGAAAATTCTGACCAATACTTGGCTGCAGGTGTAGCAAATTAAGTGCATGTAACATAATTAGAATGAATAAATGTTTACATGTTTCAATTGCAAGAAATTTTCTTGACTGTAATTTTATGCTGAAATAGGTTTTGTTTTAAAGTTATATCTTATTACGAGACTAGCGACCTGCGCCGGCTTCATACGGGTGCAATATATACATTTAAACCTTCCTCTTTAATCACTCTATCTATTTAAAAAACCGCAACAAAATCCGTCGCGAAGTTTTCAAGATCTAAGCAAACATAGGGACAGACAGACAGCGGGAAACGACTTAGTTTTACACTATGTAGTGTCATGACTTTTGAATTTGATAAGTGTATATGAACATATTTCGGTTCGTGACTGTACATTTAAATTTCTCTTTTGCCAAAGGATTTGCTATAAAGCAACTAGATTCTCACAAACCATCTAAATATACCCTTCAAAGAAAACAAAGCAAACGCATTTCTTGCTAATAAACATTTCAACGTCGATCTAAAGACAACGCAAGAGTTATTGTATCATCAAAATTAAATATTGATACAGCTTTCGCAAGCATTCCCTCTGCAGATGAGAGATCTAAATATGAATGTACATATATCTACGGACGGGAAGCTATTCAATAGGAAGAAACACTCTTGAGAGGGTGCCTACTTTGTGAGGTTACCGGGATTCCCGCTCTCTCTTAATATTTTATTTGGTTCTAACGCGCAATCCGCTGCGCTGGCCCCGTAGCCGGAGTTTCGCTCTTGTATTTTTATTTACCTACCCGCATTTAAGACAAGACTGAATAACTTTTTGTTATAAACTCAGAAAGTTTCCTGTTGTTGTTTTATTAGCTGTCAACTGTTTTAACGTGGTAATAAGTATTTTTTGAAAAGGAATAAAAAGGTAACGGCTGCGTTGAGGAGTGTTTTCCTCCAGCTTATCAGTGCCTGAGTTTGAACTCTTTTTAAAAATTATTTATATATGTTACAGTCAAACCTGTTAATCGGTCAAAACCACTTTTGAATGGTGTCAGTCAAATCCTTATATTGTTAAAATGCGTTTTCTCCATTTAAAATATCTTGTTTCAGAACGTTGTAATTACCTAGGCCTAGAATTACTACAACATAATATTTTGCAAAGAGTCACAAAAAACTAAGTAACAAACCTAATAAGTTTCTAAGTAAATGTTATTTATTGTTAAAATAGTTTTCACCGGTCAAAAGTAGTTTTGACTGATTAACTGTTACATAAAGGGTGTAAACGGACCCTTCACGAAGCCGTCAACCAAGCATTATGTACATCTAACTAAGTAACCCTACGCAAAATGATGGGAAACGACTTTTTTTTTGGGGTTAAAAATCACGTTTTACGGTAAAACTCAATGTAACGCACACAAAACTTGGTGCTGATGGATGCTTTAAATAGTAACGGGCCATGGAGGTAGTTAAAGTAATGTTCATGGACCTTAAAAAGAAATATTTAAAAAAAAAACTTGTGAAAAAAATTGCAACTTCGACCTCCAATATCTCTGTAACTTTAAGTTTCCCAGGTATGGTCCAGAACAAAATAAATGATCGCAATGACGGGGAGAACTTTCAGCCTTTCGGCTTCGTTAAGGGTCTTTTTATACACATACACATATACATAACCTAGAAGTATGGTAAAAGAAACGGGAGGCCCATGCCCAGCAGTGGATGATTCCGGGCTGAAATGACGATGATGATGATGATGAGTTACAAAAGAGACATAATTTCTTTTTATTTCTAAACTAGGCCTACTAAAGTTGCGATAAAATTGGTACCGACAGTTGGACCGGACAGACCGGACTGAATTTAGAACCGGTACTGAATTATCTGTCTAAGTCCGGTGTCCGCAGCCAGTCCAAAGTACGATCCAATCGGTTCGGTGAATTGAATCTTAACTTGTTCCAAGTTTCAATTCTTTTAGTACAGTAATTTATTTCAAAACGATCATAAACTATAAAAATCTGAAAACTAAAAGAATCCTTTTCGTCAAGCTTGGCAATAAAACCCGCATGAATAAAGTATTAGAATTCATATTCCAATAGATCAACATAAACTGAAGCGTTCTCATCTTGAACGATAGAACTGCATAGAATAATATGTTGATCGCCAATATTTGTATTTGATCGAATTTTCAGGAGATCGTTTATTCTTTAAGCGTCAACATAAACAAAGGACAGTGCGAACGAACCCCATTGGGTGAAGACCCCGATACTATACATACACATGTTATACAGACGATACAGTACGTTATACAGGGTGTAACAGAATAAACCCAGAGATCTTCCGTTTATTCTGTGTGATGACTCAGACCATGGAACTGAAACACTTTTGGTCAACGATTTTTGCAAATTCATAAGGTGTTTTTTTAACTTTCCCGCACATGTTCATCACCTAATCGCTTCAAATATTATAGAAATTCCAATTTATTTTTTTGCGAATTTCAAGAACCCGTTGTTCAGTTTCATGGTCCGACACACCACGCGAGAGGTCTTGCGTTTAATTATGTTACCCTTTGTATATGCTCCTATAATGTACACTACACAGACCCCGCGGTTTGTGTATATGAGTTTGAATGTTTGTAAACGCACCCACAATACTGGAGAAATTCCTCGTGTGGGGCAAGTCTGTAAACAAAAAAAAAATATGAGGAGGTAAAGTAAGTAAGTACGGATGTAAGTATGTAAGTTTGGATGTAAGAGGTAATCTCTGAAGCTACTCATCCTATTTCTAAAATTCTTAGACTATTACCGAGTGACTTAGTATGATTCATCAACGCGGACGAAATCGCGGACAGAAGTTAGTATATTCATATTCACATACAGAACATGTACAAGAACAGGAAAACAGATTTATCTTTTCATTAGCAGGATTTTTCTTTATCACCAATTATCGGCAGGTGTGAACATGAGCTGCAATTAATTACGCCAATCAATTCACCTATAATTATTTACCTACTACAGTTCCACGTTACATAAACTTAATCTTGCAAGTGCGGCAGCAACCAACAACTAATTAGGTATAATTCCACAAGTGCGAGTACAAGTCTTAAGTGGCAACCAGTCGCTGCCGACCACCAACCGACGTTTAAAGCTGCCGCGCCATTTAGTAAATGCCTCGATTCCATTGTTGCATAGACATACCTACCCAGTACAATATAACGCAAGAGCCGTAAATACAACAGCCAAAATATTGTTGAAAACATTGCAGAGGCACATTAATTACTAAATTCCTGCCGAGGCTTACACTTAATTGGTGATTCCGGACTTCGTACAGGAATATATGTCACTTGGAGCTTTCTTAATCCCCTGCTCGGCTGTTAAGGAATATCATTCGTCTGCATTCCTTACGCTCGGGTGCGCTTAAATCTGAACCGCAGAGCCTGCACTGTGCTGACACCCGCGCCATATATTTAAGGATATTTGCAGCAGTCGGCTCTTTGTGCAATTATAGCGCTCATTTAAAATGAGTTTTTTTTTTAAAGGTAAAATGTTTAGCTGACAAAACGTAGGCTACGCCCCAGTGCAGATTTTATTCCTTGTTTTCTTCAGATATAAATAAAACCTCAAAAGGTATTAACACAGTCTGTATTGGAAACGCTTAAAGCAGAGTATAGCGATAAAAAAAGCTGAAAACATTGAATGAGAAATGGTAAGCCGCTTTTAGCTAACGTTACTAAAATAACCTAAACAATATTACGTAACCCGCGTAAATCACGCTCCGAACGTGTTAATTTTAGATTAAAACATGAGCTGCTACTTTATTCATAACAAAAAAAAACAAATTGCTTTAGGGAAATGTTCAGACACCGAGTCACCGCACCGCGACCGCCGGCAAGATATTCTTTCAAACAACTCATTTTTCTTCCCTTTGTGTGGGCTTATTTTTCTTGATTTTATACCGACTAAATCTAATTCAAAACTCGTTTCGGAATCCATCAATATTATACGATGGACAATAAAAAGTCAGTAAGAGCTCGCCGGCGACGTGGGTCAGGCCTCTAAGGAGCAGCATCTACAAATTCACACGATGCTATTACTCACCTATTGAACGTGATTACAGGCCCATCTTGTTTGTTTCTTTACTCGTGCTAACACAACCAACACAGGCCGTTAGCTCGGGGCACTAAAACCAGAAAAATAAAACCTTCCAGTTCGGCTATCGTGAATTTTGTTTACGATAATACGTACCCACTCTTTTGAATTCAGGAGAATTATAATGGACTGAAGCATACATTTTTCATAACGCATTTCGAAAATTATTCTCAGGCAGATTAATTCTGCATATATAAGGGCTTTAATTAATGTAGTGTAATAAATAAACGTGAATGATTGAGTACCGTATCGTCGAAAATATTTAAATAATCCTTTCAATTAATTCAGCAATGAACGACTTCTGAATCCATATCATGCGATATGTAAATCCCTGAAATGCGTACCTACTAGTGCGTCGATATAAATAAGAATAAAATGGCTGCCGGCTACGGAAAGGTATCGGTTTTGATAGAATTGTATCCAGGTTACATTTGAACGAATCTCTGTGAGAACGTTTTCCGAGATCAATCGCTTTTAAATAAAATCACAAGACTGGCAATAGTGAAACGCTAACGTGAAATAAATAAATCAATTTGCGCCGTGTTGAAGGAGCGGTTGTTTTCGAAAACAATTTGCATTTGTTTTGAATTAATTTCCTTAATACCGCAATTAAATTGGCAGTGTTCAAGCAGTACGTACTGTTTTCCTAGAGAGAGCGGTGTAATCACTGTGCTCGTGGTTTTATTTCACTTGCCGCCATTGAAAATCCATTAAAATTTTAATTCTCCCAGCGGTACGGAGAAAGAGCGAAAATGTCGTAATAAAGCAGTAAAAAGCTTTGCTCAAACAAAATTACTTAAAGCTACACTCGGTTGGCTAGAACTAATGCTTCTGTAAATATTGATTGTTTGCTCTGCGAATTATATGTCGTCGAGTATGTTGCCAGCTCTACATTTTTGGCGATACTGATGGCCGTGTTATAGGGAAAAACATGTACTACTTTCATGTTTAATTTGTTAGTCGGTTTTTCTCCGGTAAGTAATTTAGGACCCGTATTAATGAAACACTCTCGTGTAAGGGATCCCTTTTAGATTGAATACCTACCTCTTGATATGCTGATTTGATTAAAACACATATCACGTGTGGACATAATTACGAAGGTAATTTAATTATGACACCGGAGTGACCTCTTAAAATAACGTCTTTAAAAGCGGTTTATGGTTAAATAAGCGTCGTAAGTCACACGACACGACTCATACGGTGTTGACCCTAACAACATAAACACTTTAAACTAAAACCGTTAAATTAACTCTACTAATTATAATTGTATTATGGTTAGCTTATTGAGCGTAGTAAGGGTGCCGTTGTTTTCGATAGGGATCGAGTAAGCCTTTACAGCGAAAATCGATTCGTTTTCAATAACACTCGACAGGAGCGTAATCGAGTCGAGTACGTTGTATTCGCATTTGATGATTTTACGAAGCAAGAGTTAGTATTAATCGTTTTATGGCACAAAGCTGTCAAGTGCACGATTTGAATTCCCTATGATGAAACATAGAGAATTTTCATTAATCGGAAAGATTTAATGAGTCTGTTGCAGAAATAGTTGTCAACCGCCTTCCTGTTATTTTAACTACCAAAAGTCAATTAAAGTGTGATAAAAAAAGCTAACACCACATTTTAACTTTACAATTTTCAATTTAGAAAATATCTCTGACAGTACTTTTTGTGCAGCCACAGAGGGTGCGTTTTAGTTAAAAAAATATGCTTTGACTACGAAAACATATTGTCATATCTTTCATTTTCAACTTGCAATTCTTTTTCTCTCAGTATTTTTAGTTCTACAGAGTTGTTTATCTAAAACAGATTGTTTCTCAGTTTCACTATCCACAAAGGACACTTTGTACCTACATTTTAATTATTGTGTTACTACTTAAAAACTGTATCAAAGGGCATAGATTTTTTCTACAAAAACTCCAGCCTTTGTGCGCGCGCTTTTGTTTTCAGATATTTTGTTAGTTAAATAACAACAGTGAAATATGTTGCATCTGTAAGGCTGGGAATGCACGTGCGACATAGTAACATCACGGTACTCCCAGCAGGGGCATGCAGAGCCTACACTACTCCACGTGTTACGACCCTTATAGTAGGGAAGTACTTTACCTTTACCTTCCGATACTTTCACATTCATGGATATTTCCGTACATGTGTGCCGGATACGAGTAGGTACTCGAACCTGACCTTTCTGAAGGACATTACTAGTAAGGTCAGCGTCGGTACATCTTACCGTCTATTCTGAGCACTTTCTGCCTCGTAGCATATTATTAGTTCCAAGAGCTAAGCAGCTAGCAAGCTATCAAAATGAGCGAGCTTGCAAGAGAAAAAAATGTAAAAACCCCTTTAAAAGGCTTTATATTAAATACTTACAATTTTATAGGAACTTGTAAAACAATGAGAATTTAGTTGCATTTTCTTGAAAATACCTTGTTTGCTGGAACATTGCATCAACATTGAGCAAGAAATTCTTTCGAACTTTTTTTTCATTTTCAAAAGCTTTACACAAACTATTGCTAGAACAGTTAGTGTAAGGATATTCATAGAAATCAGTTCAGTGAAACATCAATCAAGCTTGCATTTCTCATCATGTGTCTCCGGCCTAAAGGGTTGGGGCTGCGCTCTGACGTCACGCGGGGGGTGTCGGTATATTTAGTACACACACTAAGCCCTCGTCGCACTGGAGCCTGAAATAGTCGCAGCTTTATATAACACGAACAAGACACACACTTTCTAGCTTTCTACAAAGGTCAAACGTTTTGACAGCTTTAATGAAATACACGAATCAGAATTCATTGCGTCTCTACAAAATGTAGCATTTTTTTGGTTTTGGAAAATTGGTAACTTTAGTGTTGATAATTATACTTAGGTAACGATAGTTTTGGATGATTGATGTAATTTTGGATAGATGATTATGATCTGCGCTTTACATAAAATTGATGACATGATGGGATTATTTATTGTTATTATTTGAGGAATGAATTCTTACCACTAACATAGTTCTTAAGTACTTATTCACTAACCCATATGGACCTTGTTGTTCGAAATAAATAATTATTTGATTTGATTTTGATTTAAGAGTAGGCAGAACACACTGTAACTAAGCTATTTCCATAGAATGTTGATACAATGGATAATCATAATTCAACAAAGAAAAATTACATTACCAGTCATTTAAATCTATACAGAACATTTGCGAATTCGACCAATACAAGTTCCTACAGTACGCCAGTCCTGTTTACAAGTTTTATTACTCGCCACCGCAATGCACAAGGCTACCACCGTGTCCCTAGGCGGTCAGCATTTACGAAGGAGGGGACACTATGTAGGCGATACTACGAACTGACCCTAATGCTAGCATACAGTTTAGTTGTTTCTGCAATTAGAAGAGGGCTGATTAACATGCATATCACGCCTGTACTGGCGAAGGGTTAGGCAGAGATGTATTTATAGCACACCCACATTTTGTAGAACCCACATATGTTAGAAATTCATGTAATACGGGGCGAGCCTTTTGACATCAAGCGGATGCAAATTCAGACTCCGCGCTAGTTCCATGTGATAGGGGGCGAGCTTATTGTTATCCAAGAGGACACTGGTCCAGGCTTCGGGCTGCTTCCGAGAAATTACTGATCGAAAAACCCAATAACACAGTTCCCAACTCGGGGTCCTCGCAGTTAAATTATTTACCAACAGAAACCACAACGGGAGACTATATAAGAAACATTCACCAAATGATTTACCTTTTCAAACTAGTAACTGGATCCAATACTCCAAAAATGTTCAAACTTGTAGAGCGGCTACGTCCAATATTCCGAAAAAGCAATAAATATCTAAAAGCAACTGTAACTGCAAATTCTATTAAATATAGATCTCGGTAACGGATCAGAAATTCACAAACAATGTTGCACAAACCGATACAATTTTTCGTTCAACAACATATTCAATATCTGAGTGGTCCGAGTTACGAGTCTAAAGTTGACTCCAATCCTTGTTTCTAACATATATTTTCACTTAAGCTAATATCGATTTTAGAAGAAAGTAAAAATTAAGTTGATTTTCGAATGACTCCCAAGAATGTCACCCTAAGGTAGCCTACCTTAGAGTGACATTCTAGGGAATCTTTTTTAGAAAGTAGAAGTAGAAAATGCCCAAGGCATTAAGCCCGGCTTTGTACAGTTTTAACTTGTGCATAAAGTTTTAATAAATAAATAAATGACTACCGCCATCAACAAATCTTTAAAATATTTGAAGTTCTAACATAAAATGAACTTTTTACTTTCCCAAAAACAAAAAAAAAAGATGTTTACAAGTCTGGAAACTGAATCATGAACGCAGTTTAGACAACGGTATTGCCTCCACATATATCTCGAGCATCTGCGATCTGTAGCAACCGCAAGTACTTATTACTACCGGTACTGGAAATCGATTTACCGTTTTCTATAGAAACATGAACTGAGTAATACTAAACTGTTATGCTGGAACTATTTGTTATAACGGCCTATCAATCTTCACGTTTGATAGTTATTTGTCACTTAATGCGTTAAGCCTTAAACATACTTTAAACATCGTTTTGTTTCAGTTTGTTTCCAATTTTAATGCTCCGCGTTCAAGTTGTGGTGAGTAATTAACCCACGTTCTGTTTGTAACCTATGACAGCCGGAATTAATATAGCTTTCCATTAGTGAAAGAATTCTCGGAATCGTATCCTCGTTGGCCTAGAGTCTGAATTTGTGCCCGGTTAATAGGCTCGCCCCCTTTACATCGAACTTAAATATGAATGGCGAAATGTGGGTATGCTAACTGGTAAACCTTTGCCTTACCTTTCGAGGCTTACAGGCGTGAATGTTATGGACAAACTTACCTCTTTTCAATAGACCAACGAGGCAGTCATACCCTTAGGGTGATTTTTACACACCACCACATTTTACACCCACATTTTGACAGTTATGTTTGACACAAGTTCTATGCATGAATATTTTGCATCAAAGACCACCACTGACAAACTTATATTTGAGCGGTGGAGCGTGTCAGGAAGTCACGCTCGGACTGTCCCGCACAATGCAACATCTACTATTCAATATGCTTATTGTATTGCTCATATTATTATGCACATAAAGGTGACGGAGAACAGCTCTTCGTAATTACTGTGTCACGATCTCGTGTCTATTGTTTCAGTTCTTGAAAGAACTTTTGTTGACCACGAAATTCCGTGATGTTACTTTGTTCTACTTAATAAAATTCTTAAATTAATTCATTTATTCACTGTTATGACAAAGGTGAGTGCTAAGGAAGATTTTTTGAAAATTCATCCCAATGGGGATGGCTTTAGGGTGAATTTTTAAAAGTACCTTTTTTGGAGGGGATGTAAGTTTTTATGAAAATTCGTGATTTTAACCGACAGAAATACCATCTGCACAGCTTGTAAGAAAGTAAACAAGTTTATACCTATGGTGAATGAGATTTATAAATTCTTTAAATACCTAATTGTATTTCTACATTCAACAGTTCATAAGTTGAAAAGTTCTGGAGTGGCGACCGCGAACTGGAAGACATAGCGTTGGAAGGCCACCCACTAGGTGGGCCTGGTGATAGTTGCAGGGATTCGCTGGATGCGAGTCGCACGGGACCGGTCAATGCGCGACACTTGGGGGAGACCTATGTCCAACAGTGGACGTCTTTCGGCTGAAATGATGATGATGATGATGATTCAACAGTTTTCTTTTATATGTACTTAGTTATTTTAATGTCAAGGAAATGAAAAACAACTGTGAACTGACTGCGCTGCTTTACAACAGGTACAGTAACGAGCACCAATATGTAAACACTTAACATCTTTTAAAAGTGTTTTTCTCCTACTGTTGTGATTAAAATTTCATATTGTTACGAACTTAGTATTGTGGAACTCATATTTTTTATGAAAAAGATCCTATCTCCAAGCTACAATCGTTATTTCTCGCTAAAATTGCTTTTAAATTTAGGAAAGTGTATAAGTGTGTGAGTGTGTGTGTGTGTGTGTGTGTGAGTGTGTGTAAGTGTTTAAGTGTGTGTGTGTGTGTGTGTGTGTGTGTGTGTGTAAGTGTGTAAGTGTGTGTGTGTGTTTGTATAGTGTGTAGTGGGTGTGTGTGTATATTGGTGCTCGTGACTGTACAGCCAGTTCGTTCACGGTACCTAGGTATGCGTATCTATTTACGAACATTGTTTACAACCTGTCTAAAAACATAAAAATTAGGTTATAATTGTTACGAATGACCCTTGCCGCCTTGATGTAATATACGAGTCGACCCTTTTGTAAATCCTCGAACATTTTCCCGTAAAAAATATTACTTTTTTAAAACCGATCCGGTGTGTGAAAGCATGAAATTAAATACAGGGAGAATGTACCGTTACACTTGAAATATAATGAGGTAAGTAATAAGCCCTTTGTGGTTTTAATTATTATTTACATTATTACGAGAGATTTATGTTTATTAAGGTAGATTAATTTGTTTGTAGGTGTTACTTTTCCAATATGTTATTAATTATAGGACAAGCAGAACCACTGTATAAAGTAAAGTGGTGGTTGATAGACATAAATCGATATAACCAAAGTAAAAATTTCTCAAGCCTTCTATTCTTTTTATTAAAATCACTACATAGTATAAAACAAAGTCGCTTCCCGCTGTCTGTCTGTCCCTATGTACGCTTAGATCTTTAAAACTGCGCAACGGATTTTGATGTAGTTTTTTTAATAGGTAGAGTGATTCAAGAGGAAGGTTTATATGTATACAACATTATTTTTAGTATATGTGAAACCTGAATATAGTTTGTTCATAATAAATAACTGAATCGATTTCAATAATTTTTAAACCATGTTATATTTTGTCCCAAAAATATTCAAAAAAAGTTACAAGTTGGCAACGAGCGACATTAAGTACCTATCGCAATAATTTAGGTACCTACTGCCAAATTATTATTATCAATGAGCTCAAGGCGACGCTGGAGGCGCGCGCACGACTCACTGCGTGGTGACCATGTTTTTATGCGGACAACCAGGTAATAGAACAAGCTTATAACTTTGTGATTTTTTATGATACAGCTTTGAAATATTGTACATAGATTTTTTACATAAAAATGCACGAAACTAACGTTGTATATTGCATCCGTGCGAAGCCGGGGCAGTTTTTTAATTGAACTTATCAGCGTCAAATAGTTATTTTCAATCTTCTGTTCTTTTTACGCAGATGTGAAAAAAACGGAGTCTAACATAAGTTTATATCTAGAACGAAAATAATTTTTTAATTGAACTTATCTACATCGAATAGTTACATTCAGTACCCGCAAAGGTAGCCCAGTTTATTACTCACTATCTATTTTATGATCACGTCGTATGCCCAGAATTTTATCAGATAACATCACTGGAGGTTTTTAAAACCACATGAGGTTTCGCTTTATTTTCTCTTGGATATCTCTTCACTATCTTAAACCCTCGAAAATTTATGAAGGTATTACATTCCTTATCTCTATCCTGAACTGCGAAATTATGTGTTTGTTACGGACCTATTATTTGGTAGAATGTAGGGAAGTGAATTAGAGAAAGTGAGAAGTTCTTTCGTAATTAAACTCTGGGTGAGAGACATCAATTAACAGAACTATAATGATAGATTAGTATATGCGAAATTCATATAGATAGGACGATATTCATCGTAATCTGGTATATTTCTTAGGTGAGAATCTCTACAGACATCTTCTTTATTACCTATTTTAGCATGATTAAATAAGACGATTAGACAAACCTACCACAACGCTCTTGCGAATCATATTTCAAAGGGCGAAATCCTATCGCTGGTTTTTTCCCTAGCCCACCGTTCCACTCCCTCGCCCACCTCTAAAAGAAAAGCCAACCATAGAATATGAAAGAAATGGCAAAAACTTTGTTAGCTATCAACCGATTGTAGGTGTAAGAGAAATGATCGCACTACCTCTGTAAGGGGCTCATTAGCTTAGTGGATCGTGGGCGGAACACGGCGGCGCGCGTGCCGAACAAATCGACAACATTTACATCGCGGTCGGCCGCCGGCTTACCGGCTCGCGGCTAATGGACCGGACTTCATATCAAATTGCCGGACTGTACGGCACTAGACTGTGGACATTTCGCACTATAACTCCTTGTCTTAGGGTTGATAATCGTAATTAAGCACTCGTAAGGTTGGAGGAGTTGCTGAAAAGGCACTGCAACAACGAATCAACTTACTTAATGGGTATATTCAGTATTTATATGACAAACAAGAAAAAAAAAACAGGTAAAAATCAGTATTTCATTACTTGACAGATACACCAAACAACTATTTCAAAACTGAATGAACACAATATTCGAAACAGAACTTCAAACAAGGAACCATTTTGCAACGGAATGAACCACTGCAAACTCGAGGAGAATTATTAACTATTCAATGATCTGAGAAAAGTGAAGATGGAAAATATTAAGTATCTGCGAGAAAGGAAACTGCACAAAGCGACGATGGCTGTTATATCAGTATTCCTGGAAACTCCTCGGTTGGAGCTAATGAGTTCAGTTCCAGCGATGATATCAATATTAACTGGGATCAAAAGAAAATGCAATATAGTATTCAGATGCTACTCAATAGTACTAGAATTTTAGTACTGTATAGTAGTTGTCGTTCAGTGGTATTGTTGTTGTTGTTGTTGTTGTGTGTTAGTGGTGATGCCCTGTGATGGAGAATATCTGTGGAAATACAAGCTGCGTGTAACAAAATTCGTAAACGTATTGAAGGATCGGGTTTTGGTTGGTTGGTAATTGTTATCAGTATCGTTGGTTACTATTCTCTGCGAAACAGTAATTAACCGATCTCGAATTTCAGCCGCCATATACATACCTGAATTTCGTTAGTTGGTCTAGTTTTTGTATTAATAACTCAGTCACAGAAGTCAGGGGACGTGATGCCCAGTCTGAGAAAATTATAATTGTGACGAAAAGTGAAATCCTTCACTGTAGTTTCATATATCAAATGTCACAGAGGTCGTTTTAAATTATATCGTTTGGCTGTGTGAGTCCTCCATAAATTATCTATTCGCGATTACTTATATAGTTACTTTATTCCTGCTAATTACTTTGTTTCTCTTTGTTCTTAAAAATGTTGTTCAAATTTAATTTATAAAGTCTCAAAATTGTAAACTATCACTTGAGGGAAGGAACGAGACAATTCAAACACAAGTATTATTAATTACTTACGGGGGCTTTTTCATTCACATATTTAAATGTAACCGCTTGAGACACAATAAACGTTTTTTTTTGTTTACCAAGCTTGTCTTAATATTTACTAAGTTGTCTCATTGTGTATCTGTGGAGAACGTGGTTAATTTCACATTTGTACCATTTCTGTATCCTATCTTTTTGTAATTCTTAATGTGTAATTGTTTGTTCTCCGATAAATAAAACAAAGTAGTCATAAATAACTCTTGCTTTTTTTTTCGCCAATTTTGATACATGATAAATATTTATCAGTGAATTTTCCTGGAGACCAAAAGTGCCAATGGTCATGTTAATTAAAATTTTATGAATGAACAGTCATGTCCAATTCGTCGCTGTACGCAATAACCTTTGATAATCGAAGCATGAGAATTTAATTTGTGACGTTTTTATGCGTTTACGGCTAGTAGGCGAGAAAATTGGAAATATGTTATTAATTTAAAATGTGTCATCGTTTTAAAATTGTATAATAATGAAAAAGGTTGTACTGTAAAGAGGCGCGCGCGTCATGAACACTCGAACCCTGTCAAGCGTTTATTTTTAATTGCGTTCTTAAAAGTTTTGTCACAACTCTGTTTCCGGCTCGCTACAAAAAACCAACTCGATATTTTATGTTTTACTAGCTTCTGCCCGTGGCTTCGCCCGCGTTGAGTTCGGTAATTGTCCCACGGGATCGTACTGCCGGAATACGAAGTATTACTATGTGTTAATCCAGGTTATAAACTATCTGTGTGCCAAATTTCATCCAAATCTGGTCGGTAGTTTTTGCGTGAAAGAGTAACAAACATCCATCCATCCTCACAAACTTACCCATTTATAATATTAGTAGGATTATGTCAGTAGTATGAAGGAAGAATTCATTGGCTATGATTTCATTAAATTAAAATATTAAGAGTTCATTGGAAATTACCAATCAACTTCTTTTAGAATTAATTAATTAAATCTTGAAAGTTGTGAGAGGGTGCATAAGTAGTATCAGGTGAACCATTTCTTTTGCTGGAGGCACTTCTGTTCGTCCACGATATATTCTTTCTAATATATAAAAATCTCGTTTCACGGTATTTGTGGTCGCACTCCTCCGAAACGACGCGACCGATTTTTATGATTTTTTTTTATGTATTTGTTTTCTTTTTTTTTTAGTTTTTTGTGTTTAACAATGGTTAGACCTGCTGTCTTGTATGGATCAGAATGTTGGGCCACAAAAGGGATGAATGAAAGGCATTTGCATGTGGCGGAGATGAGAATGCTAACGGGAATGTGTGGTGTTACGCGAATGGATAAAATAAGAAATGAGTATATAAGAGGAAGTCTGAAAGTGGCGCCGGTGACTGAAAAGTTGTGTGGTAATCGGTTGTCGTGGTATGGGCATGTGATGCGGAGGAATGAGGAAAATGTTGTGAGGAAAGTTTTGAGGATGAATGTGGATGGGTATATGAGTAGAGGAAGACCAAAGAAACGATGGATGGACTGTATAAAGAATGATATGGCAAGAAAGGAGGTGTCGGATGAGATGACGAGTAATAGAGAAGTATGGAAGAAGAAGACATGCTGCGCCGACCCCAAATGAATTGGGATAAGGGCAAGAGAATGATGATGATGATTATGATGATGATGTGTATTTTTTATGTGTGTTGTTTTTTTGTGTTTGGTAAGTATGAGAATAGGTCGTGAAGTATATTTAACACCGCCAATTTGACGCAGATGAAGCGCGATGATGTCGCGGGCACAGTTAGTTTTTCTATACTTTTCCTCGCTATTTCTCTATATGTTCATACACATTTTGGCCGAATACATATTATAGAGGTACACTTTACTCAAGAAATTTCCGGGTAACTGCTACTATAAAACATCACTCAGAAAAGTATAAACATTTCGTTCGCAACTTGGAGGTATTGCCTACATAGACCAAATTCGGATGAAACATAGACGTCATCACATATAGAGTATATCTCTCATATTTTGCGAAATCATCAATTTATCTTATACGTGCATCAATATATCTAATATTTTTCACTACACATCATAGCCTGTAATCTTCGAAGGGTTAGGCAGACGTGTACCCATTACCACACTCACATTTCACCAGTTATGTTTAAGTCCGATATAGTAGGGGGCAAGCAAGGGGGGGAGCACATATCCAAAGTCCGTAGCTGCTACTGAGAAATTCCTGATGGAAAATCTTAATAACACTTTGTTCGACCTGGGTATCAAACCCAGGACCTCATGCTCAGCAGTCGCGCCTGCGACCACTAGACCAACGAGACAGTTTTTCAACTATATATTCATAAAAGCACTAACAGCTGTATACAGGGTGAATTTTTCAAGGGGCGTAGACGGCCTATTCCGAAAGAATGAGGAATAGCGAAAAATGCTCAAAGGAGTCTCGAGCCCGATTTTGATGAAAACTAAAACTGCATCATTAGATTTTTGGCTAATCAATATTTCCAGCCAGAAATCGAACCCGATGAATTTGCAAAAAAAACACACGTTATAGGGATTAAATTCTGGGAAGTAATGACATGCGGCAAACTAAAGGAAATTATTTTTTTACTAACTCTTCACGGTTGAAGGCGACAGTAAAAGAAAAAAAGTTAACAAATGAAATTAGAACTTTTAAGTGAGTTGGCCCCAATAGCCATTTTGTTCGACGTTTCGTTGATTACTACTAGCTATTTACATACTGTTTTTATTTTATAAAAAAATAACTGTTTCCTTTAGTTTGCCGTGTGGCAGTACTTCCCAGAATTTGATCCATAATAGCGGCGCTATCGAATAGTGTGATAATACAATGTGTGTGTGTGTGTTTTTTTATCAAAAATAAACGGGTTCGATTCCTGGCTAGGGATGTTGATTTTCCAAAAATCCAATGATGCAGTTTTAGTTTTCATCAAAATCGGGCTCTAGTCTCCTTTGAGTATTTTTCGCTATTCCTCATAGTTTAGGATTTGGCCATCCACGCCCACTTGGAAAATTCACCCTGTAAATACCACTTTAGTTATATAACCAACAAAAAATAAAAAGCATTCGTAGAACCTCCATAAAGCGACGGCTTATTTATTTTTAATCCCCCGTCACTCGAAAACCAGCAAAATATTTATCAGAGAATACAATGGCAGTGCATTTCATATTTACGTAAACAGTAAACATGTCGCGTACAATTTTTATCCTCTAGTTACAAAATTGCAGCTGCTGAATTGGTATCGAGTTGTGGTTTCCTTTGTCTCCTCTCCTGCACAGCATTCAATTCTCACTTCGTTATAAATAGAAGGAAAATGTATTTTGGATTGAATGCGGCAATTTGTTGTGATTGGTGCATTCAATATCATGTATGGTTCACTTAAATTTGTAGCCAGTCGGAACGTTTTAATTTTGATCAATTATTTTTCGTGATTGCTCGTTCGGCCGTGCTTTTGGTCTCTGCATGCAAATACCTAGACCATTAATTTATTTGGGAACTGATGTTGGTACTCAGTATAAAGGTGATGTCTGAAGCTTCTCAATTTCATGAACATTAACATATTTTTTTACAAAACTGCTTTGCCGCCGCCGCCCTGACTTCCTCGTTGGTCTAGTGGTCGCGAGTGGTACTACCTACTGGCCCTGGGTTCGACTTCCAGGTCGGGCGGGGTTTATTGGCTTTTCCCATCAGGAATTTCTCAGTAGCGATACAGAGTCTGGATTTGTGCCCGTTGATTGCAAAAGGCTCGTCCCATATAATTATAGATAGGGCTTAAACATAACTGCTGAAATATGGGTGTACTAGGCACAACTCTGCCTAACCTAACTAACGTTGAACATATTTTTTTGAAACATGGGATCATAACAACGCAACACAAAACAAATAACTTGGCTAAGTATCCACCCACAAGCTACATTAAACGTGTTTCAGCAAATAAATGAGTTTGCAATAGCGACAGTAAACACATAAAACAATTCATCATGACAAATTACCCCCGAATATATTCAAACAGGCCTACATTTGTGTACATTTATCGAAATTACCTCGATTTGGTTGAAAATGTGATTCTCAGGCTCATTAGTGGGAAAGGGAGGGAAGGAGACGATAAATGGAGGACATTTGTTTCTACTTCACCACCAGCCTCCATGTTGGTGAGCTCGTTTAGATCTCCAACCAATTATAGTATTATTATATCAGAATTTCAAAAACGTTGTTCATTTGTTTTTGGTGTAGTTACATAGGTCGCTTAACATGAAAAAAGTGTCGTCTAGGTCATCGGGAGGAATTTAACCTTTTTCTTTCTTAGGATGGGAAATCATCAAATGACCCCCCCCCGCTCTGGGCGGAGCGGAAGGGAGTGTCAGACTTGTACTGACTAAAACCCATCCATGTTCCTTCTTTGCCCTTTGTGTTCCAGGGCCGCGGTATCTCTTTCGAACAGTCCCGCAGCCCTGGAGGAATTTAACCTAGTGAACACACTCGATGAATCGAACAAAGAAACACGATTTATATTCATTTAGGTCTGAAATGCAAAGTGTACTCGCAACCGACGTGCGTGTATGATCATTTATGAACGTGGACGAGGCTAAAGGAGTGTGTAAAGATCGCTACGCAAAATACGTGGCGTTGCGGACACCAGCCCTTTGTACAGACTCCAGCAATCAAGCTACTACAATCTGTCATATTTCTTTAATAGATTTTCAACTTAATCGTTAAAGCTTTAGGGTCAAGGTTGATTGGGAAAATTTGACAGTATCGGATAGCTTGATGTGCTGGCGCCTGTACAATACAATACATCACACTAAGCACGATGAAAACAGTAAGTTTAAGAATAATTTAAGAAAAAAATATTAATAAAATTTAAAAAAAAGTATTACAAAAGGTGTACATTTAGGCGCAGTAGGATTATTTCTCATACAATAATAATTAGTACTTATAAGTAAACTATAACTAAAATATATTTAACAGTTGCAAGTTATAATAGTCCAATTCAGATGTCAGCGACCTGCCCGATCTAGGTTTATTTAAACCTGTGTTTCAGGCCATCACTTTACCTAGCGCAATTTAAATAGGACAGTAAAATTACAAGATTAAATTAATCTATTAACAACTAGAACTAAAATCAAATTGGTACAAAGAAAAACACTAAAACTAGCTTAAGTAAATATGTAAAAAAACATAATCAAACCACAACTTCTAGAAGTTTTTCTGTGTCTGTGTAATTAAGAATCGCTAAATAATCCGACATTACAAAACTACATTTATTATAACTTAAACTATAGAAGTACCCAGGTTCACTCCACTTCCAACTGAGATAAAGTAATTTCTTTCTCAACATACAAACCAACACATAGTAACTTTACTTCCTGAAAGAGCAAATTCACTTACACCGCACCATCAATAAAATTTTCACGATTTCCGCTTGTAAGCAGTAAAACCTCTTCACTGACGAGAAGCTCACACCGCCACACTTCCACAACCCACTCAGCACATTATCTTAAGTTTGTTATCTACGAAATCTTTCCGTTGTCTCATCATTTTCCCCTAAAACCATTAAAGTAAGTGCTCGAAGCCCATAAACGGTTCGAAAAACTAAAACCGCGTTCATCATTCATCTTCCAAAGTGTTGAGTTGTGAGTGGCCGCCTCGCGACTACTCGCTGTTTAAACTAAACCACGGCTAACTAAAACAAGGCACGTATGGGTAAATAATTCAGTCGCGGTGCAGCACTGTGTAGGAGTTACGAGCCGTGGTCCGTAGTACTTACTAATGGTTGCAGGTGGAATCCTGATCGTTTGTCTATTTGTTCTCGGCAGAACACCTGGACTTGAGGCCGGTCACTGACATGTATTGTATGCCTAGGTGGAAACAGTTTTGCTGATTTAAGGAAAGTGGATGCATACATAACATAACATCATGCCTTGTAATACCCGAAGGTTTTGGAAAAATGTATAAGAGGGCGAGCCTATTGCCACCAGCCGGATACAAATCCAGACTCCGTGGCTGTTACTGAGAAATTCTTGATGAAAAAACAAAATAAAACTTTGCCCGACCCGGGAATCGAACCCAGGACCTTATGCTCAGTAGTCGCGCTTACGACCTAGACCAACGAGGCAGTCTACTCCTCTGAATGATGAGCCCTCTAAAAGTGCAGTTCTGATTAAAACGTGCCTTTTTTAGTTATGTGTTATTCTAACTGCTTTTCCGGTTACTTTAGCTTTCATTAATGACAGATTTCCATAGACACTTTTACGCAATTCTTTTAAAATATTTTTGATTGATTTAGAGGGTAAATTAAAAAGTAAATGTTTACTGTCTACTGCTCTCAGAAAAGCGTCACACCCAATTAAAAGCTCATTAATTCTCGACGAAAAAATTCGAAAGTTGAGATTAAAAATTTAGAAAGTTTTGATGTAATCTGTTTGAAGTTGGTTCAAACATTCTGGCTCATGAAGCAAGTATTCGCGTTAATTGAATTAGTCGTAGTCACTGTGTTTCAGATAAAAAGTCTGAAGTTACAATTAGTTCTCGTACTTACTAGGGTTTGAAGATGAACCAGTGTTTCGTGATTCAGCATCCATCTGCTTTGAAAAAGGAACAGTGCACTAAAATAACTGCCATCAATCGTCGCTCCATACTCGTGTTTTCTTCTACAATAATGAGGATCAAACTTTGGAATATAACTTATGAATGAATAGGGAAACTCCACTGAAACATATAAATATTCATCTGCATTGCCATCAAATATAGCATCGTTTGGCAATCCTCCTTGTCAGCTAAATGAAAAATCAATCCCTGATCAGTGAAGAGAGCTTTGCCGATATCCTGAAAGCCAATGCGAATCCACGGTTTGTTTAATGTATTTATACTGCATACTTGAGATTCTGAATTGAATTCCTCGCAGCAAATAGAATCCAGAATCAAAAAACTTGAACACAAAATTATAAATTAACAACTGAAACTATGCTGGAGCTCCTGCGTGTCTAATTATAAAAGGAAATGTACACAAATTTCACAAAGTGTGCGTCGTGCATAAAGAATTCAGGGCCCATGGTAGGTCGTGTATGGCGCAACGTTCGCGGTCAGCCGCAGTGCGGCGCTCCCGGGCTCCGGCGCTCCCCGGCGCTCCCCGACCCATCGACGGCCCTACCTGCACCACATCTAATATGCCTCTGTGAAAAAGGAATGTGCTCCAAATTATATACGGGTAGAATTCTTCAGCTGACACTGCTGAAATAGTTGCGATGAATAAACAAATATTTGATGAAAGTTGGCAGAATTTAAAATGAAAGTCCTTTTGAACAGAAATATGAAAAATTACTACTGAAAGTAGTGTAGTGGGGTACAAACAGATTTTGATCACAGATATTTGATACGGACGTTGTTAATCAAAGAGTGAAACGTAGCTATATGACAAAAAATATATCGGTCCTCACAGTCAACAAATATATTTTATTTAGTAAAACTAACACATGGATGCAGCTCACAAAAAGGCATGCTCCAAAACAGATAGCAAATGTCGGCGAACCAGAAAACATGTTCACAAACCTTCCACCGAAAGTATGTTCCAAATCCCCAGTTATTATTTATTCCGGGGCATTTGACGTCATTTTTATGATATACAGCTAGGGTCTCACTGACCCAGACCTACAAATTATAGTTCAGCACAATCTAGCAAACATCAATCGACGCAACCTAATTAAATATTTCGGAAGCGTGCACCCGTAGCGGTTTTTAAAACATTTTGTTAACATTCACTGCAGCAATTTTTAATTTAATTTGTTTTAAGTTCCCGGCTCGCTGGTTAAAACCGAACATTCCGGTGAGTTAATTAAACTATGTAGTTTCCAACGGACACTTTTTAACAGATTTGGAGCGAAAAATTGTTAGAGCTGGAGGAGGGCAGGCGACAGCGCGTGATGACGTCTCCTTGACACTCCGACCTAAGGAGTATCCATTTTGAAAAGTGTTTTTCCTTGCTGGAACTGGAATGATCAAATACATAGAAACGTATATTTTACTGATAATTTGAAATAGGTAATTTTTTCGTAAAATCAATAGATTACATTGATGAACGGAACATTAGTACTCTCAGTGTCGAAACGGTAAGCTTTTAGCTGTTAGTATTGTTAAAGAATTTGCCAATATAGAATTCTAATTCAATGAAATCAGACACTGTTTTCGGCTCTAAAAGATTGGCTTAAGCCGATATAAAAGATAATACACCGAGGGGAAACCCATTCACAAGTAGACGCAGTTAGCGACTACCCCGACTAGGTAAATTCATAGCGCAGCAGAGGCAGAGGATACGCTCGTTACAGTCCAGCTGGATGATTTATCGTCTGTGGCAGGCAGCCCCTGTCCTTTGATTAATTGCACCCCGTGAGAAAACTATCGCCTTGTCTCTGTCACTTCATTTGTACGGAGCTTATCGAACTTATATTAATCATTAGTGGGCGGTGCATGGTGCAACTCTGTGGTTATTATTTACTTAACAAACACAGAGCGTAGACTACGTTGGTTAGTTCTGAGGATAAAACATGGGCTAATAAATATATGGGATAATAATAATATATAATAGATAAATGGTTCAGCCCAGAACCTTTGCCGATAAGGGTTGGAAAAACATTGTTTTGTGCTCTGTAGTTATTTGTCCGTGAAGCTATAACTTGATAGTTAAATAAAAGTAAGCAGTAAGTACTTTTAAAAACTGTCACACAAACCTAGCATTTTCGATTTGATACTTACGCCAATAATAAAGCGACGCCTCGTATCGATGATTATACTTCTAAAAAGCACGTAAACGCGACTGAAAATTCAATTTGCGGAAGAGTGTGAACAATTTTATCCATCATCGGCGCGCTGCACACGCTGTTATTTAAGCGCGGCCTATCGCCTAACTTCGGCACCCAACTTTGCCGATGTTCGGTGAGTGTTTCAACTTCCATGTATTATTCAAATTGTTCAATGATCGCGGGCTCGGCGGCTAAGCCTCTCGTTACCCGGCGTGAGCTGCTACGCATTCAGCTAATGGCACCATTTACCGAGATTGTCTGCAAGCCTCTAAGGCGGCCGCTAACTATACTGATTGGCACTCACTTACATAAGACTGACTCGAGCGCGGCTGCCGATCTTGATAACTTTTACGCGTATCGATGTAAGGAATTTTACCCGTAATTAGACAAAGGGGTGCAACATCGGTTTGCTGCATTTACAAAGCTACGTTTTCGTGCTAACAAAGGATAGCTATAGCGTATTTGAAGCTGCATGTGTCTGTCTGAGCCATATATGTTACCGTACACTCGAGCTCTAAACGTTTCCTAGTTAATGGGCTCGTCAGTGGAACTTTTACAATTTACGGATGCCGTTGCGAAAGCCCAAATGTAATAGCGGTTCGCATGTCAAGTGTTACTCACACAACGCCGGGTGATATATGTCCACCCATCAGTGCTAACACTCTTATCACAGCGGACCATTGTTGAGTCGAACTACTCAAAGTCGGGTCGAGTTCGGAAATCTGAAATGTGTTCATTTTAATCTCACGGGAAATCCTACACCGCAGCAACCTTTCCATATTAACAAAACTTTAATCTAACCGGTGCGTCCCGGAGGGGGTGCCGCGCTGTAGCGAGGCTAAATTTTTGTGTCCAGTAAATTTTCTTTAAGTCCGTCTCGTGGCAGACAGCCAACGCTACCATGTGCTCCTAAAACCTCATTTTATTTCCGTAGTGGCAACTTTGTTAAAAACACATAAGCGCGCCGCCCTTATTATTCGCGTGGTCTGCACTCGAACACCGGTGCCGTGTTTGCTCGTTCTATTTAAGAAACAAACGAAATGTACTCAAGAAATAACTCCTCCGAATTTATTCGTACAATACATCTTGTACTAACAACGTAGCTCGTTTCAGCTGCAGACAAAATGACGGAGCATAATTCAGGCACTATCAATAACGTTCGCTGTGTATCAGGGTATCGTATCGCTCGCTTTTTTTGCGTTTTGTGTTCTTTATTTTGCTTGTGAACAAAAAGCTGTGGCAGAGTAGCAGAGCTCTAGTTACGGCAGAGCGGTCTCTTGACGAATTGCACGCCGACTGTCGTAGTGTGCGCCTGCCCGCGCCCGCTCCCGCGCCCGCCCCCGCCCGCCTGCACGGTCTGGACGCCAGCTCCGCTGTCTAGACGACACTCGGACGAGCCTTGTTCGTGCTGAAATGTGAATGCACTGTATTTTATACAACAAATCCATATATATAGCACGTCCGACTGAATGTGAACAGGTCGCTCTGGAGCGGCGGATTAGAATTTGATGAATGGAATAGGAGCACGGTTATGTGACGCTGTGCCCGCAGCGCGTGGGGACAGCTAATGAAACTTACTTTTTGCTGTGTGTAACAGCAAAACAGCGTTGCGTTTTTAGTTCTTATTTTGCAAAAAAAAAGACTAGTAGGATTGCTTCATTTTAAAATTAGCTTTTATAACAAGCTCTTAAAACAAATATATGTCTACTAGAGTTCGGGAATTATGTGGCATAAACTATCAGTGCGTCTTTCTTTCATCTAAATCAGTTCTGTAGTTTTTGCGTGAAAAAGTAACCAACATCCATATCCATCCATCGTCACAATCTTTCGCATTATTAATAAGTATATATTTATAGCAAGTAAGAAAAGATTTAACGGGTTAATAACAGTATCGATCGTTATTACCACAATACCGGTATTCACCATAATGCTATTAATACACCTCACTTGCTCAAGACAATCAAACTGATATGTGATTATCTATGCAGCTCATTGTGACTGTCCGACATAATGACAGTGTTCGGGAATCAGTTATGATTCATTACAATTAACTACAGAAGTTAATTACCATAAATTATATGTCAAGCTATGATTGAAGGTAATTGAACAGGACACCCAAAATAATCCTGTGGTCTGCAGTGTTGACGAAACACGCCCGATGAAAGAATTTCACATTTCCATTTTAACCGTAAATTGTTCCCTGAAATATCATTTCACCATTTCGATGTTGCGTTTACTGAAGGATATAAAAAAGAACCGTGATGACACACGCGCTTCGGAAAAGTACACTTTGCTGACGTATGAAATGAAAAGATAGCGAAGCGGTCCCAATAGCTACGACATTTTCATTTTAATAACAAAAAAGGTTTGTTTTTCTGAAGTTTAATTAATGAAACCGCTTCTCTTTTATTCAGCGTTGTCACAAGGGAGAGTGACATAATTAACACAAACTCATTAGTCGTGCAGCGTGTGAGTTTTATTGTAACACAAGGATGCTGTTGTCATCCTTTTGTTTTAACCCTTTAATCGCTATTTAAGGCAATTCTGAAAAGAGAACAGGTGGTCCATTCTTCATCGGGAAGGTGGGTTCGGACCCAATGAACATAATGATATAACAAAATTGTGAGCATTTATTTCTCGTTACTCTTGACATATTTTTAAGCGCAATTTTAAAAGGAGGTTCTCAATTCAGCTGTATTTTATTTTATTATGTTTATTACCTCATAGCTCCGTGATTACTGGTCCGATTTACGTGATTCTTGTGATAAAAATGTGTGAAATGTGTTTTTTTAGGAAGTCGATTATTTTTTTTTGCAATACAATTTTGCATAGATCAATGCAAGAATGATCTATCCCTTTTTATACAAAGTCAGTATTTAAGAGTGCTAATAGAATCTATATCATGATCTATATTTGTTCGTTTTTTCCAAGCCGACCTGTAAAACGTAGTTTCTGTAAGAGAAAACAACTGAAAATCTAGAAAGAATAGACACGTCAAAATAGATATTCAATTATGATATGAAAAAAAGTTATACTCCGATAAATCATACCAGTTGATATTACAACAAGTGCACAAAATCTCTTTTAAGTATAAACTGTTCAGTAGATAAGTTATTGAAACTCTTTTGTACGGAATGCTTAAGTACGATGTAAGTAAATGTAAGCCGATTCAGGCTGATATGCAATGAAACCATTACGACAAGGAGCTCTTAGAGAAGGAAGTCTTACAAAAGGCAGAAGATAGAACAAAGTTTTTTCTACAGTGTCTTCACACCAATTGATGTGAAGATACTGTAGAAAAATCCACCTTTCTGGTCATTCAGAAATTAACTCTGACACGTTGTAAAGAAAAACGAAGAAATCAATAAGGTTCAAATTAGTATAAGAAAAGAAGAGACAGCTTATGCGTCCGTCATAATGTGACAATGTAAATTTATAATTTTCAACCCAATAATTATTGGGACAAGGGCAGGAGAATGATGAACGTCAAAACACCTATTCACTAAACATACACTCAAATATAAAATCACTAGCCTATCCCTACAGCACTACAAACTAGATGATCCTCTCTTAAGCAAAAGTGGTATCTACAAAAGAGCTTATTTTTTTATTCAAAAATCTGGCGTACAATTCTACTTCAGCTCTCAAGCAACAAATTGCGAGCCGTACAGACTATTTAAAATCTCAAGTGCTTATATGTTTTGGCTACCTACAAATACACAACAGCCTACAAATCGGATTCAATACGGAATGAATAAAATATCTACAAAAATGCCACCTAAGCAAGTACCTACCTATATCCGTGTTTATTCAAACATCAGCGCTGACCTCATCGAAATATCGTATCTACGAATAATTATTCAACACCACGTTTTAACCCGTCAATGTTGCCGCAAAATGTTTGTGCACTACAACGTGCTGATGACAGCCTCCATCACAAATTATAACAAAATTACAACCTAACAAAGGACGCTCAATAACATCTGAAAATAAAAGAGATTTTTGACAAAGGAAAAAACAAAAGGAATCGTTGAACATTTTATTGTTTCCTTCTTTTATTTTTGCTAAATTCAATATAAATGAGTATTATCTTGACAGCGAATGCTTGGGGACACAAAAAGCGTGGCGTTATCAGTGGGAAGACGGACGCGGGGTTATTTGTCTCGCCGAGACTAGCCGCAGTTGATAAAGAGTGGCCAGCTCGCTTGACTGCCGGCTGACCGCGCGACTTAGTCCAGTCAGCTAGTAATCGTGACGACTTGCTAATTCGCATTCTTTGGCTCGTTTAGTGCAGGAGCTGAGCATATTTTTTAACGTATAGTCCTTGTACGTATAGGTATCGTTGTCTACCATTATGATCAATGATAGTAACTATTCTTTTCAGTAATACTGTTCTTCAAGATGTCAACATAAAACAATATTGTAATTGTTCTTTGATAAAGAAGTTGATGTTTTGTAATAATTACAATTTTAATTTACGAAATCGACGCAAAATATTTCGATCAATACCGAAACCCGGAGGGCCTCAAACCAAATTATGTGACCGCGACAGGAATTTCCACAATTTTCACACCGATTCGAGAAATAAAGGTCGAACCGTCATTATCAGGGATAAAAGGCGGAAGCGGACATAAAGGGTTGACCCCATAGTATTTTACTGATAGCTGTGTTGTACCAATCGCCCCTCATTGTAATACCTACAATAAAACAGGGGATTTACATTAAAAAAGAAATTTAAAAGTATAAAACGTTAGGTAGGTACGAGATAAAAACGGCAGTACGGATTTGAACGTAACAAAATGATTTTTAACGTTACCCGCTCGAATAAAGTCCTACTATAAATTGGTAGATAGAAAAAGGTTTTTATCAGTTACATACTGGACTAGTAGCAAAGTACTGGCATATAAATGAACATACGGTTTAATCAATTTCCTTTTTTGAATTCAGGTGTGGTTTTTGTTTTATAAAAAGAACGTGCATTTCACGGATTTTTAAGCCTCTTTTTTGACATTGATTCTCCTACCAACTTATTTTATGCATGAAGTTCCTTTTCACGGTGTTTATTATTGAGAATATCGTCTGGTGGAGTTAGAACAAATCAATTTTAAATACACTTTTATAAGTAGTAGATGAGTTTTTGGCTTACTGAAAAAATATTAAAGATAGATTTAGTTACCTATTCGAGCTATGATAAAATAAAATAGGGGAGACATTGAAAGTGTTAATCAACACTACACAACTAAAGAACTGTGTTATACTCGTTGTTTGATAAAGTTGTCGCAAGTATAAATTATCGAAATACAAGGTGTAAACGGACCCTTCACGAAGCCGTCAACCAAGCATTCTGTACGTCAAACTAAAATTTTTTTTTTGTGGGTGAATAATCACGGTTTACGGTAAAACTCAATATGTAACGCACTCAAAACATTCAGCTGAAGGATGTATTGAATAGTAAATGGGTCATGGAGGTGTTTAAAGTAAAGTTATAACCATAAAAACTAGTATTAAAAAAAAAAACTGTGGAAAAGTTGGAACTTTGACCTCGGATATTTCCGTAACTAAAAGGTTTCCAGGTAAGGTCCAGAAAAAAAAAATATTGCAATGATGGGGAGAACAAGTGTCTTTCGGCTTCGATAAGGGTCTTTTTACACCCTATTATGTTCTTCACGTCCTTATATTGACAAAAAAAAAACTTCAAAAGTGAATATCCATCCAAGTGCTGTAGCGAGAATAAGGTTAAACACCTTCATAATTGTCCAATGGCCAGTACTTATTAAGTAGCAAAGATACACCGTCATTACAGGCAGTATGGACTGTGGACCGATACTTCAATATATTTTACAACGAGCTGTCGTAATGGATGACACGCGAGTATTGATCGCCACCGTTTTACTACCAAGATGAATGATGCTGTAATTACCTATTTATTTATTGTTTTCTCAATATTATTGGCAGCTGTTACTGTCATTTCGTTGGATATTAGATCTGTACATGCTTGTATATTAACATATATATAAGCGTAGGAACTAAGATTGAAGAACATAGCATCCCTCCGTCTCCTAACGGTCCCTCAAAGTGCAGGTGGACTTGCACAATGAGTAGGACAAGAGGTGGGGCATAGTTTGTGGTGAGTTGCAGGGTCCAAGAACATTTTCAGCATATTGCAGTATTTTGTGTAATTATCATACTGGGTTCTTATGTATTGCTTATCCGCCTCAGTTATAACATAAACAGTTTCCTATCATTCTCTGTTACGTATGGCATCTAATGACTACGAATTGCTACGCGCTCCAAAACTGCGCTTAGTCTTGATGTTTTTACCCGACTGAGGAGGGTAATGTGTTTATGCATGTATTGTTCGGGGCGTTGGTGAATTGTCCCTTGACCCAGAAGATTTTTATTTCCGTGTTTAATAACTTAGGTGGTATTGAATTGAATATTTTAAAGTCCATTCTGCTGTTTTTTAAAATCCTGGTATTTTTTTCTTGAACAATCCTGAAGTCTGAGGGCCGCGACAATTCTCTCCCAACAAAACACAATAAATGTATATCATAACCAAGTTCTGCGCTTAATTTCAATATAATTTACATTTCAAATCCATCCGAAATGCCTATTTAAGTACAAAAGTAGAGGAAACTTTGTTAAAATATATATAACAAGTCGGCAAATGATGTGCAAATTTGCGCCGTGATGAGACAGGCATTAGCATAACGTCAGTACCGTTACTTACCCGGGGAAGGCATATTTGACGGTCCCGGAGACCCGGCCCGGGCAATATTGATGTTCATAAATACCCGTCGTACCCTACCACAGCTTTCTCATTCAAAATAAATACAACACATATAAGATAAGGTGGGGGTAGGGCTTTCACATTACTGTTACTTGGTAAAGTGAGTGTGGCTCCTCCAGTAATGCCTTGCTTCCCAGAGTGTCGAAGCACTTGCACTTCTAAATGCTACTGACAAGCTCTATTGACGCGGCCATTACTGACTACTGGCTATTAGCTGGGTAAAACGACAGTATTGACCGAAGAAAGAAGTTTAGTCATTGTGTTTGATGTTTAAGAAATTCGTTGCTGTTCAAGAAGCAAGAGAAGGCTTTCGTGGCTTAGTTTTGCGAACCAGATTGTTGATTTCCGATTCTGAAAAAAATAAATGTAAAGTCAAGGATAATTCCTAAGTCTTTCTTTATCTATATAATGTGGTTAGTGTCTAACCTAGTGCCAAAGTTTTTACGCCACCCTTGGGCCTCTGACTTGGCTTTACATGCCGTCAAGAAATATCTCTCAGGCATGCTGGTTTCCTCACAATGTTTTCCTTTACTGAAGCAAGTGCTAATTATACAATACGAATCCGAAAAATCAGAGGTGCGTTTCTTGGGTTCGAACTTGAGAGCAGTCCAATTGTCACACCACTAAGCTATAATTAAATAATAATAATTTAATAATGATTTATTTATTTTCTCCCACAGAAATAAAAATGTACACAGTATATGATTCAACAATTTTGAAGATGGGAGACAGGAGCCCATACTAAGTAAAACCTGTGCTACGGGTCTCCTGGTCTCCTTATCTCGAATACATTATTGAGAGCTAATCTAAGGGCATACATAACCACAGTAAGCTATCACTGACTAATGCCTAAGTTTAGCACGTATTTGTCACATAATTTCGCAATTTCCTATCAGAAACGTTGTGGGATCCCAATCAATATTTCCTTACAATCGTAAAAGGTAGAAATACAATTATATTAAAACAAGTTATCACCGTCTAAAGTCAGAAGCAGGTCGCTGCTCAAAGTGTCACCCTTCAAAACTTGATCTAACAATCTCTTTGATATCAAATTAACCTGTTACCTTCGTCATCTACAATTAGACGCGCGTCACACGGAAGGAGGAGCGGGTTCGGGTTAGGGACACCCCTTTCTATCAGGTGCCACCTTTTGTCTGTCAAACGGTTAAACTATTGTTCGGAAATTACTTATTTTATTTGGGCCTTTAATGCCGTCGTAAAACGCTTGTCTTTGTGTCTGTTAGAAAGCGTTATTGGAAATGTTTACAGAGAATAAATACCGTTTAGATAAACTTACACTGTCACTTACGGGATATCTGATTTTCAATTATTCTGAGCTCCCGATATTTCGACGCTGCTGCAAGCGCCTAGATCGCCGGATAACGGGTGCATGGTAAATAAATTGTTAGGTGCAGACAATTCTGTCTACCCTCTTTCTTAGTCTTTTGCTACGCGCACAACTGGAACTCGATACAAAGTCACGGCAAAACATTCTGCATATTATAATATAAAAAGTTCTGCAAAGTGTAGACCCTGAAAAATGTCTACGTAGTTTCACTCTGTATAAGATATACCTATTACCTACATATGTCATTTCCACCGATATCACTAATAAAGAACGCTACACAAACTCACCTAATGGAAAAAAAGCGCCAACCATTCAGCCAGTCAGAGCACAGTGGATGATATAGTGCATTTGAGCGAGCGCTGAATGGCGCTCCTGCAAGCTGTCGGGGCCTGCCTCGGCTTTGTGCCGCCGATAACTTGTCACCGTGAGGCCATGCTCAATGAAAATCCTGGCGAGGTGACACAGTCGCATAGTAGAGCCACAGTAGTGTGGCAGTGTGGCACCACAATGTTGTGCCGTTTGTGATGTGGGTTGTCCAACTGGGTTAGATTTTTATAGGTAGGTACAAACATGAAATGGTTCATACTAGACAATGTGACATTCTTTCAACTAGGTAATTAGATGAAGCCAAAGTATATGGGACTGGAATTAAGTAAGGTACCGAAAAGTCAGTCAGTCTGTCAGTCTGTTAGTCCTTTTGAAAACTGGAAAAAAACAGTTAGCCGAGTGCAATTAGACAAAAAATACTCAAGAGGTGGAACGATGTTTATGGTGGTCGGATTTTCATAGGACTTTTTTTATTGAGTTCCTAGAGGAGTGGAGGAGGAAGTCACTACACTCATGAAAGTAGTTTTCTTGAATATTTTTACGTCCAGTTATCTGTAAAAAAGCATCAGTTACCAATTTCAAAAGAAATCTTAGTCTTAAAATTCGATATTTTAGAAATAATTGAAGAAAATAAGAAATTTTCAAAAAATACTTGAAATATATGTATTACATCGACAACAATGAACAAAGACACAACCATATTGGCGTTTAATGGATGCACGCAGGTCACACTATTACGCCACAATATGAATTCATAAAATTTGAATTAATTTATTTATTCATAAACGAAAAAAAATATTCCAAAGGAAATTAAAAAAAAAGTCGCGAGCGGCGAAATTTTTTTTTTAACTATCTTCTCCACCCCTCTAAGAACTCAATAAAAAAGTCCAATGAAAATCCGACCACTATAAACTTCGTTCCACCTTATTACCTAATTGCACTCGACTAAGTGATAGCCTAGTGGTGTGACTGTGACCGGCGAACTGCCAAGTCATAGGTCATGAGTTCGAACCCAAGGCACGCACCTCATTTTTCGGATGCATGTGCGTATTGTATAATTATCACTTGCTTCGGTAAAGAAAAACATCGTGAGGAAACCAAACTAGCATGCCTGAGAGTTATGTAATTCTCGACGGCCTGTTAAAACGGCGGCATAAAAACTCTGACATCAGGTTAGGCACTCACCACACGAAAAAAGAAGTTCTGTTAAAAGCCGTTGTAGAAATCAAAACGCTTTGGTATCGGCCAGAGCCTTCCAAACCACAAATTCTTTATTTTTTTTCCTGTATCATGAGTACCATACCAATATTTAAACTCACATTCACAAACACCCAGACTCGGAAAAACTACCGAACCGAACCCGCGACACGCGGCACAACAGCCAATTGCTCAGCTTGGTGCCATCAAATTGGTGGTATGATGTTATATTAATTGTGTATGAAAATCGTAAATCGCAAAACCTACAGTTGAGACGACCTGATTCACAATTACTAAGTCCATGTCAAAACCATACATAGGTACTACCAACATAAAAACAACAAAACTTCAAATATTTTTGACATTTTAAATAAGTCTTCTTGCCTATTCATTCTAATTCGAAATCAAATTAAATAATGTCACATTGACATCGTTATATTGTGATTATAATTAGGTAGGTTGTATGTACCTACACACAACGTAATTATACGCTCTCTGTAGGAATTAATTTGATAAACTAATTGTGGTCTAGTAATTGTGTTCGAGTACATTTGACGTGGCTTAGCTGTCAGTGTAGTGCCCGCATCGGCATTGTTACGGCATTATGAGAGTATGTTAGTAGACGAAGCGACGTTCCGCAGAAATTGAAGCTATTAAAATAGCATTAGGCTTTAATAGAACTATAACGGGTGTCAGACGTAAATGGCTAGATATACTTATAAGTAAGACTATAATATGGTTTAGTGCAAATGGGGGCATGAAACCTGAATTTACGTTTCTTCGGGTTTGTTCCCTTTAAGGTTGTCGTTTTATGTTTGAATAATAACAATTATGAACGTCCTACCTTTCATTGATGCATTTTTTTTTGCTATGGTATTTATCAGTGTGTTTTGTACCTAGCCATTTACTCTTATAATATTTTTTATACATTATAGAATGCATTATATGACTATGAATACCTATATAAAGCACTTCTTTAAGAAACGTAAGTTTTGTAGGTGCAGTTCATTGACGACGGTTCATGATTCATAAATACCATTAAATAGTTTCCAATTCGTTTTTGGTAATTATTGACGCGCCATTACGAGTGATTCTTTTTACTGTGCTGTGCACAATCACAGTATTTGAACCCTGTCAAAACATTTGTCATAGGTACTATAATATTAATTATCATTTAACACCATTGCGGCGAGGTGGGGCGCAATGTGACAGTTTGATAAATGAAACGTGCCGGCCATGGAAATGCGTGCCAAGTTGTCTACTGCGGCCAACTGAAGGCAAATTGTTGACTCCTAGTGTCGAGACAGTGTATCGCGGCAGGCGTTTGACGCGGACCTTTTGAGGACCACGTAATACAAGGTCTATCTTTTCATAAACGAAATATTTTAAGAGTAAATTCTATAAGTCGTAAAGTCGCCATAGCAACGAAAAAAAATATATCTGAGTGTTTTTGTTTTTACGAAATTATTATATTTCAATTTTAAAAACCTTTACTGCCTATCAATGACAGATCAGTATCAGTAGGCAAATACGACGTAGAAAACTAGCGTAATGGATGTTGAAAAATAAGGCCAGTATTTATTTTGTGGGCCAAGTAATTTAAAATTATTTATATTATATAAAAATAAAAAATAATAATAATAATATTAGTGTTTTAACATTTTTTTTTAATATACTTAGATATCTTATTTTTTTCCTTGAAATTCGTTATAGCCGTTAAATGATTCTCTCAAAATGTTTCGTGTATGAATAAACAGACCTTATATACGGATAGTTCCATTATTCTCAAATGGAGAGTAGTTACTTCTAAGCATGAGGTCCTGGGTTCGATTCTCGGGTCACGAAAAGTGTTATTGCGTTTTTCATTAGCGGCCATGGAGTCTGGATTTGTGTCCGGGTGACGGCAACAGGCCCGCATCTTTGGTACTTGAACATAACTGTTGAAATATGGGTGTACTATTATGTACACCTCTGCCTTACGCTTCGGGGATTATGTAAGCGTTATGTTACGGTATAAAAACCTTATTTACTTAAACCTACACGTACCGAAGATATTTAATGTAAACATTCCACTAACATAATGAAAGTGAGTGAGTTTGTTACTCAGTTTCGTATTATGAAGATCAAGGTAGACGGATATGGAAATACAGAGATGGATCATCTCTAGAATTAACAAATAACCTTACTAAACCATGTTCAGTCTTTGTATTAGTTTCTGTAGGCTACGAATAAAACTGGGGTCCACAGCCGGTACCCGCCTATTCATTTGTTTAACATAACATCACGCCTGTAATCCCCAAAGGGTTAGACAGAGGTGTACCTAATAGTACACCCCCATTTCGCCAGTTAGGTCCCATGTAATAGGGGGCGAGCCTATTGCCATCAACGGGGCGCAAATCTAGACTCCGTGACAGCTACTAAGAAATTCCTGAGAGAAAAACCCAATGACACTTTGCCCGACCCGGGAATCAAACCCAGGACCTCATGCTCAGCTGTGGTGATTGCGACCACTAGACCAACGAGGCAGTCATTTGTTTAAGATCTTCAAAACGCAATAACTAACTATCAACTTTTTTGAATAAGGAATGATTTATTTTTCTCTTTCCGAGATAACAATTAAGTTTGTAATACTACGGTTTAAATTATTATTTAAAAATTGGATCCTTTTCTAATTATATCATTCACCTTGGTAGTTTTGAATAGTCACAAAGCGAACAACATAGGATTCCTGTGTTTTAAGAGCGCTTGCATAGAAAGTGGGCAACGTCGCAAATAGCTGTCAAATATTGAGTTGTTTTGATTAATTTGGCAATATTACTGTATGGAAATAAAAATATGGCTAACTAGTGAACTAAAGTATTGATTATGGAATGCAATAAATATTTAATATGAATATTTAGTTTTAGATGTAAAAAAAAGTATTTGGAAACTTTCCAAATGCGTTTTTTAAATCTAAAACGGGTACAACATCAAATTTAGTGTTTTAATTGCAATTCATTATTAATGTTCTAGTTCACTAGTTAGCCATATTTCTTATTTCCAAACAGTAATATTGCCAAATTAATTAAAACAGGTAAATATTTGACAGCTATTTGCGACGTTGCCAACTTTTTGGATGAACGCTCATGAAAAAAAAAAGCTCTAAACTGCCAAAACTGAACGTAAAAGATTTCCATTTCAACTGAAGTCTTTTTAAAGTAAGATTAAAACTGTGACTGCAAATAAGTTATTAGCCGGAGAATACAGTTGCCAGCTATTTTAGGATTTGTGAAGTAGTCTCATTAATTCAAGTGTCCGGACTCCGGAGTTCCGGACAGTGGCGACAATTCCTCCCTAAATCCGTTATAATAGGCGCCTTTGTGATTTTTGCTCCGTCCACCGTTCGCAGCCGCCAGTCGCCACCAATCCAAAACTAATTACCGACTCAAGTGCAAGAAACTCAACAAGTAAGTACCCTTTTACGAAACAGTTTTGTACTCAAATAAATTGCGAATTTATCTTTTAAAATCACCAAATTAATGATTAATTGAGATGAAACAAAATTGTTTGTTGTCTGATGTTCATCGAGATTAACACGAGTTGCCGATATATGAAGTGTTCAACTTCAAAATCAATTCTTTTTTTTATATCTGAAATGCTTTTCAAATGGTCCGCTGTTTTTTTCAAAATTATTTGTTTTGTTTCTTGTTAGAATAGGCCAACATTTAATTCTTAATTTTATATGCCAATACACTCCATTTTC
Source organism: Noctua fimbriata (assembly GCA_905163415.1). NCBI lineage: Eukaryota > Metazoa > Arthropoda > Insecta > Lepidoptera > Noctuidae > Noctua > Noctua fimbriata. The sequence goes on along the minus strand of LR990922.1, from coordinate 11,912,786 downwards.
CTTCCTCAAAAAGAAAATATAAAAGAAAAAGCAAAGAAAAACTTCCCCGTCGCTGAATTTTCGAGTTTGATGCGGAATCGGGGACTATAATTTCGATAGCGCACCAAAGCGTAAAGTTCCCCTGCGATGTCTAATGAGCAAGGTTTTATGCCGTTTGCTGCCGAACCATAAAAATGTTAATTCAACTGTGCTGAAGAAATGAAAAACGTCGTAAATACAAACGCGATATTCTCGACACTGAAACGGCTGTAGCTTTATAGTTTTAGCTAAATATATAAGCAAATTGAGTAGCTTATGTTTGTATTAGCTGTGCTTTCGGTCCACTCACGTGGTCGTATATAGAGGGTCTAAGGGATAGCCCTCCGCCAACTGACAAGCTGTATTCAGCTCCTTATTTTGAATCATATTCCACCGCAACTTTTTCAGGAAAATTTGAATATTAATATCGTTTTTTCAGTTACTATTCCTTTATTTGAATGTAAAATTACGTTATTTGTACAGATTCGCTACACTCAATCTATGTTAATAATACGGCTAAAATCTGATGAAATGAATGTACTCTAACGAACGACGCGTGAAATCAGTTGTTCACTTCCTGCCTAGCTACAGAGTTCATGGTACTCGTCGTCGCGCTTGCCGTTCGCTACGTGCGTTTTGCCACGGTAACGATACATTGCGTATGAGGAAATAAAACAAATCAAATTTATTGGATTCTCATAACGTTTCGGAAATAAGTTCTTGTACCGGTTATCTTAGCATGATATACTGAATTCACCGCAACAGTCTGCGGAGGGCAGACACTTACACGTTGTAGATATACATATACGGCCACGCGAGTGGATCAAAGACATTCTAAAACCTGGCCACAGAATATGTATAAAGGGTGTAAATAGACCCTTAACATTGCCGAAAGACAGAGCTATTGGGGGTCAAAGTTCCAACTTTTTCACAAGTTTTTTTTTAAATAGCAGCATAGACGCTGTCCTATGTATTTCTGTACAGTATCTATCATTATCAAAGTCACGTCCGGATATTTAAAGAGATGTAGCATTTAAAATTAAAACTAAATGTGTCAAAACCTCACTGTTTAAAAAATCGATCATTTATATCCCGATTGCCAGTGACGTATTAGAACTAAACTTGGATGATATTGTATTTGACATAACGTTGACATTTGCGTCTGCAAGCATCGTCCCCACCGCGAACAGTCGCAATAATAAGCTTGCTGTCTTTCTGTCTTGTAAAATTAGTATGCAACCCACGTCTCGTTTGATGTTTGTTCTTTGAATTAACATAGACTTTTTACTAAACAGATATTTAGACCAACTAAGGACTGTGCTGTTTTCGAAATATATCGCGAATATCTAGCTTTCACTATATTGTTAAACCAAAACACGAATAAACTGATGTCTAGATTGTTCTGATACCAAAATTAAAGAGACATGTTTGGCAACCTAATCCTGATTGATTATTTACAAAAAAAAAGAGAAAAGAGTTACAGAAAGTTCTCAAACAAGAAGATAGATTTAGTTTTGATTCAAAATTGAATAAAGATCATAAGATATTTACACACATATACCTAACATTGCACTCAATAATACATGTGCATTCACGTCAGAACATATTGTATTCAGTGGAGGCAGGCTAATATCGAATCCGGTGTCTGGGAGAGCGGCAGGACAAGTTATAATGATCGGGCGCTACTGTCATGTTCCCTGTGTCATGAGTCTGTGAGTTCACAAAATCTAGTTAGGACTTATGCCGCGTCTACGTGACACTGATACTGTACCATTTCCATTAATTAGACACTCGAAACTTGCCCAATTGTAAGCTAATATTATTGTGTAGAGGGAAATTCAATGGGTAGACGAAATTCTTCGCGTTTTGGTGGCGATAAGATAAGCAATTACCAGAAGTTCTTATTTAATTGCTTGAGTACTGAGAATTATGACTAGTATTTGTGTTTATCTATGAGCCGAAGGCTCAAAGGTATCTTTGAACATAACTTATTCAGAATGATTAGGTACCAAATAGTAAATAAATAAATAATTAAGAAATAAAATTAAATAGTAGATAATAAGGTCTGGCTGTTTGTGTATGTGAGTTTAAATGTTTGCAAACGCACCCACGATACAGGAGAAATTCCTAGTGTAGGGCAACGTTTTTTTTTCCAAAGGTAAACGAAAAATAATGTTAATTTCAACTCTGTTCGAGGATCCCGATATTTTTTTTTTATATTCGAGTTATAGTAGGTATGAGCCATTTTGGATAGTAGTAGTAGTATTAAGTTCCAGAGAATTAATTATCTTACAAAATGCATCATTAAGACCTGTATATAGGTGTATATGTACCAGACCAGATTAGCCTGTAAATATATAGGTACCAGGCACACAGGACATGTAGGACATGTACCTATGCTAAAAACCACGGAAGTATTGGGCGAACGTTTTCTCCAGGCCGATCACGTAGCCCGGAGTGGACTGCGCGTGTCTCCGGAATAGATAAGGGCCAGCTAAAGAAACTACTCTACGGACGTACGGAACACAAATGAGAAACGTTCAACAGTACCTACACTAGATAAATATGCATTTGGTAATGTTTAGAAAAAAGTTCAGATAGTGCCTCCAAAATGCATTCATTTTTGTGAAGAGCACTAAGCAAAAAGAAATCCATACATTATGGATATAAAGACACAGAGACAGGGTGTAAAGGACAGTCCAGACAGTACAGACTGATGGGGTGAATTCAGTATATCATACCAAGATGACCGGTACAAGAAATTATTTCAGGAAGTTTATAGGAATCCAATAAATTTGATTTGTTTTATTTCTTCATATGCAATGTATCCTTACCCTGGCAAAACGGACACAACACAACAGGAAGTAACAGCTGATTTCACGTATCGTTCGTTAGAGTATTTCAATATACATTGTTGGATTTTTTATTTTAGCCGTATTATTTACATAAATAGAGTGCTGCATACAGGGAATGTAATTTTACATTGAAAAAAAGGACTAAGGAGGAACTGAAAAATATAAAAAAAATCCGCAGCAAAATTCCAGTGGAATATTATTCAAAATAAGGAGCTGAATGCACCCTGTCTTTTAGTGGAGGGCTGTCCCTTATGTACATTATAACAATCTTGTGTTCATCATTTTAGATATTAAATTAAATACGGTTACATGTAAGCCTATCCTGAAAGATTGAAAAACTAAAATCGTGGTTATCAAGCATGTAAAAGTACACTTTGGTTTTGCGTTCAAAAATGTTATTGACATTAATAAAGACTTTCTTATAAACAGTATACGCATTTATAACAAGTTGCAAAAGTCAGTTATAGAACTGACCGATGGAAGGTTCAAAAACTACATCAAACGTGTCCTTAAAAAAGCATATTACAAAATCAAGGACTACGTTGAAGATAAAGAAGTTTGGCTTTAGTTCCTTCTGCGCGTGCGGCTTCCCTTGTAGCTCATAAACGGCACAAATATGTGGATGTTTCTAACTATTCTCAATCTCATTTTTTCTCTTTTTTCGAATCAGATTTTTACAATAGTTTTCAAATCATTTATACATCTTTTGCTCAGAATAATTACAGCACTGATGACAATTTTTGTGTCACTTGTTTAATTTAGTATTTTACAATATTTTCTTACATTTATATAGATTCTTTTTTATCGATTGTTTGTGAATGTGTGAACATTGGAGGCTTTGTAGATTCCCAGCTACTTGTTAACTTTTGTTAACTTTTTATTTTGTTCTACATTTTTTGGGTAGTATACCTATGCTGTCCCCCTTAAGTATGTTAAGTACAAATGCTGTATCTATGATAATATTTTAATACCAAATGATTTGAAAAGAGTAACCATGGAGTTTCTTGCCGGTTCTTCTCCATAGGAAACGACCAACTCGGACCAACCCGAACCGTGCACATTTTTGTCGACGTTTTATAAGTGCCCATCTAGGCCTATGTGAAATAAAATATTTTAATTTTGATTGATTTATTTTTAAATGGACATCAAAAATCTTATCACTCGTCAATTTTCTTACATTTATTAAATATGTTTCACATCAAAATTACTGATTGCACATCAAATTTGCCAGAGCGTCCAAACTTAATATTCACACATATAACTTATTAGATATGAGTTCATAAAAAAACTCCATTTTTCATTTAATTATTTAACACTTCAAGTACAGACGCGGACTTAATGCCATAGGCATTTTCTACCAGTCAACCTTTGGGTGATGCAGAGACAAGCTGTGGTAGGTGTATATCTGAAAATAATTTTAATTAATACTAAGATTAGCTACCTACAAGGATATATAAAATACCATAAATATATATCAAATACTATAAATATATATCAAAAGAACGCTGGCGAAGTTACATGTATTTTGGGAGCCACTCTTAGAGCTAGCATTAATTATGGCAACTTATACATAGTTGTAAAACGACTAAAGACTAACAGAAAAGTAAATGGAAAGTAAGACGAACAAGTTGGGAGAAAAGAGATACACGTATAAATACAAGATAACCTAAAAATCTTACGAATTAGGTTTTTGACTGTGGAATGTCTGCTTATTTATTTAAAAAAAATAAAAAAATAAAAATATTAAGGATGAATCATAAAGGAAGATTCGAATAAACTACTCTTATATTATTCCCTTTCCAACCTACCCGGTCCGAGAAGAAGAGTATAAAAAGGCATAGCGCGTTGTACACGGCCTCTTTGGATGATGCTCTGTGTTTTTTGGTTCTCTTTGGTTTTTGGTAGTAGGTAACTGACAGGTGCCAGGGGAGGTAAGAATTTTGGTTCGGGTCGTGTTATATTATTCTGATGTACTTATTATTTACTTATGTGCTAGTTATTGATTAAAAGACAAATTGTAAGAAATTCTATTTCGCTTCTGGTCTCTAACGAATAATAAGCGAATTATTGTCAAGTAAAACGATTCTTACTACGCTGAAAGAAGATATACTTTTACATAAATTATAACAGCCAGAGCTCACTAGCTATGTTCGAGTACAGCTATTAAAAGGCTGTGTGTGTGTTGAATAAAAAATGTGTAATGTAAATATCGTTTATTGGTATTTTTATATGGTTTTATTTTATATTTTTCAATAGTGTTATAGAAAAAAATATTATAATATTAAAAGATTATCTAACAAGAAAGCTGGTGCAGCAGTATAGCTCTGGTGTCTGTCATAGCCCATATGCCTTAATATGCTCATGACATGAGAGCAAAAACCCTCATCAGCAGAACTTCTGTGAGCACTATCCACTATTTCAACATTAACAATTTGCTCTCTGTTCAGAAGGTATAGGGTGTGTACTTTCCTCTGTACTTGTTGTGGGTACAACATTAGGGGAACTCCTCTGAGCGCTATCTACAATTCTTTGTGCTCTCAAATAGCATGGTACACTTCATCATTAGGTGTTAACTGAAACAATACCAGTAAAAAGTAGTCAAAAACACAAAATAACAGAATAAATATCATCATCATCATCATCATTTCAGCCGAAAGACGTCCACTGCTGGACATAGGCCTCCCCCAAGTGTCGCCACATTGACCGGTCCCGTGCGAATCGCATCCAGAAAAAATATAAATAGTGTTTATCATAAGCTCAGTATCATACTGACCAGGCGGGGCTTGATTCATTGAACACCTTGAGCACCTTCATCAGAGAGACGATGCCTCCGTAAGCGCACAAGTCGTAAATGGCAATTAACGTAACGCATGTTAGTGGTTAAAATCAAAGTCCAAATCAAGAGCAACTCGTTGTCCAAAGAAGAATGCGGTAATCCAAGTCAGGGTGCAGTATCGTCAGTTCATGTAAATACCAAGTCATTGAGAATCCACAAAATCTCAATGATAAACATAAAATCCCACGCAAAAATACAAACGTATCGAACGACGGAATAGAAGTGTTTTTCAACCTTTTTCATGACACAACCCCCATAGTAAGAAAAAATATTTCGCGACCCCCGACCCTTCGATAAGCGATATTAGGTAGAAAAAAATAAAAGAAAGTAACTTTTGTGTCCTTGCAATTTGATTAATTTACGGATATTGCGGGTTGTGCACATTTTGTAGCTTTTGTGCGTTTTAAATCTAATGAAAAATTAATGGAAGAAATATTCTTTTGTAGCGCACTTCCCACCAATACTACAGGTCAGTGCTTGCATAACATGTTCCTTGAAGCTACGCAAGATACGTATATCATTTGTAGTGACGGAGCAAAAGCCATGATTGGTGCGAACAGTGGATTTATTCAAACACTGTTTTAAGCTTTCACGGTTTACAACAAAACTTATACTGCCACTTACGGGATATCTTCCGTGATTGTTCATTGCAACAGCGTCAACATATCGGGAACTCAAAATAATGAACAATCACGGAAGATATCCCGTAAGTGACAATATAAGTTTAGTAGATTTATTGCTAGACTGAAAGAGCAGATGATGAAAACGGATCCATGATGAGCGAAATTGATTAATGAACAACAAGCACAACCATCGTATTATGATGGACTAGTACTCATAAGTTTTATTTTTTTTGTTAATTGGTATTAACATACAAAATATTTATATCCTTAAGTTAACATTTTCTTAATAAATCTATATTTTTAAACTTTATTGTTTTTTTTTGCTGAGGTAGTATTCGCGATCTCTATAGAGGCTTCGCGAACCCCCAGGGGGTCGCGACCCACACGTTGAAAAACACTGGAATAGATCATTACAAATGTTACAGTGACAGTAGTGACGGGACTCAATCGATCACCATTGATAACGTTCCTTTATAACGAAATCACCATAGTTTCATTTTTTTTACATTATTGTGCCTTGTTAATTGGCGTTTTAATATCAAGTTTATTTGTTGTTTATAAATATTGTACATTATAGAATGCATAAAAACGAAGAGAAAGAGCTATTTATAGTAAGAAAACCCTTAAGCAAAAACACATGTAATTGGGTTGGAACGTAATCTGAAAAAAAGTTGCGTTTTGTAATTGCACGATTACTTAATTTTGAGTAAATTAAAATATTTATAACTTTTGATTCCCGTCTCCTAAAAATTCAATATTTTTTAAATAAATATCTCATAAAATTGTAGTTATAATTATTTTATATTGACACTTGCATGGAGCTTCCTTAATTTTTAGTTTCTTTGGGTCCACTTTCGCCACCCTCCTTTAGATTAATGTAAATAGACATTTTTACGAATATATTAAAATAAAAACACAATCAACGGGGAAAACATTACGACGAAACTGCCAGCTTCAATTAATAGCGATGCATCACGACCTCAAATTGTTGCTAAAATAATAATATTTTGAGGTAACTATTTTGCTGTGCAATCAGTATTTTTGATTAGCATTGAGATTTTTAAATTTATAAGTGAAGATTTTTTTGATTTACAGTTATAAATAAGCAAGAGGTAGTGAAAAATAGAAAAGCAAGCAAAGCTGTTTCAGAATTATAAAATTGCTTCAAGCTAGAAGTGGATGTTAAAATTAATACGCAAACAATATCAAAATAAGTAGACTTTGCATTTTAGCACAGGCATAAGGTTAGCTGCACTACTTAGTAAATTAACTGAAAGTAGTTTCCATTCCATAGTCTAGTGGGTGCATAGTTATAAAACGAAATGTTTAAACTTAACGTTAGGGTGCGGGAGGCCAGCTAACTCCTCTCTTGCAAATTGTATGAATTTCTTTGAATTAAAAATTATCTGGTGGAATTTTCTGGTGTTTCAAACTCGGGTCTCATTTTCTAGTTCGATTCTTGTGTTAACCGGGATGTGTTTTGGCAAGAATTCGACTAAACTTATACTGTCACTTACGGGATATCTTCCGTAATTGTTCATTATTTTGAGCTCCCGATATCACGGAAAAAACACGGAAGATGTCCCGTAAGTGACAGTATAAGTTTAGTTGTAAACCGTGAAAGCTTAAAATAGTGTAAGAATTCGACTAATTTTGAATCTTACGTTGCATTTATCATTTGATCAAATCTTCTTGTTTCGTTTATAGTTTCGCAAAATAATCAAAAGAAACACCTCGTTGGTGACACGCTGTGAATGCTGGGCGTAGTAGGTTTAATACCATGGGCAAAATGGTTTTATGGTTTTCCAGTTGACTACCTCGTTGGTCTAGTGGTCGCAAGCGTAACTGCTGAGCATGAGGTCCTGGGTCCGATTCCCGGGTCGAGCAAAATGTTATTGGGTTTTTCCATAGCAGTAATGGAGTCTGGATTTGTGATTGGTTGATGGCAATAGTCTCACCCCCTATTACATGGGACTTAAACATAACTGGCGACGCCTAACCCTTCAGGGCTTACAGGCGTGATGTTATGCGCGCCTTCACGAATGGCGCGCGGAGGCACTACGTCGGGGGGAAACTCCGCTGCCGCGGCAAATCGCCGCTCAGCGGACAGACCTCCGGCGCGATCTCATGGTGACATGGAGAGAGCGACTGTCGCAACCCCGTGCAGGGCACGCCACCATAGTGGCGATAAGTCCCCTCTTTGAGGAGTGGCTAGAGAGGCGCCACGGCGCCCTCACCTTCCGCCTGACGCAGGTCCTCACCGGACACGGTTGTTTCGGGAGGTTCCTGCACCGAATCGGGCGGGAGGAAACGCCCAGGTGTTTCCATTGTGAGGATCGTCCGGAGGACACGGTGCAGCACACTGTGGAGGCCTGCCCTGCTTGGGCGGAGCAGCGCCGTGTCCTCGTAGAGGCGATTGGCGGCGGCGACCTCTCGCGCCCGGCCCTGGTTCAAGCCATGGTCCGGAGCGAGAGGGAATGGGAAGCCGTCACCTCCTTCTGCGAAGCAGTCATGCTAGTGAAGGAGGTGGCGGAACGTGAGAGGGAAAGAGCCTCACGTCCCAGCCGCCGCGGGAGACGCCCTGGGCGTCGGGGGTCACGTGGTGGCCCCCGGCCACCGTAGGCGCGGGCCTGTGGACGGCGAGTTTTGGGCTAGCTCGCCGTCCGGCCGTCTTATGACGACAGGCCGTGTCGACGGCGCGTTCGTGTTCCACGCGCGCTTCAAAGAGATGTCAGCAACCACGTAGGGGTCCGCACGGGCCGATGCCTGCCAGGGCTGCGGGACTGTTCGAAAGAGATACCGCGGCCCTGGAACACAAAGGGCAAAGAAGGAACATGGATGGGTTTTAGTCAGTACAAGTCTGACACTCCCTTCCGCTCCGCCCAGAGCGGGGGGGGTCATTAGATGATTTACCACCCTAAAAAAAAAAAAAAAAAAAAAAGCCGTGATGTTATGAATTGTCGATTAGAGACTAGCAGCCTAAGTCCCAAATTTGTGGCTATAATCTCCCCTCCTGTTACATGGGATTTGTAACTGCAGAATTTGCGAAAAGGGGATATGGGTACCTAAGTAGGTATTTGAGGGAGAGTGCACTTCATGAGGTCGACAAACGACAAAACTGGAATGCGACTCACCAAGTCACCATAGGTCGAATGCCCGCAAGTGCGACAAACTGAAGCTCGACATCACGCTAGTGCGACACTAAGCAGTACGTATTATTATTACATAGTTTTCAGTTTGTAAAATCAAACAAACCTGTGATAGTTAAGTGAACAAAGAACAAAGTTTTCTCTTCAGTTAACAATGACAAAACCAGTGACGTGAAACACTCGTAAATATACCTAATGAACTACTCTTATAATTGAAACATTAGTTTTTGCCGTAACAACATAAATCAAGCTTATTTGAAATTTATAATGGTATCGCGACGCCGCCGTTGCTAATCTTATAAATTATGAAAAACAACGAGAAAGCTATAAATTGCAATTCTGTTACCCGACCCGGGATTGTAACAAGGCGGGTTTCACTAGCTAGTACTCGCCACTAGTCACTCGCCACTAGTCGCTCGCCACTCGCCCGCCCCTCACTATTGTCTTATTAAACACACCCTCCCTAGTTTTATTTCCATTATTTCAAAGCTTTGATAACGTACCTTTTCAACTATGTTATTGTTTTAGTTAACGTTTTGGGAATCATTCATTTCGTTATTCATTATTTTATAGCAAATTAACAAAAGGTAGGATTCCGAGGTACCTATTTGAAATTACAGTGCTGATGAATTATTTAGTTTATAACTTGTTTTATTTATGTTAATAGAGAACATTTTACGTGTGTTTTTATATTGATGGTAGATAAATACATCGATGTTTGTTTTAGTGAGATTGTGATTTTTATGTTGCTATGTTCTATGTTGAACAAACACGACTATTTATTTTAACGTGTTCCACTTCGTTCGTTAGTCTGATGGTCGCAAGCGCAACTGCTGAGCATAAAGTCCTGGGTTCGATTCTCAGGTCGGTCAAAGTGTTATTGGGCCTTGCTATGAGGAATTCCTTAGTAACAGCACTAACAGCCACCGAGTCTGGATTTCTGCCCGGTTGATAGCAATAGGGGCGTTCCCTTTTGCATGGGACTTAATGATAACTGGCGAAATGCTGGTGTACTATAGCCAGTTAGCCACACCGCCATGCCGCCTAGTCCTTCGGGGATTTAAAACCGTGTTCTTATGTTGTGTTTTTAATTTAAAATTAAAAAAAAAGCAACGCGGCGCTTTTTCGCCCCGCCTGCCAATAAACAATTTACTTTATTTAACCATGCTTTTAAACCGCTCGATAACTTGACTAGTGAGTCAGTAAAGCATCGTTACTACTAACTGCGTTACGTGGACGGACCATGTAACGGTACGTTTATCAGTTTACGGCCACATCGGTTGCCGACGGCGCAACTTTTAATTCAGTTCGGGCCTCGGGCCCAATGGTGGCCGCAACGCGAATACAAAACCGCTTTTCATTACAATGCAGACTAGGAAACTGGATTGGTTGATGAACTTGCTGTTGTACCTATTGTTTATGTAGAGATGGTTTGGAGAATATTTATGTAGCCTTTCAAACTTATTCAAATAGCGGGGTAATGATGTAACACACAAACCGTATAACTCATTTTGACAACTGGGGGTCTTCCCCAGTCAAAAGCTAATTGTAGATGGCGCGACCATAGCTAGTTCTCAATCTGACCAATGAGGTCAATCTATTTTGGAATAAGCAATGACATTACCAGATTTCCAACCAATGACGTTGCGTGGAAGGCTGGAACCTGCTATGCTAGCGCCATTAGTTTCACAGTTGCCATCCCCATTAGACGAATGTCTCAAACATAGCTATGGATTACGAATTTCCTTCGGTATACTTTGAATCGTGATAAAGTGTGTTACGCCATTGCGGTGCAGTTCCTATGATAATGTCGCGAAGTCTGGTTGAAAGACTACTTTTCCAACTGAATAAGGAAGATAAATATTTCGAAGTCAAAGAAGAAACTCTATAGAAGTTCACTAAGGGTTGCAACAGAGTACCTATTTCAGTTTTGAAGGAAAATCAATTGATTTCTTCAAACGATTTTGTTAGCAAAAGTTATTCTTTAAGTTATCGTTTTTTGCAATTTGCCGGTCAGTGTGTGTACAAAATATGATTTGCGGCCATAATACGTATGTATTTACAGAATAATAATAATTAAAATCATCAATAAAACCCTCAAAGTTCATTTAATCCCATTGAATGAGTATTTAATGAAAGTCATGTACGATTAATTCGGTAATTCGATTTTTGTTATTTATAACATGACTGGTCCTCTCAAACAGTGAACGTAAACATCGTGAAGAATCAACACTTTTAAGACATTGTGACAACCACCAACCAGCGTTCTGTCCGTGGTATATTAAGACCCACTCCCTTTCACAGAGAGGCCTGTGCCCACAAGTGGGAAAAGTATAAGTTGATTATGTTATACCGGCTGTCACAAGAACGGAAGATTCGGATTGTCGCCATTTGTACAGTAATGGAACTAAAAAAAACCAGCTGACAATTTAGGGGTTAATGAAAATGGAGCTAAACTAACTAAACGAGAGAACTACGCCATACAGCCTGTGAAACAATGCAATTACTCCATGAGATATTTCTTGGTCATGTATAGGTACTCTCTCGTTTCGGGGATCAGAATTGGCCTCCGATCATATGATTTAACACCCCTAGGTTTCTTTTTATGTTGTTTCTTGAAACCAACAAACACACAACCACCCGTGCATTAAAGGAGGAGATTCAACGCTGCATCGTCGAAATTTAGCCACATTTATGCTAAATCAATCAATCAATCCATCATTTTATTGTCAGGTAACTGAGGCCCATAGATAAAAATACACAAAATAATCTACTACAATAACAAACTAATACATACAAAAAACCTTATGCTAAATGGTCAGGGATAACGACAAAAAAGGGAGACTCTATGTGTTATTCCAAACATAACCCTATTCTGTGTAGGTACTTTATGATTCAATAAATTAAAATATTATAAAAAGAAAAAAAACCGTGTTTTCTATTTACTTAATTCAAATCATGCATACATTTTGGGGCATCCTTTACTTTTAACTAAATGTTTAGATATGGTTGTAGTGTCCACTTCTGCCTGCTATTTCGTTGATAAAGCCGTGTGGTCATTCATGGTTGTTTTGTTTTCACTATAAACTTGTAGAAAATGTCACGTACAACGTCCGATAACTACAAACCCATAAAGGCGTTAACGTCAATCAGTTAGCTTGACTTCCTTTGTAGTCACCGAAGTATGTGAGCCTATTTGTTCGCCGATGTGGTCTTTTTGAAATGTTCACTCGCCCGTAAAAATACCGGTGACATCACTCCCCGACCGGTCATGAGTATGACAGCCGATGACCGACCCTACTGATTCATCTTTGTGTGAAATTAAACCAGCACTTGAACGCGATCTCCGAAAGATTTTAAATAAAGCCTTCCCGAATCCCGTCGAGTTTTACAAATTTTTAATTCCTTTTTTATCAGCTCACACGACCACATACTGATTTTTAGCTCATTGTAGCTAAAACACGCCTCTCAAAAGCTACGTCGTCTGAAACCCGCAACGCGTTTAATTAGAACACAACTAAAAGAGCCCACGCCAATCTTTGAGTTTTTCAAGAAAATTCTTAGTGCATTCTACTTAGATTATAGCACGGGGAGCTACCTACTTGTTCCGAGGAAATAGTTAAATAGAAAACATGTCGACAACTATATAGGTATTAGTTTGCCGACAGCAAACCAATTCCATTTTTCATTTATAGAAAATTTTCCTTGAAACATTTCACCTGCGCCCAGTAAACATGAAAATTCAATCCGAGTTGCAGCTTTCTCAAGTTAGATTGTACACTCGGCGGCACATCAAGCTGTATATTTCCAGTATACTATGGCCTCGCTTTGTATAAATTTCTCGTAAAATGAGAGATCCTCATAAACTGGTTTAGTATAGCTTGATCGGCCGTCGTGCGTACCACTCTCGTATCTATACGTTAAGTTAAGTTATGTTTTAACCACGCTTGATTTTATTTGTGACTAGCTTCTGCTCACGTCATCGCTCTCGTTATGTACGGAAATTAACCCACGGAAATACTTTAAATATATGTGCCTATGACACTCGGGGATAATGTAACTTCCCGATTTTCGGATTCGGATCAGCAGTTCCGAAGATTGATACAAACTTACAAACATTTACATCTTTGTAATATTAGTGTAGATCAGTAGCGAAGATTCCATACAACTCGATTCCTACCGGCTTCCCTTTGAAAACGGGTACAATCAGTATTCCATAGATAAATAATAAAATCACATTAAGGGCATTACATGGCTCAAATCCAAAAAACAGCGTATGTTCAAAGAAATTTGTTGATGAATCCCTTCGTGCGTTTTCCGTGTAAAAAAAGTATGTTATAGTTAAGTTCATCACAAATAAATTGTATTGTTTAAAATTTTAATTAACCTTCTCAATTTTTTTTTGGTTAATCGTAGAAAATAGGTCCTTTTTCAACCTTAATTGTAAATTATCTCTGTAACAGCTGAATAGACCGGCATGAATTTTGTAACAACAAATACATAATGATATACTTAACAACCTGTATTGTTTTTTTTCTGTTATTTCTTTTAATATTTTTAAATAATAAGTAAAAACCGAATTTTTGCGAAATGTGCGGGGCAAGTCAACAAAAACCAGTACAGGGATCAAATCATCAAGGTCATCGAGCAATGTAATCATCATCTGCCTAGCCTTTTCCCAACTATGTTAGGGTCGTCTTCCTGTCTAACCGGATGCAGCTGAATACCAGTATTCGAGCAATGTAATGCCCTTAAAAATATATACTCCGGCTTACCTCTTAAAAAGATTGACCCTTCGCTACTGGTGTAGATGTACCTACATTCTCTAAAACATGGGAAATGTAGTGATAGCTAGGTACGCACAAACTCTTACAATCCGGTCGAATATTACAAACAGTAAAACCGGGAAAGAAAGTCATTCATGCGGGAAGTATTTTTTCCAAAAGTTGTACAGATTTCCCGTCCCCCTTCGTCGGGTCGACTTTATGGAAACATAGACCGCCGGCACCTGTGGCCTGTAGGCCGAATGTCGTCGTGTCCTCTGTTCACTCATTCAAATTTATTCACGAGTTAGGATGCGGGCTTCCCCCTCGCTTGACAATTCTCAACATCCGTGCCCTGCAGTGGCGCACGCGTCTATAATTTGAAACAACACTGTATCGTAACACTGCGTCCGGAGGAAATGGATGATCGATATTTATGAGAACGCCGAGGCCGGAATTGTTTTCACTTTAAATGCCAAGGTTCACGAGAGTAGCTGAGCAGAATCACCCACACAAATTCCTAACAAATCAGTTCTTTATTTGAATATTTATTTTTCTTCAGCTTTTCCCAGATACCCAGTAATATCAAAGCACAAAAATATGGCGGAGAATATTTAAAATCGACAAATTCCCTTTAACATAAAGGGTATCGCTCCACCAGACCCGCATCAAATTAAACCTTATGCGACCCTTGAATCCAATTTAACTGTTCTACAGATAGCTGCAGGCTGCTGGCTGTACATACATGTATTATATAATATAAGTAATTTATGCCCACATAAATTACGAAAACTTTTTCCTTTCATAAGACACACTAATAAATTCTACAATACAAATCTACAAGCTGGACGTCGTAAATGCGTAGCGGTGACATGTTCGGCCGCTGTTTATTGATGTACGGAATACGGATACATACATTATAATAATATTATGTATGTTCGCGGGCAAATTGTTCATGGATTGGAGAATAGGTATACATTGTGAATGCGATTCTTATAAGGATTTTTGGAATATTCAGACCCCAGCAAACGGTGTTGACATGAAATAGGTAAGAGCCGTGTCAATTTTTTTCCGTTTTCAATAAAAGGGAATTTTATCTGAAGGTAGTAAATATTTGAATGGATTCATAATATAAAGGGTGTAAGTGTAAGTACCTACCTACGCGACTTGTTGTTTTGTAAATGTCACCGAACACGAAGCCAGCCAACAGAGCGAAATAAGCACTTAACCTTTTTAAAATAAATTGCATCATAAAAGTTATCTAAGAAAGATGCCGAAATGAAATTTTACATAAAAGGATTCATCAACAGAGATATTTGATATAATGAAATCGGTTCTCTACCTACACCGTCAATAAATACGGTGATATGGAACGAAAATGGAGAAGATCAGTAAGAAACTGAAAGTTATCGATAGATATAAATATTAATAGCTTCCACTTATACATGGATCGTAAATACCACAATGAATGGACTTAAATAGAAACGGTCGAAAAGACTTTTCCTTACCTATCAAATGTATAAACGCTTCCAATGTTTATATCATTTATTTTTTACGATCGTCAATATGACAAACGTACAAATTGCCGTAAAACCTATTAAAGTACTACCTTATATGGCGTTACTATAAAATACAAACGTATACGTTCAACAAAAACTCAAGAAATTGCGACACCAAGGAAAGTAATTTTCCAGTTTTATTGCCATTTCCCACACCTTGAGGTAATTCACAACTATTACTGAATTCCATTGAAAAAACATAATCGCGCCGAGTGCAAGACACCATATGGCCGCTATGGCCATCAACCATGTCCAAAGACATAAATGGGCACGTTGTCGTCACAGTCGGAATACCTGTGCGAGCGGCGCAGGGGCAGCCTTGCGGCGCGTGTGTGGGGGGCGCGAGGGAGGGGGGCGACACTCCCGCGCAACCTGCTGCCTCCGTCACTCCTCGCGGCCAGTGCCTCGCCCGCGCATGCTCGGCGCCCGCGCACAAAAAACACGCTACACGAACACTTGTGCTCTAAACCTTCAAAACAAACGAAATACTAGTGCTAACTCAGTGAAGTGACAGAAAGATCTAGTGATGTGCCTCTAGTTATTTACGTAAAAGGTAAACAGTGCAGTAAATGCTTTGTTTTCTACATTATCCTACAGTTTTACGATCAACAAGGGCATTTGTAAGTTAGCAATCCAGTTTAGCATTTATATACGTACTTATCATGTCTATACTAAAATTGAGATTGTCATAAAGGCATTTTTACTATGGAACTCTGTGTACTATGTCATCGTAGTAATATTCAAAGCAGGTGCATCTGATTTTGTGAATGACTGCGCTGTAATTGCGACCGACCGGTCCGTGGCTTGCATAACATGTTAAATGGAGTAGTGTGTCATCGAAGCCTGCGCATTCTGAACACATTGCCCAAGTTGCCCAAGTACAGAAAGTGACAAATATTGCCAAGTGTCGTTAATGACATCATGCTGTATAATATGTTCGCACTACACCCACAGCGCACGTGTCGTGAGGTTATACTAAAACAGTGATTTATGACAATTAAACAATACGACAATGAGTTAAAATTGAGGAAAAAAACTTGATACTTTGTTCTTACTAATTATTGTCTTACTAGAAGTATAATAAACAAACAAGGAACGTTATTCACACGAAGGGTAAAAAATACAAAACAATCTTGATTTTATACTTTTTGTACTCAAGTGTGAATGACATTATAATGTCGAGACGCATTACCGAAATATGTACATATTGTTATGTAAAGTACATACGTTTTACTTAATACTGAACATGAGCTTAACATTATATGACACCTAGGCGTGAAAATATCCTTTGTAAAATATCAGCAGTTCATTTATTTTGCTTAAGATGTTTGAGTTGGCTATAGGCTTCTTTTGGGTTAGCTCGTTCCATCGTCGACCTCATCTCTGTCCTCAGGACTAGATTGAGGTGAAGAATAGGCCTATTTAATATAAAAAAGTTGATGAAGTTCAATAATTTGTAACGCAACTGCTACAAAACAAATCAGTTTTAGTAATTAACGTTGCATATAATGTAAACTTCAGATAAATTGCCTTGCCAAAGAACGGTTTATCCAAAACTCCTAAAAGAAAATGAATGATATTTTTCATTACATTTTCATATTGTGCTGCGAATTCACAATAAATGTCCACCTGCCTGGTTCTCATAACGCTGTCAAAATACTTCACTATACAGGCTGAATTTTTGAAGTGGGCGTGGATGGCCAAATCTGAAAATATGAGGAATAGTGAAAAATACTCAAAGGAGTCTCGAGCTCGATTTTGATGAAAAAACTAAAACTGCATCATTAGATTTTTGAAAAATCAATATTCCTAGCCAAGAATCAAACCCATTGACACGCTGTATAATTACACCATTCGATGGTCTCGCTAATAAGGATCAAATTATAGGAAATAATGACATACGGCAAATTAAAGTATTTCATATTATATAATATCAACCTGTATATTCACCGATATCTCCATCAAATACCAGGGATATACTACTATCTAACTAATATTATAAATGCGAAGTTTGTGAGGATAGATAGATGTTTGTTACTCTTTCACGCAAAAACTACTGAATAGATTTGGATGAAATTTTGCACACAGATGGTTAATAACCTGGATCGACACATAGAATTACATTTTATTCCGGTAGTATGATCCCATGGGACAATTATCGAACTTCACCACGCGGGCGAAGCCACGGGCATAAGCTAGTATTTCATAAGTGTTAGGTATGTTGTAGGCATAATTGGTTTAAAAATCACTTCGTGTCTGTCTGTCCACTTATATCTAAATTAGGTAAGTAATGAACTTTGATGCGTTTTTCACCACCTTCATCTTCCTAGCCTTTTCCCAAATATGTTGGGGTCGGCTTCCAGTCCAACTGGATGTCGGTCGATACCAGTATTTTACACGGAGCGACTACCTATCTGACCTCCATAACCCATTTAGTACTGGGTAATACGAAACCCCTTGGTAAGATTGTCAGATCACGGGCCACCTACACCTGTAACGACTGTCAAAATAATTCAAAGACAGCTGGGATCAACGGGGAAACCTCGTTTTTTACCACCGTTTAGAGGAATTTGAAGGTATATGTTTATATTGGTATTTTAAAATATCGCCATGCACAGGGGCGAGTCGCTAGTATTGTATTAGAATAAAGTAGACATAGGTATACAATATAGATAGGTGTTTCTTTCTACGTGGATGGCCGGCACATTATCGGACGCAGCCAAGCACGAACCACGCTGTTAGCCAGGCGCTTGTTAAAAATAAAATTATACAATTTTAGCACCCTCTCTTTATTCCTTTTGTACACACACTTCGCTTGCAATTCAAGACAAATACCTATAAAGGTTGTTATTGTTGCCTTTAGGTAAATCGTATTGTTGTAAGATGAAAAATAAACGAACAATAAGTAAATCCGGGCTTCGCTTGTTCTTTATGATTTTCCTTCGCATCGAGTGAATTTTTATAGATATCGACATTGATCTGTGTTATTGAAACAGTCACTATAATTTGCAAAACAATTTATAAATATACTCTTTTGTAAAACCCAAAAAAGAACTATTGACAAATAACCCACAGGTATTTTTTAATTTAACTTTTTATTTTCCTTAAACCAAAATATTCTGGCTACAAGCTTGCCACACATTTGTTACAAAATCAACTGGGACGTTCGTAATTTATGCCTGGGCACCATATTAAATCAGTCCGCATGTCACTAGATGAATATTTCGTGGGCATTAGTGGTCAAATCAGCGAGTATATTCTACCTAGAATTACCTACATTACAAACTGACCAGGCTATGAGTCTACCTAGTATTACAAACTGTCCAGTAGTGTCGCTGGTAGGTATAACAATTAGGTACGTCACATTTGAACCGGTCATGTCTTATGCTAACAGACAGCATAACACATTCATCGATCAACATTAAATTGGTGTAATTCCTCTTTTACGTGCTTAAAGTAGTTTTAACATAAACCTAAATACTTACCTACCTTACTAAATATTGCGGACTTGTGGCAGTGGCAGAGCCAGTTGAACAATGTACATGTAAATTATCGGTGGAACTGGTACAGATAGATGGCTCCAGGCTGAAGTAGCTGATCAACAATTTCTCCGTACACACGCCCTAGCACGAGCGCGCGGTTTAAACGTTACGTAAATACGTCAATTTTAAAATAAAAAATACTCGTTTCAAATACAATATTTTCGTCATTTTAAGACTTGATTCATATCTATGCATGATACTGATTGTGCTTGTTGCATACAATTTAACTAAAATCCTATACGTTAATTGAATTTTCGACAAAAAATAGACGTATTTGCGTTACGATTACACCGCACGCTCGAAGTATCTGTCAGTGCTAGTTGTCCGCAGCCGGCCCTCCATTCTGTACCAGAATGACTGATCTTTTAATCGTATTCATCTGGCCAATGACAAATATAGTCCAGTCTGTTGATCTTATTAATGATTTTGAACGTACTGACAGCGTTCAGAAACAATACCATTCATAGTCTGCTATTCACACGAATATTAAGACTACAAAACTAGTATTCTTACACGTGGAATCTTGCGATGTAATTTATAAATAAACCTAATAACATGTTTCGGATTCTTCGATTGGCATTTCTTCTTTCAAGTTACGAAGGTAAAAAGTTCAAAAAAATGTCAGAATGACATTTTTATATTTTCTGAAAGTTTGTTGCCCTGGTTTGGTGGTATATTATGAGTAATTTGACTCCAGAATTTTTAAACTAAAGCTGAATTTGGGCATACTTAAACCTGTTTACATGTCCAGTTATTTCTGCAAATTGTGAAATTACTTACATCAAAGAATTAACGGACCTGTGAGTTTGATGTGGTAGCTTTATAATTTTAACTGCGGTTATCCTTTTATGGGGACGTGTCTCTGTCTTTCACAGATGCACATTAGTTAGTTAATTATGTAATTAAAGCAATCAATCAAAATATTGACGCTTGACTAGATTTTTTTGCGTCCGGAGCTATCTAATTAGATGTCCATGAACAACTTAATTGCTGATGCAAATTAAAACAACCAAACTGACCAAAGAACGTCAGAATAATTTAATAAAAAATAAAACAATTCAAAACTGAAAGAATGATGATATACAGGGTGTAACAGAAAGGGTATAGTCATATGAAAGGATATGCTGCAGACCATCAAACTGAACAACTTTCTCCTTGGGTCCAATATCGTAAATGCGAAAAAAATATCAGCTGTCCCATACATTTGGGTCGAGTAGGTATTGAAATTTAGTAGGTATGGGACTGCTGATTATTTTTTCGCATTTACTGTTACACCCTGTATATGTTGATGAAGTATGAGGAATCATCATCCTCCTAAGCTTATCCCAATTCATTTGGTGTCGGAGCAGCATATCACCTTAGAACTCAGAAATGCGAGTTTATGACTTCACAAATATAATTTCAGAACGAGCAATAAGAACACCCCTTAATATTACTAAGTCTAGATTTACACCGGTCTAGTGTCTATTGTAAACTTAGTAAACAAACCAGGTTTTATGACTAATAACAATGACCACATCACGGGTGGCTGCACTGTAAAGAGTTCTTTGAAGACATTGAAGATTACCTAGCGTGACCTCAGAACAAATGGGATTGTATTTAACATCTCATATTTAAATAGGTACAAACATACTAAAGATGTTGTATTCATCTAGATCTGTTTTGTATTAACAAGATTTTGTGTGGTATACAAGAACTAAAAAACCCGACTACTGAAAAATCACGCTCTAATAAATTCAGAGTTTTCAAAGTAATATCGACTCTTATGGTTGAAATCGGTTAAAATGTAGCCTATGTTACCCGGGCCATAATAATGAATCTATTGACACCTTATTATTCAAAATCGGATGAATAGTTTATGCGCTACGGAGGAACATACGTACAAACAAATACGAACAATACAAACATAGACTGCTAAAATCATAACCCTTCCTTTTTGCTTCGCCGTAGTCGGGTAAAAACATGTAAAGATGATGACTGATTGACAGAATTATCATTTTTTTCGTGGAATAAAATAGTGCCTATGCGAGCGGTGCACACAGTGTGCAGAGGCGACGAAAGTTTGGAAAAACTTATTGTGGT
This sequence comes from Noctua fimbriata, assembly GCA_905163415.1. Taxonomy (NCBI): domain Eukaryota; kingdom Metazoa; phylum Arthropoda; class Insecta; order Lepidoptera; family Noctuidae; genus Noctua; species Noctua fimbriata. Next base: position 11,891,359 of record LR990922.1, on the reverse strand, counting down.
TGGGAACACCGAAGGCAAAATATCGCGTGGTCGTTCACCAACAAGATGAACCGACCAAATTAAAGACTCGACATCCATTTTCTACACGGTAAGAGACACGCTGAACTGAAACCGGTTGAGGGAGATCATCCGTTCCAGATGCACCTCTGATGTTGACCACGATCCTCAGACATGAGGGACCGACCCCAGAGAGAGAGATGCGAGCAATACTTCTATAATATCGAACTGATCTCCTGAAATGGCGAATTAATAAAGAAATCTGTAATCATCCTTTTCTTTTCTGAAATACCATCTTCACGCCTTCCATCACGAAATCCAATACAATGGGAATGTTTTTTACTGTGCATGGTATCTTTACCCTAGTGTAGTTAACCATCAGATTGATTCCCATATTTATCTTCCTGGCTTAAAATAGGTGTAAAAGTACCCTTAACGAAGCCGAAAGGCAGGGTCTTGTTCTTCCCGTATTTTTTTGTGTAAGGCCATACCTGGGAACCTTCTACATACGGAGATATTGGGGGTTAAAGTTCCAACTTTTTCACAAGTTTTTTTTAATACAAGTTTTTAATGTTATTATTTTACTTTAAATACCTCCACGAATCCCGTACTATCCAATGCATCCATCAGCACAATGTTTTGAGTGCGTAACATTGAGTCCTATCGTAAAACGTGATTTTACACCCTAAAAATAAGTCGTTTCAAACTTAGTTTGCGGTACAGAATGCTAACCTAATATTATAAAAACAGAGAAGAACTGCTAAATAATGCCTAACTATTACCATCCAGTCTTGGGTCTCTCGGAACCCGAGTAATGGTAAGATCAGGGTGGTTTTTGTCGGTACCCATGAACTCATCGTTCGAATGAGAACCCATCTTCTCCTGAAATTGAGGGATCCTGATATAAGAGGATATCCCCAAAGCAACAAAAAGTGCTATTACCATTAAATGTTCTATAGTGCAGGTAGTACAAAGCACGTCGTCCGCGTAGGAACAGTGCGTGATATGCGCGTGCGCTTGAGTAGCGCGCATAATGACGACAACGGAACGGAACAGAACCTCACTTCCTACACGTTGCTTGATCGATGTGCATAACAGTTCAGTCTTGTATATTGTTCTTTAATATACGAGGGCATTAGACAATGTATCTACTGCTAATAGTCTGCTGATGACAGGAAGATAATCAGAACTTGGGTACTCACACATGTTCAAAAGAAAAGTAAGTTAATAGAAGATTGACGGAAACAATGGCCACAATAAAAACATAACTGGTGAAATGTAGGTGTACTATTAGGTACACCTATGTCTAACTAACCCTTCTGGCATTACAGTCGTGATGCTATGAAATAAAAACACCTTAAAAATAAAGCTGCGATGAAAATTAGGTACCAACCTACTACTTATTTAGAGAGAATGTTTAAAGAATAAAAGGTAATCAGTTTTTGAAAATTTTATGTCGTTGGGCTTTCCAAATTAACAACTTTCACATAAATTACAACCATTTGGTGTGTCAAAACAAGTAAGATGGCTCACGATTTGAACATAGAGACTTCTCTACAAATAATTTTTAAAAGTGGGAAAATGTAGCTCCCGAGTTCTCCAAAGTCTAAACAATAACGATAAGCAAAAAGTTAGCACAAAGTTCCTCATTCCATCAACAAACTCTTGAAATAAGGGCGGTGTACAACAACTTTGAACTGTTTAGACCCCTCTTTAACTGCTACATTTCCATATAAATATGTCCTGGTCCTAAGGTCTAAGTGACATTGAGAGAACAAGGAAAAACAAGCTTTATGATTCATCTTACTTTATATTTGTATAAAGGAAAAGATTTAAATTAGGATTACTTTGAAGTCTGGCTTCTTAGACTTGGATTATAATAATAATAATATGTTTATTCACATAAATATGTACATTTTTTACAAGTACAGTGCTTAATCTAAACTTAAAGTATACAAAATTATTGGCATTTGAGGCCGAACTAGGCAAAACCTGTTTTTCAGCCCTCAACGCCGATCCTCCTGAGTTACAAATGAATTATTTCTATTAAGTTAATGCAATCATCCCAAGTATGAATATACGTACGGATTAAAAATAGAAGAAGAAATATCATTATCCACCAGCCAGTGTTTTGAAATCGGTTTTCAGTTTTCAAATCGTATTATGGTACGGTTCATTTACGTTGAAATCAACATTAAATAGAAGGTGGCATAAATAGTAAAATTAGATTTGTTATGCCAACAATTTATAATGGGCTATTTGCACCTGTTCTTTGAAATGCCTGGTCTGGTTTGGTCTCCAGATTTAACCGATGACCAACATTTATAGGCTCGTACGATGGGAGGAGCTCGTGGCTAAATAATAACAGCCGCTCGGGTCGATCTTTAGGTTAAGCCGTGCTTGCCTAGGTTGATCTGTGGATGGGTGACCACCCATTACATATCGAGTTTTCTCCGTGCCTCGGAAAGCACGTTAAGCCGTTGGTCCCGCCTGTCATTTGCAGATCTTTGACAGTCGTTACAGGTAGTCAGTGGCCCAAAAAGTCTGACAACCAGTCTTACCAAGGGGTATCGTATTACCCAGTACTAACTTGGTTGTGGAGGTCAGATAGGTAGTCGCTCTATGTAAAATACTGGTATTCCGGTTAGACTGGAAGCCGACACCAACTTAGTTGGGAAAAGGCTAGGCAGATGATGACACCCCGTACGTAATAAGCGGATGGAATGAGAAGATTAAGCATTAAAAGCACAGTCCTACCAAGACAAAAACAACCCGAAGTTGCGAGGTTTACTCGTTGATATTGTGTTTTTCGTTCGTTGCTTGAAATTCTATGAATTGAATTCAATTAATTGTTAAAAATAGTTCGTTGTCTCTACGACAATAATAATGAAGCAAATTTTAGATAACTTATTTATTTAGTAATAATCATTCTCCAGATGATTTGGGAACTTTAATTTTTTAGATTCTATTGAGTAATTGTCTTTTAACGTGATCTAGACGACCACATTTTTTTTCATCTCACAAATATCCTCTTTTATAATAATAGAATACATTTTCGTTATATAGCTTTTGGGTAAATTGTAAAATTATCGTAAGGTCGAAATGTAAGAGGGCTCTTAAAGTGACGATCCTTAAATGTATCACCCAATTTACTGGGCAGCTACCCCGACAACCTTGCCGTAGCCAATGATTTTCTCACCATTCGGAAACCTACACGAGACAGAAATGAAACTATCGTAAGGTATTTTCGGTTTCTGAATTTTTTCTTATTTTTTTTTTTAAGGAGAATTTGGCAAATTCTACTTTGGCAATATTAGGGACGTATCTTATGTGATTCCTTCGAAATTCAAAATTGAATGCTAAAGTACACTTTGACACCGTGTCAACGTCAAACTCTCAAAACAGCAACATGGTATTTTAAAACCATATGTACCTCCTGGACTTTACCTCAACATGTAATCAAGGGTCACAGATGACACAATCGCTCAGTTGATTTGATTACTCGCTAAGTATACTCTATTGATACATAGATCGGTAGGTAGATACTTATGGTTAGTGTATCATGACATGTGATCAATCTACGTCGTGTGTCGTAGGTGTTCACAGCGAATAAATAACATTATGTATGTAAAGGAAGGAGATGTACTCTGACAATTATTTGTTATGGAGGAATGTTCTGACACGTGTCGTCTGAATTATGTCTCTCTATCAAACGATTATTTACGCGTAAATGTTTAGTCCAATTAATGACATCAATAAAGAAAACATTACTATTGGCGTATTAAACATAATTGGCGAAATGGTACTCTTAGATAAACCTCTGCCTAAATCTTCGGGGATTACAGGCGTGATGTCATGTGGAACTTTACGGGCCTTTTGAATTCAGCAGCACCCATAATGCTTTGCGCTATTACAAACTTCGACCAAAAAAATGATTATTGCTAATTTTTCTCACGACGAGACGGTTCCGTACCTAATGATAAATGATAAAGATTGTGAAAGCACGATTAACCTTTGCAGTATTTATTACCATATCAAAGTACCTTAGTTACTCGGCAATAATGCTGTATTCTGTGTAGCACGCACAGCCGCACACTATTCTACTAAGATCTGTATGCGTGCCATAATCCGATTCAAATCAACTCAGTGGGTGGCGAGCCTCATCGACACCCAATAGCAATCGACCCACAGCTAACCTTTTTGTAATAAACATGCAATCAAATACTCGAAGGAATTCACAACAAATAACAGTTCCGGGACCTATGTCATAATCATAGAGAATTCCGTTTGAAAAGAATTCGCCAAAAATATGCGCTTCAGATATGAAAGCTGAGCTTTGTCACTAGGATTAATGAATAACTGGAAAACGAAGCGTATGATCTGCCCAAGGGACTTTTCCTGGAATACCTGTTACCTAGTACGTGTATACCTCAAACAGAAGAGCTAGATAGATGTGAGGTACGTATATTTTCGATCAGTCTGATGCTGGTTGGTCGAACCCAACTTTTTCGACCGAAATTTCATTTGCATCATGTTTTTGTACTACCATTGATTAATACCTGGAAAACGAAGCGCGTTTGCGCAGGGGACTTTTCGTGAAATACCTGTTCCAATAGTAGATAGCTGAAATAGAACAGAGGTAGCTGAAAGGCACCCGATTTTTTTTATAGCCAGATGCAGATACGATCCTTTGACAGAGTATTTCCATTACGTCATATTTTTTTTTGAAAAATCTCGTTCCATATTCGTGTGTAGCTGCTGTATGCCAAAGTAATCGGTTTTCTTAGTTATATGTATATCAATATTTTGTTTTTCTGAATTCGAAGAATTCAGAAAATATTTTTATGATTTCTATTCGACAAGTCGTATCACATGTGTCTTTTTTTAGCATTACGAAAGTGAGCGAGATAGATATACGACTTTCCGAATCGAAATCGAATCGAAGCGTTTGTGAATAGGGGGCCAGGATTCCCTGTCTAACAGCTGTCGTAGAGGTATCTGGTGTACTTTAAATAAATCTTCTACTACTTCTGTCACTACAAAAGAATCGCTACCAAGTTTTGATGATGTGCATTTAGTTATCATGAAAATACTGAGCCGTCATTGCTACCGATGGAATATCCACCAATGTTCAGCTTTTATACGGCATCAATATTTCGTAGAACCGGCTGCGTAGAATTACAGCGAAATATAGCGGTGGTTGAAATAATTGCTCAGAATTTGCAATATCGGTTATCAAAACGGACTATGATTGTATTCGATGAATTTAGTTCTGCGAAACTTTGGAGGATATCGTTTTCATCGTGTAGTTTTACAGTTATTTCTGAAAAAGCACGTTTGTGGGTAGTGGTAATCGCAACCATATAGATTTCGGGTGATTTTTCAACGCAAAAAAAATCCAATAATTTGTTTTTACATGACGTGTGTTTGCCCGATGGTTTCCAAAATGTAGTCAGCCCAAAATTTGAAGACGAGTTTGGCACTTTCAGTAGCGTCCATCAGCTCTTGTGATGTGTAAACAACAGGACAGGCAGGACACGATATCTAGTGTCCCATCGTTTGTGGGGGCAACAACACATTTACACTCCAGGGCAAAGTCATCTATGAATCTCCACCTGAACAGGTTTTCTTTGGTTCGGCCAACCTCTGTCCGGAGTATATTTAAAGACTAATTCCAATTAGGCAAAGATGACGAACATACAAACTTTCATCCCTACTTATTTAACACCTTTAGAGAATAGAATTTCGAGGAGATCGTGGCTAAATAATAACAGCCACTCGGGTCGATCTTTAGGTTAAACCGTGCTTGCCTAGGTAGGTCTGTGGATGGGTGACCGCCCATTACGTACCGAGTTTCCTCCGTGCCTCGGAAAGCACGTTAAGCCGTTGGTCCAGGCTGTCGTTTCCATTTGTTGATCTTTGACAGTCGTTAGGTAGTCAGTGGCCTAAAAAGTCTGACAACCAGTCTTACCAAGGGGTATCGTATTACCCAGTACTAACTGGGTTGTGGAGGTCAGATAGGCAGTCACTCTATGTAAAATACTGGTACTCAGCTGCATCCGGTTAGACTGGAAGCCGACCCCAACATAGTTGGGAAAAGGCTAGGCAGATGATGAGAGGATAGAATTTCAAAAATCCTTCTTTTAGTGTTCTCATTTGTTTTAGCAACAACTCTAGCGCATTTACTCCTCCTCCTTGATCTAGTGGTCGCAAGCGCAACTGCTGAGCATGAGGTCCTGAGTTTTTACATTAGGGATTTCTCAGTAGCAGTCATGGGAGTCTGGATTTGTGCCCGGTTGATGGCAATAGGCTCGCCCCCTGTTGCATGGGACTTAAAAAAACATAAATGGTGAAATGTGGGTGGGTGTATTATTAGGTAAACCTCTGCCTAACCATTCAGGGATTACAGGCGTGATGTGATGTCTAGCGCATTTCAAGATGCCTAGCAGTTTAGGCTGTGCATTGATCATAAAGTGAATAAAAAGTTTTATTAAATGGATAATTGTTGACCAAATATTTTTTTAACCACAAATTTAAATTAATAAACACTCTTTCGGACTCCATAATGAGCAAAACTTCTTATTTTTTATACGAATTAAGATAAGTTCCAGTCATCATCACGCATGATTTATTTAAATCTAGCGCGTTGTGGGCGAAGTAGGTGAGTTGTCGCCTCATGGGTGTCCTTGTAGCCGGTAGGTATCAGTTAATTAGTAATCATTACGAGAGGAATGTGTGTGCGGCACATGACTCAAATATATTGAAACGTAGCTAATAAGGCAATGCTGTCTAGATAAACTGATATGAGGCTACTCGGGGCTGCCTAGGTTCACTACTTTATAGTTCACTCATCATCTGCCTAGCCCTTTCCCAACCATATTGGGGTCGGCCTCCAGTCTTACCGGATGCAGCTGAATACCAGTATTTTACATGGAGTGACCTATCTATCGTAGTAGGATACCCCTTGGTAAGATTGGCTACTTCATAATTCACCGTAAGAGAATAAAATGATTGGGTGGTAATACAAATGAAATCTTATTGCAAAAGTCATATCTAAAGAAAACTGCTAAATTAGGAAAATCCTGATAGATTGTAGTAATAAAAATGCAAATAATTATATCATCATCTGCCTAGCCTTTTCCCAACTATGTTGGAGTCGGTTTCCAGTCTATCCGGATGCAGTTGACCATAGTAATTTACATGGAGCGACTGCTATATAATCTCCACAATCTCCGAAATGACTAAATATTATTTTGAAATAAATAACGCTACTATCCAATGGTCTGTGATACTTAAAATATTAAGATTTATAATGTCACTTACGGGATATCTTCCGTGATTGTCCATTACTTTAAGCGCCCGATATTTCTACGCTGTCGTTACAGACCGCGGGTTGACTGTAGAATGCGGGTGGATGGAAAATAAATTGAATCACGGAAGATATCCCGTAAGTGACAGTCTAAGTTTAGTTGAAAACCGTGAAAGCTTAAAACAGTGTTTTAAATATTGAGGCTTTCATACAGCCACCACACAGTACGCGGCCGAGCACAAATGAATAAAGCAAAGTAGAGAAATAAATAAATCCTTGAGTCAATTATAAACAAAGATACTACGAACTAGTCCTTGTCATTATAAATTCATTCATTTTATAGTCGGATTGTTTACTTCAGAGATACTGTTGTTTGATTAAATTAATATCGAAAATACACTATTCAACTTAACTATTTGTAGCAATTTAACGGATAATTTTGATATTTCTGATTTAATAGAAGAACATATGATACCTTTTCTTTCATGAAAATTCAGCGTTTAATTTTTTTTTTTTAAGGATAGTTAGGTAGGTAAACCTTTTCTCATCTAGGTAAGGGTCGGCTTCTTACCTTACCTAACCAGATGCATCTAAATCAAAACAAGTTTTAAACATCGAGCCATTGCCTATTTCGTTTTATCAGCGCAATTAGTTACTGTGTAACACAATAACGCTTTGTGCTTCTGATTACCCATATCGACGAATTAATAAAACCTCTTACAACAAGTGACATAACATCACGCTTTGTAATCCCCGAAGGCAGAGGTGTACCTAACAATTACACCTACATTTTGTCAGTTATGTTTAAGTCTCATGTAACAGGGGGCGAGCCTAGTGCCATCAACAGGGCACAAATCCAGACTCCGTGGCTGCTACTGAGAAATTCCTGATATTATTATGCCCAACCCGGGAATCGAACCCAGGACATCATGCTCAGCAGTCGCGCTTGCGAGCACTATACCAACGAGGCAGTACGCTAGTGACAGTAATTAAGAATGTCTAAAGCAACTTACACGCTTCATAATATGTGGAGTGGATCATCTTAACACCACTAACGTACCTATTAGTACTACGTAAGTACTAGTACTACGTACGTACTAGTAACTGGTATTCTAATATTTAGCTCGTGCCAATAGACACGCAAGGATAAGACGAGTATGACTAACATCGGGGTCTAATTAAGTACCTAATATAAAGTGCCTTCGATTAGATGAATCAGTGTTCTTCAACTAGCAGTTTACCTCATCCGAAGAATCGCAATCAGCCGTTTAGCATAAATTCTACGAGATGCGTTTACGATTCTACATATCTGAGGTTTGATTAAATAAGGTTATATACCTAATGACGTAAGTGTTATGATTGGTGGATCGTCTAAAATAGACGTGACGATAGATCAGCTGTGTTTAGTGGGTACAGACGGTAGCAAACACTGCCCACTATTATCCATACTTACATATAGATTTATAAATGCAAAAGTGTTTCTGTCTGTCTGTTGCCTTATTACGCCTAAACCACTGAGCTGATCGTTGTGAAATTTGACAGATAAGTACCTGGATATATATTACATACGTTACTTTTTATCCAGATTTTTTTCTATTACATTAAAAAGATGTAGTACCTACCTACAAACTAACTAGCGAGCACCAGCTAGACCACACTTCTTTTCATCTGTCTGTATATTAAGTTTTCACGTCTTAACGTTCTTAACTGAACGAATTTGACTGGATTATGGCACACATTCTAGACCTTGGGGTCTTCCCACATTTTCAAGAGTATTGCCAAGCTGTATCGTGGTATCCAATAGTTGGGTTAGGGAAGGCAGATAAGCAATCGCTCCATATTATAAAGTGATATTGCTAGGTATTCAGTTACATCCGGTTAGGCTGGAAACCGACCCTAAAAGGCTAAACAGATGATGAGACAGACCTGGGATAATTTCCGACCTCCACGAGACTGAAACCGCGGGCTAAAGCGAGTATGTCATAATAAAATATTTTACATAACAATATTATAGTCGGTCCGGTTTAAACGCGCGACCCACGCGTCACACAGCCTCCTATACATTCATTGTTCTCTTTTGTTGAGCTCGTTCTTGATTATTATGTACGTTTATTATGTATTGTACTGAATCAATACTTAATGAGAGATTTATGGCGAGTTGATAGACAATTTTCTACTTGGCCCATATAGATAGATAGAATACTTATTTATTATGTACGCCATGATATTATAATACACATAGGTTGACACAATGGGTTAAAACGAATCTTGTTTATTAATATATATATATATTTTTTTTTTAAATATTAAAATCTTAAAAGGTTGCTCTCTACGCTTATTTGCTTGACTTTAGATAGGTAAGACTATACTGTGATATTGTGGAAGATAACTCAAAAGAGGACACGCCAGAGCAGCCCGCGAAATTCAAATGTTCTAACGTTTTTTTGCAATTTATTTGCAAGTGTCAGGCAGTATGTTGAACACCGATGACGACGTTCCGGAGGTGACTGGGGTAGACCTGAGAGTGGCGGTACGCAGGCTGAATGCCAGAAATACCGCCCCGGGACCCGATGGCTTGCCTGGCAAAGCCTGGGTCCTGGCCTCTGAGGCTCTCGGGCCCCGACTGGAAGGGCTCCTAAGCGCATGCTTGGAGAGAGGCCAGTTCCCGCTTCGTTGGAAGACGGGGAAGCTGGTCCTCATCCGGAAGCCAGGGCGCCCTGCGGACTCTCCGTCCGCATACCGGCCCATCGTGTTGCTCGACGAGGTGGGCAAGCTCTTCGAAAGAGTTATTGCTAACCGCCTCGCCGGGCACCTCGCGGGGATGGGGCCGGATCTTGCGGAACACCAGTTTGGTTTCCGCAAGGGGCGCTCGACGGTGGACGCCATCATGCGCGAGAGAGCCCTCACGACGGGGGACGCGGTTTCCCGGGGCGGAGTCGTATTGGCGGTGTCTCTTGACATCGCCAACGCCTTTAACTCCATGCCCTGGAGCTGCATTGGGGAGGCACTCCGGTATCACCGGGTGCCGACCTACCTTCGTCGTGTGGTCGGGGATTACCTGACGGATAGGGCCGTCATCTACCCCGGTCGGAGCGGAGAATGGAACCGGCGAGAGATGTCGTGCGGTGTTCCACAGGGATCGGTTCTGGGGCCGGCCTTGTGGAACATCGGTTACGACTGGGTGCTGCGCGCCGACCTCCCTAGCGGCGTCAGCGTAGTCAGCTACGCTGACGACACGCTGGTACTGGCACAAGGGAGGTCGCACGAGGCGGCGGCCGAAAACATGACACGCGGGGTTGCGATAGTCGTGGAGAGGATCCGGCAATTGGGTCTCGAGGTGGCATTGCACAAGTCCGAGTCCATGTCTTTTCATGGGCCTCGGAATGCGCCACCGTCGGGATCCCTACTGACGGCAGGAGGGGTTTCCATCGGCATCGGGTCGACGCTGAAGTACCTGGGACTCGTCCTCGATAGCCGGTGGAACTTTGTGGAGCATTTCCGACGTTTGGCCCCCAAACTGGAACGGACCGGGGCTGCCTTCAAGCGGCTCCTGCCCAACCTGGGGGGTCCAAACGCCTCCTGCCGGAGGCTCTACGCGGGGGTCGTGCGGTCCATGGCCCTTTACGGGGCCCCGGTGTGGGCGCGTTCTCTGAGGCGGCAAGCCGCCCGCTACCTGAACGCGCCCCAAAAGGAGATAGCCCTAAGGCTAGTCCGGGGGTACCGCACGATGTCCGGTGAGGCGGCTAGCCTCCTTGCCGGATTGCCGCCATGGGATCTGGAGGCGATAGTCCTCGCGCGCCTTCACGAATAGCGCGCGGAGGCACTACGTCGTGGGGAAACTCCACTGCCGCGGCAAATCGCCGCTCAGCGGACAGACCTCCGGCGCGATCTCATGGTGACATGGAGAGAGCGACTGTCGCAACCCCGTGCAGGGCACGCCACCATAGTGGCGATAAGTCCCCTCTTTGAGGAGTGGCTAGAGAGGCGACACGGCGCCCTCACCTTCCTCCTGATGCAGGTCCTCGCCGGACACGGTTGTTTCGGGAGGTTCCTGCACCGAATCGGGCGGGAGGAAACGCCCGGGTGTTTCCATTGTGAGGATCGTCCGGAGGACACGGTGCAGCACACTGTGGAGGCCTGCCCCGCTTGGGCGGAGCAGCGCCGTGTCCTCGTAGAGGCGATTGGCGGCGGCAACCTCTCGCGCCCGGCCCTGGTTCAAGCCATGGTCCGGAGCGAGAGGGAATGGGAAGCCGTCACCTCCTTCTGCGAAGCAGTCATGCTAGTGAAGGAGGTGGCGGAACGTGAGAGGGAAAGAGCCTCACGTCCCAGCCGCCGCGGGAGACGCCCTGGGCGTCGGGGGTCACGTGGTGGCCCCCGGCCACCGTAGGCACGGGCCTGTGGAGGGCGAGTTATGGGCTAGCTCGCTGTCTGGCCGTCTTATGACGACAGGCCGTGTCGACGGCGCGTTCGTGTTCCACGCGCGCCTCAAAGAGATGTCAGCAACCACGTAGGGGTCCGCACGGGCCGTTTAGTCTTAAATATGATTAAAGCATTGTTCTGCTTCAGAAACAGAACGATTTAAAAAAAAAAACCTTATCTTTAAACTCATTACCTAAGTAATTTGTTGTGTAAGTGGGCCTAAGTGACGATGTTAGTTCTGGAACACAAGTCATAGGTACAGGGCTGCGGGACTGTTCGAAAGAGATACCGCGGCCCTGGAACACAAAGGGCAAAGAAGGAACATGGATGGGTTTTAGTCAGTACAAGTCTGACACTCCCTTCCGCTCCGCCCAGAGCGGGGGGGGTCATTTGATGATTTCCCATCCTAAAAAAAAAAAGGCAGTATGTTGAACAAAATATGATTCGCGTCGCAACCGTAACAAATATATAAATTATATGGCTTTACTGAGTTATAATCATTAAAGCCATACAGCCCTTTAGGTTTAATCCCATTGAATGACTTTTTCATGAAATAATTGAAAAATTGAGATATCCCGTAAGTGTAAGTTTAATTTTAAACCGTGGAAGCTTAAAACAGGGTTTGAAAAATTGAATTTCACGATGAATTGATATAGCTAAGCTTAACCAGCCTTTTTTTTTTTTTTTTAGGATGGGAAATCATCAAATGACCCCTCGCTCTGGGCGGAGCGGAAGGGAGTGTCAGACTTGTACTGACTAAAACCCATCCATGTTCCTTCTTTGCCCTTTATGTTCCAGGGCCGTCGTATCTCTTTCGAACAGTCCCGCAGCCCTGGCAGGCATCGGCCCGTGCGGACCCCTACGTGGTTGCTGACATCTCTTTGAGGCGCGCGTGGAACACGAACGCGCCGTCGACACGGCCTGTCGTCATGAGACGGCCGGACGGCGAGCTAGCCCATAACTCACCGTCCACAGGCCCGCGCCTACGGTGGCCGGGGGCCACCACGTGACCCCCGACGCCCAGGGCGTCTCCCGCGGCGGCTGGGACGTGAGGCTCTTTCCCTCTCACGTTCCGCCACCTCCTTCACTAGAATGACTGCTTCGCAGAAGGAGGTGACGGCTTCCCATTCCCTCTCGCTCCAGACCATGGCTTGAACCAGGGCCAAGCGCGAGAGGTCACCGCCGCCAATCGCCTCTACGAGGACACGGCGCTGCTCCGCCCAAGCGGGGCAGACCTCCACAGTGTGCTGCACCGTGTCCTCCGGACGATCCTCACAATGGAAACACCCGGGCGTTTCCGCCCGCCCGATTCGGTGCAGGAACCTCCCGAAACAACCGTGTCCGGCGAGGACCTGCATCAGGAGGAAGGTGAGGGCGCCGTGTCGCCTCTCTAGCCACTCCTCAAAGAGGGGACTTATCGCCACTATGGTGGCGTGCCCTGCACGGGGTTGCGACAGTCGCTCTCTCCATGTCACCATGAGATCGCGCCGGAGGTCTGTCCGCTGAGCGGCGATTTGCCGCGGCAGTGGAGTTTCCCCACGACGTAGTGCCTCCGCGCGCCATTCGTGAAGGCGCGCGAGGACTATCGCCTCCAGATCCCATGGCGGCAATCCGGCAAGGAGGCTCGCGCCTCACGCTCATCGTGCGGTACCCCCGGACTAGCCTTAGGGCTATCCTCTTTTGGGGCGCGTTCAGGTAGCGGGCGGCTTGCCTCCTCAGAGAACGCGCCCACACCGGGGCCCCGTAAAGGGCCATGGACCGCACGACCCCCGCGTAGAGCCTCCGGCAGGAGCCGTTTGGAGCCCCCAGGTTGGGCAGGAGCCGCTTGAAGGCAGCCCCGGCCCAGGCATCGCAGGCTCCGCATCCGCCCTCCGGATGCGGCAGCCATTGAGGCGGAGCTTTACGAGGGGTACAGAGCGGCGAAGACCGCCCTCCAAGAGGCTGTCCGGCGGGCCAAGAACCTGGCCCGCGAGGAGATGCTGGAGTCTCTGAACGGAGATCCGTGGGGGCGCCCTTACAAGATGGTGCGGGACAAGCATAACCAGCCTATGGTGTTCACTCTTCTGGCACACAGACCTCCTGTGAATGGACGGTAATCCACCACGCGGGCCCAGTGCGGGATGGTAGATGCCTCACGTCCTCGATTTATCATAAGAATACAATAAATGTGAGTAAAAATATTGTTAGTACAGTAACATCAGAGTCAAATAAAACTCACAGTTTGTAATGGTACATTCACAATAAATAAATAAAAATATGCATATACGATACATACAAATATGTTCGTATTTCGTCAGCATTGTGTTGAGTGCATTTTTTTTTACGTTTTACGTTACTACAATTTGGACACACGAACGCTTTCAATGTTGATACTGAAAATATTGGTTTAAAATTTTCTATGAAAATAAATGGAAAATGCTATCGTGAAAGTGATATTGTTGATGAATAGACAAAGAACTATGATCATTCATCAATGTGACGATTATTCGGTGAAAATTGGTGAATATACAATATAGAAGAAAAGGCAATTTTATAATCAATTCCGAAGATTAAATAACGATTGTTCTAGTGGCTACAATTATTATATTGCGTCTTTTAGTGATTAATAATTTAAATTTCCTAAAAATACGAAATCGTCTTTTTGTGATGTGGCCTTGTCAAGTAATCAAAGTTACTGCTACAGTTTGATGAAATAGCCCCATGTCTCAAAAACTAAACATCAAATCTTATTCGAACCAAGTTTTTTTTACGTTCTACAATCCTAATTTTTTCAGAATTTTCCTCCTCTTACTTTAGAAATTAGAGGGAGGGGGGGGACACATTTTACCACTTTAGAAGTGTCTGTCTTTCAAACGATTGACTTTGAGAAAAAAGTATTTTAGGACCCTCAATGTCATTTTAACGACCTACCTATAGACACCCCGCACGTCTAGGTTTGATGAAAAATAAAATAGTTTCAGTTCCATGTATTATGTAGTATATAGGGGATTCCCTTAATCTTTTAATTTTTATATTTTTGTATAAAAATCAGGCAGGCGCATTACTTTGTGTTATTTATTTCATCACCACTGCTCTCAAAACGGTGAAGGAAAACATCGTGAGGAAACCGGCATGTCCTAGAACCAAACATTCAAAGACACAGACATCTACCAACCCCTACTGGGCCCGCGTGGTGGATTTAATTTAACCCCATTCCCTCTCATAGAGAGAAGGCCTGTGTCCCAGCAGTGGGAACATTATAGGCTGATTATACTTATACTTGTACTTGTATAAAAATCGTAAAGCGGTTCACAGAATACATCTACCTACCAAGTTTCAACTGTGTAGTCCTAGTAGTTTCGGAATATACAACATCGCATACACACATGAACACACATACACGCAATCCATTTAGTAATTAGATTAAAGTGATGTACTTACCTATCTGCAAATTATTTATCTAAAGTATACTTATCAATTATTTTTCTGTAGTACTGATTTAATTATATACCTCTTTTGCTTGGCACCTATTCTTGTATTATAAATACTCGAGTCGAAATACAGGCTATGCCTAGTTCGGATACAGACGATAATCTCGTTGCCTTAATTGAAATTGTTGCCACATTACCATTGTAAACTAGTACTAAGTTTTTTGGGAAATAAATTATTATTATTAATAAAGACGGACAGACAGACATGACGAATCTATAAGGCTACGGCTACGGAACCCTAAAAACGAACATAATTTTTAGAAGATGAACAAGATCAATTAAATATTTTCCTACAGAAAAATCTATCTCCACTAGCACTCAAGTACACTTCATGATTCTGAATGATTATTTACTTAGGTACTTGTATGTTTTCGACATTTCCGACAAGGTGTCATTGCCATGCAAAAGGGTCCCGGAAATTAGTTGGGCATACTCGAAATAGATTTAGTTCCTTTCAAAATGTTTGAGCTGAATGGTGCTGATCCACGGATCACGTTCGTGAAGGGAGGGACTCATAGTCATCTCTTAGCTGCCATGGTTTATTTTATTTTTGAATTGTTGATTATATTGTACTGCCCTACTACATTTATTCATTTATTTTATCATGACTGTAGAAACAAACAATCGTGGACAAACTTTTTCATATATATTTAAATCCTGTATAAAACCTCCACGCTTGTTTATTTGTACATGATAAAATAAATAAATAAATGTAGTAGGTCACTACACTATCATTTTACTCTGGACGCTCTTGACTTGCACGTCTTTCTACATCGTTCTCACATATATGTGTAAATGTATAATCCCAACATGAATGACGTAACCAAGATCTAGTAACAATATTTTGATTTAAAAGAGTATCCAAGGAGTTTCTTGCCCATTCTTCTTCATAGAGATCTACGCTTTGGAATGGGCAAATACAGTACTTTCACAAGTTATTATGCCTTGTGACTGGGACTGTAGCGTCGTTTTTTTAACATTTAAAAGTGCCTGTAATGGTCTAATTGAAATAAATACTTTGAGTTTGAATTTGAGATGTGTGAGTAAAGCCATATTCAAGAACATCTTTCACTCCTATGCTACTTTGCCAGTTTCTTTCCGTGCATTGTTTATTTTACTAGGTAATCCTACAAGCAGGTTACTCAGTAATTTCCTATTTGCATAATGGGAAAATGAACATTTTTCTTGACAATGTCTCATTCTCATAAGCGCGTAAATCAATAACACATGCATTTACCGTTTCCGTCAACTTTAACTTCGAAAAAAAACCCAGTAATTTCAAAGATCCGAAATTTTCCTTCCGAAATGTGCTAGGTAATGAATTTCGTACAGCTCTACTCATCTCGTCATGACTTGAGTTTGAATGGGGAACTGCTATAGACCAGAAAAAAGCCATCTGACTTGGTACGATTTCCAAGTAGCGACGTTTACAGGTGTTGAAAATAATTTGCTTGGTTTTTTTAAAACGGGTTTGCCCACCGAGTAAAAAGTATCTATGTGTAGATAAAGTCACGCTTTTTTTGTGTGGGGCTACAGAAGGCCGATGTGCAGATCTTTGACAGTCGTTACAGGTAGTTAGTGGCCCGAAAGTCTGACAACCAGTCTTACCAAGGCGTACCGTATTACCCAGTACTAACTGGATTGTGGAGGTCAGATAGGCAGTCTCTCCATGTAAAATATTGGTATTCAGCTGCATGCTGTAAGACTGGAAGCCGACCCCAATAAATTTGGGAAAAGATTAGACAGATGATCATGATGTGTAGATGTACTAAAAATCTTTTTAAACATAAAACTATGAATATTTGAAGATATCGATTTCGATGTGATCTTCGAAGATTTTTGGCATCTCAGACAGGAGCTAATCCTTGTCATAATTATAAAGACTCAAAAATAAAAAGGGATAATCCTCTCATTACTGCTCTGTATTGCTTTAAACCTGTTCGTATAAGTAGATATATCACACACATCCACCTAATACCTTATTAATTAACGCTGACCCACGATGAACAAATATCCCACCTCCACCAGTTTTTATATTTACTCATCCCTTGTAATTATTACAGTCGGGTTTAGGACTGTTCGATTTCAAAGAATAATAACAATATTAGGAAGCGATGTGATTTCGAACAATGAATGAGTTTGGTCTGCAAATGTGGTACAAAGACCATTGTAACAGAAGAAAGATTAAAACATTGAGGTCACTGTTTTTATATTAACGCACGAATATTTATTTTTGAGTTCAATTAAGCACAAAAGAGTCTCCAATCAAATACCTTTACAAAAACACTATTATAATATCCGTTGATAGAATTATAATTTATGGTAAAATGGGAATTTATTCTGCCATAGAATTTCTCGCAACTCATTAATTATTATTATTTTCACAGAATTCTGTTGATATCATTTCTCTGAAACGTTTTTTGTTTATTTATGATAATAAATCAACAACAACAACAATTAATAACCCATTTCCAGGAAACGAGTATTATTTTGAATAATTTCTGCTTGCCAAAATGACAGACTAGCCATAGAGAAAAGTGCTTACCTTGTACCATAGATTCGCGCTGTCAAAAAACAAAACGGCACGACGACATTCTTACTTTGAACGCGTTTACTGAATAAGGACGCAGAGACTAATTAATGCGTGCCAGAGCCTTTGCGATGTTATTCTTGTTCGAATAATTGCAGCAGCCCTGCAAAGGTCCTGAGATAGGAGCGTTGGTAGTCTTCACATTGACATAGCTCCAGGAACGGTAACCCGGTAGTTTACGGAGAAAATGTTACTTGTGAAATCACTGAGAGATTCTACGTTAAACACAGTGAATAAAATAATAATTTTGAAGATTATTGATAAAGTAGTTTTCTTTTTCTTTGCAAACTGCAGTAAAGTAAGCAACATAACTTTAATTTACCATTTTTTTTAACTGTAAAAACTAATTATATTTTTAAACTACTTAAATCTTAGGGAACTTAAAGTCCATATATGTAACTTTTCCAGGAAGGATGAAAGATGTCGTCTTAGTTAAAAAATAAGCTTTTTTAAAAGATAATTTTAATTCAGAAGATCTATATTCTCTTTTTATAAGTATGAATTTACGGATTTACTTGACTTGTTTTTTTTTTTTAATTATTTATCCAAAAAAACATCATTGTCACAGGCTTGTTTGTAGAATGTGATTCGAACCTTATTTGAACTTAGAAATTCTAAAATGGCGCTGAACTGTATGATTTGAATGTTTTTATCAGATTTTTAATGCAAGTAGATAGTCATTACTGCACAATATTTAAGGTTTATTTTGCTGTGTGACTAAGTGTCTAAATAATGCGTCGAAAAACAGATATTTATTTTATTTGGGATACATACAGGCATTCTTGCACAGTCAACTAGATCTTTCACGCAGTAAGTATAGATAGATTTGTTTATATGGGGCCGTCCAGACCGCTCAACATACTTTAAAAATCTTTTATTTAAAATAGGCTGAAGAATTAGTACGTTATGTACGACAAAGTTACAAAGTCAACCCCTTAAAAAGCCCCCACACTTCCTTGGGTTGAGCTGCCAGAAATAATGTCAATAACTACTTCTCTTAGTTCGCTAATGTCATAAATATTTATGACAGTTATCGGAGCGTTATTACTTGGTAGTCAAATAACGTAATCAGTCATAGGTACATTGTTTACTATGCATTCAGAATGGGAATTGGACTAGGAAACTCGTAAACTTTGCTTACCTCGATATACCTACACATTATCTAGCCTTTTAGTAATTACGTTGGTGTCGGCTTCCAGTCTAACCAAATGCAGCTGAAGACCAGTACTTTACATGGAGCGACTGCCTATCTGACCTAATTCGGAGGGAGCTTCACATAGATATTCCATAAAAATCCCAAAACTGATGCTCGACAAATAGAACATCAAACAAAACATTCCTCTAGTGTTAAATCGTGTAAAATCTTCTAGTTTTTAATCTTGTAAATGATTGGAAAGTCCATTGTGTACATCTAATGGTGGCACTACACTTGGCAGATCTGGGCAAATATTCGTCTTCTATCATTAAAACAATGTGAACTATATAGCAATAGGCTTAAAAAACATTTTTTTTTGAACCAATATCGCGAAAATTTTGACAAATACGCTAAGTGAAGTGCCAGCATGATAGATACACAAAGGACTTTTCAATAATTGTATTAATAAATTATTTGTTTAAACCTTTCACGGTCTTGCCAGACTTTCATTGATTGTTTTGAGGTCAAACAAAGTTCTAAGACAAAATAAAAAGGTTATTGTATGTTTTATCTTGCACGACCTTTATCTTCAAACAATTGACGGACAGAAGTTGAAATAAGAAACAATACACACGAAAAACCAGCAAAGTATGAGACGGACTGGCAAACGAAGGGTTCCGCGTACCACCGTGCAATATTTAACACTACAGCTACACTAACGATACTCGAGCAAAAAACATGTTCCTTTAATTTTTATTAACTTTCTTTTATTATTATTTCTTGTTATAGAAGCTACAATAATAATACACACGTTGTGAAAATGTCAAGTGTCTACGTATTACGGTTCAAAAGATACAGCCCTGTGACAAACGGACACAGCGGAATCTTAGTAATATGGTTACGTGTAGTTTTTAGGGTTCCGAACCCTTTTGATGAGGAACCCTAAAAAATAAAACTGTTTAGATAAGGCTTGACTACCAATCTTTTAGAGGGACCATTACATTATATTGTTTTCTATATAAGTCAGCAATAACTGCTGCATAATATGGAGGAATTTATTGATCTGGCTCCGAATTACAATTGGCACTATATAATCGGTGAAATTTTGAACACGATTGCTTTATTACTTTCCTGTTCTAATAAAAATATATTTAGAAAGAGAAAGGCGCATCTACTTACAGTCTAAACAAAAATATGTGTATCAACTTTAAATGCAAGTACCTTCGGTTATAATAAATCAGTTGCTAACTCAGACTACGGGTGAACGGATCTATATGAAATTTGGTACAGAGATAGATTATTCTATATTAAGCTTTCACGGTTTAAAACTAAACTTATACTGTCACTTACAGGATATCTTCCGTGATTGTTCATAATTTTGAGCTCCTTATATTAACCCCGCGATCATGGTGCTTGAAATATCGGGACCTCAAAATTATGAATAATCACGGAAGGTATCCCGGTATTAAGTGACAGTATAAGTTTAGATAGATTATAGTTTGGAATAAGAATAGCATATAGGCTACTTTTTTTCTCACACATATACATCAAAACTTCCACGCGAAAGAAGTCGCGGGCAACAGCTAGTGGCTTACGTCTTACTTCAACCAAAGTTTGTGAGGATGGATGATTGTTACTCTTTCACGCAAAAACTACAAAACGTTGGCTGTCAATATAAATACGTGATGTTTTGTGTGTTTACTGTTTTGTGTTGTATTGATATGTTTACAGTATTGTCTGTGTTTAATGTATAGTTTGAGCCATATTGATTTATTGTGTATATTAATGAGTCCTTGTTACTTGAATAAATAAATGAACTCTTATTATTAAAGGATAATTTTAATGATCCCGTGGGACATTTACCGAGCTCTATAACCATAAACTAGTACATCACTATGCTGAAAATATCATACAAGCGAAGGCCTAGTAGAACCTTACACAACGATCGACATAATCATACATAACGAATTCCAATGACACACAATTTACACCACATTAACAATATTTCAGTATGTCCGAACACGTAACGTACGGGTAATGTAATTACTTAATATCGGCTTTGTTTTGATAAATATATAAATCAGCATAATTTAGTTCATTTCGATTCGGTCTGGTGGTCATAACAAACTTATACCCACATAATATTAAAGTGTAACTTTAGAATTTTTGCATTTTTTATCTATATTTTCGTCACATCATTTTTATCCAACGAAAATACAATTATATAATAGCATTTTAGTCAAATTGTTTGTAACAAACACAATCAATATAATCCATAGATATGAATAAATTTCTTAAAATTATGAAAATAATGTATGTGAAACTAGTATTTCTAGTTTTAAAATCGACGTAATTACGCTACGTTAACACCGCGCGCTCGTGCTAGGGCCTCAGATCCCAGTCGTCACCATCTTCTTCCATCTCATCAGTATTAGAATAGATTAGAATAGAATAGAAGACATTTATTTCAGACTTAGTCCATATACTGTTAGTAACACAAAAAATCTTATAAAGCTATTGTTAGTACATACAAAAACAAACCCACGGAAAAAAGCACCGCACAGGAGCGCCAGTTTATGCCAAGCCCTGGACACGACCACCACCGTACATAAGAGTATTACTTTCCCAATTTATTTTGGGGTCGACGCAGCACGTCTTCTTCTACCATATTTCTAGATTAGTTGTCATCGCAGCAGACACCCTCTTCCTACCTATATCGTCTCCTCAACAACACAAAACCACACCTAACTAACAGATCCTTTTGGTATTTAGTATCATAAAAAGTGCATAAAATAATATTCAAGCCAATATAAAGATTAGAAAACTGAGTCAAGTCGCAGGAACAGCTAGTAAAGTGTATAAGCACATAAAGTTACTTAACGCTTGTCTCGTCAGGTTTTGTCGCGAACTGTGATCAATCAAAGGCGAGGTGACAATGCGCCATCAATCTGCTTAAAACTCTAGATCCGTCCGTACTAGCGAGAACAACGAGTAATGTACCTACTATAACCGAAGGTCATGACAAGACATATCAATATTTTTATCTATCTACTAGCTGGCTTTAAAACTTGTGGCTTAATTATTGAATGGGTGTGGTCAAAGACGTTTAAATATAATGACATAACAAAACATCACGCCTGTAGTCCCCGAAGGCTTCGGCAAAGGTGTACATTATAGTACATCCATATTTCGCCAGTTATGTTTAAGTCTCATGTTATAGGGGGCGAGCCGATTGCCATCCATCGGGCACAGATCCAGACTCTGTGGCTGTTACTGAGAAATTACTGATGGAAAACTTAATAACACTTAACCCGAACTGGGAATCGAACCAAATAACTCATGGTCAGCAGTCGCACATGAGACCACTAGACCAACGAGTAAAGAATGGCTTCAACCAAACGGCTCGCATCGAATCGGATCGGAAAGGATACGAACGGATGCGGCGACAGCCGATCCCGTCCGGCAGGATGTCGACGCATACAATTGGCTCCGTAACATCACTTGTCACTTTCCGTTTCTTCGCCTAGTCAAATATTTACATTCCTACCGTGTTGACGTGTTCTAATACGGGACTACGGAATCGTAATCTTGCTTGTAAGAGCCAAACAGGCATTTTTTTATTTTATTTTAGTCATTAATGTCCCACAACTGGACACAGGCCTCCCCCAGATATTGCCAGATACTCTTTGCGTGGGCCATCTTGAACCAGTCATCGAAACAAGCAATAGCTTGATTAAATTCATTTCGCTTCAAGGTGTCTCTGAGACCAAGGATCACATTTTTCTGTATTTTTTTCTGATAGCCGCTTTATAATAATAATATCATAAAGGTCTTTGGGGGCGGTCATTTGCAAGCTCTCAGTATCTCTCACGAGCGAAATAATTCACTAGAAAAGAGTACGTATATACATCGCTGATTGACTCAACTTATTGTACTGTTCGAACCATGATTCGGGCTCCTATTATTCCTAATCAATATTCTAGATACGAGCTCCCTGTATAGAAATTTCCATTCTTACCAGTCACACATTAACATACATAAATTCCTTACTTATGATATAACCATCTTTCCAGATGACAACGATGTGCAGTGCCAAAGACAATGAAGTGATATTAAGTATATGAGATATAAATAAGTGATAAGTTGTGGTCATGGAGGGGGTGAGAATGACGCATCAGGGGGTGCGGGCGCACTCAGCCGAGGGCTCGGCGGGCCGCATCACGCAGGCCGGCCTTGCTGCCCGCAGCCCTGAAGGGACGGCAGCCAAGGGCATGGCCATCAAAGGCCACGAGGACCTCTGGGTGGAGATACAGGCCAACACCTTCAAAAATTGGGTCAATGAGACCCTGAAACCAATGAATATAAAGGTAAATACCGTATTAATTGAGTTTACAGTTTCACACAACTTGCTACGCTAATTTGTGGGTAGTGTTTTCTAATGAAGCGTATTATCGACATTTGATACTGATTTGTTTGATTGTTGTTTCATTGTTTTTGCATAATCTTTAGGAATCGACCATGACATTCATTCATACTTTTAAATAAGCGTTTAATCATTCTCTACAGGTTGCAGACCTAGTGGAAGACCTTCGGGATGGAACAGTGCTGTGTGCGCTGGTGGAAGCTCTTCAGGGTCGGAAGCTGAAGGGCTGGAGTCGCAACCCAACGAACCAGCACCACAAGCTGGAGAATGTCACCACAGCGTTACAAGCCATTGAAGATGATGGGGTCAAACTTGTCAATATTGGTACGAACTACTTATTTTTTTAGATGCCATCTTTTTAGCCCTAAAACTTTAAATAACCTTTGCTATAGAAACCTTAATTTTTGGAGTCTAAAGTGTTTTATTTATTTGCCTTTAATCAATTTAGAAAATCTTGACAAACCTTTTGACTTCCGTTATCGAAATGAAGTCAATAAATCCTTAATCTTTTGGCCACCATTCATAAAATCATCAATCATTTTTGCCTTTCAGTATTCCCAAATGTCCTGCCTTACTCCACTTAAACTTATGATCCAGTTACCCCTAATTAATTACGATCAAAGGTCCGTCCGACCAGGGGATCATAAACTCTCAAATTGTATAACGTTTGAATTTATTTTTTGAGGAATTTATGCTAATATTAAAAAGAGGTAAAGTAGAGTGATAGGATGAAAGGAGGTTTGGATGTAATCTTCGAAACTGCTTATTCGACTTCGAAAATTCTTCACTAATAGGACGCTACATAATTCTGGAGTGTCATAGGCATGTTTAAAAGTTCCCATGGAATCATTTTCAATCATAACACGAACGAAGATGCGGGTAAAAACTAGTATTCCATATTCAGGAACTTCTTTTGTTTTAGGTAACGTGGACATAGTCAATGGGAACTTAAAACTAATACTGGGTTTGATTTGGTCACTCATTGTTCGATACCAGATCGGGCGCAGCAAATTCCCCCCAAGGTAAGGTTTTATTTCAATTGTCTATTGCTAATTATTAGTTTATTGAATGGTTACAACTGTTTTACACAGGTCATATTAAAGTATTTGATATACTTAGATGTAGGTACACATCTATGATTCTTGTCTACAAAAATGGGTAGTCATCTAATTAAAATTAATTACTTAGGTTTCCGGAAACCGACCTAGACTATAATAAAAACTTGATAACAAAGCAAAATCTTAAAAAGACATCGAACAAAAAATAACAATGCATAATAATAAACATGATGCAGCACCCAGCAGATGCTATAAATTCAGAGAGCAGTGCAATCACGCGACGATGCTGATGTAACTCGAACGTTTGAATCAATAAACCTTGGGAAAAAACTAACTGTATCTAAATAAGAAAACGTTTGTTTGATGTAATAGCAATTAGCGCGACACGCCTGCGCCTGCGCACCCGTCCATGTCTCGAGACTGCATTTAAAATAAACGCACCTAAGATACGCTCACTGAGCTTGCCTAACAGCCCCGGTGTTTAGAAATACCGGTATCGTCTAGTTTTTCGCAGCTTTAGATAATTTATTCCATCTAAGTCTCTATTTAATCTTTCCCCATACATGTACTTGTTACGTACGAGTATGTGTCAACATACCAAGTGGAAAAGGATATCTTCAATAATTCATTTCCGTTCAAATATTCGTACGCAATCAAAGGAAGACATAAAGCTCAAGCGTTAATCTCCGTTATGCGCGACGAAAATTAGAAATTCTAAATTTAAAATGTAAGTTGCTCAATACTCCTAGCTTTTATGGAGGTTCGATGTGAACTAGAGCTGCGTTCTAAAGTTGTAACTGAGATTGAAGTTGGATAATTCTGTGCCCTACGGTGCTGGTCGCAAGTGAGTGGCAAATTGCACGTTTATTGGTGTTTGATTGCAGAAAGTTGATGCTATCGTGGCTGCAGGCGGCGATGCCGGAGTGCCGCGTCAACAACTTGACGACGGATTGGAACAGCGGGGTTCTGCTCTCCGCCTTACTCGACTACTGCAAGCCCGGCACTTTCCCGCACTGGCGCGAGCTCAGTCAGTATTGATTATGACAGATTTCATTACATCGTACAACGTTCAGAACGTTTTTAAAAGTAATTGGAAATTTTGTAAGGGCGCAAATTGATTTTATAATAATTAACTGCCAGCCGTTTTAACTTTGTAAACTGTTCGTAGATACCGCAGCAATTTTCAATCTTATCAAGTGCAGACTTTAAAACAAGTTTGTAAGGAGTTGTAAAGACGAAACCTTGAATCTTGCATAAACCTTGTAGTTCAGTTTAGTCCATCCTAAGGTTGTCTGGCAGAGATCACTTTTAACGACAAGGCCGCCCTTTGCATATATCTCAAATATTTGTTTATGTATCTTTAAAATGTTGTACTGGTAAGACTTAACTCATTTATAAATATCACTTTTCACTTCGTTAGTACGCGCTTATCTGCAAAACCACCAAATCAATTTCAATGAAATTTTGTGATTCCGACGTGAAACGTAGAAGTTTTTGACCCGATAGGTGGCGCTGTGGTTCTATAAAACTAACATAAATTTATGATTATTACAGATCGTCACGAAGCTGTGGAGAACTGTCGCCGTGCGATGAGGCTGGCTCACCGCGAGCTGGAAGTCCCCATGGTCTTAGAACCTGAGTACCTGGCCTCACCCTGGCTGGACGAGCTGTCCGGCATGACCTACCTCTCTTACTTCATGAAGCCCGAATCTGCAGGTTTCAAGGCAACTCTAGATTGGGTCAACTCGCGGTTGGAGAGAGGCATCACCAATTTTACGGTAAGTTTTGAACCGGCAGATTTTACTTCTACCCTGTGGGAACCAAATGGACTTTGATCTATGGATGTATAAGTGATAACCTCGGCTAACCCCTCTAGGGGGAAATAGGCGTGTCACAAGAACATTTAGAAAGGCAAAGCTTTCTTAAAACACCAATTAAAGTAGGCGTTAGATGCATTTAGATATCGTTGCCAAAGGCAATCTTTTTCTCATTCATGTTAACACAAGATTACGTAAAATCAATAGGTGAAGGTGTCTTACGCATGCCTAAAGTTGTTGCAATGGTTAGTGCAAATAATTTACGGAATACCTGAGTTATTCAGTCACGTTTTATTATAAAATTTACGACAGATCGTCAAGTAAGCGGGGTCTGAGTCTCACGACAAACTGTGTGGTGATTGAAAGATATGATTCACAATGGTATAGGACCACTTAGTGAGTTAGTGTTCCCATATTCTACTTTTCTCTCAGCTTCTATTATTACAAAATTACAAAGACAGTGACTATCGCTGTTTTGATTCATAACTGCGTTTAAAATCCAAGCAATTACCTGCTTGGATTTTACAGTGCCGGATTATAGGTACCTATCTGTCTATAACTGGCTAAATGTGGGTATACTATTAGGTACACCTCTGCCTAACCCTTCGGGGATTACAGGCGTGATGTTATGTTTTGCGTCTAGAAATATAATCATTGCTTTAGTCTTCGTTTTATTTCAATTGAAAACTGATTGCTACTAGGAAAAGGCAATGGCTGTTTTGAGGCATTCAAAAAACGTAGATTTTTAGCTAAATTTTGAATAAATGACTTTTGAACTGGAATATTTGGTATTTCAAATCAAAAGTCATCGATTCAAAATTCAGAAGAAAAGCCAATCAACATTTAAATATATATTTATTGCAATTAACACAGTTTATGTGTGTTTGTGTTTTGTTTTAGAAATTGAAGTAATTTATTTATTTTTCTTGTCAGACGGACTGGAACGACGGCCGTGTTTCAAACGAGCTGGTCAGGTCTATTGGTGGTCCAGCTCCGCCCCCGAGTCGGTTGCGAAGAGACCCTGCCCGCTGGGAGGAGAACAACCAAATGGCTATCGATGCTGCCAAGAAAATTGGTAAAAAATAGAATGATTAATCTATTAATTAATATTAAAAAAGAAAATATTTTCAGAATAAGAAACAAGACATCCATTTATAATTGTATTGCTGAAAATTATCTGGAGTCATAGGGGTCCGTTATTCGTGAAACATTACAAGATGCAGAATTTCGGATAATTACTAATTAAGATTTTAAACTATCATGGTCACTAACATTATTAATAATAATAACTAATTATCCAAAATTCTCCATTTCTGTAGACTGTACGGTGCACATACACACCCTAAACCGACATCGGTGATTGAACTTCAAATACTTTTCACAATATCACATTACAACAATACAGACGTACCTAATAAAACTAAAAACAGAATATGTTTAGATTATGTTTCAATGTGTTCCAATGGTTATTTAAATCATCACCGTACATTTGATATAGTAGCGGTAGTTATTAATTACAGTGATTGCCTGATTTATAGCATAGCACCCAATGAATTACACCTATTCGTTACATTCTAAATATTTGAGCTAGTATTACAAACAGCATTGATCACTGAAATATTAAACTGAAAATGGTCATACGAGTATTTTGCCGTAGATGAGTAAATAAATATTGAGTTGGTGAGTTTTATTCAATGCGATTACAGTTTAATATTAAATTAATCTCTCTTTTGCACTTCTATGATATTGTTTACTATCTTAATCAAAACTATTATTGATACTATCCTATGCCCACGGTTTCGATCGCGTTATTATCGGCAAATCACGCACGGGAACTTTTTAAATATAACCTGATGACACTCGGGGATATTATAGCTTCCCATTAGTGAAAGAATTCTCGGAATCTGATCAGAAGTTCGGAAGATTACCTTCCACATCCAAACTTACAATCTTTACGTATAATATTAGTGTAGTATTTCAGCGCTAGTAACATATTTTTCTAATAATAATCATCATCTGCCTAGTAGGTCGGCTTCCAGTCTAATCAGATGCAGCTGAATACCAGTATTTTACATGGACCGACTGCCTATCTGACCTCCACAACCGAGTTAGTACTGGGTAATACGTTAGTAAGACTGGTTGTGAGAGTTTCGGGACTACATGTAACAGTTCAACGTGGTTTCCGAGGCACGGAATAAGCTATCTACGGACCAACCTAGTTTTCTAGTCATAATTCTATTGTATACCGTCCTTCGGCAGCTCACAACTTCCGTTAACTCCTCATACAGCCTACTACCGCCCCAAAACCCCTTTTAACATAGAATTCTTGTGTTGTCCAGGTGTACATCCAGTATTATCAGCTCGGGACCTGAGTCAAACTGACGTAGAGCACCTGGCTGTGATGTCATGGGCCACCCAGCTACGGAACGTGCCTCCTCGTCCACCCATACATGACATGCTAAGAGTCGCGCTGGATTCCACCTCTGGCAGAGTGGGGGAGACCGTGAGTAAATCTCCTGTTTTAACTATCTCGTCCCGTCTGAAATGCTAATACTAAATACCTAGAAGCTGGTTAAAGTTCACTCAAAATGTTAGGGCAGACGCGTCTCGTGGACTCGGACAACCCACACGAATAATTACTGAAGTATCTGTCAGTGTCCGGTGTTGTCCGGACTAGATTCTTATTACCTCTCAGCCCTTGTTAGACGTCCGATAAAGAAAGTAGGATACAGGCAAAGTCATCTTTACTATGTTTCTACTTCGCTGCCTATAGTCATTTTTCTGTGTCCATTAATTTTTCATCAATCAAATTTTTAGAAATACGATGTCGAAGATTTGACTATTCAGCTGTAGTTGACTTGACTACCAAATTTTTTGCCTGTACTCAGCATCAACATAAGATACTTTTAAAATAATTTTATTGAAGCAAAGCGGCACTCAAAGCGCATCATATTGAATCTAAAAATTACTTCAATGGCCCTCCCCAATGAAAATAACGTTGAGTTTTAAAAAGGCAGTCTTTCAAGAATAGATAGCTAATTCATCCAGTTTTTATGAGTCGACATCAAACGGGAAGCCGGAAGCCTTATGAAATTCCCCCGATGCGAGATACTGTCTATCTCAGCCGGAAGTGGTCCAGCTGATTTATCCGGCACAAGTGAAGATTACTGGGAATATTGGTACTCAAAGAAGATTCTAATCATAGAATTTATGGCGAATTAAAAAGGTTCTTTTGAATTCGTATTCTTTCCAAGGGGTTTGTGGATAGACGTTAAAGGTTGATTCTTTTTTTAAAGTTTATTCTATTTTAAACCGATTTTTAAATTGCCTCGTTTGTCAAGTGGTTGCAAGCGCGACTGAGAATGAGGTCCTGGGTTCAATTCCCGGGTCGAGCAAATTGAGTGCTATCGGGTTTTTCAATCAAGAATTTCTCAGCAGCAGTCACGGAGTCTAGATTCGTGCCCGGTTAATGGTAATAGGCTCGCCTAACCAAGAGTGTACAATTAGGTACACCTCTGCCTTACCCTACAGGGATTACAGGCGTGATGTTATGTTATGTTTTAAATTGCCTTTCCTCTCCTAAAGAAACTCGACTAACAATGTGACAAACATTTGAAGGCATTGAACTACTTCTTTGACTTTGAATTTTCGTCGAACAGCTGATCAAACATTCGCTTCACTTCGTTCACTCGTTTCCCTTTCAGACGTACATCAAAATCGAGAGCATATCCAACGAGTTATCCATATCTGATGTAAAAGTATCGATAGTCAACCCTCTGGAACAGGAATCAAGGTTGAAACTTGATTCGCGAGGTGCCGGTGAATTTGTGCCCGAACATGCTGGCATGCATGAAATCGTGCTCACAGTTGATGACATCAGGTATTTTAATTATAATTTTATTGCTTAGGTAGTAAAGTGCTTATTGTCTAGTACACAGTCGTGCTATTGAATCCTATAGGTGTGGCGTGCCATGCCAACGTGTGACATTTACAGTAGCAATCATTTTGATTGTACATTTTATTTAATATTGCGTATTTTACACGTGTCCTTACATTCAAACTTAGAATTATCAATTTCACTGGTGAAACTGAACAAGATCAAGGCATTTAAATCACGTTTAAAAGCTGTCATGATCCAAAGCAATGATGATACTAACAGCTCTTGAAAGCAGTGTAAATGTGCTGATTACTTTCAAAAAATGAAATTCGCCTTAAAATAGTGTCATACCGATACTCCAATACCGAGTCATATCGATGGTCAAAATGACTAATATCGGGAACACAAGAAATCAGTAAACATGGTAAATATCCCGTTTCTAGTGTTAATGATACTGACTAATATTGTTGTTACAGGGTTGACGGAAGATACTTTTTCCGCGTTCTCCCAAGACTTGTAACGGTCCCACCTCCAGGCATGGCGCCGTGTGCCATAGGAAGCATCGTCGAAGTACTAGTCAGTGCTACAGGTATGTGCAAGTACTATATAATGGGCTGGACTACTCAGCTGCTGAAAAAATGATCCTGGTTGGATTAAATCACTCAAGCGAATTTTATTCATATTTAAACTAGTAGAATGTGTCGTTTGTTTGACTTGATTGAGATTTGATTTTGTTTCTCAGAATTAAACACGTTTTCTTGAAATCTAAAGAGATAAAAATCGGCATAGGTAATATTTTTAAAGAAGGTCAGGTGAGTAGTACTTACTTGCAACTGGCGGCGTGCGTATATGACCAGCCCCCGTAGCATGACCACCGTAGACAAGGGTTTCTTTGACGGCAGAATCGACAAAATGACAGATAGTGCAAAGAAATCTGTCATTGTGTCGACACAATCTGTCACTTGTCGATTCTTCCATCAAAGAAATCCTCGTCTACGGTGGTCATGCTACGTGTCGCGTTTTTTTTTTCAGTATTCTTCTCACTCTTTAATTGATATCCATATCATGGGGGTGCAAAATAACTAGTCAAAATAACTGGTCCGCCATATAGGATTTAGAATGACGTCATTAAGCTAACTATGCATTGTCATCCAAACTAAACGTGTCACATGCAAAATTTCAGCTCGATCGGTTGGCAATAACTGTTTTAAAACTCAATTGCAAGATTTGATCCAAAGAAACAAACAAACATACAAAAATTACAAGTTAATTAAAAGCTTGTAAAAAGAAGGTAAAGAAGTATAAGATTAGAATCGTAGCAGATCGCCATCTATAGCTTCTGCCTACCCCCCATAGGAAAAAGGCGTGAGTTGAAAAATCAGCATATGCTATGGCTATGCGATAATGTTTCCGGTTTCAGTACGCACGAAGGTCAATCAAGCTATACAAATCCAGTTTATGCGGATCTTTAATTGTATAGGAAATCTATACAAAACGAGGCCTAACTAGGCCTAACTAGGCCTCGTTTTGAAAATGTACAGCTTCATGAGTGCCGCCGTGTGTACCAGGGCATAAGTGCCCGTCACTAGCTGTATCTACCTACATGAATACAGGCCGGAGTAGAGCAAACACGATAACATCGCAATGTCCTTAGCTCGTGCATGTACTACCGCTCCTTACGAGCAATTGACCTTTGGACGCCAAACATTAATGCTACGTACATGGTTTGTAGCCGTTGCAGTGAGATGTAGATAGTGACGGATAATGGAAATAGGCCTGGCTCAGTAGGACCTATGTAAAACAAGGCCCTTACAGGTATAACTAAATAGATATGGCTAAAATTGCGTGTATGTCCAGCGGGATACACACCCGCGGGATAAACGATACGTAAACAAAAAATACTTTAAAATGTATAAAAATATGCAAATAGCAAAAAAATATATAATTATCACTGAAAATGGGATATTTACCATGTTTACTATTTGTTACGAGTTCCCGATATTAATTTCGGCGCTGTTACAAGCACCATGATCACGGATAAACTGAAGGTATTGCGGGTGGGTGTTTATGAACAGACAAATCGGTCTACCCTGTTTCTTGTTCGTTTTTTGCGCTCGGTACCGCAGTTACCACTAACACTGATAACTCGATTCTGTTCCCGACACACGAAACTCACTGTGCCCGTTAGCGACCTTTTTCGGCACTTTAAATATCGTGAACTCAAAACAAATAGTAAATATGGTAAATATCCCGTTTTTATAGTTTTAAGGTTTTAAAGGTCAACAAAATTTTAAAGTTTTAATTTTAGTTGATAATAATTATTATAGAGCTTGTTGCAAAAACATCATAATGCTCCAGGAAACTTGTATATTCGATTCAAAAATCGTTCGAATTTATGCTAACGTTTTTATAATTTATGCCTAGGTTAGATATAATACGGGGTGGAAGGGGACCCCGACGCTAAAACGGTAACCACGTATCAGTACATCATTCTGAACCCGCACATATAGCAATTTTTAAAAAATAAACAGCTGTATCCTACAACACTGCAATGTCTACACGGTCAAAATGTGTAGCTGTTTTTTTTTTAGAATATTGTATCTACTGAATACGTGGTAACCGTATTGTCGGTGTCACTTGTATATTCGTATGTATGCAAAGCTGATAACAATACTTGATGAAGACCTATTTATCCCTTCCCTTCTTCCTTCCAGGAGCACCAAGAAGAGAGGATGTGGACGTCACAGCTCACTCTCCGAGCGGTCGCGCAGTACCGCTGGAGCCTCGTCATCCTCCACCTTCAGCCCCTGGCACCACCGCCTCCAGTGCCACCTTCCAGCCTGATGAGGCGGGCACCTGGACTATAGCTATCACTTATAAAGGTGATCACATACAGGTGAGAGTGGCTGAGACATAAATCTCTTTGTTTCGAGTTGATTTCGATATGGCTTTTTGTCTATCGTGGGTTTTTTTGCACCCAGGATCCAAAACCTTAGACCTTATTTTGTCTTACGACAGTAGAAAGCCAAACTAATATTTCGCCAACCACAGAAACTAAATTAATACTGTCACTTACGGAATATCTTCCGTGATTGTTCATTATTTTGAGCTCTCGATATTTCGGCGCTGTTGCAAGCGCCATGATCGCGGGGTGTCGCGGGATCCCGTAAGTGACAGTATTAATTTAGTTGTAAACCGTGAAAGCTTAAAACAGTGTTTGTACCACAAAAACGCTTGACCATGAGAGCTTCATACACAATCATCAACTCAACCAGTTTTTAGTCAAAAGTGTGGGAAACAAGGAGCTAAACTTATTTGAACTGCAGTCTTGTCTGTATGTCATCAGCTAAGTAAGACTTCTTGATTTAGCGCCAAAAACCCAATCAAGACACCTCCTATACCATTAATCTTTCATTATTTCAGGGCGGCCCCTTCACTTGCGAAGTCTTCGATCCCCACGGAGTTCGGTTGAGCCCTGGAGCTCTTGATGGAGCAGAACCCCTCAAGCCTCACTCCTTCGAGCTGGACACCAGTGGCTGCGGAGTAAGGGGTGACTTGCAGCTGGACATTGTTCACGACAAGCGCAGTGTGATGTGCGCTCTCGAGAAGCTGTCAGCTACCAAGTATCGCGCTACCTTCATGCCTAAGGCACCTGGAAAACATAGGGTAAGGTTTTTAAACTATTTTAAATTTAATAGCAAAATTCTGTCAATCGCCAAAATATATTGCTTGTTTACTTACCTTTAATGTTACACCTCACAAAAACATATGCTCCTTGTCGCTAATACTAAGTGACACCAAAATGAATGCGCTTAGCGTTACAGTTCAATTATGAATCTGTCAACCCCCATCATACACATAACTCCCAAGGAATATATCAAATAGTTTATATTTAAAACCGAAGATGACTGTTTGGGAGAGACGCATCTTCAGCCGGAGGTGTGACAAGTCAACTAAGAGCCCAAAACATATGATTTGACGACTCATCTGCATCTTTACAATTTGAGCGAACTAAAGCGATGACTACAAACCACCTATTACACAGGTTTTCTAATCTATTGTCTTGTACTTCCAGCTGTACATCTACTTCAATGGCTACGACGTGCACGGCTCACCGCACATGTTCCGCGTCGGCTCCCGGTCTAAGAAGCCCCGCGACAGCTCCAGCCCGTCCCCGGCTTACGCCAGGATATCTAGTCCAGGTACTGTTCAGTATACATAAGTATAATAATCTGCCTACAATGTTCCTATTTCTAGTCAGGCCTCCTCTTTGTGATGGGGAGAGAGTTATAAGTCCATAATGCACCACGCGGCCTCAGTGAGGATCAGTGGATGTCATTTCTTTGATTTTTTAGTTCTAGGACATACTGATTCCTTGATTGACATCCTCACTAAATTTTTCTTCACCGTTTCGAGACGAGGCCGAACTATTTGAACTCATTAAACATACTTTTAATAAGCTATGAACTTGTTACCGGTAAATCTTTTTAAATTAATGTGTCTGTTGAACATGTATTACGTTTCGGTCAAAACGATACGTATATCCACGTATTGTTTGTACCCGTTTCACCTGTTTGTCTGATCCTTTTATTCGCTAAAACCCTAAAACAACAAGCAAAACTCGAAAAACCTCCGTTCTGAACGTAACGCATTTTGTCATTTCCTTTTGTTACAGTTACTCGTCTAAGATCAGAGAGTCCAATGAACCAATACAATCTGTACGAATCAAACACTAAGCACAATACAAGCTCAGTGGACCGTCGCGAGGAGAGACGTGATTCCACCGATTATTACAAGCCCTCCTACAGCTCCGAGCCCAAGGACAAAAATTACGACGTTACCGACTCCGCATACTCGACATCAAAAGCGACTAAAAAGGAAACGTACACAAGATACGGCTCGGAGAGTCCGCGGAACAGGACAGCTAGTCCGATAACAACAAAACATTTGGGGAACGGCTCTCGGATGGACGTCAATACGTCTGCCAGCCCGTATCGGGCTAGCTCGCCGTACCGTGCGACGAGTCCGGTCGGCCGGACGACGAGCCCTCTCGCCAGAAAAGACAGCCCTTTGAACAGAACGGCCAGTCCAATTAACAGGTGCGTTGTATTCATTCACACGCAACAATGGACCTTAATGCCTCACCATGTTTCACGTATGCTAATTAATTAATTTATATTTAAAGCTCGCACGAAGCTGGCTCGTATTTACAGCGCAAATCAATTTTCATATACATAGTTTCAGCGCCGTATTGCGGTATCGCTATAAATAAAATTCCATTGTGTTAACACACAGTGGCTTTATTAGTAAATCTGTACAGCGTGGGTTGAACATGATTCAGTAAACAATTCGTTCTCTGAAATACCTCATTGATCAGCCCTAACATTTGTCTACTGAATTAAATTTGGTTTTAGTGTGATATAATAATTGTCAAAAAGCCAAATTGTTGCTTGATTCATGAAGATCCGAACCTACTTTACAAATTCATGGTGAAATATCTCGTACCTATCAAATGTAATGCCAATCTGAAAACGGTCATCCCTGAATATGAACGTAAAAACAAAGTCGTTTGTATATACGCACAGTAAGGTAAAGAATCAACTAAATATATCAAGAAAGAGATTTTGATTAGGATTCTCAATTATTTGGAGATTTACTTGAGGAATATTTAGAAATACGTTTATTTATCACCTAAGCAAAGCCGCAGCGCATCATTAACTAAATGAGAATAATATAGATTTTATTGGTATTCAACTAAAATTCAAATAACATATTTGAACAGTGCGTGTTCAAATAAGCGGTTAGTGCAACCACAAATATTTAACTAAATCGGATGTAATTCGATATTCTACTCCAAGTATTTATTTGCTAAAATATTCCAGAGCGAACGAGTGTTTTCATTCTGTTCGTTGTGTGAGTACATTCACACAACGAAATGAGTTTGTACTACAGCCCCCGTAGCATGACCACCGTAGACAAGGATTTCTTTGACGGAAGAATCGACAAAATGACAGATAGTACAAAGAAATCTGTCGGATTGGTGGAGTGGTGGTCATGCTACGGGGGCAGGTACAGTGACAGTTATATTCGGTAAAACATTTTCAAAACAAAATGCCTTGCGCGATTTATTTGTTCGGCGATCTCTGCTAAACCGTAGACACGGACGTCGGCTGCTCCACGTAGAATTGTATACACGGCAGACTGACTACAGAGATCCTACCGGCTGCGCCAATTAAGTAAGCGACAACGGAAGTATTTAAAAAAATAACTTTATTCCGACAGAGTTACAGCTAAACAGTAATTAATCTTATCTAACAAAATATTGATCTTATATACTAACTTTATTGCTAACGTAGTACATGCACGTCGTGATCAGATATGACGCATGTCCTAGATAATTATGAACGCTGATCCAGCAATGGAATATTTGGAAATAATACATCTAATAAATACTTATTAGCTGACAAAGCTAATATTGGTAGATTGGGGTTCCTTAACTCGCGCCTCTGGCCCGATCGCCCGTTCACCGCTTTTTGCCTTAAGAGGGATCTACCGCAACTGTCCGTATTTGTACACCTCTACCAAACCATTCGTGATAATACAGGCGTGATGTTATATTATTTCCAGAGTAAGCAGTCCAACAGATCGGTACAGCCCTGTGACGACCACGAAGCGTGTGGTCGAAAAGCGATCCAACTACAAGATGTACAGTTCATACAGTGGGTCGCAAGACAACCTGGACCAAGCCAGCCCTCTCTCATCTCTAGAGGGAGACCGCGCGAAGAGGCTGGGCAGCCCCAGTAAGATAACGACAAGATACACGACTTCATTTACATAAAATTAGCGTTTACACTAACTATAATACGAATATGTGTAGGTTATAAACTAAACTAAGCTAAAATGTTTCTTATTATTTAATAGTTTGGAATAAGCTCTTTGTTTATGCAACTAGCCTTGTTAATAACTGCCAAGTTGCTAGGCTTCTTTCGGGTTAGCTCGTTCCATCGTCGACCTCATCTCTGTCCTCAGGACTAGATTGAGGTCAAGAGTAAGCCAATTTAGTAAAAAAAAAATATTTAAGCTCGTTGGTGTAGTGGTTTCAAGCGCTACTGCTAAGCCAGGGTTCGATTCCCAGGTTCTCAATAGCAACCCGGTTAAGAATAAACAACTGCCTAACCCATTAGGGACATATAGACGTGATGTTATGTTATTGATGTTTAATATTAATACGAGAGCTTTTATTTTGCTAAGCAAGCTCAGCACTTATCCCGTATGAGATAACGTACGCCTTATAAATCAGCGACCCGGAATTTGTATATGACAGCTGACCAATAGAATAGCAATGGTATGCAAATTCAGTTCTGTACCTGAATAATCTTTAGTAATACTACCTCTTTTGACTGTTAACGTTTTGAATAGATATGTACTAACTTACGGTTTCTGAACGGATTTTTAAGCGAATGTTATGAGCTGACAGAATAAAATGCTTCACGATTCTTTTGGCGCGCGGCCTTATACAGTACTAACGCCGCCATGTTGTTTTTTCTATTCAATTTTCACAGATAGTTTTAAAAATGTTTACCAGTAGTGCCCTCTTGACATCGTCATCAAGAACTATGCACCCACCACTGTAACGACAGCCAATCAAATCATTTGACAATCTATCAGCTGATTTCTGACCACAGAGCGTCATATATTCTTTCTGACGTTACAGAAAACGGGTAAAAATAAAATTATTTATCCAAGCTTTTGTTCCTAGGCACAGGTGATCCTGGCGGGAAATCGTATCACCCTCGGAGAGACTGGGATACCGTAGAAAAAACAAGACAAATGATGAGCGCTAACAGGTGAGATATTGATAATATGCCACACAAAGGAAACAATGAACCGTGATTAATGATAGTGGAGTCGATATTCTTGCACAGTATTACGCGGTACAGGAATAAGTGCCTAAAGATAGACTACCAATTAGAATAATATTGTGTTGCAGTAAGAAGGAATAAATGGTTGGGAATGTATGGGCAGTTTTTGCGCCATTTCTTCCTTCCAAGTTTTTACTTTGAGGGATGTCTTTTGTATCTTTTGACCTTCAGTAAGGCGCTGATTCTCATCCTTAGAGTAAGAGATTACAGTTTTATTTTACCTTTTATTGAAATGTGAATTATAACTGGATAAGAATGCTCACTGTCACTGATAATCTAAAGCAGTGGAAAAATTGAGATATCTCGGGTAATTTGCGTGATATAAATATCATTTATAACCTATCATCATCATCATCATCCACAGCCCGAATTCACCCACTGCTGGGTATAGGCCTCTCTTTTCTCGTGCCAATCCCCACGGTCCTGTGCCAGCCTCATCCAGGTTTTTCCCCCGATGGCAACTATGTCGTCTGCCCGTCTCTGCACCTACGAATAATGTATCTTTCTATCAATGTCAAAAATAGAATTGGATCATTAGTTCCAGAGATTAGCCCCCCTCCCCCCCACAT
Organism: Noctua fimbriata; assembly: GCA_905163415.1. Lineage (NCBI taxonomy): Eukaryota > Metazoa > Arthropoda > Insecta > Lepidoptera > Noctuidae > Noctua > Noctua fimbriata. The sequence continues at coordinate 11,852,773 of LR990922.1, read as the reverse complement.
ACAAACAAATTTCTCACAGAAATATTCGAAGAGTCAGTTTAAAAGTCCATTGTAATAAACCCACAATCCAAATCTCTTGTTCTTTTATGCTATAAGACTGTCTCTAACTAACATATAGTACATAATAACAATTTCTTGTAAAGCCTCGAGTCACCCAAAAGCCCAACGGAGCGCCTGCCGGGGCAGAGCACCCTGGAACGCGAGACGAAGCGCAACACGCAACTGAACAAGTTCACGGACTACTCGCGGGACTCCTTCAACAGACAGCTTGACAGGTTGGCTGATGATCGGGACTCGGATACTTATACTAGTCGGGTGAGTACCGGGTCTGTTATATTACCGAAGTGAATCTTGATTGGTCCTTTACAAACGATACCTCAAAAATGATGTGCAATTTAAATTAAAGATACACAGAAGACATGTTTGCCATAAAAGTCAATTGACTTGTTCAAATTCAAGTTCTTACTTTAACTTTCTTATAACCTGTTGGTAGTGTTGTTATAGGTAAACAATATACATACATCGCAACCTGAGAACAAAAGTGACCTAACACGTCATTTTGCGTTTTTGTGTGAAAGAAGTAAAATGTTTTCACGTTTTAGGGCGTTCCAATAACGTTATAACTGTTTCAAATGAAAAGCTATATACATAATATTAATGCTGCCAGTAGATTTTTTGGACTATTTTCAATTGGTATAAACCAAAATGCGTTAAGTAGTATTGATTAGGTTTAGTTTGTCAAACACTCGTTTTAAGAAAATCTCTTCCAGTATTCTGTCATTTTAGGACTATATATAGATTGTTTAATTTTGAGTTCGGTTACTTTCGTTTTAAGGGTGCGACATGTGTTTACCAATGATGTGCATCGATCGTATCGTGCAGTGTGTGTTCTGGTTCTCCGAAAACATAACAAAATATCACGTACATTTGGCAGATGTTAACCTATATTAGGTACACCACGTTTCACCAGTAATATTTAAGTCCAATGTATTAAGGGCGAGCTTATTGCCACCAATCGGGCACAAATCCTGATTCCAACAGTAAATCCTGCTTTTCCGAAACAAAATTAAGTCAATGAGAAAATGATCCTTTGTTATAAAGTACTAGCGGCTCGTCCCGGCTTCGCACGGTGCCTATGTTACTCAGAGATAATGTAGCATTCTAAGGGTGAAAGAATTTTTGAAATCGGTCCAGTAGTTTTTGAGTTTATTCGTTACAAACATTCAAAACTTTCCTCTTTTACAATATTAGTATAGATGAATAAAGTAAAGAAACATGATCAACTAAACTCAAATACACCTTGTCCCTCACAACAAATTCTCAAAGTAAGAGCGAGAAGTGTACCCTGTACAGCTGGCGTCGAGTTTAAAATTAAGTTTGTATTCACTGGTACGACACAGTACAGTTCATATGGAATCACAACGTGTGGGATGCCACTACTAGGGGTGCTACACACCGCCTCGACGGGCTCACGGCACATTTGGACGGATCTCACGTTTATATGTAACATGCAGACATAATATATGTGGATCTAAAGGGTAACCCTTAACATAACCAAAAGGCACTTGTTCTCCCCGTCTTTGCGATATTTTTTTTGTTCTAGACCATACCTGGGAACCTTCTAGTTACGGAGATATTGGGGGTCAAAGTTCCAATTTTTTCACAAGCTTTTTTTTTAAATACATGTTTTTAATGTAATATTTTTACTTTACTCACCCCCACGACCCCCGTACTATTCAATCCACCCAACAGCACAATGCTTTGAGTGCTTTCCATCGAGTCCTACCGTAAAACGTGATTTTTCACCCCAAAAAAAGTCGATTCCCAGCAATAATAATTTTTGCGTAAAGTTACTTAGTTTGATGTACAGAATGCTTGGTTGACGTCGCTGAAGTCGGTAGTACGTACCTATCCGCTAGTCATTATTAACATAGATTGGTTAGAATCCCTGACCAGCTTACAGTTCTTTGTTCTCATTTTCCGTCGCTGTCAAAAACTAACTTGTGATCTTTATTTTTATTGCAGTAAGGCTGCTGTTTTGTTACTGCCACTGAACAGTCTGTCAAATACAGCGTCATTTTTTTTCTGTCAATACATCGTGTTTTTTTTTAATTATTGATTTTTATTCCAATTTCGTCGACAAGGGTTATTTTTTACTCGGAGCTAAGCTGGCGTTACTATCACTACAATTCTGGGTTAAACAATAATAATGATGTATAATTATGCTGTCAGAGGTGTAAACTGTTAAAGGACTGTTTTAAAATAAGTTTTTTTATGGCAACACTTTATTTATTAATTTCCCTACTGTCCTCAAAAACAGGTTTACAACTGCGTCTGTAGTTCTACTCTTTAATTGATTCCTAGCAGTCTACAAAACATATGATTGGCATAGTAGCAGCCTTATAATCTAAAGCTGCGTTTGCAAATTTCAACCTTACAAGTACACCCCGTCTAAACGCTGCAACAAAGTCTGTTTGCAGGCGCCCCTACAAGCGAGAACTTGTTCGAACTGACCCCTTATATAATACTATGTAAGTTTACGAACAAGTCTGAACTATGTAAACAGCGTGCGTGACTCCCGCGGTTATGGAACGTTATGGCTTCACTTGGGTTGCCAGTCCGCTACAATGGGATAACTTCCCGTCATTAAGATTGCGACCATTGACTTGGTCGTCAGTTTTAGGTACAAGGTACTTACTTTAAGTGTGCTTTGAGATAAGTAGTAGAATAACATTAGTTATAATCCGTAACATAATCCTTTGAAGAGGTACCGATTTAAGTTGTAGGTATAAGCAACAAACAGTTTTCAGTCATGTTTTAAACTTACAAAAAGTACCAACTTTCAACTTAGTGTATACGGTTTTTCATAAGCCGGACATTAAGGCGCGTCGCCCACTGGTCAGTAGAGGCGGTGTCGCGACACGATCGAGTCGTGGTATCTATGTGGAGTCCACGCGCGATTCGCGAGCTATGCTTCCTCCCTTTTCTATACGTTGCTGCACTACGCACGAAACGAAATAATAAAATGACGACACAATCTGGGCCACTTCCGTGCCTGCACCTTGATCGTGTGGGCGACGGGCCTTACAAATCGGGGTTGCTGCGAGAATTTCGTCATGGCAAATCCAACAGATCTTTATCAAACTCAGAGATAAAACTCCCTGACTCGCTCTAGTCACACGTACAAAACACTATGCAGTTATAAATATACAGTCACCAGCAAATCAGTTACCAAAAACTGTCCAACTCCAAATGATTTCGAATGAGAAAATTTGACAGTTTGTAGCAACTTGATGCGCTGGCGACTGTACTTAAAGACTTTGATACCCGTTCGCCGTATCATGAAAGGCGAGCATACATGTAGGTACCCAGTTTCCCTGAGTCCACCAACATCACTGGTATTTAATCCCATATAGAAGAGAACCCCATCGAAAATCCTTGCTGCCACTGAGAATTTAGAAACAATAACTTGCATCGCGGTGCGCCTGTTGTCATCGAGGGACAATCAGGAACTCTATACTACTGAGAAACTGCTCACTATTAAAATTGAACCTACAGTGCATGATATAAGATCCATATAGATCATCATCATCATCATCATTTCAGCCGAAAGACGTCCACTGCTGGACATAGGCCTCCCCCAAGTGTCGCCACACTGACCGGTCCCGTGCGACTCGCATTCAGCGGATCCCTGCAGCCTTCACCAGGTCATCGGTCCACCTAGTGGGAGGCCTTCCAACGCAACGTCTTCCGGTTCGCGGTCGCCACTCCAGAACTTTTCAGCCCCATCGGCCATCCGTTCTGCGAGCAATGTGCCCTGCCCACTGCCACTTCAGTTTGGCTATTCTTCGGGCTACGTCGGTTACCTTGTTTCTCTTGCGGATGTTCTCATTTCTGATTTTATCACGCAAAGAAACTCCGAGCATAGCCCTCTCCATTGCCCTTATATTCTCTTCATTGCCATATAGATATGAGACCCAATTCAGCTATCCCATAATCTCTCGTCTGTACTTACGGAAGTCTTTCTCTACATAACCCTCAAAGATTAGATTTCTCCCAGGAAACATTTCAGCAGCTACTACAAGAAATAAGAATGTACTTACCTTTGTAAGTACAGCACTGCAGAATATTCATGCTCTCATAACTTATTACAAAATAAAAATAGAAGTCTAGTACATAATATAACGTTGAAAATTTCCGCAGCACCTTTCGCAATGTACATTCCGTTTATAAAGCCACTTGATAGTGATTTCTTCGTATTGCAAGCTAGCATGCCTCTCCTACCTTATGAGTACTTCTGGGAGGAGTTGTCAGAGCAATATTGCGCAAATTGTACACATAAATTTGAGTGGATATCGTTAACGTGGTTCCGTGTTGCAATAATATTTATTTTATAATAGTTTTTTCACAGACATTTTTGCGTGTTTTTCGACAATGAGGAATCTGAATCTGTATTCACAGAAGTGTCATCATCATCTGCCTAGCCTTTTCCCGACTATGTTAGAGTCGGCTTCCAGTCTAACCGGATGCAGCTGAATGCTGCTTGCTTTCACAAAAGCATCCTTTATGATAAATCAAGCTTTTACAGAAGTCTAGTAGTGACGTCAGATTAAACTGTTACGGATATGACGGAGCTAAGTTGGGCTAAGTGATATTATAATGTCGATGTTTGATGGCAATGTGCTCGTACCTATTACATTGGATTTAAACTGGGGTCCTATATAATAATAATAATAATAAGGCAATACTAATACTACTAATACTCTCCTTAGGCGGTTGGATCAAGGGCCTGATTCAGAAGGCAGTACTCCTCGATACGGCTCGTATTGTGAGGAGGTTCTTGTCTCTGAAGCCCTAACCACCGGTAGCTTGGACCCTGCTCCCGCTACCGGCGGACCACTATTTTTTATATTTTTAAATGTTTTTTATATAGTTTTTGTTAAGAAATATTTAAAAATGTATTGAGTGTGTTAGAAAATAAATAAAGGAAATAACAATAATAATAATTTATTTCTCAAAAAAGCTTAGTAATATTTTACAGAAAAATAATTTGGCAGTATTTATTTCTAATAAGTGGATGTAGCTACTGCAACCGAACTAGGCAATGCCTGTATTTCAGTTTTCAGCGCCTTTTCCCTGGATATTTTAGCAATAAAATGCCAACAGAGGAAAATATGGTTGGTTCTAACTACTAATTAAATTTTGCATGACTTAAAACTAACTTAAATGCTACATTGTTTAAAATTAAATAGGATCTATACGTGAGTGAGAAGTGTTTATGAGTGCGTGTGGACCAGTAGGTGATTTATGTGGAGTGTAAGTGATGTGGGTGCATGTGTGTGTTGGTGTATGTAGATATGTGAGGGTGAGTGTGTGTGAGTGGAGGGGTGATTGTGTGAGATTGAAGTGCTTGAGCATGATTGTATCTAAGATTATTTTAACTAATTCGATTTTGATTCGTACCTAACATTCCAATTTACTGTTGAACGTTTAGTAATAGCTCTGTTTCTTCATAATTTAGTTGTTGCAAATATTCACTTACAATTTGTTTACATTTAGATTTAGTAAGCGGGTAAATATTTAATTTTGTATTAATTTTGCTGTACAGGAACGGACCTATGTCCTACCCTTACAACAAAGAGGCCTTAATTCGTAGCCAAGTTCTACGCGGATTCAATTTAGATTGCCATACCGAGACGCTAAGGAAAAACCTATATATGTTTAACACCATGCCATGACCTATTCTTATCATGCACCGCTTAATAATGCTCCCAAGTATTGGTATATTAAGTAAATGGTTTACTTTTGTTGCAGCAAGAGTTCAGTAAGCGCGAAGTACGTGAGAGTACGTACGTGGTCCGCGACTCTTCGTACAGCAGCGTGGAAGAGAAGCAGCAACAGCAGCAGTCTTTTTTATCCAATAGGCCCCCCCGCGACCCTGCCGGGGGGGCCCGCACTGAAACGGACGCCGCACACGCACGTTTCAGGTACCCTACCTATTGTTATTATTTGGTAGCCTTATTTCAACCATTTGTTTTTTTAAACGTCGAGCACGCAATTATAGTAAGTCATCAAACGCACCCACGATACAGGAGAAATTTCTAGATGCACTAGGAAATTTCTCCTGTATCGTGGGTGCGTTTACAAACATTTAAACTCACATACACAGACAACTAGGACCCAGAACAACTAACTATAATTATGACGTGGCACCGGAGTTTAGAAAACATCGTCACACGGATATGAGTGACCGAGAAGACACTCTTCGAAGATATTTTTGTTCCAAATTCAAAGGGTTAAATTAGTAAAAAAAAAATGGTGTAATATTTTCACGTTAGAGCTTTATAATAATAGCGCCAAACAACAAATATTCCAATAAGATACTTTATTCAAATCAGTTCAATACGATCCAATTAAAAATCTACCGCAATTGCACCTAACCCTTTATATTTTGCAACAATTGCAGTATTTTTTTCAAAACACAAATAAAACATCACAATGAGGGACCGCCCTGAACAAGTCTTGTATTTTCACAATATATAAAGCTGTTAAACACAGCAGACAGTTCCACTATCGTATAAATTCACTTCACAGACTATTTTTCTTCATAATAAATTTAATTTTATGCAACAAAGAAAGTTTTTTATTCCAACATTGTAGAACTTCGCTTACTTTTTCGTTTCATCGTCACCTGCAATTGTGTTTTGTATACAAGTTTTTGTTTAATTACTAGTCGTGCTATAAAAAGTTCAGCAGCATTTACTTTGTAACTCGTTGTAAACTATGTTTTGTTTTGTTTACAGACCTATTCAAAGGGATAATAATAGAGGTGCCAAAGGAATAGTTGTAAAACCGTCCTACAAAGGAATCGTAGGACAACCAGTTGAATTCATAGGTAAGCTCACACTACATCTTTGGCAATATTTGTAAAAGAGCCGAGTAATATTTTTTCTTGAGGTACTGGGTTCGATTCTCGGTTTGGGCAAATTGTTGGGTTAGGTTTTTCCATCAGAAATTTCTTAGTAGCAGCCATGGAGTCTGGATTTGTCCCCGGTTGATGGCTATAGGCTCGCCCCCTTTTTACATGGGCTTTAACCATAACTGGCAGAATTTGGGTGTACTATTAGAATTACAGGCGTGATGTTATTTATGTTTGTAATAATTTTGGTGCACAATAAATGATATACTGTCTGTCTATCTCTCTGTATTCACTGAAGGGGTAAAGAGCTCAGGACACCACATTGCACCATGTAGGTCCCCATATAGGTAGTACATTATAAACTAGTAGCCATTAACCAGTCCGAAACGCTGCTACCAACGTGTTCTAATGAAAATTCAAATAACACGTCGCTCGACCTGCGAATAGGACCTGACACCCCCCGCTCAGCAGTCGCACATACTACCTCAAGACCAGCCAGGCAGTCTAGGCCTGATAAATTATTTCTTTTTATATTCTATTTTTGAATGCAAGGAGTTTGGGTATCAAAAAAATAAATACAATAATTTTATTTATTATCATCTCGCCTGTTATCCCAGAGGTACCTTTAATAGATACACCCTCATTTCCCCAGTTGTGTATGTTTAATTCTAAAGAGGTCAGACACCATTTTAATTAAGACAGACGGTGTTACAAATATACATAAGAGAAAAGGGTTGCTATATTTTAGGAAGACGAAATTCTAATCACATGGGTTTGTATTATGCCGACCATGTAAAAGGTGTAAATAGACCCTTAACATATCCGAAAGGCACTTGTTCTCCCTGTCTTTGCGATCATTTTTTTGTTCTAGACCATACCTGGGAAACTTCTAGTTGCGGAGATTTTGGGGGTCAACTTTTTCACAAGTTTTTTTTAATTACATGTTTTTAATGTAAGATTTTTACTTTACACGCCTCCATGATCCCCGTACAATTCAATCCATCAATTAGCACAATGCTTTGAGCGCATTCCATCGAGTCCTACCGTAAACCGTAATTTTTCACCCCAAAAAAAAGTCGATTCCCAGCAATAATTTTTGCGTAAAATTACTTAGTTTGATGTACAGAACGCTTGGTTGACGGCTATGTGAAGGGTCTGTTTACACTCTGTATGTACATATATTTCACATCAAATAAGTGCCTAATTAATTTCATGTCTCACAGAAAACACTTTCGTTAGTTAACTTTAAAAAAATCACTGTAGCATATCGATCTGACAGCATGACGTGATGATAATAATAATCTACAAATTACAACAGCATTTTGCATAGACGCATATTTTATAGAATAAGTGAAATCACTTGGAAGTACGTGTCGATGATTATCTTATCGGCATTTTTATCATAATTGTTCAAGAATGAAAGGAATGGTTTATGATCAGAGAACGTCTAGTTTCTTGGAATATTACATAATACGCATTTGAGCTCTACATGTCCATAATTATACACAGTGTAGCTATTACCGTGAAAACAGCACATGAGTCTAATAGTCACTGATGGATCTAGAATCACGTGATGAATGATAACAGCTATCGCGTTTATGGCCCTTTCATCCTGTATTGAGCTAAGTTTTAATCGTATGGATCCTAACTACATACATCTCTCTTTCCACGGTAATTAACAAACTGGGCATCATTGTACCTAAACAAATCTACACTTTTATCAGTATGTTCATGGCTTTCTGCTTCATCTAAAAGAAAAGAATATCGGCTCATCCTTATCTTTTTTGCAATATATTTACTTCAACGTCTTTTCAATCAAATCACGATTTTGTATCAAATTGACAAGTAACTCCTATACACAGTGGATGGAAGTATGGCGGGCCCCGGCCACCTCGAATTGGAGGTATCAGGCGGCAACGGGGCCCTGGTGGCCAGCTCAGTGCGACCCCTCGGGGGCCACCGGTACGCGGCCGCGTTCACCCCGCGCCTGGCGAGACCCCACGCTGTGAGGGTCACCTTCAACGATGAACATGTACCTGGTAAGTTTATGTTTAGTGTGATATAGTGTGTGCGCAAATACAGTTGCACTTGCTTTTTCTCGCACCAAGCGCGGATACAGAGGGGGAGCAATGGTTGCAATTGTTCCCTCCCCTGAAACCGACCAAATACATCATTTTGAATTTATGACCATCGAGTTTGGCGGGATTAAAACTAAATATTCTACATATAATAATACTATACTAATACATAATACTTGTATATGATGGATTTCCGCAAAGTGACGCCTGATTCCATTAATTTTTTAAAGTTTATCTTTTTTTTTTGTTTACAATGAATTTTCGCGCGCGTCTGTCTCGCACTCACATAAGATGGGACAGCAATCCGACATGAACGGAGAGACGGAGAGAGTCTGAGAGACATGTGGACCAACAGCTTAACCTGCTTTCCGAAGTACGGGCGTTTCTGGGATCTAGAGTCCTACATTACTTAAATACTTTGAAAGAAGAAAAACAGCTTGAATTGTGACTTTCAGCCTTTGCATTTTCGATAATTCGAAACTACCCTTTACTACTTTTTCCGAAATGCACTCTTAACTTATTCTTCTACGTTGCTGAACTTCTTTCTCTAGCTCTGGTAAGTGGTAATTCTTTGCAACGTACCTCTCTTGATACCTAAATAATTTGGGCAGGTTTCTCGAAATTTAACAGTCGTGTGAGCTTTATGAAACAGAGTGTGCCACTGCTGGGCAAAGGTCTCCCCTTTCTCCTTCCAAACTTCTCTGTCCTGTGTCATATCTGGCCATGGTCGCCCCGCAAACGAGATCAGATCGTTTCACCACCTTTGCCTCGGTCTACCTCGACGGCTATTTCCTCCGACAAGCGTCCAGTGGGTGACGATCGTTGCCCACCTCTCCGGGCGCATTCGTGCTACGTAGCCAGCCCAATCCCACTTCTGCTTGGCTGTTTTTTCTCCAACATCTGCTAGTTGAGTATTAGAGCGCTGGGTAGTGTTTTTTACGCGATCTGTCCACTTAACACCTATTATGCTGCGCTCCATTGCCCGGTGTCAAATCTTGAGTTTTTTTATTTTATTTTTTTATTTGGAACAACAAACTATTACATAATAAAGCACAGGAGAGACATAAAACTTAAAATTAACAATTATGTAATCAACAGCGTTATTCACAGAATATAAGCAAAATTAAAAGTTGTTGCAGTTGATTTTTTTTAATCATTACTTTGTTTTTATTTTGTAATGGTATCTTACTTGTCCTTTTATTATTCTGCGAGCGCTTCTATAAGTGACGAATCACTTTAGGTACATACCTAAAACTGTTTGTGATTTCTGGTTATATGTATGTTTTAGTGAGTAAGTTATTGAAGTGCTACATAAATAAATAAATATATGAAGGCACACTGGAGCCTAAGCCTTTCTGTTTCTTTACCTGCAACACTTATACTTATCACTGGTTGACGACAGCTGGTCTCAAATTACAAGTACGTATTGTATATAGCCTTAAGTTGACACCTGATAGACACACAGAATGTGGTCGGCCTTGCCGGTAACAAAACAACTTGAGACCAAGCTTAAGTTATTTTAATGACAATGAGAAACTGTTTTGGTATGTGGATTTGCAATTAATTAACCTTCTGGATACAGGTTGCTGCTGTTAGGCATTCCAGACCCATCTCTCATTTAAAATTCGAATAATAATAAATAGTTTAAAGCTAGTTCTATTTCAATGAATCCAAGGTATACTTCGCTTAATCTATCTGGAACAGAAATAAAGGAAATATATAATTCAAATTCCGTAAAAAATGGTATGTAGGTACGCGAACTTAAAGCGCTAAATTCTTACTAAAGCGCAACGTGAAAATCACCTTTCAAAAGAAGAGCACTGTGCAGCGCTTGCTTTAATTAAAAGAAGACATAGACACTTAAACCTATGAGCTGCATTTCGCAAAGCCTGCTCGTAGAAGGCTGGTTTATCTAAGAACACGCTCGCTGTATAAATTGTATGTGATTACCGGAATACGAGAACAAAGGAGCGAGTCACACCAGCAGGCAACATTGTAGGGAACAAATCAAAATTGCAACAATACCCGGTTGCAGTACCTACGCATTGTTTATACCGACTACATTTCTTCAGCTGCAGCGCCTTAAGCTTTTATTTACATCTCGAAGTGAAATATCAACTGTGCATTCTCTTTTATTTATGCATAAATGTTTGATGCATTAGAAATTGTATTCGAAATAAAAAACTAGATATTTAAATACAAAAATTCTAACAAACGATACAGCAAAAAACTCAGCAATAGGGTATAATTAGCAGCTTTTACCTACATGTGTTTATAAATAAGTATCTTGTTGTCAGGATACCGTTACCCCATTCAGATTTTGAGTATCTCCAAACGGATATTAAAACCTGACACCAAACTATTCAAAATAACGGAACTTCCATGTAAGTGACATTAGAAAAGAAGTGACTAACTAAGCATCTAGGCACAACTTTTACAAACCTGTTAGTTGATGAATGGCAAATCATTTAGTGGTATGTACTAAATGATTTGCCAGCAATATAAATCTTAAAAGGAAATTGATATATCAGATGCTTGTTATTAAGACGTCGGCGTCGGCGTTGTTGCAAGGAGGTTTTATCGGTCAAACTCTTCAGACTTAATTGGTCAGATCCGCTGTGCAAAGTGGGTGTTATAGTAAATAATTATTGGTGTCCTAACAACGCGATTTCGTAGATTTCTTTTATCTGACAAAGGTCATTCTGCTTAGTGATTTTGAGCCACTTGCATAACAGCGATCTTGCTAATTACGATCTACGAGTATTTAGTATCATTACATTACTGTATCCTTATATACCTTACTGCTAGTCTGTTATTTTAACAGATTAAATAGTATTATCTTTATTTAAACTTGAAAGGGCATATATTTTTACTAGCGACCCACCCCGGCTTTGCACGTTTCCAATATATACATATAAACCTTCCTCTTGAATCACTCATCATAATATCATCATAATCAGCCTATAATGTTCCCACTGCTGGGACACAGGCCTCCTCTCTATGAGAGGGAATGGGCTATAATCACTCAATCTATTAAAAAAAAACCGCATCAAAATCCGTTGCGTAGTTTTAAAGATCTAAGCATACATAGGGACACCCAGACAGCGGGAAGCGCCTTTGTTTTATACTATGTAGTGATAATATCACCAGGGGAATAATAATATTATGATAAAATGAAGATACTAACAAAGGACAGTCCATTGATTACGACACGTAGATATTATTGCTCTTAATTAAGTACTTGTATTTCGTATATCGTCGTCTTATTACTGATTATATCAAAAACAAACACTTGCGTGACTAATCAGTCCAACAGGAGAATAAAAATCGCACTTATTCAATTACGACAATGATGCATCTAGTTGTCTGTTACTATCTAAATGATCTGATAATACGTCACTTTGTGTGCAGTGAATCCTATGCGTACTGTGCTTTCTATTTCAACATACACAGGTATTGTGATGAGTTTACATGGTGCGTGTAATTTGGGCATTACTGCTCGGCCAGGGGAAACAACGCACTTAGAATATCATCTCGACCGTACACAGCCACGTTAGTGCTCAAGAAAGTGTCAACTTGCTTGTCGCAACTTTCGACATTTCTAATCGCTGACTTTCGCATAATTGACGTAAATTCTAGCTATCTTGCAGAAACATAATTAGTAACTAAATATGTTGTCTTTTAATCAAACCTACTGATGTTTTACTCAAATAAACTGGATATTAAATTATTAAAAAACTGTTGCTACTAAACTTGAAAATAACACTCTTTTTTTGGGCAGTCGTGTAAAAATGATTAATGGCTGCAATTTCGGGATGAAAATATTTCCCGTGTTCATGAAAGCTTTAGTTTAAAATAATTTAACTATACAGCATTTCCCCTGTGAATTAATTCTCGGTCTAACGGTGGATTTCCAAAATATTTGTAAGTATACTGAGTTACCATCGAACAAACTCAAAGCATTTATTTCAATTAGACCATTACAGGCACTTTTGAATGTGAAAAACAATAGGATGAAGCTATAGCCCCAGCTACAAGGCATAATAACTTGAGAATGTACTGTAGTTGTCCATTCCAAAACATAGATTTCGATGAAGAAGAATGGGCAAGAAACTCCATGGACACTCATTTAAATCATAATATTTTTACAAGATCTTGGTTACATCATTCATTATGAGAACAACAACATTTACGTGAGAACGACTTAGAAAGACGTTCACATTCAGAGCGTCTAGAGAACAAAGATAAATCAACAATTCAAATATAAAATAATTAAAATAAACCGTGGCAGCTAAGCGATGACCAGTCCCAACTGACAGCGCCCGTTCACGAGCTGAATGGTTGAGCAGAATGGTGCTGATCCACGCCTCTTTGTGACCAGAGCTTTATTGAAAAGCTTTGTGTCTACTTTTTTTAAATTACCTGTAAACTGTTGGGTACATAATTATGTCATTTTTTTTTTAAGTTTATGTCAAATACTACCTAACAGTAATTAGTTACCTTTGAAACTAGTGTTGAGTCCATGTTGAGAGATATGACATTTTTTAGTCACGGCACCGTAGTAGTGCAAGGTTTGCTCTTTCTTTGAACTTCTTCGAATAAGGGATACGCAGTATACATAGTACAGTCGTCTTAACATCAACACACAACAACTTAACCATCAACATGGTTTAAAATCATTTGAAGAAATTTGATAGTTTGTGGTAGCTTGATGTGCTGGCGACTGTACCTATGACATTTTTTTTTTTTAGGTTGGGAATTCATCAAATGACCCCCTCCGCTCTGGGCGGAGCGGAAGGGAGTGTCAGACTTGTACTGACTAAAACCCATCCATGTTCCTTCTTTGCGCTTTGTGCTCCAGGGCCGCGGTATCTCTTTCGAACAGTCCCGCAGCCCTGTACCTATGACTTGTGTTCCAGAACTAACATCGTCACTTAGGCCCACTTACACAACAAATTACTTAGGTAATGAGTTTAAAGATAAGGTTTTTTTTTTGAAATCGTTCTGTTTCTGAAGCAGAACAATGCTTTAATCATATTTAAGACTAAACGCTATAAGACTATAAGTGACGCAGTGACGCTATAAGTGAATTTTAGTGCAAGTGAGCCTGAGGAGGATCAAAATGATGACGCAATCAAATGAAGAATCTTATGCTTGCAGTTTACACAGGACATAGAAGTTTTTTTCTTTCTTTTTCTCTTTCATGATTTTTACAGTAAAATTCCCATAAACTGGATAAAGAATATTCTTCTTGTAATTTAAGTGTTTTTGGTGCCTCGAGGTCCTACTACGCCGAACACATCAACCTCTGTGTGAGGTTGATGTGTTATACATACATGTTCATTACGTAGCTACATGCGTAAACCACGCAGGTCGTAATGAGTAGGCACGATCGCGTGTTAGCCGGGCTGCCGGCGCGGGTAGTTGAACATTATCGAGTCGCGCTCGCGATCTTAACTGCTTACCTACTTACATCAATCATGTAACTGGGGCTAAGCTAGAATTGTAACGTCCGGTCTCAAAGCGAGGAATGATTTAGGGTTTCATTGATTTGGCTAGAAAGTCTCTGATGAGTATTTTTAATTAATTAAGGGGAATATTGAACTTGAGCAGAGATGTTATGGATATGATATTTCGGATCTGGATACGGATATGGATATAGGAATAAAATTATATCGGTTTCGGATACGGTTACGGATATGTAATTATTTCGGATTATCCGTTAGTTTCGGTTACGGCTATTAGATTGAAGTAAAATATAAACACAAACAGTATGTAATAATTTGGTTATGTTTTTAGGTTTTATTTAATCTAGATTATCATTTGGTACAATAATCAGTCATATAGGTAAGTAACTATCCGAAACTTGCGAAACGGATATAACGGTTACGGTTACGGATATATTTTTATTTCGGATATCCGATTGTTTCGGTTACGACTACGGAACTCCGTAACATCCCTGAACTTGAGGGACTAAGAGGAATTTACAATTATATCTTTCTTAATGCACCCGTAATATCTATGCGTTTTCATAAGTTCTCCTTCTGACTTGACTCTGACTTTATGCTTTAGTTCGATGAACAATCGAAATAATGAACAAAAACAAAAGCAAAACAAAACGAAAGTATATGCTGAGGCATATCATTTCGTTTTGTTTACCTAATTAAACACTTTTGTGTTGCTTACCTTACCTATTCACAGGGTTATTATAAGCAATTGGGTGTTAGATCATCAACGTTTCGTAGATCAGCTCAACCCCGAGTCACAATTGATAACTTTCCTAGCAGATAATACAAGTTACGATGATTTGCAATTCATCCATGAAATCAAACCCCGAATCCTCAAGTTACTATGCCAGGAACATACTAGGAGGGATCAAAAAGTAGTGAGAACGACATACTCCTTGGTAAGAAAAAAAAAATACTGGCAGGCATAGCTCAGATACATATTTGTAATATTAAAAAAGAAAAAAATCTTCGATTCCCTTTTATTTTTTTCTGAATGTAGTCATTTGTTTGCTTCTTGTCGGAACATGTTCTCGAAAATGGAGAAAAACGAAGTGCGAGCCGTTATTAAATACCTCTGTTTAAAAAAGATATTGTTGGACAAGTTTCAAGAAGATTCTGAAAACTTTTTGTCTCGTTTCATAACAATGGACTAAACATGGGTCCATCATTTTGATCCCGAGACAAAACAGCAATCTTCGCAATGGAAACGGCCATCATCACCGACCCCGAAGATGTTTCGTGTCGTGGCATCGGTTGGCAAGGTTACGGCCTCAATATTTTGGGACTCAGAAGGGATATTGTTGATTGATTACCTGGAGCGTGGAACCACTATTACAGGCCAATATTGTGCAGCTTTAATTCCCAAGTTGAGGAATGCCATCAAAGAGAAAAGGAGAGGGAAACTTCGAAGGGAGCGTGCTGTTTCATCACGACAACGCACCCACGCACAGGTCGGCAGTTGCGATGGCTGCCATTCAGCAAGCTGGCTTCGAATTGGTTGACCACCCCCCTTATTCACCAGATCTGGCGGCTAGCGATTTTTATCTGTTCCCCAAATTGGAAAAAATACTTAAGGGGAAACAGGTAGGAAGACGATAACGAGGTGATGGATGCCGTGGAGAGCTTTTTGCAGGACCAAGACAAAACTTTTTTTGTGAAAGGGATTGAAGACTTGGAAAAGCGCTGGACTCGGTATGTAGAGAGACTCGGAAACTATGTAGAAAAATAAATTATTAAGTTATCAATAGTCATTCATATTCTATCTCATTCTCACTATTTTTTGATCCCTCCTCGTAGTCCATTTTGAAATCAGAATCCCAAAACTGTAAACACACTACCTCCTTACCTATACATGTCTACTCTTGATCTACTGCACCAAAATAAACAGGGCTAGAGGCGGTCTTACCCGAACACAGTGCAAACTCCCAAGGAGTTCTGTATGTATACAGTGTACAACACCTACTCAACATTATTAAGTTGCACTAAGTCGGGCATGAAACAACACTACAACATTATACTTAACTCACTGAAACTCTGCAACTGTAATAATCATTACAAGACGTTTTAATTGTTAATATAAGTTGGTACGGTACGAAATAATGAGGAGCTCTTGGCTCAATAATAATCATTGTAAATGTTCAGGTTATGCGGCGCTTGCCTAGGTTGCTCCATGAATGGGTGACCACCCATTACATACCGAGATACCTCCGTGCCTCGGAGGATGGTCCCGGCTGCTCATTGTAGATCTTTGACAGTCGTTACAGGTAGTAAGTGGCCCGAAAGTCTGACAACCAGTCTTACCTAGGGGTATCGTATTACCCAGTACTAACTTCAGGTTATGCGGCGCTTGCCTAGGTTGCTCCATGAATGCGTGACCACTCATTACATACCGAGTTACCTCCGTGCCTCGGAGGATGGCCCCGGCTGCTTATTGTGGATCTTTGACAGTCGTTACAGGTAGTAAGTAGCCCGAAAGTCTGACAGCCAGTCTTACCTAGGGGTATCGTATTACCCAGAACTAACTGGGTTGTGGAAGTCAGTCAGTCAGTCACTTCATGTAAAATACTCGTATTCAACTGCGTCCGGTTAAACTGGAAGCCGTTCCCAACGTAGTTGGGAAAAGTCCAGGTACATTATGACGGCAGGAATTAATAGTAGATAGCCTTTGAACGAGTGACACACTTTCGGCCATATTTACCTTTAGTAGATTAAAAGAATATAATGTACTTATTTCACAATAGCTTATGCATAATAAGCCTATAAATATTCCCACAGCTGGGACACAAACTTCCTTCTCATAAAAGAGTATTGTTTTACTTATCAACGTTATAGTGATCCCCACACTAAAATAAACAATATCAGTTCCGTATTGTACTGGAACAAATAGCCGTAGACCAAATAAATATTGGAACACTGTGGGAATCGACACCGCAGTGAGTGGCATAGGAAGTTAACCCTCTATCACTGCGCTAAACCAACCAACGATTCAACCAATAATACTTTATGCTAATCGCCATCTAAAAACCGTATTTCCAATAAAGTCACTTGTTAATCACTAACTAATCGTTAGCGCGTTAAAAACTCGAGCTTACAAATACTCGTGCCCCAGTTCCGACTCGACACCGAGTCGACGTCGACTGCACGCTAAATGCGGTAATAGAAGTGCATACAAAGACTTATGCTCCATCTCTTTCGTTTCTTTTGGTAGTGAGCAAGCGAGAAGATCGCCGTCTCGTGACAGTGAAAGGGGCCGTTGTACGGAGTGGTTAAAAATCTTAAAAAGTTTGTCGAGGACTAGGTAGACAAGTTGATTTGCTGGTGAAAATTACTCGAGTTCGGAAAACAGTCGCCAATCGATTTGCAACACATATTATTAAATGTAAATTGAGAATGTATTCAAGTAAATAGGTGCTCCAAACTCCTCCGTCTACTATTTAATCCTTTTGGAGGTGTTTATACACGTAATACCACAATTAAACGCTCGTACGTGTTCCTAACTAGCGTGTAAGTCGTGCAAGTTCGGCTAGTAGTTCCCCTTTAGTGCCGTTTGTCACCGCAAGTAGGTGTCGCTTAGCGCGGCCCGCGGGTGACTAGTGAGTTCTGACCTCATGTCACCGCCATATTTCCTGAGATCCATACAAATTGCCCACGACTTGACACACTTGCAACTGCGAACAGAGCTGGATGAAACATGTCGAGCTCATTATTCATGTTTGTTTATACAATTCTGTTCTCTGTGATGTTTCTCAGGGGAAGCATATTAAGTTTTTGAGAAATAAATTTGATTTTAGGTACAACTGCTTGTAATTTTTTAATCAGAAAAAATAAATTGCTATAATTATTCGTAACTCGGAAAAAAGGGTCAAAACTCTGCACCTGAATAACCTTCATTCAATTCTGAAGACACACAATATTAATTCGCAATCAACTTTTTGTGTACATACTTGTTTGAAATAGCAAAATTGCACTCGGAAAAAACAGAAAACAATAATAATCAAGTGGGTGTAGACTAGCCGAATCCGACGCGACACGACGCCGACAAACTGGTTGTTTTGCTACCACTACGTGTAGGCTCTCGAATTCCAGCCGCCATTTTGAATACCACAGTGACGTCACGCAGCTGGGCGCGGGCGACTCTGCGCCTGCGCACCGCCTGTGTCTGACATTTGCGTCGCGTTCGCTTCCGAACGAGGCAATGCCTCCGAGCCATCAAAATGCATTACCGCCGCGTATTCTGTCGCATATGTGCTAATTACTAATACACGTAACACAGTGCCTCTCTGATCTTAGCGTTGAACAAGAACAGTTGAGCTTGTCTTCATACAGACTCCATGGTGTGGTGAATGTTCTATGAAAGTGTTATTGTTGTGATTTCTTTTCGCCTGGTCAGTGCAGTGCCCTACATAGTTATAGCTAGGGGGACGCGAGTTGTCTCCGGAGGTCGTGTCGCCCTCGATAAGTGAGTTTCTTTGCATACCTATAATGTATTCCTACATCCGTATTGTAGTGTGGGCGCGACACGTCATTCGCAACCTTTGTGCAACCTTTTTGAACTAATTGGCTCCTGTACAGTACAACCCTGTACTAAAGTTATGATTTCATCTCGTATTACTGTAGCCAGTCGAATCTAAACGTGGGAACGAGTACGGCAAATACACAAACTTGTTTCAAGCTCCATTAAAGTAATCTAAGTAATAACTAAGCGATCGCCCACACAGTTTTAGACATTTAAATGCGAGTACGGACGTAGTTGGTAGATTAATGTTCAAGTTAGAAATACACAGAGCAGTTTGATGATAAGGCAAAGTTGTGTTAACATCAAAGGGTATACTTGACCTACATGGCATATGTAACAGCGAATTTATTCAGTTGTACGCATTCGATGTACGATTAGCGACAGTGACAGTTAGATGCACCCTGCCAGGTACCTATGGGCATGTCCGTTCGGGATCTAGGCTATGTTTCGCGCCACTGGGTACATACAAAGCACGCACCGTGCGTTGAACTCTTTTATAAGGGCCGCTTCTCACGCACACCCCTCGGTTAGCATAACATACGCATCGAAAAACACGCTTTAATAGTATGTAGGTTAGTGTATATTGAGTAAAAATCTCTTGAAAAGATAACGGATGTTAGGTTTTTATGGACAACACTCATCCAAGTGGTCGCACGCTCGTCCGATGTTGCGTGACTGTAGCAGCTGTCTGCAAAAACTACCCACAAACATGATCGTTATCTGCCAATCTAGTCTGAATTTTATTGAATTGCAAGTGTAGTTTGTATTGCTCTAAGTGAAGTGTTAATGAGGTTACTGGGTTTTGACTATTTGGAGACTGTTTCAGGTCTTGGGGGCACTCTTTGCATTTGTTTTGTAAAGTGAAGATAATCGTGTACCTGTTAAATCGAGTAGGTACCTCCCTCATTCAGAATATCATGTTAAATTATGTTTCATATTAATTTCTTATTCTATTCCTCTCCCCCCGTAGCATGACCACCGTAGACAAGGATTTCTTTGACGGAAGAATCAACAAAATGACAGATAGTGCAAAGAAATCTAACATTGTGTCGACACAATCTGTCATTTTGTCGATTCTTCCGTCAAAGAAATCCTTGTCTACGGCGGTCATGCTACGTGGGCTCCTCCAAACAAGCCTCCAAATTGAAGTACCAGCAATGGGAAAGTTATACTGATTATGCTGCATTATAATCTTCATTTGATGACCCATTTTAGTCACTTTAATTATTTTTTAAATCATAATCCCAACTTCGTAACCCTAACTAATATTATAAATGCGAAAATACGTTTGTTTGTTTGTTTTTCACCTTTTCACGCCTAAACCACTGTACAGAAACGGACATCATCCCGAAAAAAAGTACTGTTCCCGAGGAAACCAACAATAACGTTCTTATGATAATAGATAGCGCCACGCGTCTTCTAATTCTAAATGAACGCGAACGAATCCGCAGGCAAAAGCCATCCAGTATAAATAATTCTTATAATATAATTTATTCAATAAAATACTACTTTACGCACGGTTACCCATCACAAGTTAACAGTAACCACCTTCCGCCCACTTTACAATAAAACTTAGCCGCCTAACATTATTTCTTAAACCAAGGTTTTATCTCGCGTTACGGAGTGAAAGCACCGGCCAACGTTAACGTTATTTACTTGCATAAGTTATAAACCCAAACATATAACACACGTGCGGGAACTATCACTTTCTTCTTATGTAATTGTGTTCAGATCTTGGAACTGAAATGATTTGATGACGGATAGATATCATTCTTCTGCTCTTTGATGAAGCCTTTGAAATATCATCATGGAGTTAGAAAAGAATATATATTATTGTACAGATGTGCTGGCGCATCAAGCTTCAAAAATCTGTCAAATTTCTTTAATAGATTTTCAGCTTTATCGCTAAAGGATTAGGTTCAAGGTTGATTGGGAAAATTTGACAGTTTCGGGTAGCTTGATGTGTTTGCGTCTGTACGCCAAAATTGAAACATAACTGTATAACAATATTGCTATTTTTATGTTTGCAATGGCGGTCTTATCGCTGATAGCGATATTGCCCGAGATACACGAGGCTTGTTTTTTCAAGCTAGGATAGTAAGCTAAAACAATTTCACCAATAATTTTTAAGTCCCTGTAAAAGGTGCCTATTGCCATCAAATGTCCGCAGATGTCTTTAATACTCGATCATACATATCTTTTTGAAGAGTAGTGTTCAATCGCCAATACCACATGAATAAAACATTAATTTTATCAAGAACAAGATAGGGACAGGATCAGGGACCTAGAGAGCTAATAAAAAAAGTCCAATAATTGCCAATATATTGAACACCTATAATTCCCATTCTAATATTATGGAAGATTATCATTTAAATTGATATAGTTTAATGTTTCAATAGTGATAAAAACTCAGCAATAAAATAAATTAAAAATAGATGCTCGACGATTGTATTCGATTGTGAATACATATATATCATAGAAGAATGAACACCATAATTGAATACACTTAGGTGCAAGATAATGCACCTCCACCAAACCCTTCGTATTCTCAAGCGTGACCGTTATTACGTGAAATTACAAGTCGTCTCAGTCAGGTGATCACAACGTTTAAAGTTATAGACGTTGTATAATAGAAGAGCTCTATGAAGTTATCATAACGAAGAGGTATAAAGTACTGATACTTTAGAACCTCCTTGTGTCTTACATTCAACAATTCAAATGCATTTTATTAGCAATCCTTAAAAATAGTTTATTTATTTATTTATTATCTTCAGATGGCTTTGATCTTTAGCATATACCTCCCCAAGCCCAAGACCAGTCATTGTCTAAGAAATACCTAACAGTAAAACAAATAAACATTAATTCTCATGTAAATTGCACATTCTAAAATGACGATTGCCAATATTTCAGTCATTGCGGCTACAACTCATTCACTTAAATTATGCGAGCCACCATATTTGTCAAAATAACCGCTTCATACGATTTGCACTGAACGCAACGTGTTTGAATTCGGTATGAATAATAATCCAATCGTTAGTTCATTAGTTACGTGCAGTATTTGGTGTTAGCTAGTGACGAGTAGGTGACGTGTTACGTAATTATAATGGTAATTACTGAGTAAATATTTGCTACTCAATATTTATGCACTGTTGTGTAAAGCCCTTACGGAATGTCAATAGAAACATATGACGTGCGTGCTAAATAACTTGTTTTTGCAATTTCTAAATTCCTTAAGGTATATATAACACACCATATTCAACTACATATTTAAGTATTGAACTAGACAAACAAAATAACGAATGTTATCGTATCTATATACCAACCTAAATCTTATCGTATCCTAGAAATAGGCCCTCCCAAAAATGACGCACGAGCAAACACTGAAATTCAGGATTGCTAAATGCTGCTATACCTACTTATTGTGAGCGTTAATCAAAGAAGAAAACCATACACCTAGGAGGATGCTCTATGGTAGACGCGAAATTCAAATTTTCTTACGTTTTTGCAATGACTATTCCATGAAAAGGTAATTCAATGGGATTAAATGAACTTAGAGGTTTATATTGATGATTATAATAATTTTAATTGTATACATACGTGTTACAGCCGTGAATCATCTTTTGTTGAACATACAGGCTGACACTAACCTGCAAATTGCAAAAAACTTAATAGAATTTGAATTTTATGGTCTTCCCCGGCGCTTCCAACTAAGGTTAGTTGGAAGCGCCCGGGAAGACCTTGTTTCCAATTAATGTTAATTAATATCAACACATTAATATCAACTATATGTTAGTTTAGTTAATGAATAGTTCTGTTGAAAAAGTCATGAAAATGTTTGAAGAACTTTCTGTGTAGTTTTTAAAATTATTTCTTCAAAAAACATCCATTTACATTTGTTGAAACCAGATTGCAAACGCAGGTCACATAATTCAAATAATTACTAGAACTTCTATGTCTTTAAATGATTGTTCATAACAGGAACATTGTGGTAAGCAAAGTGGCCAGCAAGACAAGTAATCGCTTCTCTCGAGTGTCGTGTTTCGAGCCACGCATGCAGGAGTCAGGTTGCAGCTTCACTACTAGATACCGTCTCCTGTTCACGAGAACCCTTGTTTTTTACACGGTTTTAAAGCTACTTGATACTTCCTATTATTTAATAAGGCAATTGGCATTATGCTTACAAAAAAAAATGCTAACGGTAATTTTAAGCATAGCTCAATGTAACGGCCATTCAAATCAGCATTTTTCTTTAGTAAGTATTATTAGGAATTAGCATATTTTGGATTTTATAGGCACCCATAAGTTACGACCTCAGTCTCACACTCATAGTAACGAAAGTGAAGATTTATCTTTCATTTACATAATTTAATTTTTAATTGCATCCAATATGAGTTATTTCATAAATATTGATAGCGTTACTGCATAATGCATGGGACTAATAGCATTAAAAATATATATATTAATGAAATAAATGGTCCAACAAATAAAAATAACCACAATTTTAATAGAATCAATAAATCTCGTCAAATGTTGCCAGACAAATATCTGCTCATCTTCTGCTGTAATTTAGTAAAAGTACATCTCATACATGTTCTACATCGATGAAAAAAAAACAAATCATTAATGAAATTCCGCATGTTTCATAACTACTGACATTCTCAGTACGTAAGCAATACACCAGCCTAATATGTTTCAAGTAAACCAGCACTAAACGGCAGGAAGTTGATAGTTAACAAAATTGTTAGAGTATAAAAGTTATTACGTCATGTTGATTGCGAACCATGATTGGTTTTTCCTGTATTTTAGCGCTGGCATACTTTAAACCGCCTAGTAGCCCCCCCGACACCTGCACGAGACGGGTTAACACTGCACATCGCTTTCGAAATTATACAGAGAAGAAACAAGTTTCCGAACGAGCAGTTTCCCGCCTCTACTTTTATTGGTTATATTCAAAATGAGAATGACATCCAAGTCCCACCATCATATGAATTAAATCAGTAACGGTCCTAAGATTCTCTAGGAACTAACTGTGAATCTTGATTATTAATTTCGACTGTAAAAACCACAAAAAACGGCCCAAGCCGGTCCAATTTGATCGACATTGTGCCAGTAGGAGTAATTTCACTGCATATTAAATTCAATACTTTGCATACAGACATGTTATAGCATCAATAAAAGTGTATTACAAATTTCGATGCAAATATTTGGTAAAATATTGACGATTTGTTTATGCAAGTTGATTCAATAATTTACTGGAGCGTCTACATAATTCGCACAAACTGGACCGCAAATATTCATCATTCATAATTGAACGTTTCGTAATATTTGTCGTCGTCGCATCGGTCGCTCACTCGCTCGATGAATGCGGATGCGTTACAGGCTGTAATGAATAGGTCCATCAAAGGCGGAGTACGCACCAAGTTATCGGAGGTTGTGAGATTGTGAGCCGGCTGGACGTGCCGACAACTGAGGACAACGGGATGCCCGCATTAGCAGTCTAAATACCTTTCTACTTGACGCTGTCACACGGTGTCCCGATACCGCACTGCGGCGATACGCGGAAATCACCCGTCTCAATGAACAATCGCTACCTCTTGTTCATAGATTAGCGGAGACGCAATCCGTCCAATTTCAGACACAATAGTTATATCAGTATCGTATGTAACATAATCTGTTACGCATCATTGAGCATTTAATTTACACCTCTTTGATCGAACTGCGAAGCATTGTGTAATGTAGTTATAAAACATAAATATTAATGAACGATATTTGTTGGCGAATGATGTGCAACGGAAGCAAGCGAATACTTCGAGTTTGAAATACTAACAAACGTTTACAAGATCTCTTTTGATCAAATTACATTAAAGTTCTCGGCTTACACGATTCAGTGCGCAGCCTTATTTAATAAAGAACCGCACACTTCTTTATTAGAAATTTCTTTTAGAATTCTCAGGGCTTTGGTATTTAGGTCTAATGAAAGTTCGTTTACATTATACAGCTGGTGAGTTAGTGAACTACTTGAGGCGCGCTGCGTACGCGCAAGTTTTACACATCGACTAGGTAAAGTGTTCGAAACCGTTGATTGCGCGAGGTGGGGTGAGGCAGTGAGCCAGTGAGGCTGGAAGGAGGTCACCAGACGAGCGCTGAGACGTGCCAGACGGGGCGCGGGCGAAACAATACCAAATCGCGTGGATACAATACCATACAATACGTGAACCAGCAAATTGAAGGAAACTGGTAAATAGGTGTGCTCGTAATCGCTATTATATTCGGATAGCACGCCTTCGATTGTTTTTGGAAGGCTTTGTCTCAATTTATCAAGTTTCTAAACTCAGCTGATTCATTGTTTATGAAATGATAGCATCATTCGCATATAGCTGGCAGTGGTGAAGGTTCCATATAACTCGATTCCTACCGGCTTCCCTTTGAAAAATGGCACAGTCAGAATTCTGTAGACAAATAATATAACCACATTAAAGACATGTACTCCGTCTCGCCTGTTACAAAAATTGACCCTTCGCTACTGATAGCTGGTATTATATACTCCGATAAGTTAATTTCTCTGTCTTCTAACTTAGACTTGAACCCCTCCCGCAATATACTTCTACTTTACAATTCCTGCAAGGATTGTTTAAATACACAATTATAAGCAAGCCCTTACAAAGCGAGTTCCATGTTGATCGGTCGTGTCGTCCCGAAGGAAACATCGATGATGGTGAAACAATAGCAGCTGAACTCGTGACATCCGCCAACACTCAACAAAGAAACTGATAGACCACACTTGCGATGAAAGGGTCAAAATGCTATTAGATTATAGAAAAGTTATAGAAAACAGTTATATATTTTTGGTTGATTAAGAGAGGCTGATTGCCGAACTTTCTGCCTTACTTGTCAAGTCCCTAGGCCTCATCCATCGATCTTAATCGTATTGCATCATATTTTGTAAGGTATTTTATAATAACTATCTTGAATTACTTTAATACGTTAGGTAAATCCATATTTTTTGGGTTGTAGGAACCAAAAAAAATTAAAGTGTTTACCTACCTGCCGATCACAGAGTTCTTATCTGCTCGTAAGTAATGATTTAATTGCATAAAATATTTGTCTCGGGTGTACAAACATGTGCCAATTATTTGTGCGCACGACGACCAATCTTTGAAAAACCAAATTAAGTAGATCTCTCATTATACGAGAAACTCAAACAAAGCGAGGTCAGGTTATACTGGTTATATATGCTTCATGGGTCGCCGTATGTACTCACCTGAATTAAAAACTGAATAAAATATTGAACAAATGTAAATATTAGCCTACTGAGCGTTCTGTTTAGTGTCTTTAGAGCCTCGTAGGCCGTAGCCACATAAAAAATAACCTAGATTTGTCACTCATAAATTACAATCGTTACAGTTGCTTGACATCATTTACAACAAAAAAAAACATTTAAAATATAGACATCCTTCTACGCCTAGAAAAAAAGAATTTAGATCAGCTAAATTAATTCTCAATTTGAATTTATCGCGCGAAGCCATTAAAAATGGATTCTCAGTGACCTCATACTATTAATTGTTATCTTTTATAATTACTTTGCTTATTAATAATCTAGAATTGATACTTGTAACTAATGTTTTCGAAGTAGCTGTGGGATTGAAACTTTAAAGTGTAGGAGGCCTACAAGGAGTTGTTTAGTAAGAATCTAAAACACATTAACAAATAAAACTCTGTAACAAATTCTTCCCTTTTCTTTAATAAAACAATATCTACCAAACTTTGGTTATTTAAACAGACTGAAATATCGTGTAGGTGTTACACACCTTCGCTTATTAGGGCCCGCTTGCACCACAAATCGCTAAACGCGTTTAACGCTTAACTATTTAAAACATCATTCTGTCTCTCTCATCCTTAAACGATTGATAGAAACAGAACGATGTATTAAATGCGTTCTACGTTAAACGCGTTTATCGATTCGTGGTGCAACCGGGCCTTGATCTGCAGTTTCTTCGTTAATAGAAAAAAATGAGAACCAGAGAGAGACAGGAGAAATAATAAATAGTACTTAGAACTTTAAACCGTCTTATTCGCCAAGACCCCTTCTGATTACCCCTGTTTATCATTATAAATCTTAAGAATAGTTAATAAAATGCCTTGTAGTTGTATGATACCTTTTGGTAAACCATACAAGAACCACACTCTGATTTACCAACAGAGGTAGGTACCAGTGGCGAAGGTTCCATACAACCCGATTCCTACCGGCTTCCCTTTTAAAAATGGCACAGTCAGTATTCTATAGACAAATAAAATAATCACATTAAAAACAATGTACTCCGGCTTACCTCTTACAAAAATTGACCCTTCGCTACTGGTAGGTACAACAAAGCTACCCAAGAAAAGATCAACGACTAAATTCTGCTATTGTCTTAAAATTATTATAATACGATGACTTGTTCACCTTGCAGTTATCTTGATCCTACGCATTATAATTTATTGTAATTATTCCACTAAGCAGTTGATTATATCAAGTTTAGGACTTCAGAGCCATTCGCTAGCAGGTAGGAACGTCGTCACAATGCATCGCTTGAAATTATAATTGTAATTAAAATCTTGATAATGTCCGTACAAATGTATGTAAAGAGTACTCATATCCTGTCCCGCTGTGTCGAAATTACATTTTATTTGGAATTTGCATCACTAACGAGTTATTTGTAATTACACAGTTACTAAATGTTTCATTTTAATTTGTTTACTACCAAGTTTGCACATTCATATATTGTGTTTTCGAATTATGAAGTGGTAACTTGAAACATTAAGTAAACTACTTGATTAAACTACTTTCAACTTATCACCATGTATGTACGTTTCCTCGGTTGAGAAACATATCACATTTTTACGGTTAATTTGCGATAACTGTGCCTACGAACCTGTCCGATAATCACGTTTACTTTATAAATTACTTAATCATCTAGCATTTAAATATTCGATTTGATCGAATACCGATGTATTCGAATTATCCAGAATGTAATAGGCAAATGACCACAGATGTTAAACTTCCGTAATTAACTAATTGAATAATTAGAACTTTTGATATGATGGAAGACTCTAGGTAGCAATCAGAAAGTCGTTTAGCAGTAGACACGTTTTTTTGGTTCAGATTGATGATTTAGCTAACACTAAATGGTCTAAGTGATTCCGACAAAATATTCGATTCTTTATTTGAATATTATAAGAACTTATAGTATGTTACGGCTAATAGCCGAAGTGCGGCTACACCTAGTTTTAGCCGGGTACAACTAGGTGCAGCCGGTTAAACTTAGATGTATCCTACTTACCTTCGGTTTGAACATGCAACCAATTTGGATGTAGCGCTCGCTCGGCTCGCGCGCTTTTGGTCACAGTTCTAACCTAGCCTAATCCATTTGGTCGGTGTGTCCTAGCAATAAAAAGGATACACAACTGTTACCGGCCGCACCTAGGTATAGCTGGCTAGAACTAGGTGTAACCTTACTTCGGCTTTTAGCCGTAACATGTACATAACTCCGGTCTCCGAATACTTAAAAAAATCTTATTCTTTAAAATTCAACGAATGTTGCAAGCCTTAAACTATAGCGTATAGGGGAACCCTGTAACTGAAATAAAGAACAATGGCAACACCACAGTTGTAAAAACATTAGTAAACATCAGTGGCGAAGGTACCATACAACACGATTCCTACCGGCTTCCCTTTGAAAAATGTCACAGTCAGTATTCTATATACAAATATTATTATCACATTAAAGATGAAACATGAAGACGCATGATGATGATGCTTCATTGATGATGATATGTACTCCGGCTTACCTCTTATAAAAATTGACCCTTCGCTACTGGTTTGATTGATCTACTATAAAGCCTGAAGCCACAAACGTATTATGTAACGAATTTGAGATGCTATATCAGCTGCTGTAACAAGTTTAATAATACTACCTAATACAGTCGATCATAGTCCGTTGTACTAAGTCCCTCGAGCGTTAAGATTTAGCGATAGATTGTTAAATTGTTACCGCCGTATCGTATCGCGAATAACTTTCCATTGACTTTCGTAACTGCCTCCTCGTTGGTCTAGTGGTCGCAAGCGACTGCTGAGCATGAGGACCTGGGTTCGATTCCCAAGTCAAGCAAAGTGTTATTGAATTTTTCCATCAGGAATTTTTCAGTAACAGTAACGGTGTCTAGATTTGTGCCCGACTGATGGCTCGTGACGTTATTACTTGGGAATGGGACCTACCTAAACATCACTGGCGAAATGTATGGATTATTAGATGCACCTCTGCCTAACCGTTCGGGGATTACAGGCGTGATGTTATGTATGTAACTTTAGTGTAACAGCAACACAGTAATATTGCAAATCGCTTCTCGCCATATTTACAAATGTCTTCCGTTTCTAAGCGAGTCTACACGATTGAATGCGTGCACCTAAATAACTTGTGTATACTACATACACGTATTTCAACGGAAATTGTGCGAGAGCTAATGTCCACACATTTTCTCTTGCGATATTACGCTTGACATTCTTTCGAAGGGATAGGTAGAGGTGTACTGTAATATGGTGTTGTAATTTGCAGTATGGGCGGTTACTAACCACTCTCGAAGTTTATCCCAATAAAGCGGGTTCTTGTTAAGTGAATCAATATTTTGATCAAAAAGATCAACATCGAAATCACACATAAAAATTTCCAAGCGATCGAAATCGCGGGCAACGCCTAGTATTCTATAAATTTAAAAACAAATAATGCTAAATTTTCTACAAACATTTTAAGCCACTTAACGGAATTAGATCAACCAAAATCAACACGATCTTCAAGGTAATTTATTAGACATTTTTATTTGTCATAAAACGAAATCATTTTCTAGCCTAAGCTATGCTAACAAACATAGAAGCACTACTATTATTATCTTAAAACAAGTTTGCACCGTTAGATAGCTGATTCACGCATTAATAGGCGTGGACATAGGCTGTTAATAGCCATAACACGGTTTAATCCCACTAGTGGACCCATTTTGCAGTAATCATCAATTGACTGTATACATAAACATTTAAATTTTAGGTAGACGGTTTTTTCTTCGTTGTTTTGACTGTTATATGTAAATCTGCTTGAGGCAAAAAAGAGCAATTTGAAGAATAAAATTGGTAGCGTAGTAGAAACTATCTTTGATAAATGCTTGATGTCTAAGTTAACATTGGTTTTGGCAGCTTATTACCATTCGATTTACTGAGTTACGATGGATTTCTTTAACTCGTGTTTATCCAAACGTGTGCTCTAGGAGATGTTAGCTTCTGTTTCTAGACCAAACAGACTCATCATCATCTGCCTAGCCTTTTTCCCAACTATGTTAGGGTCGGCTTCCAGTCTAACCGGATGCAGCTGAATACCCGTATTTTACATGGAGCGAGTGCCTATCTGACCTCCACAACCCAGTTAGTACTAGGTAATACTTTTTGAGCCACTGACTACCTGTAACGACTGTCAATGATCTACAAATGACAGCCGGGACCAACGGCTTAATGTGCCAGACTAAACAGACTGTAGACTGTAAAACAACCTTCTTTCTCAAAGCCTAGATTGCAAATATGGTGTTAGTCCACAAACACACATGGTATCAGGATCTGCGTGCCCTGATGCCTGCTCATTACAGGAATTTATGGACGATAGTGATAGCGCGAAACTCATAGCTAAGTTCATGGCAATAAAGTATAGATTGCCGTTGACAAGCTAAGAAGACGAACCTACCATTACTTCACCATTGTAAACTGAACCTAATGTATCTACGGAATGCAGAATATTTAATTTGCTACCCTTGCTATAACAATCACTACCTAGTCGAAATACAATTAATCTTATACTGTATATGTTACAAATTCAAGGCCAACTACCTTGCTTAATATGCATAGGAATGTGTCAGACAATGCGTTAGTAACATGCCAGTTATTTTAATACCACACATTACATACCTAATCCATGTTTATAGGCAGTAAATAATGTAACACGCTCCATAGATCAGGTTATAATATTTGCTATGTTAATTTATCCATTTACATAGTGAAATATGGATTGATAATGATGATCCGCCATCCGTTTATAAAGTACATTAATAACGAACTAGTTTTATGAATCATCGAACTTATGCGTGGCAGCTGGCATTCTCTAACATTGTAAATGCGAAGGTTTATAAGTGTTCGATAAGTTTAAGATTAAATATTACTTGAGGACGGGATAAAACAGACAGGTTGTACCTATTATCAAGAAAAGTTCACTCTCATCATCCCTCTGTCCTTATCCTAATATACAAGGTGTAAACGGACCCTTCACGAAACCGTCACCAAAGCACATCAAATTATGAAACTCTACGCAAAAAATATTGATTAACCT
Source organism: Noctua fimbriata (assembly GCA_905163415.1). Taxonomy (NCBI): domain Eukaryota; kingdom Metazoa; phylum Arthropoda; class Insecta; order Lepidoptera; family Noctuidae; genus Noctua; species Noctua fimbriata. The sequence goes on along the minus strand of LR990922.1, from coordinate 11,821,355 downwards.
TTTTTTTTGGGGTGAAAAATCACATTTTTTTGTAGGACTCAATGTAACGCTCTCAAAACATTGTGCTGATGGATGAATCTAATAGTACGGGGTCGTGAAGGTATTTAAAGTAAAGTTATAACATTAAAAACTTGTGTAAAAGTTGGAACTTTGACCCTCAATGTCTCCGTAACTAGAAGATTCCCAGGTATAGTCTAAAACAAAAAAATATTCCAATGACAGGGAGAACGAGTGCATTTCGGCTTTGTTAAGAGTACGTTTACACCCATTATTAAGATATGTTTACATCAAAACAAATCCATACCAACCTAACTATATTACGTACATTATATACAGCCTACAAATAGAACTAAAGTAATGATAAAAATAAGACTAAAAAGAAAGTAAATATAAACATATAAACGACGACGACGTTAGGACACATAAAAGGCGTCAAAGTACTCCTACGCATCGCTGTCATCTGGAAACGTGCCCAGAAGACTGGCAGCATTGCCACGCTGAATGGCAATGCTAATTCTTTGGCCAAAGAAAGAGCCAGCCCTCTGGTCACGATAACTGTATTTTGTTTGGTCTGCCGCTGAAAAAATTTGCAAAATTATTTTTTATTTTTCCATTTTTAGTAATATCCTATACAAATATTTGCTACGTTTATTTTACATTGTCAACAATGTAATACATTTCATGATAATAGGCAATAAAATGGAATTTAATAAACCTAACTGTCGCAATCTAGGTGTACTGTACTCATCTGCGTACCCCTCGGAGCGTACAGCCGTTATGTTATGTTATGATATTGTGAAAACAATAAACATCCAAGCGATTGCAGCAATCAAGGCAGATTTGCTGTCTACTATTGAAGAGTTCCATTGTATAACTCCGAAGACCAGCTTCACCAAATTTAAACGGGACCACCACGGAATAATATTCTTCCAAATTAAAAAAAAATTGTCGAAATAGGTTCACAATTGTCGAAGATATCGATAATATAAAATTTGGGGAGTCCCCTCAATTTCTCCAGGATCCCATCATTAGATCCTGACCTGATGACCATGGGACCACATGGAAAGTATGATGTTTCAAACAATCCCCATGAAATTTGAGGGTTGCCCTTAATTTTACTGGGATTCCATCATCTGATCCTGACTTACACCTTCCATCATCAGCTCAGCAACATGAGATGATGATTACCAGGCACATATATCTGAACTGCGTTAGAGAGTATATGAAGAACATTGTAAGTGCCTATAAAAATTGAGGGTTGGCCTTGATTTCCCTGGGATTCCATCATCAGATTCTGATTTGGTGACAATTGAACTTCCTCAGGAGTATAGGTTTTCGAATAAAAAAAGAATTATGAAAATCGGTCTACAATTGGCGGAGAAATCGATGAACATAGGTACATGAAAAAAAATACATACAGTCGAACATAGAAACTCCTCCTTTTTTTTAAGTCGGTTAAAAATTGTCAAAGGAGTTTTGGTGAAACATTGGTGAACCGTTAACAATACATGTCATGGTAATAGGCTTATCCCCAATGAAATGGAACTTAACATACCTAACTGATGAAATGTGGGTGTCCTGTAGACTGTACACATCTTCATGTTATGTTATGAATTTATGATATTGTGTAAACAATGAACATCCAAGCGGTTGCAGCCATCGCGACAGATTTGCGGTATATTATTGAAGACTTCCATTGTAAATCTCCGAAGATCAGCATCAGATCTTCACCAAATTTAAATGGGACCACCGCGGAATAATATTCTTCCAAACCAAAAATGAATTATCAAAATCGGTTCACAATTGGCGAAGATATCGCTGAACATACACACAAAAAAAAAAACTGTCGACTTGATAACGTCCTCTTTTTGGAAGTCGGTTAAAAACCTGTGGCTATTTATATAATATACCTAACTGCCTTGAAATCGTATTTAAAAATACTTTATTGCCATACTATCTATCTATCTACATAAAACATGGTCAATACATAGAAGCCGCTACTCGAGAATCGAGTCATCCTATTACGTAAAAGTTGGTCACAACAGAAGAAGTCACTCGGAGCTATTAGAGAAAGTTGACAAAACCAATTATTACATAATTACGTGTTAATCTATTACATGCCGCGAAGTTAATTGTACAATAACGAGTCATTTCTTCTACGCTATTTTAATGGAATTTTATTTTTTAGAGAGAAAGTCGGATGAAATCTATATACATACATACAGTCAGCAAACGCCTCAGAATATTCTAAGGGAAATCTAATAAATTTATGTTTTTTTTAAATTACCTCAGGTATTATATAAGTATACTGCCTCGTTAGTCTAGTGGTTGCAAGCGCGACTGCCGAGCGTGAGGTCTTGGGTTCGATTCCTGGGTCGGGCAAAGTGTTATTGCGTTTTTCGTGCCCGGTTGATGGCAATAGGCTCGCCCTCTGTTACATGGGACTTAAACATAACTGGCATAATGTGGGTGTACTATTAGGTACACCTCTGCCTAACTCTTTGGGGATTACAGACGTGATCTTATGTTATTATATAAATATTCATCTATACACTTAATTATTTCTAGAATAATCGAATGATTTATGATTGTTAATACAAACACAGAATATTTTTGAATTGAGAAGATAGCCATTCAATAATATACTGCGTTTGTTTCGACACACCTCATTATTAACGCTAGTACACCGTTAGAGGACGTTCCAATGCAGTGGCCACAGCACGTAATAACAAATACACCTCTATAAACCAGAGACAACTTGTAAATCATAGAAATGTGTTTCATAATGGACCTCTTTTATCCCGGCTGAATCTCGGCACAAATGAACAGCACCTCTCATGGACCGGTCGTGTTTGTAACGATGGTCATGACCATCCCTCTTGACGAATAAAGAACTCCTCCAGTTTAATCACTCACTTAAACTCGAAATTCTTTTGTATCTTTCCAGTTTTTGGAACAAACGTCTCGAGAATATGAAGAGCCTTGAAATGTGTTTTTATTTTCGAACTGAAGGCGATGATAAATTGATGAGAAAACATTGTTTGTTTAACAAGCGTCTGAAGCGACAAAATTTATTAAATAAACCTGAAAAGAACGTGTCGGATTCGTAAAATTAAGGTTTTTATACCATACTACAAAAAGCAATCAATGGAAGGCTGTTGGTCTGCTATAAAGTATTGAACACTAGCTTATGCCTACGCTGAGTTCGGTAACTATCCCACGGGATCGCACTATCGGGATAAATAGTATTCTATATGTTAATCCAGGCTATAAACTATCTGTGTGCCAAATTTCACCAAAATCTGTTCAACCGTTTTTGCTTGAAAGAGGACCAAACATCCATATAACCTCACAAATTTTCGTATTTATAAATAGTAGTACCTAGTAGATTCGTAGTAGGTTATTATTACCTCCACTCGTTATTATTTATCGTCGAAACACCAATTCATTTAATTACTAACATCAAAACATACCTTCCCATACGAAGGTTTTAATTAGGGCAGCGGATTACAATTTTTATTGACCGTTTACCTTTTACCGTTATTTATATTCGCATGACCGATCTTCAGTACTATGTAACGAAGTAGTATGGGCCAATAACGGCCCGGCCCGGTCCGGAGTTAAGCAGGTGCGTCCATGGGCTAGCTATGTGTTCTTTAAGTACGCAATTATACACAGTACAATCGGTCATGGCCGTTCGATGATTATTAATTTTATTGCTAGAATGTGTAGGCCAGTCTGGTTATAGGCTTCATTTGTTGTTAGTTAGGGGTTTTCTAGAAGATGAGACATTGGCAGCCGTTGTCTTAGGTATGGTAGTCTTTTCATGTCTCTTAAATTTTGTCTCATAGAGAATAGAATCATTAGTGATTCTATTCTCTGATGATGATGGGTAGTATAATGATAACCCAAACTCCGCCACTCTAAGGTCAAAACTACTGCAGCTATCAGAATATACTGCAAATCAAATCTTCATCAAATTAATCACCAACTCAACGATCAGTTCGATAACTAATCTAAAACAAAACAATAGCGCGGCGAACTTGTCTATATGGAAGCATCTTCCCACATGTATTATTAAATAGTCGAGGCCGAGGTCGCTACTAATAAGGAAGGGTTATGTCAGGCAATCATTGCGATAACTAACCTTGCGATGTATTAGAAACTTTAAAACAATATAAGGAACCGCGCAGAGGGTCTAGAGAAGAGGTCTTTTTCTAAACTTTTCGGTAACTTTCAACAGGTTTTTCGTTAACTTATGTCAATCCAATGACTTACTCTCACTCACTCACTCTCTCTCACTCTCTCTCTCTCTCTTACTCTCTTTCTCTCTTTGTCTGACTTATGTCATTTCTATCAATGTTAACGCTGATAGAATGTCATTTTATCTAGAAAAAGATTTCTTTGTAGATTAGTTACAGGATCATGAGGCATGTCAGCTTCGGGATAGCAGTAAATGGCAACGCTCTTGTGAAAGCTTAATTTTCTAATAAATGATAAAAACGATGTATGTTTGTAAGTCTGACAACCAGTCTTAACAAGCGGCATGGTATCAACCAGTACTACCTGGGTTGTGGAGATCAGGTAGGCAGTCGATCCATGTAAATACTGGTATTCAGCTACATCTAGTTAATATGGAAGCCGACCCCAACTCTACTGTACTGTGTAAAAGGCTAGGTATGTACGATAAGCGTGACCATTTCAAAAACATAAATAAAAATATCTTGCTTTAAATGTTGGGATCGGTTAGAATCTGGATGTAAGAATGACCCCTGACCCCCACAATACGGATTGGGGAATACCGCTCCGTGTAACGATTGGTTGGAATACAAATGTTCTAATTATAGAAATTGGAGATCACCTACCAGGAGAGCAGTTTTCTGAAAATATATTGGACACGTTCATAAGAAAGAATATTATAGAAACAGATGAAATTTTAGTGCTCTGCCCTCTGCGTAATTAATGCCAATTATATAGCACCGACTTTGAGAATTAAAATACTATGAATCCTGGAATGAGCAGCAGGCTTTTCCTCTAAGTCTAAACCATCACATCGATCAGGTCAGACCGGTTGTTAGGCATTCGGTCCCCCAACTGCCCGACGACCGACAGTCATAGGTATTGGTACGACAACCTGGACCGACGATCCAAACTGTCGCTTCCGTCTCGACAGGATTTATGTAGCCACAGCCACATGAATGGCGATCCAACGATGTAATGGTCCCAAAACACGCTCAAACCATTGCAATCCTTTACAACGAATTACAAAGTGTATAACTTCTCACCAATAAGGTGTGCCACACGCTTTTTCGATCGGCACATTTGATTTGGCAGTATTTTGTTGAACATGAAAGCGAACGCGAAACAATTACCACTCAAGTTCAGCTCATGCCGATCAGAAAACTATTCGTCGTCTATCATCGCTGAATTATATTCGGGTCGGTTCGGAACTCGGAGAGCGAGTGGCTAAATAATAAAAGCCGCTCGGGTCGATCATTAGGTTAAGCCACGCTTGCCCAGGTTGGTTCGCGGATGGGTGACCACCATACCGAGTTCCTCCTTGCCTTGGAAAGCACGTAAAGCCGTTGGTCGCGCCTGCCATTTGTAGATCATTGACAGTCGTTAAAGGTAGTCAGTTGCCCGAAAGTCTGCCAACCAGTCTTACCAAAGGGATATCGTATTACCCAGTACTAATAAGGTTGTTAAGGTCAGATAGTTGTCACTCCATGTAAAATACTAGTATTCAGCTGCATCCGGTTCGACTGGAAGCCGAGATCAACAAAGTTGGGAAAAGGCTATGCAGAAGATGATGATGAATGATGAATTGCTTTTTCCCGAGCGCATATCTGAGCTACATACGTTCATTATAAATAAATTCGACTTTTCGCCGAACTGTGCCGACTTAAGCCGAACCGTAAATGTATGTAGCACCTTCAAGGTGTGCCTGCAAACTGTATAGAATGTGTCCACAGGTGATTGAAAAGTTTCAACTGTCTATTTTCTAACTAAACGACCTCGCGGCAATCGGTTCCGCCATGCGCCATGCCGACCTTTGAAGTTTCGTAACACATTTTACATTACACACGCCTATTGTTTTAGCGAAACTTTCATATGGTATCAGTATATGACTGGCTTTAAAGTGTAACCGTTTGATCGTTAGTAAATTTATGCTATTTATGGGAAAGTAACTTTGTCTATCTCTTATATTTTCACGCCTTAACAGCTAAACGAATTTGGATAGAATTTGGAATACAGGTAGACCATGACATGATTTTTTAAAGTTAGACCAAAGTAGCCCCCCATGTTTAAAATTCATTAATTTACGTTACACGTCCGTCTTTAGGTCACCGACTTACATATGTGTACCAAATTTCAACTCAATCGGTCCTGTAGTTTCGGAGTAAATTGGCTGTGACAGATGGACAGACAGACAGACAGATGATCCTATAAGTGGTTCCATTTTTTTCTTTTGGGGTACGGAACCCTCAAAATAGAGATAGTTCACTAACAAACATTCGTTTCGAAAACCATCATCAAGTTTTAGTATCACTTTGCATCGTTGTGGCATTGTGATATTGCAAAACGTTTACTGGCTCATACGTTACTTCAATTGTACTTGGAAACATCTACGACTACAGGAGTCTTAGTTCAATAATTACTGCAATTAACACCTTTGTACCTATGTTTTTAAGTAGGTACACACGGCGCAAATGGCCTCGCTCTCATATAGATTTCCCGTACAATGAGAGATCCGCTTATACTGGATTTGTACAGCTGGATTGGTCGTCGTGATTACGTTAGTATTTATGTTTAATGCACACGTGCAAGAATCTTAAAACGCGTAGCTTAAGTAGCTCGATTCCAGATGTGGGCCACTGTGAACAAATTGACGTTTGATGGATCGCGTCTCCTTGCCTATCATTGTACTAGTTATCATAATTTTATTAATTGTCGTTCTAAAGAAACCATTTATTAATAAAATTACATAATTCTGATTTACTCGCTTAAAAAGAAGTAAAGAACGAATTTGGAATGTCTAAAGGTTAACTACTTTCAATTCTGATGCACTGATGAATATTTTACAGTTCACATTAAAATTATACCAAAGGCAACGCATACTTTAGTTGGTGCGGGCTACAGGATTGACTCATTGTGATAAAAAGCTACTAAATTAATTTCGAATTTCGAAGCACACAAATGGCCTTAATCAATAGGTGAAGTTGTCCAAACTTTTAGAGCTAAGTTATTTAGGAAATCGCTCATTTTAAAACAACAATATACTATAAACTACTATCAATACCATCAACTTGTAAAGATCTGCCGTTATAAAGTAGGTACCTAACTACTCGGTACAAACTAATAGTAACAAGGCAACCTATCGAGAAACGGAATTAGGTAGGTACCTAGCAGTAGCGAAGGGTCAATTTTTGTAAGAGGTAAGCCGGAGTACAAATGTTTAGTGTGATTATATTATTTGTCTATAGAATACTGAATGTGCCATCATTCAAAAGGAATCCGGTAGGAATCGAGTTGTATGGAACCTCCGCCACTGGTACCTAGAAGTACCAAAACTATCCATTTAAACATTCATTACTCTACCACAAAACAATTTCTTCACCATTCTTTATCTAAAACATTCTCTTGTAAGTCACAATAAAAATATTCAGGGAATAGAAAAACATGGTTTATATGAGAAAGTTAGCCATAATGATGTCTATTACGCGCTACCCGCTAGTGCCATCAGCCAGTACATCTATCATGTCTTGTGTCATTATACCCGCGCTTGCGATCGTTCGCGCCCCACGCTGAGGGAGGCTTTATCAGTTTTCTTATGCTCCATATTGACATTTATTGTGTACCTATAAGCACATTCGATTTGCACTAAATAAGTCTCGTTTCCGTCAAGAAGTAGGGCATGCCTTTATTTTTATACGAATGCTAAGAAGGGTGAATGTTAAGATTTTACATAAATCCAATTGTTTCGGATGGTGATAACTTGACATAATATTAGGCAGGACGTTCATTTTTAAAAACCTTTATTGTGTCTAGGATTCGAAAACTGTATTGAGTGATACATTGAACAGTATAAAAACATTGTTTTCTAAGTAATAAGGCCGGGTTTCCACTGAAGCGAAGACAGGAGATCATAGGAGGTACAAGAGAGGGGATGCGGATTTCAATCAATATGATTGGTCGATTCCTTCATGTCGCCTCTCCGCTCCACTCGTCTCCTGTATTGTGGAAACGGCTTTTTTCTCTCTCATATCCAGCAAGATTGATTGTGAAGGCCCCATTTTTGCCAGATTACTGTCATAAAGTTTATGAATTATCTTTTTAAATGTAGATCTTTTGTTCTTTCCAGGGTCTCCGTGGAAGGTCGAGGTGATGGCAGGGCCGTTGGGCGGCGGCGGAGGGGAGCCCACTCGGCTGATCCCTGCCAGAGTACCAGCCGTCTTTGAAATCTCCACCTCAGCAGGAGAAGCTACCTTCAGCAAGAACGAGGTAGGTTTACTAATTTACTTTATTTTAGACATTTAGAAATTAGGAGTAAAGTATTATTATTCTTTTTTCTCGTTTTTTTTTTTCTAAAAATATGCAGAAGCATCTCCCAACACTTGACTGCGATAGAAAGGTAATGTAGGTAAGGTAATGTACCTTCCTACTGAAGTGTCTCTCAGAGTATGGTGTCCGCTACCAGCAGGTCTACAAACTGGCCTTTTAGTCCGTACTGGTATGACCGAACCCTAAGTCCGCCTATTTAAATTAAAGAAATTAGTTTTTGTCACCTATGACATTCATTTAGATAGGTAGGTACTTCATAATCGGCCTCATAAACGCAACATCACATTGGAATCTTTTGCCAATCATCGTTCCATTGTAGGTACCTACTTGTAGCCCTTGCTTGTACCGTCAACACAATCATTGAATTAAAGAGGTGCGATATTTTATCGAATGCCAGTACTTTCGCTCAGTGCCCGATGCACTCGTCCCAATTTGTTTCAATTTAAACTCTTCACTCAAGAATTGCTCGACATGTTATCCATTCGATGGAAAGCTCTGAAACTGTAGGTAATTAAATTATTCAAACTTTTATACCTTTGTTTTATCTGGACTTGGCCAAATTACTGCTGAAATGTAATTTCATTTAAAAAAATACGTAAGTAGCTACCATAGCAGTTTGCGACAGCACTTAGTTGTAAATAAAGTTATGTAAAACTAGCTGTTGCCCGCGACCTTCGACCGCGTGAAATTATTATAAAAATGCTCTTTTCCCGATTTTGCATAATTTTTCATTGATGCTCAGCTCCTATTGATCGTAGCGTGATGTTATATAGCCTATAGCCTTCCTCTATAAATGGGCTATCCAACACTAAAATATTTTTTTAATTCGAACCAGTAGTTCCTGAGATTAGGGCGTTCAACCAAACAAACTCATCAGTTTTATAAAATTAGTATAGAGAACAACAAAATATGCGATGTGTTATTTACAAGGCATTAAACAGTACTTAATTTCAAAGAAAACTGTTCTATTGAGCCATCATCATCATCTAGACCAATAGCAACCGCTACAACCAACAGGATTTAGAAGGCAAATTCATCGAACATGCCACATCGATGTCTTGCAGTTGCCCTTTGATGCGCTAATTTGTCCAGCACATTCAATCAACTCAGCCTATGCTAGCCCACTCCTAAGCTATGCCTTAAGCTCACAACACCCATCCTCTGCTTTCTACATCCTGTTTGAATCAGCCACCTTTTTAAGGTCGGCGGGTCACCTAGCTAGTGTGCGACCCACACTAAACACTTGCTGGTCAGAAAAAGGGTCTCCACTCCAGGACTTGTTTGCTCGATAGCCATGCAAGTTGAAGGGCTTGCTTATCAGTATATTATCGATGTGTATTTCTAGCTAAACAATTGTGACATTTCCTTCAAGGTCGGCGTAACAGTAACAGCTCCATCCAGAAGGCCGGTGACTTCGCGGGTGCTGGATGTGGCGGAACGCCCCGGGGTGTACCGCATCGAGTTCACTCCTGAGGAAGTCGGAACTCACCTTATCGATGTAAGTAACTACCTACTACGTAACTTATCGAGCGTAGACTAATCAATGAGACACAATTAATTTGTTGCGAGGCGAGGGACTAACGCGCTTCCATGGATTGATTACTAGAATCAAGATGCTTAGTTACACACGTCAATGAATAAGAATGTTTCCAATACAGTAAACTAAATTTACTGTAGAATACTTAATTTAAGTTGAGGGTATACTTACATAATTTCACTCCGTGCATAAATAACATTTATCTCGTCTGCTCGACGTCCGTACGTGGGGGGGGTCATTTGATGATTGGTGGGTATGACTGACACATGCTGAGCTGGACTCCCATTTGGTGCAACATTAAGACGCACACCGCACCTTGTATACTCGTTATTTTATTTGAGTATGTCATGTGGTGTTACTATATTTCTTTAAGTACATATATATTTCTTTTTGTAAATTGGCACCTTGTTTTTATATAGGTACCTATATATTCTTGTAGGTAATTTGTTTTCATTTAATTGTGCTTGTGTGTGTTGTGCTATATCTTTTGAGTGCACTGAATAAATGTTTTATCTATTTAACTAGTTATAGTCACAGGCACTACCTGACTCGTCTTTCCCCATTCTTCTTTATTAGGGTCAAGTATTGCAGGGCACTGACTATAGGCAGCTGAATTGTGATGCACTTACTATCACGGTACCTGGGCCCTTAGAATAATGAAGCCCAGGTGAATCCCAAAAAAAATAATCAGAACAAAGAATTGAATACCAAATGGAAAGTGCCAACGTCATAAATTGTTATTTAGGAAGTCGATTTAAAAATCCAACTTTTGCAAAGATCCATTCTATTTTCAATAAAAGTCACGGTTGTAAACTCTTAATCTTCTGTTAAATTAATTTTCATTAAACATGAAATGCACTGGTCTGAGCTCGCTTATGTAATTACGTCGTACATAACACATGTAGCACGTACATAATTTACAAGAAACTGGCAATACCTATTAGGTAAATTCGCTCTAGCATCCATACAAATGGCATTTAGAAGACCCAGCTTCTAAATAGTTAGCACATGAATGATGAATCTATGATTAAAAGGTAATAAAATAAAGATCATGGGCTGAATTAAAATTCTCGCTACGTTTACATAACACCTTTGATAAGGTACTTATTTAAATTTGGTGAAAACCCGTGCCGCCATAGCAACTTTATACCTACTTATAATATTTTCACGCTTGGTTATCTAAGCATAAAGGTATAAAATAAAAAGTTATCCAACTTTTCCTTATGTTAGTGTTTTTAGGAAAACACCGCTTTGAGTTTTTGTCAATTAACTAATGTGTCGCTGGATGGAACTAATTCTTTCCTTATTCGACTTCGGTATACTACTTTATGGTCTAAGTATACCAAGTAGCTAGTTGCGCCGCGGTCTGGCTGGGGACCGCTCTAAGCTACGTTTTCTGATTTCCAGTCTCTACGTATGGGCTCTTATGCGTTAACAACCATCAATGATTTGAATTTGTAATCAGCTTGATTATGAAGTTAATCAACTAAGTGGTTAATCCAGTATATCAATAATCATGAATTCGCATAAAATATAGGTGCATTACTTATGAGTAAGACCGGTATTAACATATTCATACATTAATATTACATTTTAATTGCATTGTTTCAGGTGTCAATCGCAGACGACAAGCTAGCTGCAGCGCCACTGGTGGCCAAGGTTTATGACGCCAGCCTCATCAAAGTGACAGATGTTGGCAACGCGGTAGTCGGCCAACAATGCCAGTTCAGAGGTAAGACCATCCAGCAAAGAGTCTGCGTTCAGCAGCCGCGTTATCGACCTGTAGATAGACGGGCAATAAGACATTCCATAGCTTACCATAGACTTCTGTTGACAGTCACGAAAAGTGACCGAGAAAGCAATGTTGAATTGGGATCATCTTTATTATTTATTAAATGGCACTATGGACTTACTCACTAAAACATACAAAAACATAAATCACAACCAATTTTAGGTAGGTTTAGGGATTACGTCACTTAGAGAAGTGTACATCACTTGCAGAATAATAAAATGGCAAGTAAGATTAAGAACACAACCTCTACAGAATTTATGTTATACAATAAAAAGATAGTAAAAAATAAAAATTATATTTAATTATTAATTAATATGTGCCCGTAATAAATATACAAACTAGAATACCCATCCGCAAGGATCCAAAAGATACATCATTAAGCAAACAAAATGAAAGGCCACACGGAAGGAACAGAACATTTGAGAACATTCGTTGCAGATATAAATACGTTGAAGCGAACTTCAGAACAAGAATTAGCAAAAAATTGCACGACTTTCTATTGTAGGTTCAGATTTCAAAAGCAGAATTCTCCACTTCAACGTTAATCCTCCGAAACCCACCAAGCACGGTGATTATGGTATTATCCCCCTTAGGTAGGACATAAATTATAGCGCCATGGGCATGGGAAGAAGGGGACATTTTCCCCATTGAACATTCGAGAACTAAGGGGGCCGTTACATTGCCTCTCTTAGCATAATACCCCTCACTTCCACAATTGGTTAGCTATCTAGATTTTAATTTAATTGGCTATAATAAATTTTCTTAATTGCCCAAAAGCTGCTTTACCGGAAATTGGTACCTGGCTTAATCTAGAACGATAGCATAACAAATTAATTTGATGTGGGATAAGATTGGTACAGAAATGTTGATTATATTTTTTATTTATTATTAATATAAAAAGCAATTTAAGTTGATGAAATAGCATAGAATGGCAGAAAGGTTTGTAGGTATGAAGTCTACCTAAAATTAGTGAATATGAAATAGTACTAGTAATACTTTTAGTACAATCAAAGATTGGAAAAACGTCGTCGGTGGATTAGATTAAGCCTAGTTATGAAGAAAACAGTTAGTAATAGCTATATGCCTACTACATAGCTACATGTGCTATTTCTTTTAGCCTGTACTGTCCCACTGCTAGGCAAAGCCCTGCCCCCAATTCCTTCCGTTACCTCTTTTCCCGTGCCTCCTCTAGCCAGCCCTCGCTGTACACGTACAGATCGTCTCGCCACCTGTTTCTGGGCCTGTACCACACGCGGTATTAACGGACAGTTTATTTTTTTCAGTGGACGCCAGCGCTGCCGGAGAAGGACAGTTGGAAATCTCAATCAACGAAGGAGAGGTTCCTAATCACGTGCAGGTAAAGTCACGTCATTATATTCGTAATCTCTAACTTTAAATGAGGCCCTTCATTCGCTTTTCAAACTTTTAATTGGATTTAAAAAAAGTTTATTCTGTCTGTGACTATGATTTGATAGTACATATTTGTGATAGTTTTGCCTTTGGTAAGAATTTACGGAATGTCTAACGTTACCAACCTCAAATGCGGCAAAATTATTTTAATATTAATGGTAACGAGTTCTTAATGGAATGTCGAGTAAAATGCCAGTATAATTATTATCCTTAATAAATATTCATAAGATTTTTCATTGATATTCAACTATTTAATCATAATTGCGAGACTACGGAGACACTGCAGAGCAAAGAATGACGTGTCTCCCCATTATTTGGAGGAACATTAGATTAGAAGGCTCTTGAAGACGATCATGACTTGACATGACGTAACGGTAATTGACCTCTAACTAAAATAAAATTCAAAAAACAAACATTTTATTCTAACTTAGTATTAAATTAGGTAATATCAAACTAAAATTGTACAATCACTAATAAATAAAGTGCTTTATTTCACGAAATTTTGCATTATTCTAGGTGGTTGGTGGAGGACGATGCCTCGTATTTTGGCGGCCAGAAGCAGCGACACCTCACCGGGTGGACATTAAGTTCAACGGAGAACCTGTGCCATCTTCTCCTTTCATCTTCCATGTAGCACCAGCTCAGAGAGTCACTATAGATACGTCACAAGTTGGTAAGTAATCATTTTAACTTGCGTCTAATCAGAACTAGTTGGCCAATTCGATGTAGGTATCACAGTCAGGCTTATTGATATTGTGTACTAACTATCTCCACTAATTATAGCAAAATCATCGTTGTGTATATTTATTACGTAAAGAATAATAATTTATTTCTTCTGACCTATTATTAAACCATAAGTGGCTATGAACCCCTAAGCGTCTCTGCGCCTAGAGAATCAGAATCTCGTACGAGTTTAATTTTATTTATCTCCGCATTGCATTTGGGGTGGCGCTGCGGTCGAAAACAATATTTCTAAACGATCTACTTCTTTTAACTATTGAGGTTTTATTATGGTCTAATTTGTGTAACTGGTCAAATTGCTTTCTTTTTCTTGCTCTAACGGCCTCAAAAATTTTTCTTCAGGCTTGCCAGGATAAAGATTTTGTATATTTTAAAAATTGTTTATTTTAGCCAGGCATTCTGCACAATAATAAAATTATTTTTTTCATAAAACATTTAATTACTTACTTATTTTTTAAATTAAATATTTGCAGTTAAAACAAAAAATAATTTTCTTGCTAACCCCACTGTGTGTTTGATTTGTGACACTTTCATACGATTGTCAAAGATTTGACAGCTGTCAGTACGATAAAAGGCGGGAATTTGAATGATTTAATCAAAACATTTTGTAAATTATTTGATAAATAAACGTCTTAACGCAGTTACACTAACTTATTATATTTTTCTTCCAAAGAATTGATCCCCGTGGGTGAATTGGCATCATGTTCAGTTCGAGTGGAAGGTTCTGCGGGCGGCGAATTAACAGTAACAGTTCGAGGTCCGAGGGGCGAAGTCCCTGTGCGATTGACTGGAGACGCTGTCACCGGTCTTGTCGCCAGTTTCACTCCGAAGAATGTCGGACCTCATACACTCACCGCACAGTACAATAACCAAATAGTACCTGTATGTTTTTCTTCTGTTTGTGGTTATGTTTACTCCACAATATTTTGTAAACAATTAGAAAATAAAGTGATATTTTAATAGTTCCCCAAAAAAGTCATCTGAAGACGACTATTTGACTTTCATGCAACTATATCTTACCATTTTTTGCAACAATGCTCTAAGTTTAAGATCTCTAAAAATCCGTTGTTGTTTTCAGGACACGCCATTTGTTTGCAAAGCATATGATAGCAAGCTAGTAAGCGTGAGTGGAGGTAATGCTGCAAGAGTTGGAGTACCAGTTCAGTTAGCAGTAGATGCCGCACAAGCTGGTGAAGGCAATCTTGAAATAACAGTTGCAGCCCGTGGACTGAATATTCCAACACAAGTACATCCACAAGTAAGTACTTTCTCTTTTCTCATTTGATAGTGTTTTCTGATTCTAATTTTGAACATTAATAATGTTTTGTAATGGATAACCTAACAATCTCTTCTTTTGTCTTCAGGGAAATGCTCGCTTCATGGTATCTTTCACACCAACAGAAGCTTGTGAACATGTTGTCAATGTATCTTTTAATAAAGTAAGTAATTTTACTTGATGTATACCTATATTGTTACTACATTGTAATGCCTTCTTAATCTTTTTGGATTATGGTATCTAAACATTAAACTAGCTGCCATACTGGTTCATAGTAAGTGATATGAGTATTGCCCCAAAACCTAAGGTAACATGAAGATGGATTCTTAAAATCATTTAAAAGTATGCTGCTCTATCTCCATAACAAAGTCACCTTCTAGATTCAGAGATGGTTAAAAGAATATTAAATTGTTACTTAAGTTTTTTGTGAATTTAAAGTTAAATAAAGAATGTCAAAATCAAGAAATAAAGCCAAAATGTTCACATTTTAACTATCTTTTATTATTCTAGATGCGGGTCCCTGGCTGCCCTCTGGTCATCCAAGTATCAGAAGGCGGTGGCGGCGGGGCTCGAGTCACTGTCCCTGGGCCTGCGCCCCTACACCAAAGCGCTGCACTGACACTGCACCACCCCTCCGCCTCTCTGGATCAGATCGAAGTCAATGTTGAGGGTGAGAACTTGCACTTATTACGGGAAAGCTAGATAATGTGAGCTAACAATGTTTGTTGAGAAATCAGTGATGATCAGGGTCCCAAGTCTGCTAGTGAAATAGTGCCGGAATGGCCGATCATTTATCTCCTAATTGAAATATATTTTTCCAATGCTATGCCACTGACAAGGTCATGGCTTGTTCGATAATCTCCTATTCAGGGCTGAACTTTTGGAATAATGGTCTTCTTTTTTATTGTGTGGTTAGTGCCTAACCTGGGGGTTACTATGTCTTAAAGCAGGAGTAATTCCAGTGAGGGAAAGACCCTCTTTCCCACTGGAATAACTCCTGCTTTAAGACATTATGGGAGGCCACCTGGTGTCACAGTTTTTATGCTGCCCTTAGGCCTCAATGATAATGACATGGTATAGGTGGCAGACTTGGCCCCCAGTATTCATGTATATAAATTACCCTGACCTAATTCTTCAAGTGTGGCTGTCTAACCATTGTTTTAAATGTTATCTCAAATAGTATTTTTGTTTTCTTTTTATGTCTTACTAGCTGGGTAAAGTAAAAACATAAAATTTTAATAAATGCACAACTACTTTAGTTATAGAGGCATGTTGATGTAACAGCAAATATTTTAGTGTGTGTGTGCTTGATGTGTTGAATTTAATGGTGGTCTCTTTTGGAGTTAAATTAACTAACATAAATGTTTTATTTAGAAATAAAACACTTTTATTTACTTCTTAACTAACACAACAATACAGAGTGGAGACACTAATGCTAAAGTTTTGCGTAGGTTATTAAAAAAAACACCTGCCTGCACAGTCAAAGTGTATGGAACAGCAGGTTTAAAAAAAAATTACTGATGAAATATTTTCTATGTGGGGGGAGGTTCAGAATGATGTGGAACCGTTTTATCGTCGGTGTCCCAAGCACACACATGACTCCCAGACTTAGTCCACTTATGCACCATGTGGCTTCTCCCTATATAACATTACCTACCCTCTTGCTGTTTGCTTTTTAAGCTAGGAAATGTATCATAATTTAATTGGTTCTTTTTTCCAGGGTGGTATAAATGAAAGAGATACAAATAAATACTTTTTGGATACCTATCTGAAAACGATTAGACAAAGAATGAGGGAATAAAGTAGGGCCTGGGGATCAAAGGAGTTTTATAGAGGAGAGATCATAGTTTATTACGAAGTTCTTAACGTTAGAAGAAAGATCATAAATGCTTAGCCGCACTAACAACTTCACTTATAGAGCTTAGTTATTAGTACTAACAAAACTAACATCAATTATTATTTTTAAATAGGGTAAACTAACGGGTAGCCAAGTAAGTTCATAAGAGACAAGTAATAAGATTTCAGTTTACAGAGAATACTCAAAAATAACATGACGACGTAACGTAACATTCATATTTTGTAAGCTCATCCGCTTCGCCCTAACTCCTAACATCCACGTTCGTGTCGAGTGGGGTCGTGGGGGTAGTGCGTTAGGGCGGGGCGGTGAGCTGAGCCGGCTGTCGGGTGCAGGGCCGAACGGGGCGTCCGTGCCAGCGGCCGTGGCCTCGGCCGGCGCCGGCGTGTTCCGCGCCGAGTTCGTGCCCCGGGCCGTCGGGGAACATCGCCTCAACGTGCTCGTGGACTCCGTGCCGATACCGGCTAGCCCGTTTCATTTGAAGGTGAGTCACTTTATAAAGTTACTAGTAGAAACAGAAGGCAACGATGTAGCAAAGATTATTGTGTCCAGGAAGAAACCAATATGGTACCAGCGATAGTAGCGCCATTTCTTTTTGTACTATTTCGGTCAACTAATAAAATCTGATTTTTTCAGGTGTACGACGTCACCGCCATTAGAGTTAAGGATGTCACACATGGCACCGTTGGGAAACCGGTCACATTTTTGGGTAAGTCAAAACGTCCACACATCATCACGAAACGCCCACGACTTAATTATTAAATATTGGTACCACTGAAATCAGAATCATCAACCCATTTCTAGAATCAGAAATCCTCGGTAGGTAATTCCTAGAATTTCAAGGTCATAAAGCTCTGAGATGCAGTATGTAATATCATACCCCCTTCTTCTCTTATCTTACATTGATTCATAACCCTCTACACCTCTCCACAGTGGAGACAATGGCAGCTGGCCCGGGCAACTTGGAGGTGACAGTGAACGGAGGTCGTGTGCCAACCGCAGCAGCGGCCCAAGGAGCTCACACCTATGCCATCAGCTTCACACCGCGTGATCCAAGACCTCATACTGTCGAGTTGCGGTTCAATGGAGACCATGTGCCTGGTAAGTCCTCGCTATTATTAATTTTGCTCAATAGTTATTATGTTTAGCCAGCCAGTAGTCAAAGGATAGTTATGTAAAAAAAATTGAAAATTTGGATATGGATAAGCGAGATTCTTATCTTTCTACCTACATATTATTTTTTCTTCATTATTAAATATAAGCTGTCTTTTTTAAGTTAACCTGAAACACGTGTCTAGTATTTTTATGTAAAGAATCTATGTACAAAATTTCAAAACTGTATCATGAAAAATCACAAAGTTATAGGCTTGTTTTGTTACCTAGTTGTCCGCATAAAAATGTGGTCACACAAGTGTCTTCTTGAGCTCATTAATAATAATAATTTGGCAGTAGGTACCTAAATGATTGCGATAGGTACGTAGTGTCGCTCGGTGTCCAACTTGTAACCTTTTAAATATTTTTGGGACAAAATATAACATGGTTTAAAAATTATTGGAATCGATTCAGTTACTTATTCTGAACAAACTATATTCAGGTTTCGCATATACTAAAAATAATCTTGTATAATATCCACTCTGCAAATTCTCAGCTCTTGGCTATCGTAAATGGGGCACTATAGCAATCTCTTTACTCCCGCAGGCAGTCCCTTCGTATGCCATGTGTCAGCACCAGCGCGGGTCATCGGCGCTGGTTCAGGCGAGTCTCCGGACAAAGTGTCAGTGGGAGAAGCGTACACCTTCAGCGTGGACTCGCCCACCTCGCCTCACGTTGAGGTACTCGGCCCGGCGCGACGACCCGTACCTGTGCAGGTTTGTACCCAGCATCTGTAGCTAGAATCGATGAGAAAAGAAAGCTGAGACCAAAGAGTCCGAAGCTTGTCGTCAGTAAAGCAAATGGAAATTCTTTGTCGCTCTTAATTTCTTCTTAACATAAAATTGACCCGATATACCAACAGTTTAATTTCGTTTCGATAGCCATAACTCTTCCGGTCAGTTGCGTTGGAAGGCCTCCCACTAGGTGGACCGATGACCTGGTGAAGGTTGCGGGGATCCGCTGAATGCGAGCCGCACGGGACCGGTCAATGTGGCGACACTTGAGGAAAGCCTATGTCCAGCAGTGGACGTCTTTCGGCTGAAATGATGATGATGATGAGCCCTAAGTCAACAGCTGGCAGTTTATTGTTGTCATATTAAAATCTTTTTTTGTAATCTGTCCTAGGTATCTGCCGAAGAGACTATTGGTGAGAATGAAGCCAGCAAAAGGTACACCATCTCTTTTGTACCCGTCGACGTTGGAGATCATAGCATTGAGGTAAGTACTCTATTTAATTAAACTGAGTTATGTTCTTATCTGAAGCGGTCAGTTCAAAGTGATTATGAAAAAATACTGTATCTTATCTTATCAATCAAAACAACCGAAAAATACTGACGTAGAATAAGTGCTTTACCAGTTATTCTAACTACACTCGTTTGCAGGTGCGAGCCGGCGCAATGGGCGGCCACGTCGAAGGCAGTCCGTTCCTCGTCAAAGCATACAGCGCGGCTCGTGTCAACGTTACTGACATCTCTCCGGGAATCGTCGGCAGACCTGTGTCTTTTACTATCAACGCTTCTCATGCGGGTAAGGACCTTCCCCTTTCGTAATATTCATGGATTATTGTCTTTGTCTTTAACCTTTAATTATTGTCTTGAGCGCCAGAGCATAACCGTACGCGCTTTCCGTCCACGCCAAGCCACAATTG
This sequence comes from Noctua fimbriata, assembly GCA_905163415.1. Taxonomy (NCBI): domain Eukaryota; kingdom Metazoa; phylum Arthropoda; class Insecta; order Lepidoptera; family Noctuidae; genus Noctua; species Noctua fimbriata. The sequence goes on along the minus strand of LR990922.1, from coordinate 11,801,382 downwards.
TATCTACCATTTTGTCACATATTTGTGTCGTTTGGCGTACAGGGCACACGCTTGCTTGTCACGTATATGTGACAATAGCGTTCAAAAGGTGGTTCAGTAGTTGCATGTTAACTAATTTGGATATTTGTTTCAGGGGCCGGTAATTTAGAAATAATCGTGGCTGTGAACGGAAGAAATGTGCCAAATTATGTACAAAGTGAAGGAAATGCCAGGTTCAAAGTAAGTAAAAATCGTCTACTGATAATGTTTCAATTCTCATCTGCATTATTACGTACACAATCATTCTATATCTAACAGTGTTCAGAGCTTTTATAAGCTTGATTTATTTCTCACGAACTTGTTATTGTTCTCAATAATCTAAGGCCTTTGCAGATGGCGCATATTTACACGCTGCGTTTGCGCGTTCACACGCTGCAAACGCCACTAACACTGCTCTTTTCAGACAGAAGACCTGTCGTCAGTGTGCTTTGATGGAAACGCGTGCATGCGTAGGCCCTCACGACTTCTTAATCTTTTCGTATCGCCAACAGTTTTGTTTTCATTTTTCAGAGCTTTTTTGTGGTCACTTAAGTATGTTATACGCTGTCTTACTACTTCAAGTATGTATGTGTTCCGGCCGTCTTATGACGACAGGCCGTGTCGACGGCGCGGCCGTGTCCACGCGCGCCTCAAAGAGATGTCAGCAACCACGTAGGGGTCCGCATGGGCCGATGCCTGCCAGGGCTGCGGGACTGTTCGAAAGAGATACCGCGGCCCTGGAACACAAAGGGCAAGGAAGGAGCATGGATGGGTTTTAGTCAGTACAAGTCTGACACTCCCTTCCACTCCGCCCAGAGTGGGGGGTCATTTGATGATTATCATACCAAAAAAAAAAAAAAAAAGTATATATGTGTAGAAATAATCTGGCCAAATGGAGTATCATCGACCCGTCCTAAATACAGTGCCAGTGTGGAGCCCCTCTGCAGGATATACCCCAACTCCTTTCTTGCCCATCCTGCACAGCCACCTGCATCGAGCCAACGAAAGAGCTGAGCAGGTGGCTATACAGGGTGAATTTTTCAAGTGGGCGTGAATGGCCAAATCCGAAACTATGATAATTATTTATCAAAAATGAACTCTTTCCTTAAGTTTTTTTTTCATTACTTCCCAGAATTTGATCCTTATTAGCACACTATCGAGTGGTATAATAATACAGTGCGTTTTTTTTTTTCAAAATCAATGGGTTCGATTCCCGGCTAGAAAAATTGATTTTTCAAAAATCTAATGATGCAGTTTTAGTTTTCATAAAAAACGGTCACGAGACTCCTTTGAGCATTTTTCGCTATTCCTCATAGTTCCAGATTTGGCCAACCACGACCACTTGGAAAATTCACCCTGTATACTGGTCGAGTATTTTTTGAGTCCATCGACTCGCGAAGAAGAAGAAGTCTGTGTCTTAACCCTATTCTATCTTCTCCCAGGTAAACTTCAAGCCCGTAGAAGCAGCTCCGCACACGCTGTCGGTCCGGTTTAACGGTCAAGCCGTTCCCGGCTCCCCGTTCACGTGCGCCGTGTCCGCGCCGGCGGCGGCCGCGGATGCGCGCGCGACCGGCCCGGGGCTCGTGTCCACGCCCAGGTCCGAGCCTGCCGAGATACAGCTTACTGGCTTCCATAGTAAGTTGCTTTTAATATTAGGGAGAATTGGGTTGTGTGATGTGAGCCTTGAAAGTAGACGATTTTGGATGTCTCCTCAGTTGCCTGTTAAGCCTATAAAAAATGCGTAGGTCGGAAGCCCTCGCTCACATGAAGCGTGACTATTTAGCACCGTCACTTTGTACGGAGTCACAAAGACCACATAACTAGGAGCTTCCCTTAGTGCCATACTTTGTGTATCATTAAACTCGAAAAAGTGACAAACTACATGTTTTAATGAGCTACGAGCACGTCAATTAGCACGCAGGCAGCGTAGCACTACGCGAAGCAGTTTTGCTTTTACTCTGTTTTCTATTAGTAGAAGACTTGTCACGAATTTCTAAAATATATCTTGCTCGTCACAACAGCTGCTGCTATAAATTTGTCATCTCTAGAACAACTACAAAGTCATACAAATGTGCTAGCATTTAGTACAAACCATTACCAAATCTAAAATTATAAATCATTCCTTTGTAAAGATAGTTTATGTTTAGCAACTAGATTGAATACCCACAATCAGTCATTGTTTGTGTGTCGCAGCATTGTCTATGTGAATGTTTATTATTTGGGAGTATTGAGTCAAATAGTAGCAGTCAAATGTCGACGCGCGTTCGACGTCGCTTAAGTGCATTACTTTGTGGTTGTATAAAATGTCGCTGTACGTTTCTTTAATCAAGTTAGCATTGAAACTGAAAGTTCCTAACCCCTTCCACACGGTAGCAAGAGAAAGTATGTGGAAATATCCTGACAAAACGTGAAAATATTGAAAGAGTGATAACCCCTAGTTATTCGAAAGTTCAGACGTGTTGTACCGGTTGTTTTTGAATTTATTAGCATCAGGGAGGTTAAGTACTCATAAATATGAAGAACTTAGACTGTTGGATCAACTGCGAAATAGCCAGCATCTGAATAATTCCATTTGATTTCAAAAGTACACAATTACGGTGTAATTTTTAATTCCGAAAAGTTTTTTACATCCATCAGCGCATTCCCTACAAATCTGTACTAATATAATAAAGCGATAAAATTTGTTTGTAAGTTTGTATGTAGGAGATAATCTTCGGAACTACTGATCCGATTCCGAAAATTCTTTCACTCACGGAAAGCTACATTATCCCCGAGTGTCATAGGGTACATTTAAAACTTCCCCGTGGGTTAATTTCGTACATAACGAGAGTGACACCGCGAACAAAAGCTAGTGTACCAATAAATTCAAAACCAACCCGTATACTTCAATACAAACCACTACCGTATACTTCTACAACTCCTAATTTCCGTCAGCAGGCGAGCCAACAGTGTACGTAGCGGGTCCCGGCGGCACCACCGTCCGCTCCCGTCTCACTTCGACCACCGAAGGCCGGTATACAGCGACGTACACACCGGAAGCCGTGGGCCGGCACACCGTGCAGGTGACGTGCGCGGGCCGCCACGTGCCTGGATCACCGTTCACGTGCAACGTGTATGATGTGCGACGGGTTAGGGTCACTGGATTGGGGCCTGGAGGTATGTAATTTTTGGATTAGTTTGTGAGTGCTTGCTACGTTTCTCTCTTGTCCTTTCAAAAGGCTCTATTGTATCTAGTTTATAATTTTTTAAATATGTTTGCCCCACTGCTGAGCAAAAGCCTCTTCCATAACTTTCCACTTCGCCTTATGTGTGATCCGCTTCGGACGATTTCTTGTCGGGGAATTCTATGCTTTCTTCGGCGTTGACCATTCCGTTCCATGGTAATGTAAACTAAACCTAAGAGGTTGCTTTTAGCGATAAAATCTACTTTATGACCGGTTCATTCCTAAATTTTGTCCGTAGCTACGGGAACTCAAGTAGTCCGTATATTCAAATCACAACTGGGATTCTTTGACGTAATAAAATAATAAGCTATTTCTTTGGCCTTAAAATAACATTTATCTCAACTCTACAGAACTCGAAGGCACACTAGAAGGCCTCAGCCTGGACGAAGGAGTGGACGAAGAGCGAGGAGTGGAAGTAGGCAAGCCGGTGACGTTCAGCGTGGACGCGGCCGGCGCGGGAGAGGGCACTCTCGAGCTCGTCGTGTCCACACCCTCCACTACTGTGAAGGCGGAGGTATGTAGCATAATTTCTAAATTTTTATTCTAAGGCATGCTAGTTTCCTTACGATTCCTTCACCGCTTTGGAAGCAGCGGTGATGAAATAAATTACACATTTCGCAAATCAGCAAACCAACAACGACATCATCAACGTCATCTTGAAGTTCTTAGTTTAGAAAATCTTTTTCATTTATTTATGATTAAATATCGATACGAATTTCAAAATCATATAACGTCTGTGAAGTTGCGCTAGCTAATTTATGTACTAAATGCACCTATTTATATTGTCTCATCCACACAGGTGGTGGCAGTCGCGCGCGGTCTGTACGACGTGACGTTCGTGCCGGTATCGCGCGAGCCGCACCGCGTCTCCGTTACGTTCAACGAGCAAGGTGTCCCCGGCAGCCCCTTCGTGTGCCGAGTCAGCGAGCCACACACTTATGTGCAGATTGGTAAGAAGTTCATCTATGTTCGATGCGGTTAACTAAATCTTTTCTTGGAAAAGTAAATACAACATCAGTCGGCACATGATCGTGACAGCTGTTGATCAGCTCCTTCCTGCAATTTCCCATATCTACTCCCTTTACTCCGGTGTTTTCCCTTCCCTGTGGCGAAAAGCCCATGTTCGACCACTACCTAAAATTCCTAATCCCACACTTCCCAGTCACTTTCGTCCAATTTCTATCCTTCCCTTTTTATCCAAAGTATTAGAGGCCTGTGTACATAAGCAATTCTCCCACTTTTTCATAAAAACTCCCTCATTAGTCCATTACAATCCGGGTTCAGGCCCGGGCACAGTACCGTTTCTGCTCTCCTTAAAGTGACTGACGATATAAGGCGGGGAAGGGAAGACACTAAAGTTACGGTTTTAGTGTTGATCGATTTTTCGAATGCTTTCAATACCGTCACTCACGAAGTCCTTTTATCCATCCTGTCCTATCTCATGATCTCTCCCGAGGTTTTGAAATGGTTTTCTGCCTATCTTCGGGGGCGTCAGCAGTCAGTTCTTGCTGGTGACTCTAACTCCAGCTGTCTTAATCTTGAAACTGGCGTCCCTCAAGGCGGTTTTTTTTTCTCCACTTTTGTTCTCAATTTTTATAGATCTCATAACTACCGAACTTCAGTGTGCGTATCATCTTTACGCTGATGACTTACAGCTCTACTGCCAGGCAGGTGTTGACAGCTTATCCGGTGCGATCGAGGAGCTAAACCGGGATTTACGTGTGGTCAAAAACTGGTCTGATCGTTTCGGTGTGGCGGTTAACCCAACCAAGTGCCAGGCTGTTATTGTAGGGAGCCCCATAGTTTGAAAAGGCTGAATGGGTTAGCGGTGCCCCCGGTGACCTTTGACGGCACTATGATTCCGTTTAGCTCTGACGTCAAGGATCTGGGTTTGCATGTTGACACTTGCCTTGACTGGCGTAAGCAGGTCGCGATTGTGAGCAAGAAAGTCACCGGAACGTTGCGGTCGCTTTACCGGTTGAAAAATGTTCTCCCATCACACATTAAGGCAATGCTTGTACAGTCCCTAATCTTCCCCATAATTGACTATGGTGATGTCTGTTACTATGACCTGAATGCAGATCTCCTCAAAAAACTTAACCGACTTCTTAATAACTGCATTCGATTCGTCTTCAATCTCTGCAAGTATAATCATGTATCTACACATCGATCGCTTTTAAGCTCGGGAACATGTACACAAGAAGTTGGCAGATTCGTCTCGGAACTGAGTTGTTGTAGTTTTTCTTGTTTCTCTCTTAACTTTATAAAGTTTATGATATGTTTTAGTTATAAATATTTTCAAGTCTTTTTTTCTGTTATTGCACCTACTGTATATTGTCTCTGGATCACCCTAAGGTAGACAGGTAGAAAATGCCTGTGGCATTAAGTCCGCCTTTGTGCTGTTTTGTTACTTGTCCATAAAGTCTTAATAAATAATTAAATAAATAGATTTTTTAATTATGAGTACATGACACTAGCGAATTTTATTTCTTTAAGAATTCGAAACACAAAAATTATTAGAATACTTTTTTTAACAAGTATTTTGTGTTAATATGATGGCGCTTATATAAAATCACCATTTTATTTTTTCAACTTTTATTAAAAGAAGCCGAAAAAAAATCGACAATCAAATAACAGTCAATCGGCATATTTCAGTTGACTATGTAAAAACAATTTTATTGATTGTGGCCTCCATTCTCTTCGAAATCTTCCATAGAGTTTTTCTTTTACATCATAAATTACTATTTATTAACATTATTTTGTTTATTTTTCCCTTCAGGCGGCATAGCAACAGTAGAAATAGACGAGAACCTATCAGAAGTGGAAGTCATCTCACCAACTGGTGCTCGCGTCGCCGAAGCGCATTTAGAAGACACTGGTCTTCTCACCTTCCCCGCCAGTCGCGTCGGCAGATATGTGGTGCGCAGTGCTAGAGGACCAGTAGCGGATGTGGAGGCGCTAGACGCGTCTGCGGTCAAAGTGCTGTCTATTGGAGACGCGGTGGCTCATCGACCGGCTATACTTACTGGTGAGTGTAGTGGTATTCTGTATTCTTTTGCTTTCTTCGCTAATTAGTAAAATCAGTATATGTGGTCGCGTAATACTCATAACGACTGGTAAACGACTGGAAATATCTAACGACGACTGGTTAAAACCAGTCCTCGTGAGATATCTCGTGATATCTCGTGGTCCTCAGAGCATGCATGTACCCTTTGCACACACTCAGCAATTCTAAGGCTCGTTTAAAGAGACATGTCCCGTTGCGTGTCGTGTGGTACGTCACGTCACGCAGTTAATTGAAATCAGTAGTTGACGCGGCGGATAACGCTGCGGCGCACGCGGCGTGAGTAGCGACGGTCGCGTACGCGTCTTCGCATTGCGCGACGCGACGCGCCACATCTCCAAAAACGAAGCCTTACGTTTTCAGCTGTCCATCAACTGTGAATTTCCAATTTCATGTTGACGTACAATTCTTATTTTTACATTATTATGTGCAGTAAACACCAACGGCGCCGGTAACGGGCGCCTGTCGGGGCGCGTGACGTGCGGCGGCGCGGGCGTGCCGCACTCGGTGCGGCGGCGTGGCGGCGCGCGGCAGGAGCTGGTGTGGCACCCCGCGCGCGCGGCGCCGCACCGGCTCACGCTGCTGTGGAGCGGCGCGCCCGTCGCCAACGAGCCGCTCATCGTCGACGTGCAGCCCGCGCATCACGGACAGGAGGTACTAGATATAACACACGTAATGTAAACTTTAAGGTTTCTTGGAAGGGGTGCAACCGTATCTCACTTAAAATAATCTTAGCTATACATGCAAAAAAGAATCGGACAACCTGTCCTAATTCACGTGTTTAAGTATCGGTCACTATTTACCAGTCACCCTATAGTAGTATTGAAGTGCTAAAATTCAAACAAAAAAAGATTTTCTACATTCATCATTTAGAGTAACTATTCTATTCTATTCTTTGACTGCGTAGCAGTATTTACTTGTTACGAGTGTAGTGTAGATCCGATTTTATCATCTTTAGATATCAATACTCATTATTTCCTTACTAAACAACACATTTCTCCTCTCCAGGTGGCTGCCTCCGGCCTAGGCCTGTACCAGGCCCAAGTGAACAGGGTAGCATCCTTCAGTATCGACACCCTCGGTCGACCGGCCAGAGAGTTCGACGTAGTAGTGTCCGGCCCCGGGTCCAGAGCTCTACCTGTGCGCTGTTATCAGACCAAGTCGGGGTTGTTGCAAGCGGAGTATACTATCACTGATGTTGGACAGAGCACTATAGGTAATACTTAAAATAATAATAATAATTACACATTGACAAAAACTCCATTATGTCTGCCTCTCAAAGTGGATGTAGGAATGGGTCCCGCGGCACTAAGGAGCTACTCCTCATCGACATGGCAATTAGCCAACAGGTTCGTCGATCCCGCAAGGATCTGTCTACATGCTGGATAGATTATAAGAAGGCCTACGACTCGGTGCCACATACATGGCTCATGAGGGTGCTGGAGTTGTACAAGATAGATGCAACACTACGCGCCTTCCTTGAGTCGTGTATGGGGCAATGGAGGACGGTCCTTCGATATCCAGGATGTCGACAGATCCAGGGGAACGATGAGCCTGTATGGATTAAACGGGGAATATTCCAGGGCGACAGTCTGAGCCCACTTTGGTTCTGTCTAGCCCTGAATCCTCTGAGCACATTGCTGGAGGATTCAGGTCTAGGCTACCGGTTGAGGAGAGGTGGTCAGGTCATATCTCACCTTCTTTACATGGATGATCTGAAACTCTTTGCCCCCAACAAATTGCGACTGATGGAGCTACTGAAAGTAACTGAAACTTTCAGTAGCGCCATCAGGATGGAATTTGGTGTGGACAAATATGCAGTCATGTATGTAAAGCGAGGGGAGATTATGGAATCCGAGGGAATTCAGCTCTCGGATTCCATACACCTGAGATCCCTCTCCTCATCCGAAAGCTATAAGTATTTGGGTATGTCGGAAGCGTTAGGCATTAACGTAACTGACATGAAGCAATCGTTGAAGGAGCGCTTCTTTGGACGCCTGAACAAGGTATTACATAGCCTTCTTTCAGGCGGAAACAAGGTGCGCGCCTTCAACGGTTGGGTCATGCCGGTTTTAATGTACTCTTTCGGCGTACTCAAATGGACTCAGACCGAACTCGATGCCCTGGATGGGAGAGTTCGTACACTGCTTACCGCAAACCGGATGCATCACCCACGATCATCAGTGATGAGGCTGTACATCCCGCGGAAGTGCGGGGGTCGAGGGTTTTTAAACGCGAAGTCCCTTCACAACCGCGAGATGTGCAGTCTCAGAGAATATTTTTTAAAAGCCGAGGTGGGTATGCACCGAGATGTGGTCGCAGTGGACAAGGGACTCACCCCGCTGTCCATGGCTAAAGAGAACTGGCGCAAACCTGTAGTAGTTACTACCGATGACCGCAAGGAAGTATGGCAAGGCAAGGAGCTTCACGGGCGCTTCTACCGGGCCCTTCATGGGCCCGATGTAGATTTTCTAGCGTCCGTGTCTTGGTTACGTTTCGGCGACCTCTTTGGAGAAACTGAAGGTTTTGTCTGTGCGATTATGGACGAAGTTATTTTGACGAACAACTACCGGAAATATATTATGAAGGACGGGACGGTTGACGTGTGTCGGGCATGCCACCGTCCGGGTGAGTCCATCAGACATATTATTTCTGGTTGTTCTCTGGCTAACGGCGAGTACTTGCACAGGCACAACCAAGTAGCCAGGATTATTCACCAGCAACTTGCCTTGAAATATAAACTTGTGGAATCTGAGGTACCGTACTACAAGTATGTGCCCGACCCAGTTCTCGAGAAAGACCATGTCACGCTGTACTGGGATCAGTCTATCATTACTGACAGGACTATTGTCGCCAATAAGCCTGACATAGTAGTGATAGACCGATCAGCGCGCCGCGTAATGATAGTCGATGTTACCATCCCGCATGACGAGAACCTCGTGAAAGCTGAGAAAGAGAAACAAATAAAATATCTCGACTAGCACACGAGGTTGTCGACATGTGCAATGTGAACTCGGCTACCATTGTGCCGATCGTCGTGACGGCCAATGGCCTTATAGGCAAGAGCCTCGACGACCATCTTTCGAGGCTCTCCTTAGGCGGTTGGATCAAGGGCCTGATTCAGAAGGCAGTACTCCTCGATACGGCTCGTATTGTGAGGAGGTTCCTGTCTCTGGAGCCCTAACCACCGGTTGCTTGGACCCTGCTCCCGCTACCGGCGGACCACTATTTTTTATATTTTTAAATGTTTTTTTTTATGTTTTTTTTTAAGAAATGTTTAAAAATGTAATTAGTGTGTAAGAAAATAAATAGAGGAAATAATAATTAATACTTTAAATACTTTAACTGTGCCAACGCGACTGCTTCAGGGCATAAATAAGCAGCAATTATTATTCTATATGTATTATAAAGGATATTAAGCATTACCAGCATATAATGTGCCCACTGCTGGGACTCAGTCCTCCTATCAGATGTCACACGTCTTCAATATGTTGTAAAAGTTACAAAAAAAAAAATCTGTTTCAGAGGTACTACACTTATCAAAACCTGTGTCTGGCAGCCCGTACACCTGCGAATCGTTTGACTCTAACAGAGTCATCATTTCTGGATTACCTACTGGGAATATCATCGCACAAACACCCATCAATTTTACAGGTAACATACACAATTAAATATTAGTTCAAATGAACAAAACCCAAAGGTCATTTATGATTAAACTAGCGACCCGACCCGGCTTCGCACATATATCCCTTGCCTCTTGAATCACTCTATCTACTGCTGAAAACTGCATTCAAATCCATCCGTACTTTAAAAGTTCTAAGCGTACAAACAGCGGTAGCAACTTTATTTTATACTATGTAAAGATAAAGATGACTGAGAATTATTACTTTTTTGATAAAGAAATTAGACTGAGAATCATCACTTTTTGATAAATATCAAAATTCTCAAATAATCTCCCTTAATGTCTGCTGGACTGGCTGTGGAGAACATATGGTGCAACATACTCCCCACAATCTCCTCTATCTTTAATTAGGTTTGAGTTGCTAACTTATTCTCATCATCTTTCCAAGAGGTTACTATCACGTCTTAAAGCAGTTGTTATATCCTAATTCCTGCCTGGGACAGGGATGGAGCTAGAGAGGATATCTAGCGCCATCTCTTTCCTTCTCTAGGATAAGATTAAAACAATACTGCTTTAAGACTTCATGGTAGGCCACCTGCCCTTCCTAAAAGAGACGCGTATAACGCCATCCTTTTTTCGCATTGATGACTGATCATTTGCATTTTGGCCTTAGCCTGTTTTTTCAGTACCTCTCTCATAACTTCTTTTCCGTTCAACAATTTAAAAATTGTTATATTTTATTTCAGTTGACACAAAAGACGCAGGTGTAGCGGAACTAGAAGTGATTTGTGAAGCGATGGGCGAGCGTCGCATTCGTCTGCCCGTCGATATCAGGGAGGACGGCAATACCTACAGAGTTCGCTTGCGACCTTCAGTGCCAGCGCACTACAGAATCTACATCACTTATGGAGGTAACTGGTTTGAATACACTGAATTTTGAAACTTAATTAAAATAACCTTCTAAAACAAAAGATATGACTGCTCCATCGTAGAATAAAATCACTCGCTACTGATTCTCGCTAATAAAAATGATGAGTTGTCGGAAACATAGCACAACATACACGCCAGTTATGTTTAAGTCCCATGCAATAGGGGGCGAACCTATCGCCATGAACAGTCGCCATTGCGACCACTAGACCAACGAGTCCAGAGTTGTCGGAAAATCAACTTATAATAATTTTGCGACAAAAAAGATTGATTAAGTGAACCAAAGGTCTGAGTAGAGTAAACTTCACAGTCTTCACACCTGCCCTATTAAATTAACATAACCAATAACTATTTTAAACACGATATATTTGTACTTACAACTGAGTAAACTGAAAATTTACTCCAAAATTATCTCAATTGCTAGATTTTGTCTTTAAAATTAAATAATTCTGATACAAATGCAAACATAATTAATTACAGGAGCAAACGTATCCGGCAGTCCAGTATCGCTCGGAATTCTTAGCGGCAAAAGCAGCAGTATAGCGCGCTGTGCGGGCACGGGCCTGGCGCACGCGCACGTGGGCAAGGAGGCCGCCTTCACCATACACTGTACTGAGGACTCGCCGCCCGTCGTACAGGTGAGAGAAAAACATCATCGTCAGTGTGCTGTCCTTATCCAATTGCTATGGGGTCTGCGCCGACCACAACATGTCTTCTTTTTCCATACTTCTACATTGAAGTTATTCCAGTAGTCACTTTCTGTATCATCTTGACACAGGCCATCTATCCTTTCTTCCCCTACTCTTATAGACATCCACATTCAGGTGAATACAACAACATTTTTGCACTGCTAAAAGAACAATCCTACTTCTAATCCTACTAATATTATAAATGCGAAAGTTGTGAGGATGAATGGATGTTTGTTACTCTTTCACGCAAAAACTACTGACCTGATTTGGATTAAATTTGGCACACAGATAATTTATAACCTTGATTAACACATAGGATACTTTTTATCCCGGTTGTACGATCCCGTTGGACATTACCATACTCCACGCAGGCGAAGCCGCGTGAAAATACTAGCTTGTGCTAGTATTTTCATAAAACTAAAAAAAAAAACCCATAAATGTCTAATATTTTCTCATATCTTTTCATTTCACGTTCTGTAACTGCTTGTCATTTGTATGCCTCGTTTTCGGTACACTGTCCCCTTAGGCGCGAATTATACAGAAACGGCGTAAGGTGAAGGCGCAGCGCAGGCATGATGCCGCTTCAAAACGTTTTCATACAAAATTTACGTAGGCGACGTGTCGTGAATTACACTCAAGCGGCGCGGCGCAAGCACGCCGTTCTTTCGTTTCGTTATAAATTCCACGCCTGCGCCGCTCCTTCACCTTACGTTTCTGTTTAGTTCACGCCTTACAGGCACATAAGCATTGTTTGTTTTAATTTATACCAACGCCTTGTTAACCTTAAAACATTACTTTCAGGTCGAAAGACTAACAACGGACGACAAAGAAGACAGCACAGAGACTGGCCTCCTAGAGTGTAGGGTGGTAGCCGGCGCGCCTAGAGAGTGGCTCTGTGCGTACATCCCGCTCGTCGTGGGGCTGTACGAAGTCAGGATATTCACCTCGTCCGGACCACTGCCGGGAAGCCCCTTCTCTGTTAAGGTAAGCAATATTACCATACACTGTTAAGATATTTTTTTTAGAATTAGATTCTCATTAAAAAAAAGGCGATAATGCCTAAATTTTTCCGATCTTTAACTTAGCCTCGCTTGTTGAATTGTTAGTAAGAATGTAAAAGTGAAATCCTGCACGCGAATTGTGGCCAACTTCATATGGATCCCAACAGCTGTTTGGTAGTGATGACCTGAGGGCTTAGTCAAGTGCCATTTTCTGCGGTAATTATAGTGGAAACGAAATGTATCGGATCGACAGAGCTACCGAAACGCAATCAATCTGGTTGAAAGTCCTTGTGGAGATAGAAAACTATTTGAAGGCAATTACCCTCCAAGTAGTAGTAACGAAGCCAAGATAGTCACGATTCTTATACGTGAAGGATTGTAACACATATTCTTTTATAACCAGGTGATAGACACATCAGCAATCGTGCCAGTCGGAGGATGGGGTACTGACAACTCGGGCCGCGTGCGAGCTCCTTCCAAACTAGTGCTCGACACTAGCAACGCGGGACCGGGCACGCTAGAGTGTCTGCTAGCGGGCAGACATCAACGTGAGTTATTTATTACTTAGCTTTACTGAATTTATCTTTTCCTCACTTTTAATACTGGTCGCCGGTGTCGGGAGGTTCAAGCTACCGGTGGTTAGGGCTCCAGACACAGGAACCTTCTCGCAATGCGGGCCGTATCGAGGAGTACTGCCTTCTGAATCAGGCCTTTATCTAACTGCCTAGCAAGAGATGTTCGTCGTGGCTCATGGCCATCAGGTTATTGGCCGTAACGACAATCGGCACAATGACCGCCGAGGTCACACTCCACATGTCGATAACCTCGTTAGAGCTAGAGGTTACTTATCTTTATATCGATTGTTTAAAAGAATTCGCATTACAATTAAAGATAGCATCTAATTGAAGAACGCCTGATTACTCGAAAGATACAAAGTTTCTGACACCGTCATGTTGATGCTTGAAGAATACTAGATGCTATTTTGGTCATTGATACATAACAACTACGAAATATGTATTGGAAAAGAGATATATTGATCCGGTTAATACGTTGACCATGAAGTTGTTGTTTCGAGACAATAATGCATGGTGTTGTGTTCATTTTGACGTAGCCAGTAATTGGTCAATGTTGCATTTAAATTCAGTCGATCATTACTACTATCTTACACTTTCTATGATTATGGACAAGATTAACAGCTTCTCGTAACCTTAACAGGTGTAGAAACAGTATCCGGTCGTGCAGTAGTGACGCTCACAAGCGGTGAAGGCAACCCGGGCGGCGAGGCAGAGCTAGAGCTGACGTACAACGGCGCGCTGGTGGGCGGCGCGCCCCGCCGCGCGCTGCTGGCGCCGCCCGCCAGCGCCGACCGCGTCACGCTGGCCGGCCGCGGCCTGGCGCACGCCGCGCCGCACACGCCCGCCGCCTTCACCATCGGTGAGTTCAAACTGTTTTTTTTATAGTTGTGGAAAGTGACAGAAAATCTATAGTTGAGTTCGTCTGGGACGTTCGTATACAGCAGAGTTGAGAATGTCGAGATGAATGTGTGGAGTGACTATATGGATAAAGTAAGACATAGCGTATAACTGGAAGTTTGTAAGTAACACCAGTTACAAAAAAAAAGATGAACGCGAGTCGTCTGTCTTGGTATGTGACACGTGACTAAAAGAGTGATAAATATATAAAGGTTGATGGATGGAGAGGGAGAGGAAGACTAAAGAAAAGATGGATGGAGTGTGTGAGGAATGATATGAAGGGAAAAGAAGTAAATGATACCGTGACGAAAGAGGAGCTCGTGGCTAAATAATAACAGCCGTTCGGATCGATCTTTAGGTTAAGTAGTGCTTGCCTAGGTTGGTCTGTGGATGGGTGACCACCCATTACATATCGAGTTTCCTCCGTGCCTCGGAAAGCACGCTAAGCCGTTGGTCCCGGCTGTCATTTGTAGATCTTTGATAGTCGTTACAGGTAGTCCACTGACTGCCCAAAAAGTCTGACATTCAGTCTTACCAAGGGGTATCGTATTACCTAGTACTAACCGGGTTGTGGAGGTCAGATAGGCAGTCGCTCCATGTAAAATACTGGTATTCAGCTGCATCCGGTTAGACTGGAAGCCGACCCTAACATAGTTGGGAAAAGGCTAGGCAGATGATGATGATAGCGTGACGATCGACAGGGGAGAATCGAAGAAAAAAAGTGGTTGCACCGACCCCAAATAACATAGGAAAAGGGCAGGAAGATGACGTGTTCGTCCAGAAAAATACTTCCAGCAAATCATTTCTGCAGCTAAGCAGCATCAACGTCAATTTGCCGTGTTAAGCCGTTTCAAACAACTAGCAGTTCTTATTTGAATATTAATTATACTTAATAGTATCGTCAATAAATAATTAAGTTCCTGACTTCACACACTTTGTCATAATCAACATGAACCTTTTTTTCAAAATTATAAAAAGCAGTCTTACGTTTTAATCCAAGTTGTATAACAAAATTTTACACATCCGCCAGACAAGGCCAAGTAGTTATTAATAACTGGAGCACTCAAGTAGGTACTCGAACTAATTGCTTTTATTAGTAGTTTTATATCTTGAAATTCTTAATGATAATTTATGTGTGAAGAATGCTTTCATTGATAGCACTCTGTAAATTCGGCCGTGATTCCATAAGACTCCGTGGCGCAACGGTAGCGCGTCTGACTCCAGATCAGAAGGTTGCGTGTTCAAATCACGTCGGGGTCAAATATATTATTTTTGTAATTTTCTTTGTTTTTCTCTTTCATCTTCACAATATTGATTTAATTATTAAAAGCGATAAAAGTTATTTTAAAATAAATCGAAAACGATACTATATTTTATCATTATTTAAAAATCACAGTACATCAGCAAAGATATATATAATCTATTTCGCATTACTTCTAACACCTGTTTACAATATACAAGATTTGATTAGCAATATTTGCGGCACCTATTTCATAACCAAGCAGCAACTCACCTTTTGAAATAAAAGATGATTTTTTTATTGTTATTATCTAGTTAATACATAAAAGTAGGTGCACACAGTCATATTCAAGCTGAGATGTCATAAGTGACTCAAAAAAATAACTACACCAGTCGTATATCGTAGAGTTGCTAGACTTTTGGTCTTTACGTTCGGACTTGGAATTCGAAATCCAAAATTATGTAAAAACTGCATACCATGACGTCATGCTGCATTTTTTTTTAATATTTTTTATTTGAATCTATGATCAAACATTTCTACTGACAACGATATGTTGTTGCTTTTTATACAATTGTTTCTTGGAATTGGAAAGAAGATTTATTCAGAGAGCATTAACCATAACTTAGGTTTTCAAAACTTTCCTCATCATCTTCTCGTCCTTGCCTCATATAACTTGTGGAAGTCCCATGTAAGGGACGAGCTTATTGCCTTCAACTGGACATGGAGCCATACTCCGGGCTACTATTAAGAAATTCCTAATGGGAAAACATATTTTAATACATGTTTTGTTTGGATGCCAATGCATGGTTAGCTAAGTGACTCATTCTAAATCCAATATGGCAGACAGGTTATTTTTTATGGATCCCTATGTTATGGGTATCAAATAAGAGGGTTTGCTTAAAATAATACGAGAAATAAAATTATGTCACTCTAAGGCGTGTTTTTGAGTCTTTTTTTAATATAATATTTTATTTGTTTAAAACTTTTCGCCATGTGTACTCAATGATGTTATTTCCTGTCAGACGGCAGTGCAGCCGGCCCGGGCGCGCCGGAGGCGTCGCTGACGTCGGCGGAGGGCGACAGCGTGGGCGTGGCGCTGGCGGCGGCCGGCCCGGGGCTGTGGCGCGCCAGCTACACGCCGCGCCGCCAGGGGGACCACCAGCTGCGCGTGCTGTGGGCTGGCCGACTGGTCAAAGGTATTATAGTTTTTATTTTTTTTGAAACCTTTAGTGTTCATCGAAGATTTATGGGAAGTGTGCGGGATGAAACGCCATATTGGCATTCGGAAGTCATTGTTCGGCTGTTTGTGAGGCCACCAATTCTGTCAGTGTTTTATTCTTTTTATGATTTCTAGAAGCTATAATCGTTTCCACTAATGCCAAAAATGTGGTTCTCAGTAAAATGATGAGTTAATTTTAAACTATTGTCGTATTATAAAAAGATCACGTGACATCATCACATCACAATCGACAATGGACATCCAGTCGACCAACCGAATGATTTATAATCTTTGAACAGCATCAAACAAGTGGTAATTAATTAATGATTTTTTTCTTCTATCATGCAGGTTGTCCACTAACAGTGAACGTGTCAGCGAGCTCGGAGAGCGGCGACGCGTCGCGCGTGGTGTGCTCGGGCGCGGGGCTGGCGGGCGGCGTGCTGGGCCGCGACATCCGCGCCTGGCTCGACACGCGCCGCGCCGGGCCCGGCGAGCTCACCGCGCACTGCACCGGCCCCAACAAGGTAACTGGCCTAACGCGTAACACTTGCCGACCTAGCAAGCACACTGACTATTACAGGCCCAAAGGCACCTAAGAGGCCCAAAGGCTAGTGTCTAGGTGTCTACTGTAGTCAAAAGATAGTAGATATCACATCACAGTACAGCCATTTAATTATATCATAGCATAGAAAACATTGCAAAAATGTCAACATTTTTCATTTCACTAAAGAAAGCAACAGGTAGTGCCGAATAAGCCGGTGGCTCGGGTTTATCGGTTGGCAGAATTTAGAACTAAAATTGTAAGCACGCGCACACGTGACTTCGCGGCTGGCAGTACCGTTTAGTAGGGAGCTAGGTAAGCCAAAGATTACCGAGATACTACAGGGGCAGAAAAATAAAGTATTTAGGGGAGAACGAGATAGATTGTGTAATGGTCGATATTGTATTTGGTACCAACTAGATTTTTTATTTTGTTGCCTTATTTACTTAAGATAAAATCACTTATTTTTTCTGCATTTTGTTCTTTACTTTTTTCCGTTTTTTCGTCATGGGTATCATTTTTGTGGTTTTCGGGGTCGCTGATAATGAAAATGAGGTCAATATGAAAATTCAAAATGGCGCCGATGAAAATTTTCGGTTTTTTCTTCATAGACTTCATTTTCTTGGTTTTCGGGATCGCTGATAAATGTGGGTTCAGAATGATATACTGAACACGTGGTAACCGTTTTGGCGTCGGCTTCCCTTCCACCTTCTAACGACTCGAGCATTGCGCAATGATGCAACTTCAACATGTAACCATGTAATCTCTTCCAGGTCGCGTACTGTGAACTATACGAGCATGGAGACGGCACGTTCACGCTGAACGTGAAGCCAGCGGAAGCGGGCCGACACATGCTGAGCATACAGTTTGCGGGGGAACACGTGCCCGGCTCGCCCTTTGTGCTCAAAGTGGCCGGAGCTCCCGACCCTTCGAAGGTAACACTTTGCTGACAATTCAAATATAGAGCAGCATGATTCTTTTGGTGCTTACGTGACATGTCAGGAGGACGCAAATGGTAAACATTTGTGAAATTGTATTGAAAAAACAAGATGGCGGATTTATGCCGATAATGGCCACCGGACATGTGTATTTATTTAATTATATTTATACTTCATAGGCTACATAGGCGGTCTTAACGCCACAAGGCGTTGAATTTCCAAAGCAAGGAGCAAAACAAAGGGGGACCTTTACTGTTGATTGTCAAGTGCCTAAAATATTTTCCAATAATTAACTCATCTCACTCTCTCAATATTTTCTTACAAATTTATTGATTTATTTAAAATATATACGCCAACAGTACATACATTTTAGATGAACAGATTTACTGTAAAACTTACTAATTTTCATATATCCTAATTTTGAAACCCTGTGTTTTATGTATAGGTCCGTGTATACGGCCCAGGCGTGGAGCCAGGAGTACTGGCGACGTTCCAGTCGCGCTTCCTGTGCGACACGCGCGGCGCGGGCGCGGGGCAGCTCACCGTGCGCGTGCGCGGGCCCAAGGGCGCCTTCCGCGTCGAGATGCAGCGAGAGAGCCAGAAGGACCGCACTATACTATGCAAAGTGAGTGACTAGTGTTTTATAGAGATTTCAACCTTTTACAGAAGTATATTGGGCGACTATAATGCGGGTTGCAGACCGAAAACTAAACTGTGCCGAAATAAACTAAGCCAGCTAAGCTAAACTAGAAATATGTGCACACCAAGAACTAACCGAAAGCTCAGTCAGTGTTGTGAAGTTCAATTTGACGGACGTATCGCTCGCCATTAATATAATCGATGAACAAAGTTCCGATGAAAGAAAAGAAGATTAATACCTCTTATTATTATCTAAAGAAAAGACATCCCGGACCTTGGAAATATCAACACCTTCAATCTCGGCTATCACGACACTGGATAGCAGCTACGCATCGGCACACCCAACTAACTTAGCATCGCATATTTTAGCTAGCTCACATAGCTTAATTTGCATAGTTTGCAGAAGTATGAAAAACTGCGTCATCTACGCGAGCTAAGCTGAACTAAATTAGCTTGGTTTTCGGTCTGCAACCCGTATTATATGTTGTAAAAAACTACGTCTTTATAATAAAGATAACAAACATTTACATTAGTAATGACGATCGTTTTGTAGTAAATGCTAGGTAATTGAGATATTGATCTATTAAGCCGGTCAATCGTGTATCTACCAGCTTATCATTTTTTCATAATACAGTACCCAACGTGTGATTACGTTGCTTGCGGCAAACATTCCTTTATCACGTGGAGAGAGATTGCAGAGGACGACATCTCTACTGCGTAGGTCCCTTTGAAAACTGAACTAACCAGTGTTGCTATGCTTCATATTAATTTACGACAGCAAAATTCGGCACGGCCGAGCGGTATAATCTATACAAATAAATAAATAAATTTCATTTTTGTCTGTGTCTGTTTGTTCCGACCAATCTCAGAAACGGCTCGACTGATTTTGACTATACTTTTACTGTCAGATAGCGGGTGTTAATCTCATAACGAGTAACTTAAACTACTTTATGCTCATTTTAGATAAAGGATTCGGGTTCCGTGCAAAAAAATTAAAACCTTTTAAATTATTATACAAATGAGATGCAAATAGGGAAGTAATATTTTTATAAAATTTCACGCGAGTGAAAGTAGCGGGCAACAGCTAGTGGAATGTAATTATGTAGATTTATCTTCGTGAACAGGCGTTCACGAAGATAAATCTACATAATTACATTACGTTCGGCTTAGCTCGAATTGTGCAGAGCCCACCCGAACCCGATTCTGCAAGGGAAGATTCCGATCAGAGTTTGCCGGTCGGCACAAACAGAATGAAGATCGAATATGTGCAATAATAAGGGTCGGCTTTGTTGCTTAACAAATACTGCCTAATCGAACAATAATAAACAATTACGTTTACGATAGCGTAAAGTTTTTGACCTTTTTATCATGATAACTCAAAAAGTACATCAAATACGAACTACTTAATCCATGTGCCCATTGCCCACAGTTTTCTCCCACCGAGCCCGGCGACTACCGCGTGGAGGTGCGATGGGCAGGCCGGCACGTGCCCGGCTCGCCCTTCCCCGTCATGATCTTCGACACGCAGGAGGAGCTGCGCCGCTACATGCAGGCTTCGGCCGCTTGATACCACACCACACACTACTTGCACCTACTAAGTGTTTTACTACACAATAAAATATAAACTTATCTTCTGATTTGATTAGTCAGGAAAGTAAAAGATTGAATGTGATTTGGGGAACAATACTATAAATATAGCACTTTTTGATCGTGAAGTTAAGGAAGTTGAAACAAAATGCAGACTACCAATTAACAGTCCCGTTGATTAAATATTCTACTCCTTGGTGCCAACTTACTTAGCTATTATTGTCCCTGGCGGTGTTTTTATAACTACCCAACCTGTAGGAAATTATAAACTGATGGGAAGCAAAAGTTTGCATATGATTAAGGTAAGCTTTTAAATATAGAATCTTTTGATTGTATATCGTTGGCAGCTTACAACAAATAAATAGTGGGTAGTTGTGCTTTCACATTTAATCTTTTACATTTTTGATGGTTATACTGTTAACACATTTTATTTCACAAATATTGTTTTCAACGAATTATGAGCCTTATTTTAAGTAAATTTTGAATACAAAATATCTTCATTGTTGTTTCATTCAATCAGGAGATAGGATTGATTGAATCTAACACTGTTTACATGTATGTATATCCTCTAAAATATTATATTGTAATCTTTAACTGATATAACGTGCGCGTATATGTTATAATCCGAATCGTAAGCATTTACGATAAAATCTGAACGAACAAAACATTTCATATCGCAAGTAAAGTGAGGTTTTATTTATTGTATTTTATTTTATCAGTAACTTGATGAATTACTGTTCTAATGGTAGTTCCACAAAATGTAATAATCCGTCCATGTATTGTTTATAAGGTAGTGTAGGCAAATTAATTCCTGCAGTTGTACGATTTTCTATAAAAACGGCGCCATCATCGGAATAAAGGTATTTAAATTATGAACTAAAATAGTCTAATAGAATCTCTGTATTTTTATAAGTACATAAATTCTAATGCAAAATTCTAAATGTAATTTTAGAGATAAATGCATAATAATTTGTTTGTTAATATTTATTAATAATGACATTTTAGTTTTACATCATTTAACTTAACTATTGTAACTAACGAGGTATTTGTTTATTGTTATTGCGGGGTCAAGCTCGATAACCACACCGATGTGAGCTTGAACCCGGAAGCTGCTGAATTATTCAGTTACTAATTGTTAATAAATTGAACTTTATAAATATAGGTGTTTTTTTTTTTTTTTTAAATCTCATAATACTTTCCCACCACACATCACATTATTGGTCACCCAATGTTAAGAGGAGATTATTCAAGTACTATTACTATGACCTTTCGACTTAAAATAGCTTGAAGTAACATTCATAATAACTAAAGTTTGAAATAACTTCGTCGCGTTTTGGATTCAGTTCAGCTCTATAGAATTTTAATTTCTCATAGATGTACATAATTAAAAAAACCTTTACAGACATCATGTACCACGTTGGAGTCAGCTTCCAGTCTAACTGAATAGCTGAATACCTATATTTTTCATAGAACAATGGTTATACTCGACAGTCTCTTTCTTAAACCGTCGATCAAAACATTTTATTTTCACCTTTAAAATTTTATTTGAAACAATAAGGGAGCCATTGAAACTAAAACAACACCAAACAGGTGTGCAGTGCATGTTCACTCTAATCGTTATAACTTCATTAGTCGAACTCTTAATTAGATTTTAGATAGCCTTGTCAATATGTCGAAGTGTTACTACTTTGAGATAAAGATCTGTGAGCAAGGGTGCTCCAAAATTTATTTTAAACTAAAACTTTTTGCCTAAAAATCGCTGTATAGGTCCTCCCCAGGGAACTTTGTTTGTACCTATGCATCTGATCTTATAATCCTTTCGAGCAGTCGTTTATTTACAGATATCTTAACGAATAATGCAAATCTAATCAAATCGATGGGAGTGACCTTGCTTATTGACATGGAATCTGCTTGAGCTGTTCAGAAAGAGCCTAATGTCCATGCAATAAAATCTAAAAACACGTGATTCGCTGAACTAAATGGTTGTGATACATGATAACCTCACTGATTCTGTTTCGATATGGCTGGTTACTACCTAAGTCGAAATTCATTTCAAATAAGTGCAGAAATCGAGTTTATAACCCTAAAAATCACAGTTGCTGATGATGTTGGTAAGAATGTGGAGTTTGGTATCTGAAGGACACTGTATTCCTAGACGGGTACATGTTATTGTTATTAGAGCGTGGGACTCTGCTGGCGACGCTTGTGCGCAGTGCGTCCAAACTCTGCCACAGCTGCTGCATCTGACCGAAGATTATCACTTCCAGGCGCTGGATCGAGCTATGGAGCTCTCCTGAAAATGAAAAATTGATTGTCTTACAATACCAAAAACTTAAAAAAAATCATCAGAGTATACATAACCATCTGTGTTGGTCCCACACAAGGAAATCATGTAGGTATTATTGTTGATTTACCTTCACAATAAAATAGACTCGTTACAAGACTTACACTTAGTATTCCCAGGACATTGCACCCTGAACAAAAGGTGCAAACAATACAAAAGCGGGAATCGAACCCGTGATATTTATATAGCGCAGAAGCGCTATTCGGCCTGTGTTTTCAACTCCTTTGAATGATTCTAGATAAGATTAATTAACTAAGAGAAACAATTATAAATCAACGGCGTTTAAATTGCTCTATCGAACCTAAGGGCCTTAGCACACGGTGTTCTTATTACGCGCCGTCGCCGCGTCGTCTAGCGTACAAACATAAACACTCTAAACGCAAAGAATGCTGCTTATTCAAGGCAGTAAGTACTTACACCGACGACGCGACGACAAAAGCAGTGTGAAACATGAAATCTGCGTCTTTATAAGGTGTCGTGGGAATGGGCCCTAACTCGTACTTTTGAGAGCCAATTGATCATTTTTTTTATCGTGGCAACAACTCAACGAATCAGTGTGTGTCTGTGGAAAATTGGACAGACATGAATTAACTAACGGTGGCGCTGACCTCTTCTGTCTTAGTTTTAAATGAATGCTACCTCATGTGCTCTTCTACCATTTTAGGTAGTTCGATGCTCCAAAAAAACATATGTACTTAGTATCATATAACATTATGATTTATGAAGACGATTAAATACTTACTGAGATGAAACACATGTGACTGAGTGACGAATATGTTGATAGATAGAGAGGGCCAAAAGGAAAAATGGGTGGATTGTGTGATGATGATGATGAAATGGCATATGGCAAAAAGAGGATGATTACAAACTTACGAGAAGTTACAACTCCATGTAGCCTCCTTGTGATAGTAGCGTTGGCTGTGGCGTTGACTTCCTGTGTCTTGACTGAACACATGGCCCGCGCCTCCTCGCGCGGCCCGCTGCCGTGGTACGTCGAGTTCCGCACCTCGATGTAAGGCTTGCGCTGTAGTTGTTCGGGGGCATTCGTCAGGGTATAGCTTGGGCCACGTACTGTGGGAAATATGGAAACACAATTTATTGATAGGAGCTGCAATTATATTTAGAGAAAAGACGACCACAATGGTAGACGGACCCTATCTGTCGGAGCGTATAAACTTTTTTCTCTAGTGTGAGCCAGCAGTGCCAACATATTTGGCGCCAAAACGGAACACTTACAAGGTGGACCTTGATCCTGAGCACCGAGGAACTGCGTGTAAAGAATACAGAACGTGGGATGTCATGCTATAGTATGTAGCTATAGGGACAGTACCTACAGTGGATTTAAATAATAGACAAAGAGCTAATATTTTACGCTTGTCGAGATTATCTGTAACAGAACATATCCCATAAAAAGGGTGATCACTTGTACTTTAAAAACTCTGGGTGTGTTCAAAAATTGTGTTCACACCTCTACTACAAAATACTATGTCTTCCAAGAGTTTCCAAGTAAGTAATTGTATACCCCTATTAGGTCATCAAGTACTTGGGTTTCATAACTTATCTTAGTTTTGGTTAGCTTACCTACCGACACAAGTGGAGCAGTACCTTCCTGAACGAATGCATCGTTACATTTCTGAATGAGAAGTCCTTAACCCGCTTAACCGCAACAAGAAGTAAAAAGACCATGTCCATTTTCGCCCCTAAGACGACCCACTAACCGGCAAATTCTAAATAAATGCACAAAAAAATATTGCACATTGAAAATTATAACTGTCAACGTTATACCGAGTGAGCTTTTATTTAGGCATTAATTTAGGTATAGCCGTGATAGTGAAAACAGGCATGTCTATTACCAAGTGTTTCTTGTAGGTATCAGCTAAAATATAATACCACAGGGCGATTCTTTTTAATAAAGCACAGTGGTCTAAATGATCTCCAAAATATAGTTAGATAAAAAAGTAGGTCAATCACTTAACAGGCATCTGTAAATTGATCCTGAATTCGATGTGGATAAGAGTAATAGACACCTATTTGTTCCGCTCTTGAACATGATCGCGTGGAGTCAAGAACACGACGATCTAATCAGTTAAACAATCATTATTCATCATTCTTAAATTGAGTGTTTTGATAAAAAATAAGGCGTTACGACTCGACTGCTTCCATGATTGACTAGATACAGTGCTCAAGGCACTTGAAAGTACACATGTCTTTCAACAGAAAAAATGATCCCTCAAAGCCTAAAAATATCTAGATCTATTGAAGGTCTACAACTAATAGAGTGTACCGTGTAACGGAAGTTGATATCTTGGGCATCGTAGATAAGGTAAGGCAGCATCCCTATACCTATTTTAAAAACCATTCAGATGTAGTGGATCAGCAACGATTCTTTAACGTTTATTTAATTACTAAAATAACAAGACTTTCATTAAAAAAGAAAAACTTACCAGGGTGTTGGTAATACGTCGGCGCAGTGGTAACATGCGAAACTATCGCATACAAGAAAACTGAAAGTCCCAAAACAGTTCGCCACATTTTCGATTTAAAAAAAAACACCAAAAATAAATCTTCCAAAACGTTTGTCACCAAACATTCATATTAAAACCTTTTTACAGTTTAAATTTCGAATTCGTTTCGCGCGTTCTTGGGAGAGGTCGAACTCTATGGTACCACGGATCAACGTGTACTGCATGAGATGGAGTGGGTTCGCTGAGAATAAATACTAGCGTATACATTGGACGAAATATTGTCCAAAAGCATCACAATACACTAGATTTAATTACTTTTGAGTGCATACGGTCTATAGTAGTCTAGTCCATATGTTGGGGTTAATGGCCACTGGCCAATATACTTTGACATGGTACCTATACTTATTTTTATAGGACTTATTATGCACTATCAATAGCAAACTAGCTACTATTATGACTTCTGTAATGTTAATGCAATTGCAATCCAGTCACATTTTCAAAGGCTACAAAAGTTCCATATTGGACTCTATTGTATCTAAAGTTGTTCACCAAAGTAGGTACCTACATGGTTAACACAATTTGCTTATCAATACCTGAAATAATCTGTCTGTCCATAAAAAGCAAAATTACCAGTTGGGAATATTTTGATAATGAAAAAGTAAGTCTACGAGAGTAAGATTCATACCATCTGAAAGACGAAAATTTCTTAACAACAATTGTATGTTTTAATGAATTATGTTTAAATAATTAACTAGCTTTTTAGAGTATCTTTCTTTATCGTGTGGTTAGTGCCTAACCTGGTGTCAGAGTTTTTATGCCGCCCATGGGCATGGACTTGGCTTTACATGCCGTCGAGAAATAACTATCAGGCATGGTTTCATCACGATGTTTTCCTTCACCGAAGGAAGTGATGATTATACAATACTAGTGACCCGCACGGGTGCAATATACATATAAACCTTCCTCTTGAATCACTCTATCTATTGCTGAAAACTGCATTAAAATCCTTTGCGTAGTTTAAAAAATCTAAGTTTACAAACAGCAGGAGCGACTCTGTTTTATACTATGATAAAGAAGAAACACATGAATCCGAAAAATCAGAGGTGCGTGTCTTGGGTTCGAACTCGAGACCTATGAATTGGGAGTCCGACGGTCACACCACTAGGCTATCACTTCTATAATCACTGCTATTTTATAGTAATATAAAAGTAGCTGAAATAATAATGTTTTATACTGAAATTTGAGCTTTTATTTCTCGATGTGACAATCAAGGATATAATAGCTACGATTTTTCGTAGCACTAATTCATATCAACCTTTCTCCCACCCTCCACGTACCCAGCGTAGTTAGGTACGGTAATAATCTTCTTCAACGGCCTCTACGGCATAGTCACAGCTTCCGTTTCAATAAACAAAGACCTATCTATACCCTTAGGGCCCGGCAACGCCCGGCCTTGACCAAAATAGCTCGGACACGGGAAACAGATACTAACGAAAAGAATTTATTGTTTCCACAACACCTGCTGGAAACAGCGAATGAAGTGTCTGAAAAAGCGTAAAAGCTGATTAATTGTAAGCACACATTTGAACTCAGGTATTTTTATGTTTGTAGCATAGACATCTTACATCTATGTAGATTGACTGCTTTCCTAAGTAAATATTGTAAATCTATACATACATACAAATAAATAAAATTGAAGTGTATGTTTGTAATTTCAAAATAACAGATTTTTACTGAATGCATATTCAAGTATATACGGTACTTATAAAAAAAAACGATTAGTTAAAATGTTTGTCTGTTTGTTCCGGCTTATCTCGGAAACGGTTCGATCTATTTTGACCGGCCTTTACTGGTAAATAGCCGATGTTATAAGGTCTAACTTAGGCTACTTTTATTTCAGAATAAAAAATATTAGGATTCTGTGCAAAAAAATGAAAACCCCTCGAAATTCTTTACAAAATCCGATACAAATATGGAAGTAACATTTTTATAATAATTTCACGCATACGAAGGTCGCTCGTGAATGATATGTACAATGTTACTCATGTGATTTGTCGGGTATCCTTCAAGAAAATTTTGAAGATGGCTCAATTGACGAAGAGGCGGAGTTATCTTCTGCACTATCTGTCTAGGTTCGATTCGATTACCACTAGGAGTAATGGAACACTGGCATGTTAACTAAGTTTTTTAATTATGCCTTGACAATGACCTATTATTACGAAATGAAACTGTGATGAATTTATAGACGTTTTAATAACGTCTTACCTTGAATTAAAAAAAGTGGATAAGTTAATTAATTACTTCAGTTTCTAATACATAACAGAAACTAGTTTAGATAGGTGGCTTCTATTTCTCGAGAACGTCTCTAGTCGAACAAAGAACACCCCGAAAGCTAAAGCCGCTACCGAAAAAGCCCTTCCTGTTAGATCGAAAGAGCAGTATTCAGCATAATCAGCCTCTAATGTTCCCACTGCTGGGACACAGGCCTCCTCTCGATCAGACGGAATGGGCTATAATCCACCACGCGGCCCAGTGCGAGTTGGTAGATGTCACATGTCTTCGAATTTTCGGTTCTAGGACATGCCGGTTTCCTCACGATGTTTTCCTTCACAGTTTTGAGAGCAGTGGTGATGAAATATATTACTGGGTTCAAACCCGCGACTGGGCCACCGCTGTATTAATGAGTTTAAAAGTGTCAACTAATAAAATAGGCACATTACAATGCGTAATTGCCATGTACCTATGTACTTGTGTTTGCCTTAGAAACGGAAACATTAAAAAATTGTACGGACAGAATGTTGGCGCCGCTTTGCTTTTAAAATAATGACGAAGTCGGCCGTTTCAGACGTTTCATCATTGGCACGTTTGACATTGGTGCCAGAAAATCAGAAATGTATTGTTTTTAAGTATTACTAGGTACTTATGTACCTACTTTGACCTACGTTAACGTACTAAATACTCCACAGCGTACAGCAGTAGATTAATTAGTACGTAAGTAGTTAGATTTTTGATTGTTGAGGAGTTGGTTCAGCTCCTCGTTCGACTAAAAAATATTTAAATCCAGGCTGACTGATTGACTCTTCTGGCGACTTCTAAGAAAACACGTACCTAAGGTGTGTCAATAATGAATCTCTTACGAACTTATTGTGATACTCGAACTACTCGAAAGCGTGAACAAAACACACTTTCATTGCATAAACACGACTAACTCATAGAAGTGTCCTTAGAGCGAGTCGTATCTTATCTGTTGATGATTTTCTTTTGGAACTACGGAATGTGGGTACTATGGTCTATGTAAGAAGGTGGAATACCGTATAGTTGCATCATTCTTGAACTGTCATGCCTAGAATCCTCCGACTCCAAGTACCACATCTCAGATAATGAACATCTTAATCGATTTAATTAGGTATATGTATTGCCATTTCCTTCCGTTATGCCCTACATCCAGATCTAGGTGACCCATATCTAGGAGCCCCAAAACCGATCAGCAACGCCAAATTGAGCATAAAAATAATTTTACAGTCTACTGTCAGTAACTAATTGATTTACGAGTCCATGGCTCTCAAACTATTACAAATGTCAACGGGTATTTGTCCGCCATGATGTGTTTTTGACATCTGGCGTCGCGTGCGCCGAATCGGAACACAAATAATACGGAGCTATAAATCTGAGTCGTAACTATCAATGAAGCAATCGAGTCGACGTTTGTATGGATGCATCGATATCACTCATAGGTGGACGGACTTGACAGATGTGTATCCTGTGTTGACATTATTTGAGTAGGTCCCTATCTACCTAGATACCTATGTCTTCCTGTAACTATCAGTGCCTTCACTGTCTTGTAGCTTGCTTGCAGATCCCGTGTAGTTTTTCAACATGAAGGCGGGAGGCGAAGGCAAATGAAAAATGGTCGGAAAGAGACTTTTGTGTTAGTTTCTTTTTCAAAATTTTGTTTGAACAGACCGACACATTTGAAACTTCCTTTTGACGGAAACTGCTTAGTTTAAAGAACTTTTTCTAAGTTCTGCTGTGGTTTTGCGAGATAGGAGTCCTTGATAAAAGTGCTTATTACCTAATTTAGTTAGCAGCATTCATTGGGGAATGTAAACACTCTGTTTAACACTTCTAACGAGTGAATGTCAACTAGCTAGTCAAATGGGACATAGTGTACTAATAAACCTATGCGTAAGCGTGTGCTAGATTTTAGAACAGAACTAATATTGTTATGTCATTAGTTACAAGGACGAAACTGTTTTTACGTAATCAGTTCAAAATCTAGTGAATTCTATTATTAGTCACTTAAATGTAAACATTTTTAGCAGTTAAATGTAAACAAATCAGTAATAAAGAGTTTTCGGCCAGACGAGTGCCGTGGGCGAATGTTAATTGTTAGTTATAAAAAGCATATTTTCTATATCGTTCAGGTCAACGATCTAAACATTTATGTCTATCGTAGCTTTCGACATAACTGACTCATGTGGAACATAAATTAGATTGCCTTTTCAGCGAACACAATCTGTCTCGACTTTTATGGTGATACGTTATGCAATGTCACACTCTACAATAGTGCTATAAAACCCTAGGTCAGGGATAGCAAATCTTTTCACGCTGTGTTCGTATATGACCGGCCCATAAGAAAAAATAATGAAGACACCGAATGCCACCGGAGACCACAGACGGGACGGAGGAATGTGGGGAAGACAATCGACTAGGTGGACAGACGAGCTCATTAAAGTGGCCGGAAGAAACTGGTGAGCCATGACACTTAACCGCCAAAAGTGAAGAGATTTGGAAGAGACCTACATTCAGTATTGGAAGGCCAAAGGTTGAAGAAGACCTTACCACATTTCGTACAAAAAAATCAATCAATCAATCAACTGCGTGCCTAGTATTTTCAGTCGCATGCCACAGGTTGCCCATCCCTGCTCTAGGCTTACGAAGACGGGTGTGCCGAACAGCAGATCTACTCACAGATATGCATTTAAAACGTTTTCATCTTTAAATGTGTCAAGGACATGGTACAAACTACAATGATCTAGTAGTCCTCATGGGAAGTATAATTGAATTAGTTTAGATACGTTTCATGTACGATTCCACAAAGGTTGGCGGAGGCATAACGTTGATTGAGTTCTGTGCTGACCGTGAAAGACATTGAACCCTGTCGAATGACAACGGATTTTGATATAGGTACCACTGAAGTTATAGCTTCGTATTCACGATTTTTTTTGATACCCGATCAGTCAGTTCTGATTTAGCCACTTTATGCACTCTTAGGCGTGATTTATACAGAAACGGCGTAAGGTGAAGACGCGGCGCAGGCACAGCGCAGGCATGAACCGCTTCAAAACGTTTTCATACAAAATATACGTAGTTGTCGTTCACGTCGTTCTTTCGTTGCGTTATAAATTCCACGCCTGCGCTGCGCCTACACCTTATCGTTCCGTTTCTGTATAATTCGCGCCTTACAGAAGAAAGGAATCTTCACAAGAGTTTGAAAAACTTTACATTATCATTTTTAACCTATCATAACCATATTCCATTATTTTAAGTGTGATAAAGTTACCTAAACAGCTGATAATAGCCAAATATGTCGCAATTCTTTATAAATAAATAATATTGTTGCAAAATAAATGCCACAGTTACTTATTTATCTAAAACAAACAAATCAAACTATAGTAATCAGATATCGAAATTCGGATTTCGAAACTGCAATGATAACGTTTTCAGGTTAAATTAAATTACGGGTAAATTCACTAGACATTAGTATTCTATAAATAGACGTCGCATATGTATAGCAGTATTCAGAACTTTTATATGAGCAACGTTTTAATTTGAACTAAGTTCCTATTATCTGAGTGTAACGTGTGAAAATGAAAATTCTCATCTCATTTTTAGTGTTGGTGGTTTTAAATGAAAACGTCAGTTGCTACGGTAGCGGTGGGTACCTCGTTAAGTCTCGTTTAATTTATGACGACGTAGTGTTTAACGTAACGGGTAACTACTACGGGTAAAGGCCTAATTGATAGTTTGATAAGCTTATTGAAGTTCAGAATTAGTTGTGATATTTTTACCGTTTTTCTAGTGCGGCAATATTATAGTTACATTCACTCTCGGACCAACACTAAATCCATGCTAATCGTTACGCACGTAGTACGTAGGAGCGATGAGCATGGTTTTAGTGTAGGCGTGAGCGTGTATATTTACTTGCAGGAGCACGGTTTTTGTGGCTTCACTTTTGATATTCGTGGCGTGCCGTCTTCCTTTTTTTGTCTTCTTTATTTTGTTGGTCTGAGCATTCACTAATAAAGTACTAAATAAAATGTAGAAAAACAATGCAGGATGTGTGATCTGTCCATTTTATACATATAAACAAGGTATTTTGAAAAAATCTGGCTATTATTTTAGGCTGTTACTATAACCAGATTTAACCATAACCTGATTTTTTTACATTAACATGATCTACCTACAACGAAAAGTTCATCTTAATTTTTATATTTTTCAGACACCAGTCCCACCAGCAACAGGAAGTTTACTCCAGAGGGAATATTTCACCTACTATCAGAACTAGTCAGAAACCTGATCAGGACTGGTGATATTGATAACGGAGTACCAATTCTGGATCCTTACGAGTTCCAGTGGAGGCAAATGAACTTTGGAGCTGGAGAAAAGTTCACGTACGTATCAAAAAATTCAAATAATATAATTATTTACGTACTTTCTTTCTTCAGAAGATCATTAATCAGAGACAAGACTAACTGTATATGGTGTTAGTGATATCGACGCGCATAGTATTTACCATGAATTCCGTACCTACATGACTCAAAAGGGTGGAAAT
Source organism: Noctua fimbriata (assembly GCA_905163415.1). Taxonomy (NCBI): domain Eukaryota; kingdom Metazoa; phylum Arthropoda; class Insecta; order Lepidoptera; family Noctuidae; genus Noctua; species Noctua fimbriata. The sequence continues at coordinate 11,769,557 of LR990922.1, read as the reverse complement.
ATTCGCGGTTTTTTTTTAAACGTGTCGTGGGTGCATTTACTAACATTTAAACTCACATACACAAACAACCAGACCCGGAAGAACTACCTGTAGGCCATACAAATATTTGTTCCATGAGCACATGTCAATCGCTCAGCCACTACGCCAACTGTGCTGTCAACGTGTGCTGACTTAAATAAAAAAACAACTGTCCCATATTATTTTGAATCCAAGCGAACAGTTTGACCAGAGATATCCCTTACATCGTGTAGAGTCTGTATTTCAACGCAGCGCAACGCATACCCTTTTTAAAAGAACGGAGCATAAGTCCCTTACCCAAAAATTCGAGGAAGGTCGTACTTACCTACCGCCCATTACTCAAAAATGTTTTTTTTTTTTTTTAATACCAAATGCGGCTTACATTAGGTATTATTTTAAAAATGTTAAAATAAAATAAATGCTAATGTTTCAGTGCCAACGTCAACATAACTGACGGAAGATTTACTGGTTTGGGAGACTATCGACTACAACATCTAAATTTTTCCAAAAGTGATATTTCGATACAATTCAACATTGACATTCCATCCTTGAAGTTTTATTCAGGTAAATTATGTTTTTCGGGTATATGTAATGGACATGTGATGCCCCCGCATCATATGAAGAAAATATGAAATGTCGTTGAGAAAGTTTTGAGTATGAATGTGATGATTTCAAGATTAGGGGAGGACAAAAAAACGAAGATAGACTGAGTGTAAAATAAGATGGATACAAAAGTGGGCAAACTTCTGAAAACACGAGTACATAGAGAAGTACTGAAAAAACGATAATACTTCTGCACTGCACCGAGCAATGTTGATGGTAGTGACGTTTCTCACCAGATAAATTTCCCTAAATACCTATAGAATTTACTCATGTTTACGTACCTAACTATAAAGCTATTTTTTAACAGATTTTTACGAGCTGGACGGAAATATTTACGAAGGAATACCCATAAAAGGTCACGGCATAGCCGAGTGAGTACATCAAAGAGTTAAAATAAAAAATATAAAAATTTATTCTTATACCTTATTTCTGACCAAATTTTGAAAACAAAAATGTGTTTTTCAGCATTGAAATACAAAACATTTCGCTATGGGGAAAAGTATACCTGAAACAGTCTACAGATGGTGAATCTATACTCCTGGACAAGATTGAAGATCCTGAGTTCAGCATAGAACGTATTGTGGTAGGTGCAATTAACTCGGTCAATTTTGGGACTCGTACAGAATACTACTTTAAAAGACCTTAAAATAAATAAACCTACAAAGGACAGGCAAATGTGAAAGATATTTATTTTAGTAGTCGGTTTCAGCAAGACATCTCACCTAGATACACAAAAAAGATCCATTTTTCCTAAGAAATTTACATCTATTTAATCTACAGGTACATAAAAATTGATGTGTCTGTTTGTAATTTCAAAACAACAGTTTTTTACTGAATGCATATGAAAGTATATACGGTAGTTATAACAATATATATATTTTTTTTTAATGTTTGTCTGTCAGTTTATTCCGGCTTGTCTCCGAAACGGCTGCACCGATTTTGACGAGACTTTTACTGGCAGATAGCTGATGTAGTAACGTGGAGTAACTTAAGTTACTTTTATTTTAGAAAAAAGGATTAGTGTTCCGTGCAAAAAAATTAAAACCCTTGAAATTGTTAACAAAATCAGATTCAAATAGGTCGCGGGCCACAGCTAGTTGAAATATTTGTAGTAGTAACCTTTACTTTCTTCTTCTCGGAAAGTATTAATTTTCTTAAATTCATATCATAAAAAAGTTGTGTTGAATTCCATTCACACTATTTCCTCCATTCCAGTCCCGAACCCAGTTCGACAACAACATAGACAGCATCATCAGCTCGATGGTGGAAGACCTCCTGGCTGAGTCCCTGACCCGCTTCAACAAGTACATAGCCCGGTCAGTCAGTGGCTACATACCACTATACCTGAATCCTATATTGGACAAGTACGAGAACTGGAACCTCCTTACTACTTTACTGTATGATGAATTTGAATATTAAATGGTTTGTGACTTTGGTGCTTGTTTTAATTTCTCTTTTTTTCACTATCTTAAGTAATTAAGTCTCAATAAAAATAAGAAAAAACATTTTTTTTTAGAAACAAACTTTTATTACTTGTTAATAAAAAGTACTAAGAAGTTAAAAATAATTTAATTCTGATAAGAATTTTATAGGTACATTATAACCCATTTTTAAAAAAAAGTGCGTTACACCTTTACTTCTCTTGCCGTCAAAATGTAACGCGCTATTATTTTAAGAACTGGGATTTAAAGTACATGAAGCTAATCTGATGATGGAGCTGGAAGGTGGTTTGTCATAATATTGCATTGTCACGCGATAAATATATGCGTTCAAAATTTCAGCTCAATCGGAAACCGGAAAATGTGTCAAAATTAACTTGCAAGATTTGATTACAGACAACGGGACAGGTGAAACTAAATAAAAGCTTGTAAATAGAAATCCTAACCTACTTACATAAGTAAGTTTTTCAGTGTGCAAGTAACATTGGAAATAATTCTGTACATTTTCCACTATAACTGCCTCGTTGGTCAAGTGGTCGCAATCGCGACTGCTGAGCATGAGGTCCCGAGTTAGATTCCCGGGTCAGGCAAATTGTTATTGGGTTTTTTCATCAGGAATTTCTCAGTAGCAGCCACGGAGCCTGGATTTGTGCCCAGTTAATGGTAATAGGCTCGCCCCATATTATATAATAAGGAAAATTATTAATCGGGCGAATAAAAATTTAATTGGCGACCAATATACTGAATGGGCGACTATTGTACCAAGTATGTAACTATTTATCCGGTCATTGCGGCAAGGAGAATATAGGAAGCAAGATATAAATCATATTAGTTTGTCGACGCGTTAAATACATGCCATATAATAAATCGTTTATTTATTAAAAGGGCCACATTTACAATAAAATATCTTATCAATTAAAATGGAGCACATTTGCCTGAACTAGGTTGAACCTGTGTTGCAGGCTAGGAGGTGCATAAATAACTACTTAAAATAAATAAATTAACATTACAAGAAAAGTAAAGTTCTAAAAAATTTAAACTTACATAATATTAAAAAACGTGTTAGCAGTATATTTGCAGACAACAAGTAGATCTTTTGTCTGTGAATAAGAAATGGGTTGTAAAACGCTATTATGGATTTTTTACAGCTAAAATAATTTAATTTATATAGTATACTTGGTTTTCTATTCTTCTTCTTCGTATCGCTGGCACGACAAATGTTATATTTTGCTAGCCCAAAACTTCGCCACTTCCACCGCGACGTCGTTAGCAGCGCAAAGCACACAGCACACAGCGCACTTCGACTGCATGTTTTTGTGCTAAGAGGGCAGGATAGGAGGTGGAGCATAGTTTGCGACACAGCACCGCAACTACAACCCTCTGCCGTTTCGTTGAGGTAACCCCACTTAACGAGGTTGGAGTTCACATCTTCCCACTGGAGTCCAGAGACGGTTCAGGGACTTCCAGGTGGACCACGGAAGGTTAGACCCTGCAGAAAGATGCTCACTTGGTGGTAAGTAGTGAGTGGGAGGGGGGCCGCTATTTTTCCACAGCTTACATCGGGCGACGGCCGGGTTTCCTGATGAGGACGCTGCGATTTTTTAAAAACTGTATCTACTTTTAAGCCGCTGCTTTGGCAGTTGGGCGCCGTGTAGTGGGTGCCTGGTATCAGACTCCAGACTGCGACTTCGCAAGCGCCTTGGAGAAACAAAAACAAACTCTTCGGACATGTGGAGGTGCTATGCCAGCTGTGGGGAATAGGGCGCTGACTGGTGTCGGTTTGAGGCAGCCTGTAGTGGTTCTGTAAGTTTCGTTCAAAGCAACATCTACTTCCTTGGCGTGGGCGTAACGATGCCACACTGGGGATGCATATTCGCCCGCAGAGAAGCAGAGTGATAGGCCAGTAGTTCGAAGAACCTGAGGAGAAGCGCCCCAGGAGGTTGAAGTAAGACGCCTGAGTAGGTTGTTGCGTGCCTACCTTTTTCTTGGTTTTCAGGCAATGGTTCTTAAATGTCAATGCTCTTTCGAGGGTGACTCCCAGATAGGTAGGTTACTGCAGTGTTCGATGGTATCGTCTTGCCATTTAATATTCAGAGTCCGCCTGGCTGAGTTATTCTGGAGTTTTCTATTTAATCTATGGTACAGAAATGGGCCTAAAAATGAAAAGAATCTTTCGACAAAGACATGTTTGGAGGTTGCATTAGAAATGCATACTATATCATTTCGCCTCTTGTTAGTATTGTCAGCATTGTACGTGAGCATGGTGTGCTGTTTTAATACTAAGTGCATGATGAAAAGCTGACACACAGTCAACACGTTGCAGAATTTATACAGCTGATATGTAGGAAAGAAAAGGGATGGAAGTTTGCTACCTTTAAAATTGCTCTTTGAACTCTTTCAAGGGGAAGCAAAATAGTTTAAAAATGGATCTTTAACATACCTGGCGAAATGTGGGTGAACCTATTAGGTACACTTCTGCCTAACACTTCGGGGATTACAGGCGTGATGTCATGTTGATACTTTCCACTATTGCTGATTTACAACACCTACTCAGATCTTTCACACATTTTTTCACCTTTGGGCCATGAAATTCTTTCTGATTGTTTTGATTCAGAAGCCCCAGAAAACAAATTAAGCTAAAAATATTTTAAACCCGCTCTCAATGGAGAGTTCATCAGCTTTTACTTAGAAAAGACATATCCCATAATTGCACTACCTAAAGAAGATGAATAACTGCTGACCATTACAAACTGATCCGCAAGAAGTAGTCTTACCGTGAGCTACGGCTTGCTACACGTAACAAGGCGCTGCTACACGCGTAGCAACATGTCTACGCAAAGCGTAGAAAGTAATTATGTAGGTAGTTTTGACCACGGCATATCGGTTACCTACAACAGATTGAAGCTTTCCATTAATATGCATTTAATTAATCGTTTTCGAATACCTATTAAGTACCTATGTAAATCGGATGAGATAACTTGCTAAATCAAAGTCGTTACCTTGATAGCATTATCTAAGAATTACCAGCCTTTTCAACCGATTAGAGGTCTCTTTGTGTGTTCGATAATAATTACACAAACTATGAGGTAAATAAAATTTAAGGTAGCCAACTGTGGACGTAAATAAAGATTATAACTAGATTATTATTATAATGCGACACTGATTACTAATTATCACACTATTTAATAGCAGATATTGGTGATTGATGGAATAAATCAGTGTTAGATCTTCGAGATTAAGTTCCTTTACCAGGTGCCCGTGAAAATACATGGACAGTAGCCGTCCGTGAGTCGAAAATACTAGGTGAGTTGTAAAATATGGGACATTATTGATGGCTTTCAATAAGTTTTAGATTTATTGGACCGTATTTGTTGGGTTTTATTTTCGTAATAGAAAAACACCAACTATTATATCAGCAAATACTGCAATTTCACTTCATATTCTAGGTAAATATCACCATTATTATTATTATTACCTGTTCAATTCCTAACTCAACCCGCACGAAAATAGGTGAGCAACATTGTAAATGGTCCATTTACTTTTCTGCAAGCAATTTTTATTACTGAGTTGAGCTTCCCAGAGTCCGAAAGGCCCAAAACAAGTGGCAATCACTTGTAAAACATTCCATTTTCTACATTAACTTTCAACGGTTTTAACAAGAGCTTTTCCATAGCATAAATTAATAAGTCAATCCACTACAGTTATCCTATTACTTCGTCTAGGCGTTCTGGGTTTCAGATATAAACTCACTCTACCAATTTTGTTTCGTAATTAATTGACTAACTCCTTGGATATTAGGTAAATTCGTAAGCAAATAGCCTAATGTTACCACTCATTTGTTTTCAAACCTACATTACGCAATTAATGACGTAATTGATGATTTTAGCGATCCTATTTCTAGTTTTGATCAATTATACTAATGTCTCAGCTACCAAAGGACCCTATGCATATCTATCGCAAACCTAACACGACTCAGCTTACGAATCAAAATTGAAAATCAAGCACATAACATGTTTATAATTTCGCCATTAATGATACGATCTGTATTACAAATACATAATTACGCTAAATATTAATGACCATCATTATTTACGCTACCATGTACCCAAAATGCGATGTTTTCCGTTTCAGAATGAAACTCGTAATTGTGTTGATGCTGTGCGCCTTGGCGGCTGCGGCACCTAAAGTTGGAAAACCATCACCTGTTCATAGTGAGTAATCTAAGCTTAAGTACCTACACCACATACATATACAGTAACACATTTCAAAACTATTTTAACTTCTAAATATTTGGTATCAAATAAAAAGCTTGTTCTTCTGGAAATGTGGAATTAACAAACGCGCAATAAAACAGTGACACGGCAATTTTCATGACATTCATGACAAATACCTGTTGCATACTGTATACCTACATGTAATTATTGTGGCCAAATACCCAACGGGGATATAGAAGCCTACAGGCGTGATTTTATATTTTTAAGCAGGTATTACAAATGTATCCATGATATGAAAAGATGTTTATTTCTGTAAGTAGACCTTCTATAAGTAAAACACTTTTCACGGATTTTTTTTTAACTGTATTATCGGCATTTCTTCCTCCGCATTCATTCATGAACCAAAATTTAAATTGTTGAATTTTGGGGGAAGGGCTAGGATGGGCCGCGAAATTCAAACTTTCTTACGGGTTCTGCAATTTTCCGGTCAGTGTCAGGTTGTATGTTGAACAAAGTCCGTCTGTCCGTAATACAGAATTATAATCAGTAAAACCATTAATACAACCCTCTAAGTTCATTTAATCCCATAGGATGACTATTTCAGTAATTCACTGGGGTTAAAGGAACTTAGAGGGTTGTATTGAGGATTTTAATGATTATAACTTAGTAAAGCTATATTTTTAACGGTCGCGAATCATATTTTAATCAACATACAACCTGACACTGACCTGCAATTTACAAAAATATAACAGAAGTTCGCGGCCTACCCTGGCGCGTCCACCTTGATAGGTTATAATCTAGGTATTGAAACAGTGTCATTAATTGTCATCTTCACTCACAGGCCCCTCAGCGCTAGAAACCACGGCGGAAGGCCGCAACATCCTCGTGAACGCCCTCATCCGTCAGCTGATCGCGTACGTCCGCTATGTCATCAACAATGGTTCCAACATCTTAGGGCTTCCGCCTCTAGACCCCCTGGATTTGTTGTACTACCATCTCTACGTTCCCGCGGGACTTGTCAAGTAAGCGTTATCCTTATCAGCGCGATTTTTGAGCGCCTTTATTCATAACATAACAGCACGCCTATAATCCCCGAAAGGTTAGGCAGACGTCTACCTAATAGTACCACCCACATTTCGGCAGTTATGTTTTTTCAAGTGCCATGTAAATAATTGCGAGCCTATTGCCATCAACCGGGCATAACTTTTATCCGGACTCCGTGGGTAATACTGAGAAAAAAAAATGCCTGATGTATAACCTGATAACAATTTGACCGACCCGGTAATCGAACCCAGGACCTCATACTCAGCAATCTCTTGCGACCACTCGACTAACAAGTCAGTCTCTAATCTAATCATTATATTTTCCTTTTTAGCTTGGACTTACAGCTGAAAAAAATCTTCGTGACTGGTCTCGGCGGATTTGTGGTGCACAGGAGTAACCTGAACCTGAGCGACCTGACCTTCGACCTGGACATCTCTGTGCCAAGACTCGAGGCGACCGCTGGTATGTACCAAGTTAAAATATGCAGAGAAGGATTACAACTCGTTCTTAGGCTGTCTCTGTCAACATCAAATTGACTGCAACAGAATGCCAACGGGCCATTTGTTTGTTATTCTGATTCCAGATGTTTGTTATTATGTACTTGAGTGCAAGGAGCTTATATTCATATATGGGTAATATGGGGTACGACTTACGAGTGTATATTTCAAGCTTTTTCTAGTATACATCTCAAGCAGCATAATAGGCTGTATACAAGCTGTTGTTTTTACTTTCAAGCGTGAACAGGCAGCTTCTAAGCGCACTCGTTCCATCATAGACCTCATCCATCGCTTTGCATCAGGCGTGATTGAGGTCAAGAGCAGGCCCATTTTGCAATAAAAAAATGTAATAAACAAAAATGTTAGTTTTTATACTATAAGCTGTTTAGCAAGCTATTAAAGATTGTATACAGACATTATAAGTGCTGAAACGGTCCATATTACACAGCTGTTTGCTGTACTTTAGTATAATAGCTGTATAAGACCAAGACCTACTCATAACACTCAGATTATTATCTTACTAGCGGCCCGTCCCGGCTTCGCACGGGTGGACATTTATTCTCCACTAATTCCCCCAATTTTGTCTAGTAATAAATAGCCTATGCTACTCAGTGATAATGTAGCATTCTAATGACGAAAGAACTTTCGAAATCGATCTAGTACTTTTTGAGTTTATTCGTTACAAACATACATATCTTTCCTAGACAAGTGTCAAAGACTGGAGTTCTGAATAAGTTTTCTAGAGTTACAAAATGTAAAAATAAAAAGAACTATATTTTCGATGACAATAACGTAAAAGTACGTCGCTTATTGCCAGTATTTTGGCGTTAGGTCTAATCTGATCGATAGATAGGTAGTATCTACTAATACCTAGCTATTATAATTATTTTGAAACACCTGTTTTTTTACAGATGAGTACGACCTAATCGGTGATTTCTTCACCGCTATCCCACTTTACGGAAAAGGAAGGGCTAAGTAAGTTTTTTGAATTTATAATACCATTATAAAAATTTGATGCCCAAGTACAAAACTCATCTCGTTTGACACAAATTGTCTACCAAACCGCGTCACAGCTTGAGGGCCCCAAACTTGGTGTGGGTTAATCTTCCTTATCCTTTTTATTTTTGTCTTACGTATTTCTGATTTGGCTCACAAAATATTAGTATTAGTAATTTAGTACCTACATAAAAAAATTGTTAGAGACCGTCCCTTAAATATGGGTGTCTAGCCATGGCCTAGATTTTAGCTGGGGCATGATCATCCAGCTAGTATAATTGTTCTGACTGAAACATCGCAACTTAACTAGTTATTTTGTCCTTTTTCAGCTTTTTAGTAGAAGGCTTCAGATTCCAAGCGAAATTGTACCTTAAACAATCCGATGACGGCAAATCTGTACTCATTGACAGGATAGAAAATACTTCCTTCGAAATTCCTAGTTTCAAGGTAAGGCAATTTTTTTAAAAATCATATACAAGATTATTTTTAGTATATGCGAAACCTGAATATAGTTTGTTCAGAATAAGTAACTGAATCGATTCCAATAATTTTTAAACCATGTTATTTTTCCCAAAAATATTTAAAAAAGTTAAAAGTTGGACACCGAGCGACTTTGAGTACCTATCGCACTAATTTAGGTACTTACTGCCAAATTATTATTATCAATGAGCTCAAGACGACGCTGGAGGCGCGCGCTGCGTGCTGACAACGTTTTTGGGCGGACAACTAGGTAACAGAACAAGCTTATAACTTTGAGATTTTTCATGATACAGTCTTGAAATTTTGTACATAGATTCTTTACATAAAAATACTAGACACATGTATCAGGTTTCGCATTTACTAAAACTAATGTTGTATAGGTACTTCTCGTTTTAACGATGTTACGTGTCTGAACTCTGAATACCATGGTCTCAAATGATCCTCCGTTCAGTCCCCGGCTCGAGCAGTGTTAGGTACTATAACCGGTGATTGTGGGTGAATTTTAATACACTCATGACAGACTACACCTTCGGGGAGTGTAGCGTGATTTTGGCTCAAAAGTTCGCCTTTTACCACGGCGTTGTTTACCTCAGCGCAAGTCACATTGACTGCATATTTGAGGTCAGAATGCAGGATTAGGTAGAACATGGACACAGCTCCTACTGCGAAATACTGTCGTCACCATCCAACGGCGCGAAGAAGAAGAAGCGTAATGTTATGTTGACTTATAAATTTACGTAATCTTATCTTTATCAATTACAGTCGGACTTGACCGGAGTTATCGGCGGGGGTGATATCGACGGCATCGTCAACTCTATTATTGAGGAGGTGATCATCGACTATGTGAACAGGTTCCAGGGTGCCATCGCTGCGGAAGCTACCAAGCTGGTCATCTCAGGACTCAACCCCATCTTAGATCAGCTCGACACCTGGGCCTACATCGCCGTGTTGCTACCACGCTCATAAGTTTCAGAGAAAAACAGACTTTTGTAAATAATACTTATGCTTCCTAAACGGCCAGATTGACGTGTTCCAGAGAGACGACAAAAAGAACTTGGTTTTTAGAGAATCAAGAATTTCAGACATGATATTATGACATTAAAATATAATTTTATGTTCTAGTCTGTGTTTATTAACCGACTTCAAAAAGGGCGAGGTTCTCAATTCGTCGGAGTATATTTTTTACCTGCCTGTTTTTTGCTTCTCGTTGAAGGCATTGTTTTAGTACCTTTAGTCCTACCTTGGAAAATATTGGATGAAAAGTATCAAGGGCGTTGCCAGCTTTTGAGCTAGGGGGAGCAGAAAGAAAAAGAAGACATTTTTTTTACACACTGCCTTGGACAGGTTAGAATTGTTTCGATCCTTCATACAGGAGTTCCTTGGTAGACTTTTGGACGAAGTCAAGATTCAAGAGAAAGTAGTCTGCAAGAGCGAGCGAAGCGAGTTCAAAAATTTTAAAACCAGCTTGGACAGGTTAGAATTGTTTCGACCCATCATACAGGAGTTACATGGGCGACTTTAGATAGACAAAGATAAGATTCGCGATAAGCGAGCGAAGCGAGCGCGAAAATGTTTACATCATGCCTTGAATTAAAACAGATATGTAATTTAAGATCAAAATATCTAATATATGCTCCATTTTTTGCAGCCTTATTATGTATGGCATATGTATATAGGCCTCGGGCAAGGTGTTCCTAATTTATTTCAGCCTCTGTCTATAGCGGTAGATCATGCGAAAATCCAACAGTAGTGCCAATCCAGAGGCAGAAAAAAGGAGCCTCTGTGATGAAATTTTTTTCCCAGGGTGCAAAATGTGTAAGGGAGAGGCAGTAAGATTACTCAGAGGCTCATTTTAAGCCTTAAAATATAACACTTAGATGAAAAGTATATATTCCTGCATGATCAGCTTTGCTATCTACTTACTTACCTATTTACCAACATCGCAATGTCAGTTATCTAATGATAAAAACCAGATTGGCGTTTATCATCTTTAATAATTATTTACCTACCTAGATCACCGAAATGAGTTGCGTATTCGAAGGAACCTACACGAGGATCTACTTGGTGTTTATTATCAGTAAACGATAACTGAATAAATATGAAAAAAAAATAAAAAACACTGATTTATCAGAGCAGATTTAATTCAAACAAGAACTATTGTAAGTACTTATAAATAAAATATTGACCATTTATACCAACTAGGTTACATTATACCATTTCTAGTGGCAATCACCAACAGATGACAGCAATAGGTTTCAATAAGAACAAAATGTGGAAAAGCTTCTTCTCATAACGTAGTATCACTTTATCTTCGTCTAAATATCGTAGTCATCGTACCAGACTTCACGACAGGATCCAGAGATATCCCTTTTGAAACCCTCGGGGCAGCTGACCCACACTGGCGAGTCTTCAGCCACGGCGAACAAATTATTGTTCTTGTGCACTGCTTGAGGAAAAGCTACTTTTCCCTGCTTCGCGACGTTCGGTCGAGAACGTACATCCGCAGTACACACAAGTAACATGACAATCAGGAACCAACTTCGGAACATTTTGTATGTTTGTCTGTCACTAACTACTAGGAGACAAGCGAATGGACTGAGGATTTTGGCAGTTTATCACGTACAGATTATGTACTTCCTTCACCCACGCTTGTCTGGCTGTTTATGATGAAATATATCCTTATCAGAGAACGTGCGCCTAATATTTTATATTTCGTAGTATTTTGATGAAACACGAACATATTCTGATTCTTTTCGTGAATTTAATTATTTATCTGTAAATACTCTTTCTCCGTTTCTCTTTATGCTCACTCATACAAAGGCTTTATCATAAAACGTCATCTGATTGGTAAGTATGTAGAAATTCTATGACAAATGCAACACACCGAGATAGCCCCAGTAACCAGTTGGGAACAAAGTATTTTACAACAAAGCAACTACCTACAAACATTAGACCAGCTGTCGCCACAGCCGTCCCTCGGCGGATAACTTGATGACCGGAAAGGTATTTTTCTATGACAAGACTTGTCTTTAACAGAACTCTGAGAGCAGTAGCCCAGTGGTAACGTGGTCTCCGAATTAAGAGTTGCAGATCGTGGGTTCGAACCCAGGCAGGCGTTACTTGACGATGTTGGAACCAGAGTGATCTAAGTGTCATTTTTACCAATATTGAGGTTATGACACAATGGCTAGAAAAATCATAATAAAATTCTTCCATGCCACACTTATCTATGTGCTCTTCAGTGCTTTCTTCCTTGAGGGATCACAACATGTCACTATAGAATTGGTGCGGACTAAAGTGAAGACCATGTCACACTGATCTAAGTACTGAGGATGCTACATACTGTTGTGCCCTAGATCACTCTGGTTCCAACGTCGTCACTTAGTGTAATTTATTTCATCTTCACTGCTCTCAAAACGGCGTAAGAAAAACATATCGCGAGAAAACGTCATGTCCTAGAACCAAAAATATAAAGGTGTGAGTGACATCTACGTCTAACAACCCGTCCACATGGTAGATGGCAACAGTCTATTGAGACATGATCTGGCGACCGGCATCCCAGCAGTGGAAACACTCTAAGCTGAGTTTTATAACTACTAACTTTTACTACAGTCAATAAGCCGCGTCATTAAATGAAAGTACACCTTATACATTATACAAGGTGTAAAACGGACCCTTCACGGAGTCGTCAACCAAGCATGCTGGCAAAAGTTATTGCTGGAAAAAGACTTTTTCTTGGGGTGAATAATCACCGTTTTCCGTAAACCGTGTAATAGCGCGTTTACATTGAAGTCGGTCAAAAATGAGCCATTATGTACTAAAAACATTTTATATACTGATGAATGCATTAAATAGAAAAGGGGTCATGGACCGTATTAAACGGTTTTTATTGCTCTAAACCGTTTAAACCGAAAAAACCTTTATGTTAATACTCTTCCAAATACCGGTTTAATAATAACGGTTTATGCGAACGAAATCGAATATAAAGGTTTTGCGTCAAAGTACGTAATAACGGATTGAAAATTTAACCGGTATCCGAGCCTTGCATGGAGGTATTAAAAATAAAGTTCTCGGTTTCCGACTGAACTGCAATTTTGTATCATGACAAAGTATGGTTAGCCAAGTAACGTCATTCTAAATTCAATATGGCGGAATCCCAAAGATGGCGGACTAGTTATTTTTTTTATGCATTCTCATAATATGGGTACCTATCAAATGAAATATAAAAGCTTATTTTTTATGCTATAATATTTTATTTCACCGATTATAATGTCTGGTTTTAGCTACAGGAATATAGGTTACCTGTCGATTTTTTCGAAATAAAAGAATGATTTGAAATAAATCAAATTTGTTTTATATTTTTTGTCTTACAAACTATTTTAACAGTTATAAAATCGAAGACAAATAAAACAGTTTCTTAAAATCAACCTTTACAAATTTGTTTTAGGTTTAGTTTACAAAAAAGAGTCGTTATTATCACATTGTTACTATATTATATAGATTTAATAGGTGGAAGGTTAAAAAAGTAAGAATAAAAGAATGTATTGGACACTACAGAAGCGGCCAAACTGGTAGCCCAGTGCTAGGCCAACTCAAATTAGGTTGTCATAGATAGGCTAAGAATACTTTACACATGGTCCTCACCTTTAGCTCCATTTCCACAAACTCTTCATCCTCGATTGCAACCTCAAAGAAATACAATGTTATCCAATGTTTACTATTTAGATATCAAAAATGTCAACCAAGTTCAATTTGAATCAAACTTAAATTTTTTGATGATGTTTAATAATAATCAATAGTTATTCTGAAATCAGCTTAATTAGTACAAGCATTACGTATGATTTTTCTTTAAATGGAAACAAGCAAGACTGAATTTGGAAACATTATTTTTATAGTAATCACAGCGATTACTATCCTACTATCATGGCAAAGCACCATAATTACACCTAATTTAGATTATATTTCTTATATCAGCATGTCTTTATAGCCCTCTTTATTTGTAGATGACCAAAACAGAATCTCAAATATGTTTTAGCGATCAACACATTTAGGTATTCGTGGTGCAAGCAGGTCTTAATCCACATGAGTAAGCTATATGAGTAGTTTATCTCTCTTACATTAGATAGAACTATTAACAGGAACAACAGTTTACACAATAATATTTATAACAACATTAATCACACTTTTTCTACTATGCATATGAGTCATGACATGATTCACGTTACTTATCTTAATACAAACACAAAATTTTTAGCATGCTAAAAGTCCATGAGCTTCACAGTATTTCGACACTTTGTATAAATGAACATTCACTTTGTGAACTATTAATTTGTGTGAAGCTTCTGATAGCGGATTAGCACATATATCTAGGGATATTGTTGTGTAGGTTCTGACAAACATAAATGATCAACCTGTATATGTGGCAGCGATCATGTAGCTGCCAGAACCAAACGTCTGAGTGATTGCAGGTGACAGACAACGGCAAGATGGGGGGACAGGGTAGTTTGTTTATCCATCCACATGTCTCTCGACCCAATGACGTAATCCCCAGATACTTTCACTGATAACATCACAAGTGCTTCGGTGCTGGTGGTGGTTGTCGCTCCCTGGGTGCGGGCGGAGCGCGGCGCTCCCGCGGCTGTGGCGGGGGCTGCGCAGTGGCGCGGCGCGGGGCGGGAGGGGGCTGACGGGCTCGTGGCTCCGGTGGTGGCTGCCGCTCACGGGGCTGCGGTGGCATGTGGGGCACTGGCGCAGTCTCCATTCTGAAACCACAACACGTTCTTTTTTACAATGTTGAAAGGGTCTTTTGACGCTCGAATGACGTTGTTAGGGGCGAGCGATTGGTAAACATTTGTGAAATTGTATTGAAAAACCAGATGGAGGAGTTAATACAGATTTTGTCCAAAAGATTCATATTTTTTAATGGTTCTTATCGTACCATCAGAATAGCAATAGACAAGCCACTAAATAATAATAAGTTTATAAAAATGAGAAAAAGCTATAAGTACGAATTTTGCGAATTAAAAAAAATATATGAAAAAATTTAATATTGCGGAATTTCTTTTGACCGTTAATTAGAAGATTAATTATACTTATATGGCATTTACCTGATTAATTTGGTTTCCTAGTAGCCT
The DNA here is from genome assembly GCA_905163415.1 of Noctua fimbriata. NCBI lineage: Eukaryota > Metazoa > Arthropoda > Insecta > Lepidoptera > Noctuidae > Noctua > Noctua fimbriata. Next base: position 11,754,132 of record LR990922.1, on the reverse strand, counting down.
AGTACCTATATGTAAAGGGGTGAATTAACAAAAAGTTAGTTAAGTTGGTATAATAAATAAGGTACGTAAAACTACACTAAAACTTTGACATTCATACATTACTACTCTTAGGTAGGTGTGCAAGAAACAACCTTAATAACTAAAGGACTAATGACCATGACAAAAGATCTGAAAAGGTCAAAGCACACTTATAAGCTCGCACGGGATCAACATCGCGTTTGCTACCGGCTTGTTGTCAACCAGGCGTCCACTCAAATTAAGCACTTAACCGTACAGTTATTAATCTGTGGTACAGTCTCAAAATCGCTAAGGCGGCGCCTATTAGATAGCCCAACCTCACAACTCGCAGCGAAGCTGCGCTGCGGCTCACTGTCAGCGGATGAGCATCCCGCCGTAAGCTGGTGGTGAACCTCCCATAAGCGAGTGGTCAACCCGGTGGAAGTAGGGCGCCATCATGCCGTAAGTTGTACGCACGGCGGCCAGTCAAGCTATGCAAAACCAAATTAAGCTGATCTCTCATGGTACGAGAAGCTCGTACAATGCGAAGTCAGGTTATACTGGTTATGTATAGCTTGATGTGCCGCCGTGTGTACTACTAAGCTAGTAGCTAATAGGGTTGCCATGCGTTATAAGTAGGCTTACTTACACAGAATCTACAGAAAGGCGTCGTTATACTTAAGGATGTCGTACTGACGATGATACTAAACAACTTTCTGCATGGGACCAACATCGTAATCGCAAAAAAATATTCAGCTATCCCATACGAAACTTCAATACCTACTGTTGTATCACACAAGGTTCTCTGCCGAACAAACAGGATGGAACAACATCAATCTGCCATTATTTCAATTAATTTGATGTCGGCGCAGCGTTTTCTTCTTCCATACTTCACATAATAGACATCTCATGAGTCACCTTCTTTCTAGCAAACTTCACACAGTTCATCCATCGCTTCTTTGGTATTCCAAAGACTTATATAGTTATATATACAAGATTTATAAAAGACTACCATATGTGCTTACGCGGTTAAACAGTATTCTAACTATCCTATGTGTTAATCCAGGATATAAACTATCTGTGTGCCAAATTTCATCCAAATCCGGTCAGTAGTTTTTGCATGAAAGAGTAACAAATATCCAGACATCCACACATCCTCACAAAAGTCACAAACTTTCGCATTTCTAATATTAGTAAGGTAAGTAGGAAGAAGGTTGGCCAAATAAGAAAAAATCCCGAACGGCTCAGGTCGAGGACTTGATGCTATACTGATTCCGTGCTGTGCTTATAAGTGAGCGTTGACCTTAAGGAGTACATAGCGTTCATCACAATAACAAATTTGTAAACTGTGATAATATATTTTTGCGTTGTTTAATTAATATACATAACTAGAACTTAAAAATACTTACGCAAGAAGTACTTTGCAATAGGCTACTACTATTACAAACAATTTTAAGCACAAAGAAGTAGAGAATAGAATAAGAATTTTATCTGATCATTTGTTTAGACTTGAAAACTTTTTTTTCACTGTCCAATGACGCATGCGTATGTCAGATTTTGAAACCAGGTTTTTTTATCCTTTTGTCTTTCGATGTGGATCTCCTATTTGAGAAAAAATAAACTAATAACCTTGTTGTATACAGCCCATCTGACGTGAGGTCAGGATTGTTTTTTGTTCAGGCTTTAAGCCGCGTTGACACGATCAGAGCATACTCTGATCGTGTCTACGTTGCTTGCTTGTTGCTTTATTTTTCCAAATGCGACATCTAGTCTACAATCTGTAAACAACTAGATCGCTTAAATAATTGCAACAACATCGCTACCACTGCTCAACATTGGCTAAATTCTAAAAAGTTAAATGGTTGCTATTGAGAAATGTAATTTTAATGGGCTGCATTGGTTGTAAATTCCACCATACATGAATACATATTCATTTAAAAAGATACCCCGGCTGATATATACACACCCCGGTGTCTATATTTAGGTGTTTAAAAATGACATTGAGATTTCTAAAACTATTTTTTCTGAAAGTCAAATCGTTTGAAAGATAGACACTTCAAAAATGTATGTCAAAATATATGCAACTGTAAACTCTGTGTCTGACTGTATAGCTCTCCAGCGTGATATCGATTCCTTGAGTGAATGGGCCGCCACAAACAAAATGGAATTTAACATATCTAAATGCCAAATTATGAGCTTTGGCCGCATGCGGAGTCCTATGCAGTACGACTACAGTGTGAGCAGCGAGTCTATAGCCAGAGTATCGACAGTAAAAGACCTCGGTGTACTATTTGATAGCAAGCTGACCTTTCATACACACATTATAAGCTTGGCTAAAGAATCTTTCAGACGCTTAGGTTTTGTTTTACGTAACTGTGAAGGTTTTAAAAACCAGGCAGTTATCAGGCTCTTTTTCAACGCTTTAGTTCGGTGCAAGCTCGAACCCAGCGCTTGTGTATGGAATCCTCACGAGGTTCATGCTGGAAAAAGTGGAAAAAGGTTTTCTCAGACACTTGTACAAACATGTGTTTGGATATTATCCATATATGTTTAAAGTTTATTTTAGGATGTTTAAATTTTAATTCCCTTAAAGTTATGCGTGCTGTTGACCAAATAATAACAGCGTATAAAATTATACATGCTCATACCGACGCGGATAAAAAAATAAAGGCTTCTTTTATTGTGCTGGTTCCCTTAAAATAATGACAAACATAATTTTACTTTCTTTCCTTTTAGTATCTTCATAGAAAAACTAGCGTGATTGATATATTGAATGTAATTGGTGTAAACCAAGCTTAAAGTTATCTTTTAATTTATATAATCTGTGCTATTACAGGATATAGTGCCATCTATTGACATGAAAAGAAAATGGAAGCGGAAGTGCTCTGATGATAAAACAGTTTTCATCTAAAATTACCCAGGAAAATGTTGCCAACTTATTTAATTTCCCACTTTCTATGTTTTATGTTAGACTGTATATTTTTCACTAGAAGTTATTTTTATAATTGACTTTGTAAATCCTGTTTTTATATTAATTATCTATTAAAATAATCATATAATTTATCTTAAAAATTTACTTAAAACATCGTGTTGACCGATTAAAATTTACGATCTTGCAATCAAGTGGTTTTTTCGATTTAGATATGGCAGTATTGACCGAATGCGTGGGAGTGAACGAACGAGAATTGAAGCGAGATGCTAAATAATCAGTGAAGAACAAAAACTACGAATGAAAAGTGATTTCGGAGAGAAAAATTGAAGCCTTTTCATGTGATTTTGTGAATTTGTGTTTGTGCAAAATTCATTGTAGTCTGTGTTTGTATAATATTTTTGGAGCAAAGTTGCCAAAAAAACGTACCGCTTGGTAGTAATATGAGTAATGTTACCAACCAAAATGGAACAGGTCTAGAGCAGCAGGTCTGTACCTCATGTACCTACATGCACTTAGTATTGATTTTTACAGAATTTGATGGAAATATACCTAGAAAGGACACTATTCAAATATTTATGCTCATAATATAAAACTCCTCTAATTCATGAAACGATCTCGTTTTTTGATGAAGGTATCGATCTTAAAATCGCAATGCTTTACGTGTCTCAAATTAACCAACATGGCGACTTAGTTCTTCTACTTCTATGGTATCTATTTCATTGATTTTGTAAAATTTTCATGATATACGTAGCGTCGAAACGAACTTAGTTATAACAGTAGTTTTCCAAAGGCACTTACGAGTGAGGTCATTGTCATGCTATATTTGCGTGTCATGGCGGGAGGAAATAAAAGGTTTCGCAATTAATTTGTACCTACACCGGAATACGCACTTGAAGAGATATCTAAAATATATCATATCTGTAATTTGATCATCTTTGTAACAAATGTATGCTAGTTCATTGTGGGTTTATCATGCAGTATTTTGTCATGCTTGATAGTCAAGTTAGCATGTCTAATTCGCTATAGTCGGATGGCGATATGTAGCAACGGTGCTGATGTTGGTTAGCTAACCAATAAGTTATCTTGAAATTTCAATGAGTTATATTTTTACGAAATGGAAAGTTTTGTGGCTATCAATCAGGTGTAACACTCAATGCACAAGGTTATTTGGTGACTAGTTACATTTAAAGTGAAATTACAGGCTAATACTTATAATCACACAGTATAGGTTTATAAATATAACAGATATACAATAACAACACTGTAAAACACTGTATCAAATTACAAAATATGTATTTTTAAATAACTTTGTGGAAATCACAAAGGCTGTGTTTGGTACAATCAGAATGTTTTATGTCTAGTAATTTTAAGTTTCGAAACTCAGCCTAGATATGTCTAACTTTCTATTAGATTGTACTTTTAGTGCAGACAAAGCATCGTCAAATGATTTTCTTTTTTTAGCAATGTGCTTTTTTATTTGAAGTTTCTAAATAAATAACACAATGCTTCTTGTCCCTTTAATACATAGAACAAAATTGGCTGATTGTATCAGCTGTTAGCAAACAAAGGGATTGATTTGTCCCAAAACAGGGTGCGGTCAACAAGTTCAATGACAATTCTTACTATCATTAAAAAATATTTTCAAATCATTTGTACACAGTTCCTTCAAGTGGTTACCCCTTCAAAAGACATGTGCATTCAAATCTGTGAAAGGCCCAAGTTGGCTTTTGAATTTTGCAAAAATATTTTGTTGGTGAACCACATCCAGCTAACTATAGAGGGTGTATAGTAGCAAAGGAGATACAAGTATTAAAAAGTAAATACACTAAAAAGCAAAATGCATCCCAACCAAAGAAGTATACCGAACCATCAGCTACTAAAGAAACTAATGAAAAGAATGACCCACCAACCACCCAGCCATCCTTGTATTCGCAAGCAGTAAAAAACAATATTGAAATAAGTTCGGAATCAAAACTCGACAAAATTTTAAGTCACAGAAATGTGTGCCAAAAAAGCTCCTATTTATCTGCAAAAATGATTAACAACCTCAAGATCATGGCTTGGCATGCTAATGGACTGCTGCAACATCAACATGTGTTACAAGTAGTCCTCTATACAGAAAACATAAATATATGCTTAATATCAGAATCACACTTTACACGACAATCATTTGTCAAATTTCAAGGCTTCAAGATATATCATGCCCTGCATCCTGATAAAACTGTGAGAGGAGGCAGTGCCGTCATAGAGAAAACGCATCATTATGAACAGACCAAATGTGAAGATCAGGAAATGCAAGAGATCGGTGTAACTATCAAAATGAAAATATACGACTCGGTTACTATAGCAGCTATATACATCCGCCAAAATACACACAAAAAAGAGCAATACAAGACACTCATAGCACGACTTGGAAATACAGTGCCAAGAATACCTATTGGGGCTCCAGACTAAACACAACAAAAGGCAGAGAGCTTCTAAGTGGCATACAAGAAACCGAATCAGAGGTTCTATCAACTGGAAAACCGACATATTGGCCAACAGACTCAAGAAAATTTCCAGACTAAATTGACTTTTTATATATAAAGGTATATCCTCTGACTTTTATAAGTGCTGGAGAAGGATTTAATATGAACTCTGATCACTCACCAATAATTGTACATATTAGTGAACATGTCAAACAGAGAGAAGACAATCCGTTTCTCGTGAACAAGTTCACAGATTGGGAATCCTTTAAAATAGACTTAGAAAACAAAATAGACCTAAATATATTCATCAATGACAAGCACCAACTTAATTCGGAACTAAGCAAATTTATTGTAGGTGTCCAACAAACTGCATGGGCCAACAATAATACACCCGAGAAAAATGAACTTTGAAGGTTAATAGTTATCCAAAAGAAATAACAGATCTCATCAGAGAAAAAGAACCTTGAGAAAAAAGTGGCAGCGAAACAGGTTTCCCCAAAATAAGACACTGTTAAATAGACTAACTAAACAAATTAGGAAGGCAATCAAGAAAGTTCGGGACGAAAACTTGACTAGGCATCTTCTTCAACTGACTAATGATCTATTTATTGATTATTCACTATGGGAAGCCACAAGGAACCAAAAACAACCTATTGCTCACATACTGCCAATAAAAGAGCTAAATGGACAATGGGCAATAAGTAACGAGCAAAAAGCATCAAGGTTTGCCCAACACTTAGAGGAAATCTTTACACAAACTGAGAGTGCTGACCAAGATCTACACTGGGAACAACTACAACAAGTAGACCATGAGATTAAACTTGTAACACCAAAAGAAGTATCTAAAGAAATCAGAGATCACATCAGCCCAAAAAAGCCCCTGTTTATGACCTTATCACGGGAAATCCTAAAGAATCTACCAAGAAAAGCCCTGGTTACTAAGATAATCAATGCTTCTTTTAGACAATGGACTATGTTCCAGACCTATGGAAGGTTGCAGAAGTGATCATGATCCCCAAATCAGGGAATCCACCTCAAGATCCATCATCATACAGGCCTATCTCCTTGCTGCCAGTGAGTTCAAAGCTTTTCGAGAAATTACTTCTAAAACGACTTCAAACCTATTATAGAAAATAGCAACAATATACCAGACTATCAATTTGGCTTCAGAGAAAAACATTCAACGATAGATCAGGTGCATAGAATTACAACAGTAATTGGAAAAGCTCTTGAAGATAAGAAAGTATGTACCACTGTATTTTTAGATGTAGCCCAAGCTTTTGACAAAGTTTGGCACAAGGGATTGATTTATAAACTAAGAACATTTTTGCCAAAACAGTTCTCAGATATATTAGAATCATATATAACTGGTAGAGTCTTTAGACTAAGGCAAGAAAGTGCCTATTCTGAACTAAAAGAAATAAAAGCTGGTGTACCACAAGGAAGTGTTCTAGGCCCAGTTCTGTATTGTACACATGTGATATACCAGAACTAGAAAATGCAACTATTACTACTTTTGCTGATGATACCGCAATAATGATCACAGGATGCAGTCACAAAAAAGCTGTGGTAAAATACAAAAAGCACGTTACAGAAGCACGAACTGGTTACTAGGAAGGCATTCCGCGTTGTCAGTTTCTAATATAATCCTGCTCTACAAATCAGTCCTTATGCCAGTATGGACCTATGGTATACAACTATGGGGTTGCGCCAAAGAAAGCAATGTAGAAATTATACAAAAATTTCAGAAAAATCTACTCAAAAACATCGTGAACGCGCAATGGTACATAAAAATTTACGACATTCATCGGGACCTGAATATAGAGTTCGTAAACAGTTTAATTCAAAAATATGCAGAAGCTCATTAACGTCGGCTTCATCATCATGTTAATGTCGAGGCCATCCAGCTCCACGATAACACGGACATAGTAAGAAGGCTCAAAAGGACTAAGCCTTTTGAGTTAGTGTAGTGTAATCTATTTGTGGCTTTACCGTGAGTGTAATATAGTCCCTAGCTATTTATATGGACAAAAGAACAAAGTGACTTCGCCTTAACAGACGCCAAGTAAATGCAATGGACGTGCTCTTGAAATAATTTTACTAGCAAATTAATTTATATTAAAATTGCTTATTAGCCTTATTAGGCTAGATTGTAATATAATAAACATATAAAAAAAAAACATACCACAAAATATTTTCAAATCATTTGTACATCCAACTCCATCAAGTGTTTACCCCTTCAAAAGCCATGTGCTTCAAATCTGTGATAGGCCCAAGTTGGTTTTTGAATTTTGGAAAAATATTTTATTATACTTAATGTATTTTTTTTAGTGAATAAATAAGTTTAAAGTTAGTATTTATTTTTTAAGTCTGATTTTAATATTGATATTTTTTCTCCAATAAAACATTAATACTTTTATTATTGCATATAACAACAAGTAAAATAGATTGATAATTCATCAAATGATGAACTACCTAATTGGCTTAGTTGGTAAGAGCTTGCAGTAATCAAAGGATAACTAATGATTTGATGGTTTGAATCTTGTCCAGGCGTATGAATACTTTTTGTATTATTCTTAAGATGTATATGTTTGAATTGCAAAGTTGTTATAGCAAAGTTTATTTTAATACAACTGAGATAAATTCGAAGTATTCTTTAGATTATTTGTAACTAATTCAATTTTGTAGCAGTGTAACTTTTTAAAACTTGAGGGGTTAGCACATATTGACACTGCATGTACGAATCTTGGGATGTTGCATCTTATTCATTGACAACTTCAGTTAATTGCCACTTCTGCCCACTTACACAATTCTAATTTTATTTATTTTTTAATGGTTTTGCAGCTTGCTGGTCTGGACTTGCAGCCTCAGGCTAATAAGAGTGCTGGCCGCTACATCCCCCCGCATCTGCGCAGGCAGTTGCAGGCCAGCCCTTCACAAGGTACCGGTAACTATTGCATTTACTTTATTTTACACTCATGCCTTTTGCATCATGTCATGTCCTTGGCTTATATCCTTCCTCTTGTACTAATAATAATGCTAATCTTATGATAATTTAGTAGCAGTATTTATAGCTTATGAATTGATTACTTACTTATTGTTTTGCAGATCTGTATTATTTTTATATCTGGTTGGATACATAACAAAGAGACTTATTAATCCTAATCATTTACACACAAATATGCAAAATAGCAAGTGAACTAGTGTAGGAGAGTATAAATTGCTAACCATTCATTTGTATGAAATAACAGCAGAGGTGGACCCAATAGTACACCCATATTTCGCTGGTTATGTTTAATTAAGTCCCATGTAATAGGGGGCGAGCCCATTGACATCAGACTCTGTGACTGCTACTGAGAAAGCGCTGTTGCAAAAACTCTATAATACCTTGCTCAACATAGGAATTGAACTCAGCAGTCGCCCTTGCCACTAGACCAACAAAGCAGTAGGTTTTAAAAATTGGCATTTTAGCAACAAATAAAATTTTAACAAAAAATGAAAACCAATACAAAGAAAATAATATCAATTTTATCATTAGCAATACTCTTAACTAGAATAGTATGTCTAGGAAACCCTAAATTTATCTAAAAGGTTGATAAGGGTTAAATATTTTGAAAGTATTTAATTATTTCAAGTACATTCAATGCTTCTCGTAGACAATCACAATTCCATTGTCATATCATAGATAATATAACAATACAACAAACAAATTGCTGTCAAGTGTGTGCTCAACATTTTTAAGTAGAAGAATAAGGAATATTGACATTCTCTAAATGTCTGTGACAAACAATCATAAGGGTATAACAACAATATTTAACTCACAAGCAGTGAACACGCTTCCTGCATCACTAACAAATAATCATTTCATACTTGCTCATTTTATGCTTGTATTCCTCATTTATTTATTTAGTAGAGAAAGGTATCTTCACATTTACCACAATGGACGACTTTGCAGCATCTTTGTGGCATCAATTTAGTTCTAGATTGTTTGGTAGCAAGTGCACTTGGCATCTCATTACATCATACCAGTTAACATCCATAATTCATGTATCCATTGTAGGTCTTAGAACTACCAATTAGCGTAAGTGGAGACTTTGATTTCCTTGTCATATTTTAGCAGAGGAGAGTGATACGATACTGTTTAAACATCAGATTGTTGCGTTTTATTTATGATGTACGTCACATTCTGGAATATGAAGCCAAATACGATTTCAACGATAAAAATTGTAGTAAATAACGTGGAGTAACAAGGTATTCGTCGTAAGTTTCTAGCTATCCAGGAACTTGGTTAGCTGCCGTTTAACGATGCTAATGCAGTTCGCGCGTCGCTTGTTGTCTAGCGCAAACGCCTCTTGCCTTTTTGCAACACCCACAGGAAGAGAGTGGGTGGACTAATCATTACTGGGAGCCAAACGTCACTGCATCTGTTGTGTATTCTCTTCTAATTCATCATCTAGCTAGGCAATACAAATATCTGCATGGTGTAAGTACCGTGGAGCATTCATTTACGTTTAAACAAGAATCTGCGCGCGACACGGTTGCGGCTTTGCTTATGAGAACATGACCTGTTGCCTCAAGCATTGTAGGCTCAAGAAATACGTACTAAAATGTTGAGAAGATCAACACTACCTGCATGACTTAACCAATTAACAATGACGCATGGCCAATTTACCCGTGTGAATCGAATCGACGCGAATGTCTCATTCAAAATTACCAATCCAAACATGGAAGTGTTTCTGAAACAAGTATAAATAATAATATCGTATAGTTCCTGCATCATTATACAGCTTTGTCCCGGCGAGTTGAGTAGAGGTCAGCGTAACGTGGTATCATGTCCCTATTCTCTCGATTTGTGAAACAGGAGCATTGTACGGCGACGTGATGTTAGGTTTGTTCTGAATTCTGACGGATATTATTTCTGGAAAGTAGGACATTACGATAAAATATTGTAGCATTGATTTTTATCAATTCTTTCGTATTAGTCTTATCAGGCGTGTTGTCGCCGTGTTTATTGCGATGTGATAGTGCAGGTACTCAAATGGCTCTATGCAGAGATAGATCATTAGATCATAATAGGGAATTTATAGGATATGCACTTTCTGCGCCATTCATAAGAGTGTGATTCAGGATCGATTGTTATCACTTCAGGAATTATTCGGTACCTGCCTTAGTCATAAATATCACATTTACATGCATTTGAATGTCTCTTTGACGTCATTGTATAACTGCATACATTTTGTGTTTGTTTCACCAGATTTCATAACATTTAAACAATAACTTAAACATTTATTCAAAAAATGGTATGGTCTCTCGAGCTTATGATTAAATGATAACTTTACTGATATGCAGCTGTCTTTTTGAAAGCGCTGATAGTAATACGTACTCAATTCCCACGTTCAGTGATATATTTCATTTAATTTGATTCAAAAGAACGTCGCAATGGAAAATATTTCAGACGTGGTCGTCTCCAAGCTTTCTCTTTTCAATGAAAGTGTTATCAAGTAAAAGATAAACGAAAGGTCGAGTCGTGGCCACACACGACTCGTGCAATTGGTTCAGTAGATTACTATATTATTCATCTGTGCAGGGGAAGAGTCTAAGCGCCCAAGCTTAGACGCCCGTTCAAACGAACAACGGGACAACCGTTCATCATTCGGAGGCAACTCTAGAACCTACGACCGTGGTGGTCGGCGCGACGACCGCGACCGTGACCGCGAACGTGAAAACGATCGCGGCAACGACTCGCGATTTCCGCGCAGGGACCGCGGTATGTCCACATGTCTTAAACTACTTATGTATCTCATATGCATAGTTGTCATGTAACTCTCTAGTTTTACGTTATCTACGATCTTATCTCAGTTTCTGTTGTTATCGATGTATTGATTGGTATTCGTTTCTAAGTAGATAACTTGTAAAATACCAAGCACTATGTTCACGTTTATTAGAAGTGCTGGAGATCATAATTATTTTTAACTCGTTTTTTTATAATGGACAGTAATTTTCGGTGCAAGGGGAAGCGCACAAGAACCGCCTTCCCCAATCGTCAACCGAGATCTGACTCGGTGCACCCTGTGTTGAATGACGAACTGGCGTTCAGTTAATAGCGATAAACCCATCCAATCATTTGCACTTAGCTAGTTTAAATACTAACTATAGTTTGGAACGGACAGAGTGACTACGTAGACATCGGCTGTGACGTAAATGGCGGTAAGCAGAGCTTTCCTTTTTGGGATGAGAAGGCTGTTGTGGCTCATGAATTTGGCAATGAATTCGTTTTCGTTATTCGTTATTACAATGCTGTTTTTGGTTTAGGTCGTGAATCAGGATACCAGAATGGCGACTCAGAACCACAACGCTGGTCAGAATCGTCTGATAGATGGGGTGCGTCCGGTGGCGGCGGGCGTGCGGCGGGAGGCGCGGCGGGCGGCGGGGGGGGGTCGTCCAGCCGCGAGTCGCGCGACATCCGCCGCGACGAAGACTTCAACCGGGACGAGCCACCGCCGCCGCGCAACGATCGCTGGAAGGAGCCGGAGCCGCGCGCGGACGACCGCAACAACTCGCGCTGGCCCTCCGACGACGTGCGTCGCAACCGCAGGGACGAGGGTGGCCATGAAAACTCAGTCAGTCACGCTTTTATTACTTAAAAAGGGGCGAGTGAAGATACTTGATGAGGACGGCGGGACAGAAAGCTTTGCTTCAATAGCGGTTTTAAGCAGATCATGTTTGCTGCTTTTAGTTTTAAGTAACTCGCCCCCTAACATTTTTCTCATCTGAACTAGGTGGCTAGCCTAATGCAGTTGTAGGGCAGATTATAAGAAACCTTTGTTACAGAATGATTGGACTGTTCCGCTACCTCGCGACGAGCGGACGGAGTTGGAGCTATTTGGCACTGGCAACACAGGCATCAACTTCTCCAAATACGAGGATATACCAGTTGAGGCCAGCGGCGATCGCGTCCCAGAGTTTATCACCAGTGTAAGTACATAAACTAAATTGGATTAATCCAACAGAATTTGTCTTCTTCGTAATACTCATCTTGAAATATTGTTTACAGTTTGAGGATGTTAACCTGACGGATATAATGCGCCAGAATATTTCCTCGGCTCGTTACGACAAACCGACGCCGGTCCAGAAGTATGCAATTCCGATTGTACTGGGCAGAAGAGATGTGATGGCGTGCGCACAGACTGGGTCAGGCAAGACGGCTGCATTCCTTGTGCCCATACTCAATCAGATGTACGAAGCTGGGCCTGTCAACCATATGGGGTGAGTATCAGTTGCCAATACAGACTTCTCCTTTCCACATTATTGTTTTATGGAAACATGTTCTTGGTTTGCAGACCGTACAACCGGCGCAAGCAATACCCGTTGGGTCTGGTGTTGGCCCCGACACGCGAGCTGGCTACACAGATTTTTGATGAGGCTAGGAAATTCGCCTACCGCTCCCGCGTGCGGCCATGTGTCGTGTGAGTACATAGAATTTTCGAGTCAGCCTCATTTATACTAGTTAAAGTAGAAATCAGAGTAATAACGATAATCATGTACGATCAGGTACGGCGGTTCTCCGATACACGAACAGTTCCGCGAGCTGGAGCGCGGCTGCCACCTGCTGGTAGCGACACCCGGGCGGCTGGTGGACATGCTGGCGCGCGGCCGCGTGGCGCTGGACCACTGCCGGCATCTGGTGTTGGACGAGGCCGACCGTATGCTGGACATGGGCTTCGAGCCCCAGATCCGCAAGATCGTCGAGAGCCACACGATGCCAAAGACTGGCGAGCGCCAGACGCTCATGTTCTCTGCGACTTTCCCCAAACAGATCCAGGTGTTGGCGCAGGATTTCTTGTTTAATTACGTTTTCCTTGCCGTTGGACGCGTCGGTTCCACATCCGAGAATATCACCCAGAAGGTAAATACTAAAATTATCATTACAGATACTGTTATCAAAATACAAACGTAAGTAGTAAATGTAAATATTTATATTACAATGTCATATTTTCTAATTATAATCATAAACTTCCAGGTGGTATGGGTGGAGGAAATGGACAAGCGTTCTTTCTTGTTGGATTTGCTGAATGCTTCCAACTTGCTGCAGCGTGCAAACCCTGAAGAGGATCAACTTATTCTTGTATTCGTCGAAACCAAGAAGGGTAAATTGATCACAATTACAATTTTTTTTAAGTTACAGACTAGAAAAATTAATAAATATTATTGAAAAGAAATGCAATAACAACACTGCATAAATTTTATCACATTATTTTTGTCGCGAGAATTCAGCCATGTTATTGCATAGCTGAATTCTTTAAACGTACTACTAATCTGCGTTCATGATTATTTGGTTTTCAATTTATGTGATTTTGGAAAACTGACTTCAATATGCCTGTTCACAAAGTTTAGTTTCGGCTACAATACTTCATTTTTTATGCCTTTTTCACTAGCCATTCGAAAATCAACTTAATATTCACAAATGTAAAGTTTGTATTTGTTTAACTTAAAACATCGAATCGTGAATTTGAAACAAGAAATTGCATTGGTCACATGACGTGTTCTACATATTTTCTAATAATGTAATTGCGTTTGTTATTCAGGTGCCGACCAACTTGAGGAATACTTGGACAATCTCGGCTACCCGGTGACGTCCATACACGGCGACCGGACACAGCGTGAGCGCGAGGAGGCGCTGCGCCGGTTCCGTACCGGGCAGACTCCGATCCTCGTCGCTACGGCCGTCGCGGCCAGAGGTTAGTCAATAAAAGTTTGATCTTTACTATTAATTTATACGAATATGGGAGCTTTAGAAGTAAAAGTACTAAAATTCTGTAAACTTACTGAAGAGAAATAACCTGAAGCTGACTTTCGTTTAATATTATCCAAACACAAGATCTTGTATGTAAATTCTCTAACTTAATCAACAACAAGGGATTTTTCAATTTGTTTATACTTTACACTAACAAAGCAGTGAATGAAATCGTAAAATCAATTCATCGTGATTAAATAATATCGCAGAACTAATTCTCTGTTGCATTGTTTCATGACAATAGAATTGCCACAATCAGCGTTATCATTTAGTGTGCATACATACATGTGTCCACTTATAAAGCTATGATACAACCACGGTGCAGTATGAGTTAGTTGCCCTATTAGTATTGTTGAACAACTGTTTTTGTTCCTTTGTTGGGTACATGCACAGTGTGCTAAGTTGTTAGTGTTATGCCACAGAACAGATCTAATTCGATTCAGTGCTTCGTGAAAATAAAAGCAGGACTAATCTGTGATCGGCAAAGGTGTTAGCCATAAAGAAGATACCGCGAAATCGACTTGAGTCTGTCAGAGAGAGCTTAATGACTATTCAATTAAAGCGAATGGTCCTGCGCGTTGCTGAGCCGCGTCGGACGAAACCGAGACCAGGCGAATGACACCTTCACTTCCGCCGATAATTCTGGTCGCTCTCTAAGAGTACGCCTCTGCCTAGCCTTTTAGTAAATAAGCTTACGCCTGGTAAAAAGATTTGCCTTTCAGCAAGTTTAGTAGTAAGGCCTAAGGTGGACACATCAATTTTTATTGTATTAATTTCGTGTACTAATATAATTTTAATTTCTCCAGGTTTGGACATACCTCACGTGCGTCACGTGATTAACTTTGATTTGCCGTCGGACGTTGAGGAGTACGTGCACCGCATCGGTCGTACCGGCCGCATGGGTAACCTGGGCGTGGCCACGTCCTTCTTCAACGACACAAACCGCGGCCTCGCCGTGGGCCTCGTTGAGCTCCTCCTTGAAGCCAAACAAGATGTGCCCAAGTAAGTATTTGCTCTTAGGACTTTATACATCCATGCACAAACTCACGACTTTTTCTCAGGCATAAATCACAGAAAGATCAAAAAGAATATATGAGGGTTATGACCCTCACATATTCTTTTTGATCTTTCTGCATTCATACATCTGTTCCTTCTCGCGCCCCAATTGCACTATGCACCAATCATTAAAAAGCACTTTTGAACGTCAAACTTAACACGGAAATTGAATTGATTCTTGTTGTTCTTAGCGCTTTATAACACATTTTATAAAAGAATACCTATATTGTGAAATGCAAGTAAATTAACTACGAATTTAATAACTAAATTTTACTTTTCCAGTTGGCTGACAAGCACGGCAGCTGACGGGCGGATGGGAGGCGGTGGGCGTCGCACGGGCGGCAGTCGCTCGGGAGGAGGCGGACGGTTCGCGAGCAGCGGCAGCGGCTTCGGAGCGAGGGACTTCCGTACGCAGTCGCGTCAGACTCCGCGGTCTGCAGGGCCTTCTACGATTGGCTCTGGTCAGTATCATTAAGTGATAATAATAATTTGGTGATCTGTCATTTCCTATGATTGTTCTTACTGAGTATCCAATGCAACTGACCGGTATTCCTTTCCAATTGTAGGATTCGGGTATGGCGGCGGGTCATACGGCGGCAACTACGGTGGGTCGTATGGCGGCGGCGGCGGCGGCAGTAGCGGCGGCGGCCCCGACTGGTGGGACTCGTAAGCCCCGACTCGCACCCGCAGCTCGCACCGCACGCGACCCCGTACTCGACCCCCTCATTCGTAACTTAAGCGATGTGAAACGTTCTAGATTAATATATTTTATTTTAATTCGTAAACTGATAGTTGGACTGAAATTGACCTGTGACTATTTAATACGGTAATGTTTGTACAATAGAAGAGAGCGGTGCGACAGAGAGATGTGTTTGGGCGCGTTCGGCCGCGGGCGCTGAATCTCAGGTGCGCAGCCCGCAGGCGCGGACGCGCCTTGTTTCTTAACTTCATACTATCACCATGGGCATGCTTAACAAATGTCTGAATATATTCAGCGAGAATGGTAGTTCGCGATCATTAATGGAATTAATCGACTAGATTAAATTTTGATCACATGTATCGTTTGCGTCACGCGCGTCGTGACTCACACGCGTTTTGTCTTTTTTAGTAACGATTATGTGAATGTAGTTTATTAATATAGAAATATTTTTGATGTCCGATCTGTATCGTGAATTCGTAAGTGAACAATGTAATTGTGTATTTTCGATTTTCTATTTTCTGACAGTCTCATAGCTGACTCACTCACGACACTGGAATTTTGAAGCATTTACGCACTCTAAAATCGATGTAGCTAATAAAGCAGTAGATTTAGAAATTGAGAAGTACCGATACAGTATCATAGCAAATAATTACTAAATTTTGTCAGTAGAAATCCCATATTGTAATATCTGTCTTCGACGTGATCTATTATTTGAATGTGAATTTACCAATAAAAATTAAGAAACAGAATCATGTGGTTTTGTTATTTTTAGTTTAGCACCTAGCCCCAATATATTTCTGCAAATTGGCAGATAACCTTGGATCGAAATAGCATTTACTGAAAATACCTACCTAGTGTAAACAATATAAGTTTTACATTGATTTAAATTCTTGAAATTTTAAAAACGTATCTATTTAGCTAACTACTGGTACATATTCTGGTCTGGTTCCGTAGCCAAATTTTAAAAACCCTTATATATAATGTCCGTATGTCACAACCATTTTACTCCGAGACTGTTGGCACCACGGACAGTAGGTGTCTGCTATGAAGCGCTACGGATGGTTGCAAAGAAAAAAATGCGTATAGAAAAACGGATGAGGTTGCAAGCAAAAATACATTCAGGGTATCTTTTGACCAGATAGGTATACATATAGTCTCACTTTTCAGTTTTTCCACAGAGATAATTTTCAAAGAGTGTATAGTATTATGGCAGTTATAGCCACACAGTCCACTCATGCAAATTTTTGAAAGATCACTGGTTTCTGGCGTGTTTCCGTCAAAATGGAAGATAGCGAAGGTAGTGCCCATACATAAATCTGATACCGATGATATAGTATCACATTATAGACCGATCTCAATTCTTTCGACATTTGCCAAAGTGTCCGAGTCCCTTGTCTGCCCACACATTCAAAACCATCTGAAGTTATATTTAAGCGATGATCAACACGGATTTGTAGGCGCACGCTCCACGAGCACAAACCTAGTGCCGTTTACTGAAGTATTAAAGCTATCGATTCGGGTCACCAAGCAGACGTTATTTACACCGACTTTAGCAAGGCATTCGATAAAATTTGTCACAAAATATTAATCCAAAAGTTGTGCGCTTACGGCATTACTGGCACTTTGCTGAATTGGTTGAGTTCGTACTTAACAGATAGAACTTTTTTCGTAGTAGTTAACGGTTTCCAATCTTCTGTTTATAAAATTTCTTCAGGTGTTCCCCAGGGTTCACACCTTGGGCCAATTTTATTTAATTATTTTATAAATGACATACCTGTGTGCTTTCAGAACTCCGAGATTTTTATGTATGCGGATGACTTAAAATTTGTCAGAGTAGTGAAATGTGAACAAGACGCAATGTATCTACAGATGGATCTTAATAGGCTAATTCAATGGTGTAATAATAATGAAATGTGTTTAAATTCGGGGAAATGTTACCATGTTAAATACACAAGAAAAAGTAGCATAATACATTCTAAGTATCAAATCAATTTAGAAATAATTTAGGAAGTGGATACTATACGAGATCTTGGAGTCCTGTTCAATAGAAAATTAACTTTCCTTCCTCATTTGGACAACATTATAAAATCATCGTCCAAAATGCTAGGCTTTGTAATAAGAAATAGTAGAACATTCCGTAAACTTAAAACAAAAATAATTTTATATACAGTTAGGAGCAGATTAGAGTACTGTAGTATGGTTTGGCGACCACACTATGCGATACATAGCTTGCGCGTTGAACGTGTCCAAAAGCGCTTCCTTTGGCACTTAGCATTTTCGGTTGGAATAGCTAGAAAAAAGCCATCTTACAGAGAGAGACTGAAACACTTTACCATGTGCAGTTTAGATAAGCGGAGGCAATATAATGACGCGTTATTCATGTGCAAAATTTTGAAAAATAATATTCAGTGCCCTAGGCTGCTAGGACTTTGTATCTTACGTGCTCCTTCAAGAATCCCACGCAACTCCATCACTCCACTCTGTCCTCCACTTAGACGAACTATTTTGGGATCTAACTCACCCTACGCCCGATTTTGCAAGGTCATAAACAGTAGTAGTGATTTGGTTGACTTACATCACGACTCCCTAGCAAAGCTAAAGTCTAAGTTCATGAAATCCTTGTTTGATCTGTAATAAGATAGTTTTCTCGTTCTTAGTTGTTTTTTTTTTCTTTTAATTTTGTTAACCTAATATAGTTAATATGTTATTTTGTCACTAAAATTTGATAAGTTATTATAATGGTTAGATTACTAGAATTATATTATAATTTTGCGCTTGTGGTGTTCACCTATAAGTGAGTGTTACACTGTTACCTTTGTTTAAAAATAGTATTAAGTCTAGTTTTAGTATAAACAGTCGTTGGTGAACCAAATAAATAAATAAATATAGCAAGAAACATCTAGTAAAATTAAATAGGATTAAAAATGCTAGGGTGTCTTGTATCTATACTACCATAATGCAAACGAGTTTTATTCGGCGTTATTGCTCGATTGAGAACTTTGGTAGGTGAACCTGTGGAACCTTCGTATGCGAGTCCGACTTGGCTGGATTTTTGAAACTAGATGTCCTAGTTAAGAAAAATATGAAAAAACAACAACTCGAGAAGCAACTCGTCAAGACACAGATGTGAGGTTTGCTTGTCAGGCGCATGTGGTGGTTTGGAGGCTAAAATAAAATAGGAGCCCCTTGCCCCGAGGCCTTAATAGGTAATGAGTGCATACATACACAAGTTTGCAAAAAATGGAGCATGTGGACATTTTGATCTCATTATCTGAATTTATTTGAGGCAAGATGTAACAATTTTTGAGCTCGTTTCGCTCGCTCTTGCAACCTAGTTTCTCTTGAATCTTAACTTTGTCTATAACTCGCCCAAGTAACTCCGGTAGGTCTAAACAATTCCAACCGATCCAAGGTATATAAAGTGTTAAATTTTCGAGTTCGCTTCGCTCGCTCTTTAGATTTAGTTTCTCTTGGCCTTGTCTAAAAGTCGACCAAGTAACTCCTGTATGAAGGATCGAAACAATTCTAACCTTACCAAGGTAGGGTGTTAAAATTGTCAAGCTCGCTTCGCCCGCTTTTGGAGCCTTACTTCCTTTTGCTCTGAATTGTCCGTCTAAGTCGATTAAGTAACATCTATTTCTGAATACTACTAAAGAAAAGCTAACTTATCTGGATTTGAGAGCTTAAATTTTCTTTTAGTTCCTAGACCTTTCAAATAACTCTGCAATACTTGTAACGTATACTTCTATATAATAATAATAATATAATATACTTTATTGATACAATTCCTTACAATATGCTTACTAACTAGCTAAAGATCACGGGTATCATTTAAGCTATCGCCAATTTAATTAGTTTTGTGTTTCTTAAATAATAGGGTTTGCCCGCAAAACAGTAGATTTGTCACCAAAATGTAGTCACCAAACAATATAAAATCAATTCCACAATAAATCACCTAAAATCATGGAGATATAGGGTCTAGTACCAAATAAATGTTTTTGTATGTATTATAATAGGTTTGTCCTAATAAGTATTTAAGCAAACTAATTTAAAGAGATCACCAATAAATCATATATTATGTCACTAAAAATTGCATAAAATTCCAAAAAAAATTTAGGGTTGTCGTCGTCATCATCGTTTCAACCAAAAGAGTCTACTACTTAACTTGACATATGCTTAAGGATCTTAATTTACACAGGTAGTATAAACATATTTAAATAAAATTTCTAGCAGAATAGTAAATAAAACACTTAATAAAGTCAAAATAATCAATATTTATTGTTAAAAATAACAATCACTGAATAATCAGCGCTGGATTGGCTTTTCAAGGGCGCCCCCTTTTTCTTTTCTGGCGGCGTATGATCGTACCTAGTTACCTACGACCCGACCGAAAGCGCTCCCATTTGTCTCCGCCTCTTTGTACATATTTTCATTAAAATTATAAATTGATGTATTAAATTGGTAACGAATACTATTATTTTAATAACTGAACGAAATAAAATGTAACTACTGTATTGGTGACAAAATAACAAATAAAAAGGAGTCAGGGATCGATAATCGATTTATTTGGTGACAGATCTACCATTCTGAGCACAAAGCTATTATTTAAGTAATAAAACTATTATTATAAGAACGAAGTTTATATTCATCAAATGCACTACAATTTTATTGGTAATCCATTTCTTATTTTACACATATATTAACATTAATTTGATAATTCATACCTGGGAACACTTTTTGTTTATCTGAGAACGAAAATATTTTGTGGCGATAGATCTATTAATTAGGTGATACAACTTGATGACAAATATAAATTTTGGTGACAAGAAATATAGTCCCCAAAGATCACAATATTTAAAGTCGCAGAGAAGTTGAAACCCTGACTCCTAAACTAGGAATACCTGTACTTAGGAGTCAAAAATATATGAACAAATATGAAAAATCTAACCAATCCGAGGTCATCGAGATGCTAACATTTTTGAAGTGGCTATTGCATTTTAGATTCTTAGAAGAGCTTCAGCTGCATCCATATAGTAAACTTAACTCATACAAATCAGTTTTTACTCGCACCCACCTGCCCCCCAAAAAAATCTGGTGACTACACCCTTGACCATTGATTGGTGCAACTGAATTTTGCAAAATATCATGAGAATTTCTAAAGTTATTATTTGCTCTTGGCTGCATTTTGTTGTTTATTCAGACGTGTAACCATAGGGCACGCCACTATAGTAGGGCGATAAGTCCCCTCTTTGAGGAGTGGCTAGAGAGGCGCCACGGCGCCCTCACCTTCCGCCTGACCCAGGTCCTCACCGGACAAGGTTGTTTCGGGAAGTTCCTGCACCGAATCGGGCGGGAGGAAATGACCGGGAGTTTCCATTGTGAGGATCGTCCGGAGGACACGGTGCAGCACACTGTGGAGGTCTGCCCCGCTTGGGCGGAGCAGCGCCGTGTCCTCGTAGCGTCGATTGGCGGCGGCGATCTGTCGCACAAGCCATGGTCCGGAGCGAGAGGGAATGGGAAACCATCACCTCCTTCTGCGATGCAGTCATGCTAGTGAAGGAGGTGGCGGGACGTGAGAGGGAAAGAGCCTCACATCCCAGCCGCCGCGGGAGACGCCCTGGGCGTCGGGGGTAACGTGGTGGCCCTCGGCCACTGTAGGCGGACTGTGGACGGCGAGTTATGGGCTAGCTCGCCGTCCGGCCGTCTTATGACGATAGGCCGTGTAGACGGCGCGTTCGTGTTCCACGCGCGCCTCAAAGAGATGTCAGCAACCAAGTAGGGGTCCGCCTGGGCTGCAGCACTGTTCGAAAGAGATACCGTGGCCCTGGAACACAAAGAGCAAAGGGTGTCTTGTATCTATACTACCATAATGCAAACGAGTTTTATTCGGCGTTATTGCTCGATTGAGAACTTTGGTAGGTGAACCTGTGGAACCTTCGTATGCGAGTCCGACTTGGCTGGATTTTTGAAACTAGATGTCCTAGTTAAGAAAAATATGAAAAAACAACAACTCGAGAAGCAACTCGTCAAGACACAGATGTGAGGTTTGCTTGTCAGGCGCATGTGGTGGTTTGGAGGCTAAAATAAAATAGGAGCCCCTTGCCCCGAGGCCTTAATAGGTAATGAGTGCATACATACACAAGTTTGCAAAAAATGGAGCATGTGGACATTTTGATCTCATTATCTGAATTTATTTGAGGCAAGATGTAACAATTTTTGAGCTCGTTTCGCTCGCTCTTGCAACCTAGTTTCTCTTGAATCTTAACTTTGTCTATAACTCGCCCAAGTAACTCCGGTAGGTCTAAACAATTCCAACCGATCCAAGGTATATAAAGTGTTAAATTTTCGAGTTCGCTTCGCTCGCTCTTTAGATTTAGTTTCTCTTGGCCTTGTCTAAAAGTCGACCAAGTAACTCCTGTATGAAGGATCGAAACAATTCTAACCTTACCAAGGTAGGGTGTTAAAATTGTCAAGCTCGCTTCGCCCGCTTTTGGAGCCTTACTTCCTTTTGCTCTGAATTGTCCGTCTAAGTCGATTAAGTAACATCTATTTCTGAATACTACTAAAGAAAAGCTAACTTATCTGGATTTGAGAGCTTAAATTTTCTTTTAGTTCCTAGACCTTTCAAATAACTCTGCAATACTTGTAACGTATACTTCTATATAATAATAATAATATAATATACTTTATTGATACAATTCCTTACAATATGCTTACTAACTAGCTAAAGATCACGGGTATCATTTAAGCTATCGCCAATTTAATTAGTTTTGTGTTTCTTAAATAATAGGGTTTGCCCGCAAAACAGTAGATTTGTCACCAAAATGTAGTCACCAAACAATATAAAATCAATTCCACAATAAATCACCTAAAATCATGGAGATATAGGGTCTAGTACCAAATAAATGTTTTTGTATGTATTATAATAGGTTTGTCCTAATAAGTATTTAAGCAAACTAATTTAAAGAGATCACCAATAAATCATATATTATGTCACTAAAAATTGCATAAAATTCCAAAAAAAATTTAGGGTTGTCGTCGTCATCATCGTTTCAACCAAAAGAGTCTACTACTTAACTTGACATATGCTTAAGGATCTTAATTTACACAGGTAGTATAAACATATTTAAATAAAATTTCTAGCAGAATAGTAAATAAAACACTTAATAAAGTCAAAATAATCAATATTTATTGTTAAAAATAACAATCACTGAATAATCAGCGCTGGATTGGCTTTTCAAGGGCGCCCCCTTTTTCTTTTCTGGCGGCGTATGATCGTACCTAGTTACCTACGACCCGACCGAAAGCGCTCCCATTTGTCTCCGCCTCTTTGTACATATTTTCATTAAAATTATAAATTGATGTATTAAATTGGTAACGAATACTATTATTTTAATAACTGAACGAAATAAAATGTAACTACTGTATTGGTGACAAAATAACAAATAAAAAGGAGTCAGGGATCGATAATCGATTTATTTGGTGACAGATCTACCATTCTGAGCACAAAGCTATTATTTAAGTAATAAAACTATTATTATAAGAACGAAGTTTATATTCATCAAATGCACTACAATTTTATTGGTAATCCATTTCTTATTTTACACATATATTAACATTAATTTGATAATTCATACCTGGGAACACTTTTTGTTTATCTGAGAACGAAAATATTTTGTGGCGATAGATCTATTAATTAGGTGATACAACTTGATGACAAATATAAATTTTGGTGACAAGAAATATAGTCCCCAAAGATCACAATATTTAAAGTCGCAGAGAAGTTGAAACCCTGACTCCTAAACTAGGAATACCTGTACTTAGGAGTCAAAAATATATGAACAAATATGAAAAATCTAACCAATCCGAGGTCATCGAGATGCTAACATTTTTGAAGTGGCTATTGCATTTTAGATTCTTAGAAGAGCTTCAGCTGCATCCATATAGTAAACTTAACTCATACAAATCAGTTTTTACTCGCACCCACCTGCCCCCCAAAAAAATCTGGTGACTACACCCTTGACCATTGATTGGTGCAACTGAATTTTGCAAAATATCATGAGAATTTCTAAAGTTATTATTTGCTCTTGGCTGCATTTTGTTGTTTATTCAGACGTGTAACCATAGGGCACGCCACTATAGTAGGGCGATAAGTCGCCTCTTTGAGGAGTGGCTAGAGAGGCGCCACGGCGCCCTCACCTTCCGCCTGACCCAGGTCCTCACCGGACAAGGTTGTTTCGGGAAGTTCCTGCACCGAATCGGGCGGGAGGAAATGACCGGGAGTTTCCATTGTGAGGATCGTCCGGAGGACACGGTGCAGCACACTGTGGAGGTCTGCCCCGCTTGGGCGGAGCAGCGCCGTGTCCTCGTAGCGTCGATTGGCGGCGGCGATCTGTCGCACAAGCCATGGTCCGGAGCGAGAGGGAATGGGAAACCATCACCTCCTTCTGCGATGCAGTCATGCTAGTGAAGGAGGTGGCGGGATGTGAGAGGGAAAGAGCCTCACATCCCAGCCGCCGCGGGAGACGCCCTGGGCGTCGGGGGTAACGTGGTGGCCCTCGGCCACTGTAGGCGGACTGTGGACGGCGAGTTATGGGCTAGCTCGCCGTCCGGCCGTCTTATGACGATAGGCCGTGTAGACGGCGCGTTCGTGTTCCACGCGCGCCTCAAAGAGATGTCAGCAACCAAGTAGGGGTCCGCCTGGGCTGCAGCACTGTTCGAAAGAGATACCGTGGCCCTGGAACACAAAGAGCAAAGAAGGAACACGGATGGGTTTTAGTCAGTACACGTCTGACACTCCCTTCCGCTTCGCCAAGAGCGGGGGGAGGGGGGGGGGGCATTTAAAGAAAAAGACGTAACCATTCGTCACGTTCTAAAAAGGATAACTTGGAATCCACTTTTCGAGTTTTTAAAAATGTAAAGGCTAGATGTTTCAGGTCGAAAACAATGAAATGCATGGTGGATTACTGCTTTTTATATGAGCCCTGTGTGCCACCAGCGGGAACACTAGGTGCCCAACATTATAAAAAGGTGTAACAAGACCCTTAACGAAGCTGAAAGGCACTTGGTCTCCCCGTCACTGCGATATTTTTTTTGTTCTAGACCACACCTGGGACCTTCTGGTTACGGTGATATTCGCCAATATCTCCGTAACGTAAAGTTAAAGTTCGAACTTTTCCACAAGTTTTTTTTAAATACATGTTTTTAATGTAAGATTTTTACTTTAAACGCCTCCACGACACCCGTACTATTCAATCCATCGATCAGCACAATGTTTTGAGTGCGTTACATTGAGTCCTACTGTAAAACGTGTGCGTTTCGATGGCGCGGCCACGGCGTTTTTTTTAAAAAAAAATGCCATGATTTTATAAAAATTTGTAAAAGTTGATTCCCAAAACCATAAATTTGTCAAAGTCCCTGGTAAAACGTGATTTTTAACCATAAAAAAAAAAGTCTTTTCCCAGCAAGAATTTTTGCGTAGTTACTTAGTTTGATGTACAGAATGCGCGGTTGACGGCTTCGTGAAGGGTCTGTTTACACCCTGTAGTACCCTCACCGTAAGATAAAACAAGATATGGATGGGATTGTAGAGATATACTACAGTGTAATTTAATCAAGATGACTCATTAATAAAGCTCGGGCTGCCTCACAAATTAGTGTCTGTTTAAGCTTTTTTCCTCAAAAGTCTTACTTATTTTCTTTTTATGTAAATGAGGCGCCTTATGAAATATAGTCATCTCGACAAATAAAACACTATTGTCTGAGAGTCTGTGCGTGAATCTTATTGTTATGTGACGTTGATTTTGAGTTGAACATTAAAGCTGGTACCTGTACCTGCTTACCTGCAGGGTCGTCGTAGCCCCACGTGATACTAGGTACATTTTCTATCAGGTATTTGACACTTGTTGTCTGGCTAGCCTCGTTGGTTTAGTGGTCGCAATCGCGACTGCTGAGCATGAGGTCCTGGGTTCGATTCCCGGGTCGGGGAATTGATATTGGGTTTTACCATCTGGAATTTCTCAGTAGCAGCTACGGAGTCGGGCTTGTGCCCAGTTGATGGCAATAGGCTCTTCCCCTATTACATAGGACATAAACATAACTGGCAAAATGTGGGTGTACTATTAGGTGCACCTCTGCCTAACCCCTCGGAGATTACAGGCGTGATATTATGATGTTGTCTGGCACTGATTGTCGCCGGTTAATGCTCTAACTCTATGCGGATACGAGATTACGTCATGGCTCAATAGAGTCCGACGGCTGTCGGTACTCGAACAATCTATAATGTTTACCTAACCACCAAATGACTGCAGATCAGGATCGAAATTAGCCAGCAGTGGTGCTTTGCCACTACAAGACATTTCATTTCAAACATTAACGCTTCACCAGTTACCTATGAACGCATTTGTTGCATTAATATATCATAGGAATTATCTGCCTGCGAGCCTGCAACTTATCATGATGGGTACACTGGGTGGCCAGGAGTATTACCAGACTAGGCTGGGCGGCACACCAATGCTTACGGGCCCGTCATGTGTCTGCCTGGATTGGCAGGTATAAAGTTCTTCTGAATTTCTGATTACATATTCATAAGTACCTAGCTCTATAGATATTAGGTAACCATTGTTTGCAAAGGGTACTGTTATTTTTTGCTCGAAATAAACTTGGCTAGACCAAATATAGACAAATATTTATTAAGTTTTTGCACAGAGGACCATGCGCGTCGCTAGCACTGCTCAGACATTCAACTAACGTACTAAGCGCGTCCGCGGCTCCACAGATTTTATTATAACTAATTTATCTCATCGATTACGTCCGGTAATGGCCAACGGCTTATTGAATAGGTCTTTTTGTGGCGCCTTTTTATTTGGAGATCGCGTCTAGAGCAGCCGGGCCATGGGACCCCGCCGCGATGGCATCCACGGAATGCCTAAAAGGTGACTCGTGGATAAATTACGGACATTTCTTCCATTTTAACGATTCCCTTTATTATTTAATTTATTTTTATCGTATGTTACACATTTGGCTTATAACAATGTTTGTTTTTGGGTTTCATTAGCATAAAGCTCACGCTGGGGTGGAAAAAATGGAGGCTCGGTCATTTTGGTTTGTCGATAGGATCTATTTTATCTTATGACGGGTGTTATTCGTTAAAGAGCTTCACGTGTCTATAGGGCAGATAGCGGGATGTCTCAATTTGGTAATTTGTCGGTTTTTTATCACGTCTGGGATGTGACATAATAAAACAATTAATTTATGATCGTTGGTGGAGATAATTCCGATCAGTTTATCGCCGGCGTGCGCCGCTCCGCTGGACGTTAATTGTTTGATGTAACAAGTAGTTTTTATTAATTGCTCTTTGATGGGAATGGTACTGGGAACGCTCTCATATGCTGTTATCATGCGGGAACTGTAGTTTATACTATATAATATCTTCCCACCGGATTAATTAATCATTTTCATGTAATTTTGTCATTTAAACAAACAAAAAAAAAATTTCCTCACACCCAAAGTCACAGCAATGTCCAGAATAACATTAACATATAAATCCGTACAATAGCTGGACAAACTTTTGTAATAGAGTGAAGCAAAAACAATGTTGTTGTAACAGCTTGTTTTTTGCGAAAACACAATAAGTTGTAAATCAATAGTGTCCTCTGTGTAAGAGTAGAACTGCAGTAATTTATTACGGGTCATTTACCCTCGCCTGAATACGCAACTTTTGTTTTAACGTGATTAACTGGTTAAAAGGAAAAGCATCTCTTAGATATTGTGGGTTCTGAATGAATTTCTCAGAAAAGTGTCAACCGTAGCTAAAGTAAAATATGATGGTATATGTATCTGTTTTTTCTTATAATGGTATATTTTTATAGGTGCTCCTGGCTAAATAATAACAGGAACTCGGGTCGATCTTTAGGTTAAGCGGTCCTTGCCTAGGTTGGTCCGTGGATGGGTGACCACCCATTACATACTGAGATTCCTCCGTCCTTCGGACAGCACGTGAAGCCGTTGGTCCCGGCTGTAATTTCATCTTTGACAATCGTTACAGGTAGTCGGTGGCTCGAAAGTCTGACAACCAGTCTTACCAAGTGGTATCGTATTACCTAGTACTAATTGGGTTGTGGCGGTCAGATAGGCAGTCGCTCCATGTAAAATACTGCTATTCATCTGCATCCGGTTAGACCGGAAGACGACCCCAAAATAGTTGGGAAAAGGCTAGGCAGATGATGATGACATTTTTTCTTCAAAGAAAAACCAATTTATAACAAAAAGTATATTTTATAAACACTAAAAGTACATTCAATACATCTCCCATATTTTGGTATAAAAATAAATAAATCTAGATTTTATTATCACTGGTTGATTAAGGCTAAAGTATGTTTGTAATACTTTTTGACTGAAATCTCAGTTGGAACTTGGAACTGCTATTCGGTACTTTATAGTACAGTGAGTGATAGCAATTAGCTGACCCACCTTTGCAGAAATGGTTGAGATTTTATTTATTTGAACAAAGTAAATAAAATTACAAAAGAATTATAAATTCTATCGATTCGTTTTCTTAAAAATCTCAACCATTTACGCAAAGGTGAGTTAGCTAATTGCTATCACTCACTGTACCTACTAACCTATGGCTTTGGTAACTTAAGTACAATAAATTGGTAACTGGTTTTAAGACATATTTGCTTATAAATACAACAACACGATCACATAGCTTAAATATTTATCACTGATAAAGTAAATTCCGCACGTGTGACAGTTTTGCTCTCAAAAACTGCTGAACGTATTTTTAACCGACTTCTAAAAAGGAAGGAGGTTATGTTTTCGGCCGTCATCTTTTTTTTAGTAGGTATGTAGTTACACCGATTTCTCCGTGATTGCTGGGTTGATTGAGGAAATTCTTTCTTAAAAATAGGTTATTAAAAAAAAAAAGGTTTTTTGTTAACATTTTCACCAATTTTATCGATCAGAAATTTTTATTAATTGATCTTTGATTGGAATGGTACTGGGAACGCTCTCATATGCTGTTATCATGCGGGAACTGTAGTTTATACTATATAATATCTTCCCACCGGATTAATTAATCAATTTCACTTAATTTTGTCATTTAAACTTACAAACAAAAAATGTCCTCACATCCAAAGTCTTTACACAGCAATCTCCAGAATAAAATTAACATATAAATCCTTACAATAGCAGGACAAACTTTTGTAATAGAGTGAATCAAAAACATTGTTGTTGTCACAGCTTGTTTTTTGCGAAAACACAATAAGTTGTAAATCAATAGTGTCCTCTGTGTAAAAGTAGAACTGCTGTAATTTATTACGGGTCATTTACCCTCGCCTGAATACGCAACTTTTGTTTTAACGTGATTAACTGGTTAAAAGGAAATGCATCTCTAAGATATTGTAGGTTCTGAATAAATTTGTCAGAAAAGTGTCAACCGTAGCAAAAGTAAAATATGATGGTATATGTATCCATTTTTTCTTATAATGGTATATTTTTTTATAGGTGCTCGTGGCAAAATAATAACAGGAATTCGAGTCGATCTTTAGGTTAAGCGGTCCTTGTCCGTGGATGGGTGACCACCCATTATATGCTGAGATTCCTCCGTCCTTCGGAAAGCAAGTAAAGCCGTTGGTCCCGGCTGTCATTTCATCTTTGACAGTCGTTACAGGTAGTCAGTGGCTCGAAAGTCTGACAACCAGTCTTACCAAGGGGTATCGTATTACCCAGTACTAATTGGGCTGTGGCGGTCAGATAGGCAGTCGCTCCATGTAAAATACTGGTATTCAGCTGCATTTGGTTAGACTGGAAGACGACCCCAAAATAGTTGGGAAAAGGCTAGGCAGATGATGATGACATTTTTTCTTCAAAGAAAGACCAAATTATAACAAAAAGTATATATTTTATAAACACTAAAAGTACATTCAATACATCTCGCATATTTTAGTATAAAAATAAATAAATCTAGATTTTATTATCACTGGTTGATTAAGGCATAACTAAAGTAAGTTTGTAATACTTTATGACTGAAATCTCAGTTGGAACTTGGAACTGCTATTCAGTACTTTATACTTATAGTACAGTGAGTGATAGCAATTAGCTGACTCACCTTTGCATAAATGGTTGAGATTTTTTAGAAAACGAATCGATGTAATTTTATAATTCATTTGTATTTTATTTATTTGAGATTTTTTAGAAAACGAATCGATGTAATTTTATAATTCTTTGTATTTTATTTATTTGAGACTTTTTAGAAAACGAATCGATAGAATTTTATAATATTTAAACAATCAAAAAAAAATGTCCTCACTTCCAAAGTCTTTACACAGCAATATCCAGAATAACATTAACATATAAATCCGTACAATAGCTGGACAAACTTTTTTAATAGAGTGAAGCAAAAACAATGTTGTTGTAACAGCTTGTTTTTTGCGAAAACACAATAAGTTGTAAATCAATAGTGTCCTCTGTGTAAGAGTAGAACTGCTGTAATTTATTACGGGTCATTTACCCTCGCCTGAATACGCAACTTTTGTTTTAACGTGATTAACTGGTTAAAAGGAAAAGCATCTCTAAGATATTGTGGGTTCTGAATGAATTTCTCAGAAAAGTGTCAACCGTAGCTAAAGTAAAATATGATGGTATATGTATCTATTTTTTCTTATAATGGTATATTTTTTATAGGTGCTCGTGGCAAAATAATAATAGGAATTCGAGTCGATCTTTAGGTTAAGCGGTCCTTGCCTAGGTTGGTCCGTGGTTGGGTGACCACCCATTACATGCTGAGATTCCTCCGTCCTTCGGAAAGCACGTGATGCCGTTGGTCCCGGCTGTCATTTCATCTTTGACAGTTGCTACAGGTAGTCGGTGGCGCGAAAGTCTGACAACCAGTCTTACCAAGGGGTATCGTATTCCCAGTACTAATTGGGCTGTGGCGGTCAGATAGGCAGTCGCTCCATGTAAAATACTGGTATTCATCTGCATCCGGTTAGACCGGAAGACGACCCCAAAATAGTTGGGAAAAGGCTAGGCAGATGATGATGACATTTTTTCTTCAAAGAAAAACCAATTTATAACAAAAAGTATATTTTATAAACACTAAAAGTACATTCAATACATCTCCCATATTTTGGTATAAAAATAAATAAATCTAGATTTTATTATCACTGGTTGATTAAGGCTAAAGTATGTTTGTAATACTTTTTGACTGAAATCTCAGTTGGAACTTGGAACTGCTATTCGGTACTTTATAGTACAGTGAGTGCTAGCAATTAGCTGACCAACCTTTGCATAAATGGTTGACATATAATAGAAAACGAGTCGATAGAATTTTATAATTCTTTTATATTTTAATTTAATTTGCTCAAATAAATAAAATTCAAAAGAATGATAAAATTCTATCGATTCGTTTTCTTAAAAAGCTCAACCATTTACGCAAAGGTGGGTCAGCTAATTGCTATCACTCACTGTACCTACTAACCTATGGCTTTGGTCACTTAAGTACAATAAATTGGTAACTGGTTTTAAGACACTTTTGCTTATAAATACAACAACACGATCACATAGCTTAAATATTTATCACTAATAAAGTAAATTCCGCACGTGTGAGAGTTTTGCTCTCAAAAACTGCTGAACGTATTTTTAACCGACTTCTAAAAAGGAAGGAGGTTATGTTCTCGGCCGTCATCTTTTTTTTTAGTATGTAGGTACACCGATTTCTTTCTCCGTGATTACTGAGCCGATTGAGGAAATTCTTTCTTAAAAGTAGGTTATTATAAAAAAAAAGGTTTTTTGTTAACATTTTCACCAATTTTATCGATCAGAGCGTCTCTTGGAGGAAGTTTATGTGTACAATTAATATAAAATGTGATGTATATTAGCTTAGTTAAGGGCCAGCCGTACTGGTACGGACAAATCGGGGATCGCCACTGGACACTTGACAGACATTTCAGTAACCTGTCAATATGGTAGTTGCATAACCAATCAATTGTCATACTTTTTTTTGAGCTGGTCAAACCGTCACCTGTGACGTCACTGATTTACCAACTAAATGATTCGACTTTTAATTGACTTCAAAGCTAATAAAAATCTTTCTTTACACTAAATTCAAAGAGATTTGATTTAGTTCGTATTATTTGAATTACTTTGAATAATTTGTAGATTAATCGGATTTTCAGGTCTAAAATAAAATGTTTATTAAGAGAAGTTTGCCCTTCTAATTATTGGCTCATTGTGCAACTACCCTGTTATCGACCACGTCCGCCATTTTGTTTGTATCGGTATGACCAACCTTTCATCACGGTTTTTTATAAAGTCATTAAAATGCTTTCTTGAACAGCTAGCTAGGAATTATCGAAACCTAAGCGTATCCCCTCCTATTCAGGTTGTAGTACAGTCCCTTCAGGGCGAGGAGCTCGCTATGTGTGCCCATCTCCGCGACCTGTCCATCATGGATGACGCAGATGACGTCGGCATCGCGCACCGTACTGAGGCGGTGGGCGATCATCACGCATGTGCGGCCGGCCTTCGCCTTGTCTAGGGCTTCTTGTACCACCTTGAATAAAAAGAATAAGTGTCATGAACGAACAAAAATACAGTTCTAATATCAGGAAGTTTCTGGAACGAAAATCATCGACGCTTCAAAATGTAACGCAAGACAAATGATGCGATTGGCTGTTGATAATAATGTATTCAACTGCTCATAGCTGTTTACGCTTGATTTATTGGTTAGCTATTATTCGTTTTGTTGATTTTAGTTCCAGATGTTATTTAGGGTAGTCCATGGTCCTAATTATTTAAAGGGAAATAATAAAGCTTCCGAAAAAAATAACTTCCAACAATGTAATACAAAACTCGGTTGAAATGAATTGCCGAAAATAATACAAAATTAACCGGCAAAAAATGTCGTATTTAACACACAAACATGAGCTTATTCAAATTATATGGAATCTTTAACTCTACGAAAAAAATTTCCGAAAAATTCTAAGTTGGCGAAAAAAATACTAAGTTTCCGACTTGGGGCACCCCGACTTTAGGTTAGGTTAGGTTAGGCTACGTCGACTATGCCTTAATACAACATTTTGATATTTATCTTGACGTTGATTTTATTCCTGTTTTATTTATTTTAAGAAAAATATTACGTCAGCAAATGCTGTATTGATTTTCGGAATTTTAAGTATTTTATTCGGTCGTTTCTTTGTCGCAAGATTAGTATTTAAAGCAGTAAATTTAATTATTTTAAGTGTGCCCATTTTGTTTTTTTTTTCGGAGATTTTATTACTACCCTTATTTAAAATTCAAAGTGACGATTAGGGGAGGTATGGGAAGTATGGTTCCAGTGATATTTTTTTATAAATAAAAGTCAAACATGGAAATCTCATTTCACTTATTACGGGCAATCAATATTATACCTACAACGCTATGCTGTAGCAATCTACTGCGACCGCGAGTCCTCAAAAGACCTAATGATCAAATTGAAGACAGCATATCTATCTGTAATCTATGGATTCCGTGATCAAACTCGTCGATCTCGTAGATTCTCTATGCCCTAGAAATATTGCTAAGAACGAAAAATCACAGTTTGTGTAAATAAGTAGGTACCTTTTCGCTCTCGGTGTCCAGGGCGCTGGTGGCTTCATCCAGGAGCAACATCTTGGGTCTCCGGATGAGCGCCCTCGCGATGGCCACTCTCTGCTTCTGTCCGCCGGAGAGCTGCGTGCCTTTAGCGCCGATGTTGGTCTCGTAGCCCTGGTAATGTAATGGACAGTAAGTACCTTTACAAAGTATACGGAATAGGTAGGTAAATCATAAAAAATGATTCTGACTTTGTCTATTTCATTTATTGTATTAGTTAACCATAACTGCACTGAACTGCCTCGTTGGTCTACCGGTCTCAAGCGTGGCTGCTGAGCATGAGGTCCTGGGTCGATTCCCAGGTTAGGCAAAGTGTAATTGGGTTTTTCAATCAACAAATTCTCAGTACCAGCCATGGAGACTGGATTTGTGGCTAAATTAGCCCCCTATTACATGGGACTTAAAATGGACTGGCGGAATGTGGGTGTATTTTAGGTACACCTCTGCCTAACCCTTAGAAAATTACAGACGTGATAATATGTTAAACCGAAACTTTTCAAGTACTATATAAGGTCTAACTATTCATAAACGAAATACTTTCACAGAATCATCTACGGGCTATAACGAAGCCATTTCAAGGGATTTTTTTAAAATAAAAAACTGAGTATATTTTTATAAAAAATAAATAATTTAAAATTACTTGAACCACAAAATAAATATCGGCTTCTTATTTTTGAACATCCATTGGCCTAGTTTACTACTTCGTATTTACCTTTTGTCATTGTTAGAATATGGGAGTAAAGGTTTTATGCAAAAAGTCTCAAAAAAATTTAGAATTATAATTTCTTAAAAAAAAAAACACTCAGATAATTTAGTTTTTCGTTGCTATGGCGATTTTACGACTTATAGAAGTTACTCTTAAAATATTTCGTGTATGAAAAGATGAACCTTATAACTATGACTTTTTATTGATGTAGCTCTGTAGGAACAGAATTGAGCAAATTTTCATGATTGATTGACGAAATATATAAATGGCGCCTCGCGCCGGTCACCGTCGAACTAAAAACATACTTAGAAATACTTTGCACGTTAACCACTGCACGACTCTTTCGGAATGCGTCGCGGAAATACAAGCAAAAACTCTCGATAGTAATCGTCTAGGTTTTATCGGACAAAAAAAACTGTTCAAAGTACTTTGGGACGTCTAATTTTGACCACGATTATTCACGATCATGTTTGTTGAATCAAGATTCCATACAATTCTATGTATACAAGATAAAGTCTAAGTCTAAGATTCCATACATAGAATCCCTGAAGCTTCGCAAACTTTAATTTGCTTCTTAAAGTCTCTGGAAAGTGTCGACTACCTCGTTGATCTAATGGTCCTGGGTTTCATTCCCGGGTCAGGCAAAGTGTTATTGAATTTCTCAACGGAGAATATCTGAGTAGCATCCTGGAGTCGAGATTTGCCCAGTTGATGGTGAAAGGGGCGCTCTCTATTAGACTTAAACATAACTGACGAAACGTAAGTGTACAGTCACAAGCACCAACATGTGTCCATTTAGCAAATTTTAAAAGAGTTTTTCTTCTATGGAACTGATTGTAATTTCATGTTGTTACCGACATAGTATCTTGGAACCCATATTATTATGAAATCGGTCTTATTTCAAAGTTGCAATCGTTATGACACGAGAGAATCGCATTTGAATTTAGGTAAGTGTATACATGTTGATGGTCGTGACTGTACTGTAGAGTACCACTCTCTAAGCCTCCGGGCATAACAGGCGTGATGTTAATCTGTTGAAAAAGTTTTCCTATCATATACAACATTATTTTTAGTATATGCGAAACCGGAATATAGTTTGTTCAGAATAAGTGATTGAATCGATTCCAATCAATTTTAAACCATGTTATATATCATGTAACCTTTGTTTAAATATTTTGTCCCAAAAATATTTAAACAAAGGTTACAAGTTGGACACCGAGCGACAGTAAGTACCTATTGTTATTATTATTATCAATGAGCTCAAGACAACGATGGAGGCACGCACGCGGCGGTGCCGCGTGGTGACCACGTTTTTGTGCGGACAACCAGGTAACAGAACAAGCCTATAACTTTGTGATTTTTCATGATACAGTTTTGAAATTTTGTACTTAGATTCTTTACATAAAATTACTAGACACGTGTTTCAGGTTTCGCATATACTAAAACTAATGTCGTATAAACATCATCACCATTAACATTTCAGCCCGAATCACCGTACGGGGTGTAAGCCTCCATTTTCTTCTGCTATGCTTCCCGCATGCGGTCTTACCCGCAACCTTGACGATATGCAACAAACTTAGTAGAAAGACTTCTTACCAAAGGCAGAGACGTAATGAAGTTGTGTATGTTGGCCTGTTTGGCGGCTTCGATGACGTCATCAGGGGACGGCATGGTCTCGTTGTTGCCGTACGCGATGTTCTCGCCGATGGTGCGGTCGAACAGGATCGGCTCCTGCTGCACGAAGCCGATCGCGCGCCGGGAGTCGATGAGGCGGAGCTTGGGTAGGGGGACGCCGTCTTGAGCCTGGGAGTTAAATATGGGGTTAATATCAATGACTGCTGTGAAGAGAAACGGTACGGGAAGTGATGGAAGGTCAGCAGTTTAAAAATGTTGTTTGATAAAACGCTGAAGTTAATTTGAGGGGCAATGCAGTGGTTCTTACAAAAAAAAGGTAGCTGACACCAGCTCGACAAGTGCCGATCCTGAGTTTTAGAACAAATCTTCGATTCTGGATGTTTACGCATGTGGGATTTGTACGTATGTATTTTTGTATTTACCACAAAATGGGAGAAATTCTAAGTGACTTTTACAAGATCAACTCTATGCATATGTATGCCATATGAATGTATTTCAGCATATGTAATTTCCAACTATACTTGCTTTACGGGTACGATCGGTTTTACACTTATATTTCAAAAACCGGCCTTACTGCTTCGAGTTAAAGACGCATTTAAAGTACACTTACCACTACTCCATCATCAGGATCATAGTAGCGCTCCAGCAGCTGTATGACCGTACTCTTCCCGCAGCCGCTGGCGCCGACCAGAGCTAACGTTTTGCCGCGTTGTATCTCCAGGTTCAAGCTCTTGAGGACCTGAACCATTGGCCTCGTCGGGTATCTAAACTGTACGGCTTGAAGGCTCGCTTCACCTGTCCCGACCTGTGAGGATACAAGGATGATTATTGTGCCTAATTGGAGAAAATAGGGTTTTTTTTTTTTAGGATGCGAAATCATCAAAAGACTCCTCCCGCTCTGGGCGGAGCGGAAGGGAGTATCAGACTTGTACTGACTAAAACCCATCCATGTTCCTTCTTTGCCCTTTTTTGTTCCAGGGCCGCGGTATCTCTTTCGAACAGTCCCGCAGCCCTGGCAGGAAGAAAATAGGGCTGGATTCAAACTGTCTCATCAATCACACCATTTCTTTTTCCTATTTTTAATAGTCAAGGATCGAAAGCTGCCGCTGAAAAACTTTCTTCTGTAGGTGTAGCACGAGTTAGCCTATCTACCAAAAAAATATGAACCAGGTGTGTTGTATTGAATGTTGTTTTTAATACTGAAGCTCCCACTCCAAAAGAGTTCAATGTTTCGGTAGGTATTATCGTACATTTCCGGGGGTACGATACACCCATTTTTCTGACATCATCATCATTCTCTTGCACTTGCCCCAATTCATGTGGGGTCGGCGCAGCTTGCCTTCTTCTTCCATACTCATCATCTCATCAGACACCTCCTTTCGTGCCATATCATTCTTCACACAGTCCATCTATCGTTTCTTTGGTCTTCCTCTACTCTTATACCCATCCACAGTCATACTCAAATCTTTCCTCACGACATTTTCCTCATTCCTCCGCATCACATGCCCATAGCACGACAACCGATTACCACACATCTTTTTAGTCACTGGAGCCACTTTCATTTTTGTGACATATGACATGATATTGTGCGGGCATATAAAAAGATAACCAATTACATAAAGGCAAAAGAATTAAGACGAATACGTACAAACTGTTTGACAGCAGGTTGAGCGGGGTCAGTGATCTTGGACTCTCGGTTGAGCAGTAAGATGACGCGGCCGGCTGCCTTGATGCCCTTCTGGAAGTTCGGAGCGAATGCGAAGGCCTGTGCTGCTGATGACGCACCCATTAACAGAGCTTGAGCTGACCTGGGTGCCAAAAGAAGATCTTTATTACTATAGTTGCGATGACTGTCGCGTCGGTCTAGTGGCTGCAGGCGCGACTGCTGTGCATGAATTCCTGGGTTCGGTACCCAGGTCGGGCATTGTGTTATTGGGTTTTTCCTTTAGCGATTTCTCAACAGCGGATGATGGCAATAGGCTCGCGCCCTTTCACAAAGCGCGGAAGGGGGCAATGAGTGCAATTGTCCCCCCCCGAAACCGACCAAATACGTCATTATGACCATCGACCTTGGCGGGATTAAAACTAAATATTCTAGTTGTTTATCATGGATTTCCGCAAAGTAACGCCTGATTCCATTAATTATTATGAGTTTATCATTTTTTTTTGTTTAAAATGTTACATAAAAATTGCCCCCTCCCCCCCCCTTAACGAAATCCTGTATCCGCGCCTGCCTTTCACACGGGACATAGACATAGCTGGTGAAATGAGGTTGTTCTGGGGATTCCAGGCGTGTCAGGCGTGATGTTATGTTATGTTAACTGCAATGTCTAGAAGCGGATGTACCTATAATATTTTGACACTTTACTTGACGCTTGCGAAAAAGGGATGGTGATTCGTCGTGTCCCCGTCTCTTTCTTACACTTGAAATAAACATACTTAAATTGTGATAAAGAAGTCTTTGAGACGTTTCTTATCCAACCGAAGATTAATAAAATAACCTTGAGTAATCTATATACTACTTCCGTATTTGGATCGGATTTTGTTAACAATTTCAAGGGTTTTATTTTTTTTGCACGGAACCCTAATTCTTTTTTTTAATAAAAATAGACTAAATTACTCCTTATAATTAACTATATGCCACAAAAACTCCCGCCAAATTCGGTCTAGCCGTTTCGGAGATTAGCCAGAACAAACAGCCAGACAGAGAGACAAAATGAAAAATATTGATTATTGTGATTTTGTTATAAGTACCGTATTTACTTTCATATGCATTAAGTAAAAAGCTGTTATTTTGAAATTACAAACAGACACTTCAATTTTATTTATTTTTATATTCAGGGTGTAACAGAAAGGGTATAAATCATATGAAAGGATATGCTGCAGACCATCAAACTGAACTTTCAACTTTCTCCTTGGGTCCAATATCGTAAATGCGAAAAAATTATCAGCTGTCCCATACAAAATTTCAATACCTACTCGACCCAAATGTATGGGACAGCTGATAATTTTTAAAAACAAAAAGAATGAAACTTACTTGAAAACAACATCATAACCGATTCCCTCATTCACAATCAACGTTCCTCCGTAGTACAGTGAGGAAGCGATGACGAAGTTGAAGATGCCTCTGGACAAGCCGAAGACCAGCCCTCTGTAGTGGGACGCGTTCCTGGCGGTGACCAGGGCCGGGTGTAGCTGTTTGGCGTACTCCATACGGAATGTTTCTTCGCGACCCAACGACGCTACTGTTCGCACGTTGGCTACGGCTTCCACGGCTATCTGAGGATTAATCAGAAATTCTAGAATAAAATAAAATAAATAGCCGCACGGGTCGATCTTCAAGGTCAATCAACGCTTGGCAAGATCGGTCAGTGGATGGGTGGACATTCATTAAACACGAATTTTTTTATTAATTCGGGACTACTTCGTGCCTCGGAAAGCACGTAAAGCCGTAGGTCCCAGCTGTCATTTGTAGATCTTTGACAGACTTTGTAGGCACAAAAGTCTGACAAAAAGTCTTACCAAGGGGTATAGTATTACCCAGTATTAACTGGGTTGTGTAGGTCAGATAGGCAGAAGGCACTTAGCAGAATATTTATTTACCTTCGAACTCGTCTCCATAGTCTTCGCAGTGCCAGAAGACGCGTTGTAAGTCATCCTTCCTTCCTTATACAGCACGAAGACAATGATCGGCACGAAGGTCAGGGCTACCAGCCCCACTCGCCATTCATAGATCAGTGACAGGACCAGAGCGAAACCAAACGTGCCCACAGCTTGGACTACCGTGCCGATTCTTTGACCTGTGGCCTAGAAGAGATTTTTAGGTTTAGAGCAGGGACTGGATTAACACATAGGATACTTTTCATCCCGGTAGTATGATCCCGTGAGACAGTTATCGAACTCCACGCGGGCGAAGCCGCGGCCATAAACTAGTTACTCTATAAAGCAACAAGCAGTGATAGCCTAGTGGTGTGCCTGCCAAGTCATGAGGTATCAAAATTCGAACTCAAGATATTTATTGTATAATTATCAATTGCTTCGGTGAAGGAAAAAATCGTGAGGAAACCAAACTGGCAATTAGCTTGCCTGAGAGATATTTCTCGACGGCATGTAAAGCCAATTCAGAGGCCCATGGGCGGCATAAAAACTCTGACACCAGCCCCCGTAGCATAACCACCGTATACAAGGATTTCTTTGACGGAAGAATCGACAAAATGACAGATTGCGTCGACACAATGACAGATTTCTTTGCACTATCTGTCATTTTGTCGATTCTTCCGTCAAAGAAATCCATCTCTACGGTGGTCATGCTACGGGGGCTGGTGGCCTACCATGACGTCGTATAGCAGAAGTAATTCCAGTGTGGGAAAGAGATGGCGCTAGACAACCTGTATAGCTCTGTCTGTTTCCCACACTGAAATTACTCCTGCTTTAAGACCTCATAGTAACTCCCCAGGTTAGGCACTAACCATACGGTAAATAAGAAAGAAGTATCATATAAAATTCACTCACCCCTTGAACGGCAGCAGCTTCACCAGACAGTCGCGCACAAAGAGCGCCAGTGGCGTTGTTCTTATCATCATAGAAGCCTATCTCCTGTTCTAGAAGCTTGTCGAACATCGACAGTCGCAGCCGCTGCGTCAAGTACTCGCCCGCTATGCCGTAGAAGAATACCTAAAACGTTTCATGGCAATAGAGAAACAAGAACATAATAAATTGTCTAGTGAAACTTTACAGCTGTGATGTGTTAATTAAATGCAGAGTTCGAAGTGATCATTTCATCATCATCATCATCATCATTTCAGCCGAAAGACGTCCACTGCTGGACATAGGCCTCCCCCAAGTGTCGCCACATTGACCGGACCCGTGCGACTCGCATCCAGCGGATCCCTGCAACCTTCACCAGGTCATCGGTCCACCTAGTGGGAGGCCTTCCAACGCAGCGTCTTCTGGTTCGCGGTCGCCACTCCAGAACTTTTCGGCCCCTCGGCCATCCGTTCTGCGAGCAATATGCCCTGTCCACTGCCACTTCAGTTTGGCTATTCTTCGGGCCAGTTTCAGTATCATGATAAAAATCTTGTCAAAATTGGAACCAACGCCGCCCTGTTGTTTTTTCACAACATTTCACGAAAGAATTTTCTAAATAGAAAAAATAAAAACAAAAAGGTGATCGTGAACGTTTAAGAACATACCGTGATGAAGTTAGTGATGCCCGAGAAGACGCCAATGCCGACGAATATCAAGGCGAACCTACGAACTGCTGCCAACACCTTCTCCTCGTCGTCATCGGAAAGAACCTGTGGACAAAAACAAGATATTCAAGACCATCTCAGACATTAATCTACATGGTCCTCATATGACTTGAGCAATATCTGGACTTTAAAAGAGACGGTGACCTCTGAGTTTGTTTCGGATGTTTCTTCTCAGAGTAGGTGCGAAACACCGGCCCCATCTAGTTTTAAAACAGAACATGTCGTGACATGTAAAAGAGTTTTGTAAACCAATTTACAGAAATAAATATGATTTATGATTTAAGGTAAAAATATTTTTGTTTTAATTCGAAGGATACCCGGCTGTCATTTCATCTTTGATAGTCGTGACAGGTAGTCGGTGGGTCGAAAGTCTGACAAACAGTCTTACCAACGGGTATCGTATTACCCAGTACTAACTGGGTTGTGGAGATCAGATAGGCAGTCGCTCTATGTAAAATACTGGTATTTAGTTGCATCCGGTTAGTCCGGAAGCCGACCCTAATGTAGTTGGGAAAAGGCTAGGCAGATTATGAAGTCATCTTCAAGTAATATAGATGACAAGCAACCACTATTGAAATGAGCAAAGTATGGAAGCGTTAACGTATTCCGCTAAATTCAATTTTCTTAAGTTTTGTTGCAATTTGCTGGCGTTGATTAAAATATGATTCGCGACCGCAATACGTATCAGTTATAATCATTAATACAACCCTCTAAGTTCATTTATTCCCATATCATGAAAAAGTCATTAAATGGGATTCAATGTTAATGATTTAAGTTTTCTTCAACATACAGCCTGTCACTGATCCGCAACTGCAAAAATCGTAAGAAAATTTGAATTTCGCGGGTTTCCCTGGCGCTTCCACCATAAGCATTTGCTCTGTTGGGACATTGGCCTTCCCCAGAGTGGACTCTGGGAGAGGGACTCGGCCTTAGTTTACCAGAGGGGCCCAGTGCGGGTTGGTACCTAGATGTAACATGTCTTGGAATGTTTGTTTCTAGGACATGCCGGTTTCCTCATGAAGTGGTCCTTCAACATTTTAAAGAAAGAAATTGTCTGGCTCCTTTGGGTTTAAAACTTGGTAAGTCGGGGTGGTCCTAATTCTACTCCATATAAGACTATATAAAAAAAAACTACTTACGCCAATAAAGTCTCCAAATATGACAGCGAACAGTGGCATACAGAAGCCACTGAGCAGCGAACATATGCTGGCGGCGGTGACACTCCTCCACTCCGGCTTGTTCAGCTTCAACACCCTCAAGAACGAAATGTCTGGGGCCTTGTCTTCGTCTTCCTCGGGATCCTGTATAAAAGATCATTAAGTTAGTCTTTGATTATATTGTAAGGTCAAAGTAACTGCCTCATTGGTCGAGTAGTCGCAAGCACGACAGCTGAGCATGAGGTCCTGATTTGTGCCCGGTTGATGGCAATAAGTTTGGCCCTTATTACATGGAACTAAAACATTACTGGCGAAATATGGGTGTACCTACTCTTAGGTACACCTCTGCTTAACCCATCGGGCCATACAACCGACCTGGGAATCGAATCCAGGACCTCATGCTCAGCAGTCGCGCTTGCGACCACTCTGGACACTCTCACTCCCTAAAATGTATCGAAACTAACCACCAAAGTAAACAGTTATAAATGGCCGTACACGAAAGTAGCAATACTTACAGCAGTTTTGAAATCAAGGAAGTCGTCTTCGTCATCCTTTTCACTGATTACTGAAACTTCACGAGTTAGTTTCGACTTATCTGCAAAAAATAAGTTTTATTGAATATTTTGAGGTACAGAGATGCCTAATTATTTTGGGTGCAATGTCTTTGAATCGTC
Organism: Noctua fimbriata; assembly: GCA_905163415.1. Taxonomy (NCBI): domain Eukaryota; kingdom Metazoa; phylum Arthropoda; class Insecta; order Lepidoptera; family Noctuidae; genus Noctua; species Noctua fimbriata. Next base: position 11,711,127 of record LR990922.1, on the reverse strand, counting down.
AAAAATTGGTAAATGGCGGTATCGACTGTGAATTTCATACAATTTTAATGATGTAGGTACACAGAACACAGTGCTGTCGCAGGGAGTGTTGTTATTGCCAAACACATAATGAAATATCTAAAAACAGCTGACAAAATGTCCGTTCTCGACGTCTCCAAGAAGTGCTTTCTTGTTCAACAAATGCTGTCGAACACGTCGACAGCATTTGTTGAACAAGAAAGCCAACCCGAGTACACTACTCATATTCCTTCGGCTTTCATTTGACTCGTGCCGACCGACAACCTCCGTTCGGCTGCTCCCACATAATACAGGGCGATTGGTAAAGGCATGTATTTAACGCGGCGACAAACTAATCTGATTTATGATTTTTAAAAATAATTAAAATGAGTAGCAAAAATAATGGGTTGGCAGCTACAATTAACCACTAGATTGTAGATAAGGCGTAGTCGACGTAGCCCCGCTGCGCGGGGCTCCTATTTCTGTTTGCAGGGTTTAAAGTAACCTAACACGGAGGGGATTCCGGGGTCTTAGTTCGCTCACTAGACCCCGCCATCCCCTTCGAACCTAACCTGTCCGAGTCGGGGTGCCACAAGTCTCTCTCAGCCTTAGCTCGCTCTTGCTTCCTTTATTCTCCTTGCCGCAATGACCGGATAAATAATTACTTACTTGGTACAATAGTCGCCCATTCAGTATATTGGTCGCCAATTAAATTTTTATTCGCCCGATTAATAATATCGCTTTGGTAAATGGGTGAATTCATTGAAATGGCTGATACTAGAACTAATTTGCTACAATTTTGACCCCAATAACTTGGGGTCTAAACTGGGTTGTTTTGGAGAAATGTAATTTTTTGGCGTATCGGATTTCGAAGAATTCATTCGTTCATGAGCTATCAGAAAAGTATCAGTTTAACATGCTGAACGGCGCAGATCTCTCACAATCAGCAGTTTATGGTGGAGAGGTGGATAATTTGCAAAAAACTTTAAAAGTTCGATTTCTCCAAAATATACCCAGTTTGGACCCCAAGTTATAAGGGTCAAAACTTTTGCAAATTAAGTCTTGTATCACGCATTTCAAGGAATGCACCCAATTACCAATCACACTGTATTATCGAAATTGTCACCCGACGACAGTGCCAAATCCTACCACCCAAATCCTACCACCCAAAACACTTCCATAATATAAATATGCTATAGAAATAAATAGTTCAGTACCGCTATTATCCGTAGACCCAGGCATTGTCTGCAACATGACCATGTCATAGTAGTGTCCCTTCTTCGCCATCAGGTCGTCGTGGCTGCCGCTCTCCTCCACAGTGCCGCTCTTGAACACGTAGATCATGTCCACATTCCGGATCGTGGACAGTCTGTGGGCTACCACCAGGGTTGTGCGACCTTCTTGTGCCTAAGAGGACGAGGCTAAGTTGAGTTGTTTGACTGATCGCGAAATTGAAATATGAGCAATTGTCTAGACATAAACTATTTTCTGATTAACAAAATGTGTGGGATTGAGTATATGTTAGTATGTACAATTCTACATGAACGTATGGATGTACATGCTAGCTTGGCTGGCTATGTCTGGAGGCCCTGTGATCTTGCTCCTCTGTTGGAAACAATGTTGACACAAACATTTGATGTGACGAGAAGTAATTTTGTTTTTTTTATTCCCGATTCGTCATTGTCCGGATTCGTCACCAACTTTTTTTTTCATACTAGTTATCTCGATTTGTCATCATCTCTTTATGAATACGGAACATTAGCAAGTGGCCAGAATCACTTCCACTCTCCGTTTTACCAGCAACTTTTCACCCGTAAACATGCTGCTCAAACATTGTTGCACAACTTTCTTTCTCAACGAATACGCCGTACACACTTGCAAGTATTTAGGAAGTCATAATTACAATAGAGTTAGCAATCAAAACAAAGAAATTGAGTCAAACAATGACCAACCAGGAACAGGCAGGGCGTATTAAACGCCCCGGAGCTGTAAAGTATTTATTTTCTTATATCTCAGTAACATAAAGTTTAAATCTAAACTAAAACTTTACCTTATCGAGAGCCTTCTGTACCCTGGCTTCAGAGGAGGTATCAAGCGCGCTGGTAGCCTCGTCCAGTAGTAATATCTTCGGGTTCCGTACAAGCGCACGTGCGATAGCAATGCGCTGCTTCTGACCTCCTGACAGAGAAGCACCGCGTTCTCCGACTAGTGTGTCGTAACCCTGTGTTCAAGAATTTTGTATTATAGACTTATGGTACCTACACATGAATATAACAGAATTCCTTTACTGCAAAAATGTACCTACTATTTAAGCGAATGAGTAGTTTGATTGTATAATCCTATTCATTGATTTTCTTCCTAAACATTTCAAAATCCAAAACACGTCAAAGTTTACAAAATTCTCTTTGAACTGAATGAAAAGCGGTAATTTGAGGTCTATGTTTCGAAGAATCTTTGTTTGAAAATTTTGCAATGGTTTCCTACTTCCTATGAGCATAAAGCTAGTTGCAAAAGAAGGACTTACCTTCGGCAACTTCATAATAAACTGGTGTGCATTGGCCTGTCTGGCGCACGCCTCGATATCTTCATTGGTAGCATCCTCACGCCCGTAGCGAATGTTCTCCCGGACAGTTGTGTTAAACAGCACTGGCTCCTGGCCTACCAGCCCGATCTGGTTGCGGAGCCAGCGGATCGATACGTCACGAACGTCGTGGCCGTCGATTAGTACCTAAAAGATAAGTAAGTAATAAGTTTCTTCTTTTGATGTACGCACGACGGCTAATCAAGCTTTACAAAACAAGTTTTTGCGGATCTCTCATTGTATAGGAAATCTATATAAAGCGAGGCCAAGTTATACTGGAAATGTACAGCTTCATGTGCCACCGTGTGTACATGTTTATGTTAAAGGATAGATAGTCCTGGCTGAAATGGTAATGGCCGGCCATGTCTGTCGAAGGATTGATGGCCGATGGAGCAATCGAGCTCTGGAATGGAGACCGTGTAATGTGTAACGGCAAGAGTAGATGCCCTCCAGCTAGATGAACCGACGACTTCGAAAATGTGGCTGGGTCAGGCTGGATACAGAAAGTGGAGGACAGGGTGCTGTGGCGCAGCCTATGTCCAGCAGTGGATTACTAGGCACAGGTTGAATCGACCGTATGATTATTTGAGAGGGTCGAATTGAGACAGCATATCAGTGCTGTGATGGCTTTCGGCAATGGACCTGTCTCCAGCAGTGATCAGTTATAAGCTGGTTGTTTGGAGCTACTATTTCTCAAGATTTATAAAACTGCAAGAATTTTCTGAAGACTGCAGTTTAGAAAAAGAATAACCCAGAAAACAATTGGCTATTTAATCCACATTGATCGTTGACGAAACTTCTACATAGCGTCCATACTGCTCAAGTTGAGGAGCCTTTGATTCGAGTTTAAATAAACAAAATTATTGGGTAATATAGTATATAAGGTCTAACTATTCATACGCGAAATATTTTTAGAGTAACTTCTATAAGTCGTCGTAAAGTCGCCATAGCAACGAAACAAAAGAATATTTGAGTGTTTTTTTTTTACGAAATTATTATAATTCTCTTATATTTTATACTTTTATATTCTAAAATTTTTGAGACTTTTTGCATAAAATCTTTACTCCCATATTCCAACAATGACACTAGGTAAATACGACGTAGTAAACTAGCGTAATGGATGTTCAAAAATAAGGAGCTAGTATTTATTTTGTGGGTCAAGTAATTTTAAATTATTTATTTTTTATAAAATATACTCATATAAAAAAAAAACCTTGAAATGGCTTCGTTATCCGTTAGATGATTCCCTGAAAATATTTCGTGTATGAATAGTTAGACCTTATATAGGTACCTACTTGCTTTCTATAAATAGCCAATAATCAAAACAAGTGCCGACATAATTTCCTATTTCGTATAAATAAATCATTAGCTATCGTTTTCTCGATTAGATAATGATTTATTTATAAGTACATACTAAATAAAGCCCAAAATAGGTAGGTGCAAATATGGGCTTTATTGATGTTTTACTTCGTGTGAAATAAATAATACGCAGCTAGATTACACTGGATAAGCTGATGAAATAATAGAGTATCAAACATCACACCAGGATGTAGATAACACGGAAAATCAATATTGTTTATGCCTTTCAGCCTTTACCAGCATTATGCGTAACTATAAGACCGATCGCTTTAACGAGTTCTCGATCAATTTAAATGGAATATTCTGAAGGTTTATCACGTATTGGTTCAATTAGTATCGTAATACTTCCGTGGATTATGGTTATTTTAAAGCAAATAACCTGACCTAACCTGATGGGGCAAGTCGGAGGACTCATTAAAGCGGTCGGTCTATAATTTAGGTTTATAACGTACCTAAATAAGATGGCCGGTGTTTGTTTGCCACCTAATAATATAAAAAACTAAACATGATACAGCGAAAAATAAAGATTTGTTGCAGTGAACGACCGCACTAGTTACTTGAATTGAAGTACGTAACTACGTGTGAGTTTACCCATCACACCAACTTAGTTTCGCTAGTTAATTTTTCCTTGACTTCATACAATAGGTACTTACACTGCCATCGATGACGTCATAGAACCTGGAGAGGAGCTGTATGATGGTCGACTTGCCGCATCCAGAGTGGCCCACCAGCGCCACAGACTGACCACGTTTCACGGTTATATTGACACCCCGCAATACCTGTGTAAAGGAAGTTTATCATAAGGTTTAGTTATCTACAAGTCTATGCTAGATAACCCAATTATAGAAATACTTTGCCTATTGGGTAATGTTTCATCGATTTTAAGCAATACTTGTCTAAAATTGCAAATAAACTCGAAGGCGGCTTACTATACCGCCATGCGCCATAATGAGGTCATTGTTCTGAACTGGGATACCATGGCACATGGCATGGAAGCAGAGACCGTTTATATTTGTGCATGGATATCTATGATGCATGCCCTTAATCGGAACTAAAGCCGCCATCTTGTTTTTACAATAAAAAGCGCCAAAGGAAAAGAACCATTCAGGGCTATGTGTAACATGCCAGTGCCACGTGCCTATACCTACTGTCTATGATCAGAAACAAAAACATTTTTAATTTAATCATCATCATGAATTGCGAAATTCACCTGAATACCTCTACCTATCACACGAGCAATGAATGAAATAGATAAACTAAAATTATCCTCTAATCTAAATTATCTTGTTTTTTATTAGTCATTATATTCTCATGCGAATTTTCTTGGCCGATAGGTGGTACCTATATTAAAAAACTTTTAATGAATCGTGTTTTCCTGCAAAACGTGTCTTGCGCCGATGACCTGCTTAGTAGGACCATTTTATAGATAGTAATGTGACTAGGTCTACCACACATAACGTTAACATCTCACGATTTTGAAATCTATGGTTCAATCTGGTAAACTTTGACATAACCCATCTGGGTACAACAGTTTGTATCCCTAATCAAAACGTAATGAGTAGATACCTAGGTAATCCTACGTAATTCAAAATGGACGCCTTCGAAATAGAAACGACAGCCTTCAAAATACCCTTTTATGGGAACCCTTCACAGCTTTCCAGTAAGACATTATAACGCGGCAATATCCTCCCAGTAACCCAACAATTTATTGAAACATTCGATAATTTTGCGGTCACTGTATCTTCGCATTATTTCCGCACCGATAGCAACGTGGCGCATAATTGATACGTCACAACACGACGCAAATCAATTTAGGTATATTTATGTCTCCGCGCAAATCAGTGAGTCAGTCTGTTATTAGCAAATTATTGCATAGTATCGAGAGATACAATCAGCGCGTCAAAACAACTTAAATTCTGAAATCTCACGCGATTCGATCTAGGCACTTATTTTTACTAAGGTTTCCCCGCAATGAGATTTTAAAGAAAATGAATTTTTCAGATTCCTGAAGTTTTTTAGTCTCCGCCAAAATTGAAGTGTAAGGCACACTCGGGGGAGACTTGTTCCACACAAGTGTCAGGCACCTGTACTACCTCCGAGAAGGAAGCAACTAGCTATCAACTCTTTTCTCGCTCAAGAAACGTATAGATGTTCATACCGTATCAGTAAAAATGATACATTTGTCTATTCCTCAAACAAACAACTCCTTTTTAGTTGCTAGCTCTATTCGCTTTTTACCAATCGCCGAACAGGTACCTACCTATATCAGAAAACAGAATTATTCGTTCATAAAATATAAAAAGCAACTCACCGGAACATCAGTTCTTGACGGATAATGGAACACAACGTTCTTCAACTCGATGTTTCCTTCAACCGCTTTGGGCACAGTCCCCTTGTTCACCAGAGGGTTGATGAAGGGTACATTGTCGATCATGTTGAAGATCTGTGCGCCGGCGCCGCGGGCCGACCCGAACACCTCCATCAGAGTCGACGAGATACCGAAGTTAGCCGAACCCGTCATTACACCGAAGAATACCTGAGGAAGTAAATTTTTTTGGTAATTTATGTAAATTGGGACGTAAAATAGCACCAAGATTATTTGCACTTCTTTTATTCGCTCCTAATTCAAAAATATGTCGTCGGCGTCAGTGCAGGACATTGTATATTTTCTTGGCGAAATACGTTTTTTCATCAAAATGGATAAAATAAGTTGCATGCCAGGACTACCTATATAATATTATATTATATATTAATAAAGCGGCAAAACATTGAGATAGCTAGTCGGCACTCAAGATCGGTAAAAGCATCGTTTTCCTGCAGGTAGTTTCTGCTGATTGGCCTTTTTTTTCCCAACTCAAATTGGGAAAAGAAAGAGGTATCTAATGTGACATAATAAGAAACTGCAGTGAATATGCAAATATATGATCTCAATAAAACCTGTATATATAGCGACTATGTTCATACATTGTATGGTACCACACATAAGTTACTAAATGATGTAATAAAACTTATCCCATTTTATATTACCATCATATGCATAACGATTATTAATTATAGCCGAGATTGTTATCTACAAAACTGATGCAAGTTCATCTGACATTGCCAAAATTATACTTTAATGCTTTAATTATTATGTCTACATAATCTACATACCTATTAAAAATAGAGCGATTGGAAATTCGATAAAGTTGACATAATAAATTATTGGGATTTTTGACTACAGTTAATAAGTCAGTTTCAAAACAAACCGTTATCAATATTATCTGCCGTTAGATACAATTATATCAGGAATCATAAATTGGGCGATAGTTGAATGAGCAAGTACGCATACGTTCGGTTCACCGCCGAAAGTTGAATATCCAACAGACGCTCCGTAGAGCCTAACGACATTTCAAATTAACAACGCTGCCACATAAAAGAGAACCAGCACTTTTAGAGTAAAACATGGACGAAAAAGATATTTAGAGCTTTGTGCTTATACGTCCATCATTCAATTTAGCTTAGCTCAAAAATACTGAATGGAACTTACAGCTATCATGGTGGAGACATCGTAGTGTTCGTCGGTCATCATCAGCTGGTAGCCGAACCAGAAGGAAAGAGCGTAGGCACAGAAGATACAGAAGAACAGCAGCCCCATAGCCAGCCCGTTGAACAAGCCTGAAATAGTCGCAGCAGTAAGAAAACAGGACAAAACCTAAGCCACATCTCAATCTACCTAGCGTTTTCCCAACTATGTTGAGGTCGGCTTCCAGTCTTACCGAATTCATCTGAATACCAATATTTTACACGCAGCGACTGTCTGACCTCCATAATCTACTAGATACCTTTTGACAAGACTGGATGTCAGACATTCGGGCTTCTGACTAAATGGACGACAGTCAAAAATCTATAATGGATAGTCGGGACCAACGCCTTAACGTGCTTTCCGAGGCTCTATATATAATGGACCCATCTACGGATCGTCGACGGCATGCGTTGCTTAACCTAGAACATCAAGAACCTAAAGCCTACTTACCTTTCTTAATGTTAATTTTCCTAGCTTCATTGAGATGTCCTTCGTATCTCTCAAGCTCCTGTTTTTGTCCGCTGAAGGCATACACGGTACGTATCGCCGAGATAACCTCCTCGGCGATGGCACCAGCCTTGCCTGATGCTATGGCTTCTTTCTTAGATAGACTGGCGGCTATCTGTTGAAGTAAATTACATAGAGATTTTATTTACCAAAGCAATGCCCCCCCAATCCCAAGTTATCTTGTTGCATCGACGCGTTATCGCATCGCTTCGGTCGCTATCGATTCCATCAGATCCATCGAGATCATGAGAATAATTTTATTAGAGTTCATTATGACGTCATAGCTTGTGGACCTTTCCTAGGTGGCTGGGACAGACTGAATGCAGAAGGTTACGGACAGGATATTGAAGCACACCTTGAGAGAGGCCAATGTCCAGCATTACGGGATTAGAGAGTTGATCAACGTCGTTCTTTGACCCTGTCTTTCTCTCACATTCGGACTAAGGAAGAGAAGTAGGTCATGTCATAACAATACTATGATAGTTGAGGAAGGTCGTCCATAGGAAGGTCACAGGATGTAACGTCTTACGTCACAATCTTCTCGTACCCACGTAAAATTAATATTGTATGAAACAGGAAGTTATCGTAGATAATCCAAGTGCCAGAACATCTACCTTTTAATCGATATACGTCATACTTCTATCCTATCAGTTACTATGCAAACAGTTTGAGTATTTTATTGAAGTTCCATATCACAGTACTCACGGGCCTAACACGAATTACACAACAATTAAACTTATTTCTTTATGATTACAAATACCTATTATCTTTTGCGACAACGTTTCATCATTTGTTTTAGGATTAAAGAGTACTACATTCAATTGATTGATGTAATTAAGCTTTAATTACTTACGTCATAAATTAACTAGAACGTCGAGAGAGGTACGGGTTCGCCGTCAATGGCAATTGATCAATGGAACCGGAATTTAATACTATATTACTAACCCAATATACCACACGGAGTACCCAGCGAATACAGATACCACCACAGGACTTTTAGTTAAATGTTCTGAGGATACAACATCATTCATCAAGTATCAAAAGTTCGACTTTGTAGTGTCGTCTTTGGTTCAATACCTCTGTGACAGCCTTTTTCTAAAACTTGATGTTCCCGACATTGTAATGCACACTACAACTGAACTACTAGATTACCCCCTACCTAGGACTTCTTGAATTGCACTCACACAGAGCATTGTGTCAGATTCTATAAAATCTGTGTTGATCGATATTCGATAATGACGCGTTAAGCTGCGTCAAGTTGGACGATTGTTTGCCAATTGATGTAGATAGACTAGTGGTCTATCTACATCAATTTAAGAACCTATCTGAGGATGTTAGACCTAATCGGTTGTTTGACTGAGATTTTTAAAAAGTAAGTACCTAGTTAAACCAACATCATGCGTGAAATATACTACATTGGACACTAGATGGGAATATATACATTTATTTGGGTTTTTTTTTTCTCTCAATCCTAATGCTGTTCATTTTGACAACATTCATTGCGTGGTTTATGCTGTCGAGCAGACAAACTTTTCAAATATCTGAAGAAGAGGCAATTGACGAATTTCCTATTAAGCGATTTGTATGACGTCAGTTCTTATGAAGCGGTGCCTATAAATGACGCCACAGTACTAAAAGTAAATGACACTGACGCACAAAACGCCACAGTACTGAAACTGGATGAGCCATGTCAAAAGACCTTGACACTTAGGTTGAGAGTTTCTTGTGCCACTTCCACACTGTCGTGTACGTAGTAGTAGGCGTTTTGGGGGATTATTTAAGTCATATATGAAGTTCAAAGTGCTGATTCTTAGCTATTCAGATCCTAATTTAAAAAAAAACCATTTGATTAAAAAAATCAACTTACCAGCCCAGCGACTCCCACCAATGCCATGGTGACAGGGAATGATATGAGACACAGCAGCGCCAGCTTCCAACCCTTGATAAGAGCCATGATAACACAACTGAAGAACGACGCCTGATAGAACAAGAATGTCGCCAGCTTCTCGCCGATACCATCTTCTAATTTTACTATGTCACTGCAAGGAAAGCCATACATTTATTTGGAAATAGTAGCTTCAAGAACACAACATAATTCCTGAAGGATTACGCAGAAATGTACAGACGCGAGCACATCAAGCTACACAAAACCGTCAGATTTTCTCAATCAACCTTGAACCTAATGCTTTAGCGATAAAGTTGAAAAACTATTAAAGAAATTTGACAGATTGTAGTAGCATGATGTGAAATAGACAGTCTATTAACATCCATCGGGCACAGCAAATTCCAAGCTGCTACTGAGAAATTTCTGGTGGTAAATCCCAATAACACCTTGACGGCATGGGAACCGAAGCCACGTTCAGCAGTGGCGCTTGCGAAAACTAGATCAATGATGCAAATACTATACAATACTAACTTTTTACCTAGTTAAATTAATTATTATTAATCAGGTCCCATGGATCCCCAATGGAAACATAAATCAGGCCAAACTCTGTGTATGGGTGTGTCCTACACATTAGCTAATTGAATTTAGTCTTACCTGTTAATTTTAGAAGCTATGTCCCCGTTTTTATGGACATCGAAATACGCAAAATCTTGATTTAGAGCTGCTTTCAGGTATTCTTGTCGTATTACATAAACCTGTGAATTCAACGTTAAGTTGTAGATACATGAAAGTGACTTTAATATCATTAGAATAATTGTCTGGTGCAGCCAGGTCAGACAGACCAAGGGTCAGAAAGACCGTTATTATAAAAGTGTCAAAAAGAGAAGGAAATAAAACAACATTTGATATAGTGCTGCATGATTCTTTTGGCGCATGGCTATAGTCGGAACAGACGCCCTTTCAATTTCAATTAATTTTCACAGACATTTGCACAATTTTTTACCAACAGCGCACTCCTGATTATCATTCAACCGCCAAAAGAGCCTTGCTACACTATAGAGCTATACATACTTGGTTATACGCAGCAATGTTCATCAGCGTAGTGGCAACATACGATAAAGCAATAAGTAATACTCCTATAATAACGTTGTAAATGGCAAAGAAGAACAGTGCTTCCAGGAATTCTTCTCCAGCTTGTTCATTGGAGATTAAAGGATCTATCAAGGATCTTCCATAATCCACCATAGCGTCCAATAGGTACGCTAGTAACAGAGTGTTGAGGGGCGCCGATATTGCAGCAATCGTCGAACATAGTAGCGCCAAGGATATGAAAATTTTGTCCGTAAGGGTCGCAAATCTGAACTGAAAAGAGAAGATTGGGGTAGAAGATATGATCATATTGAACAAACTAATATCTGTGAGAAGCATGTTTAATAGTGCGAGTAGATCAAAAAAAGCATAACTTCGAAGGTGACCGCAGACCGCAAACGGCAACGGCAATCGAAATAACAGACCGCAGCAATACTACTACTGGTGTCAAACTGGCAAACTGATAGAGCTGGTGGTAACTTAAAATCGCACGGCATCGTCACTTCGGTAATGGTCACCTTCGGAAGATATAGTACCTAATTGTAACGATTTTCGCAATGTTACAATGTGACCTACATACATTTCCATTTTAAGATTCTGGAAAAACTTTTTTTCCAACCTGTATGATTCCCTATCCTGAACACGTACGAACTTACCGATAAAACTAAATGGCTACATGAACATTCCATTTCTATTATTGAGTTAACTTATGTTCGCATGTAGTGGTGTCGGTTCATGGCTTGAAAGCTAATTAGGTAAAAGCATGAGCCGAAACAGATCGATGATTGTAGAAAGATAAAGTAAGTGCGTTTTGTACGCACATTCAAAGTGACAGTCAAACTGTGTAATGATTTCAATGGCATAGTTTTAAAATGGTGGCGGAAAACATTGTGAGGTATATAGACGGATCCCTAAAGCCGGACCTAATTTATGGGACAGGGTTGAACCTATTGTAGGGACTAATACTTTATGCTAAATAAAGAACTGCAATCTATATACAGTGCAATGTACTAGAACTTACTTGAATAAATTATTTATTTTGTAAGTCCTACACAGATGCCCCACCCCCGTAGCATGACCACCGTAGACAAAATGACAGATAGTGCAAAGAAATCTGTCATTGTGCCGACAGAGAAAAGAAATCCTTGTCTAGGGTGTTCATGCTACGGGGGCTAGAACTAAAAGTTCGAAGACATGGTGACATCTACCAACCCGCATTGGCTATTCCTTTTCATAAAGAGCAGGCCTGTGTCCCGACAGTGGGAACATTTAAGTATAGATTGATTAAGCTTTTGGTTAGTAAGAGACTACCCAACAGTTTGAGCTAGATTTCTCATTATCATCATTATCCTTTTTTCGTATCTCAATTTATTAGGGGTCGGTGCTTCATTGAACACAATTCTAGAAACAGAATTCCAGACATCGTATCAGAAGAGCATTACAAAGAAATACTAACGCTTGGATGACTTATCTGCAGATTTTACTTCGGGGCCGCAGATTTTTGCGTTGCTAATTCGCGTCACTATTATGTGGAAAATACTGGTTTTGTGAATTAACTGCAAGTGCATTTCGATTTACTCGTATTTTAGAATGAATCATTATTTTATATTCTCTTTTTCCTGACTAAGTACAAGTTGGTTTCTAGAAATGCGTCTGGCTATCAAAGTTAGATTTTCAAGGACGTCCATCACAAGTACCTATAGGTACAAAACATTGTTTCCCGTGCACGTTCTACTTTTTTGAGGAAAATGTTGAGTATGATGGCTATAAGAGTAGAGGAAGACCAAAGAAACGATGAATGGACTGTGTGAAGGATGATATGGCTAGAAAGGAGGTGACTGCTGAGATGACGAGTAATAGAGAAGTATGGAAGAAGAAGTCATGCGCCGACCCCAATTAAATTGGGATAAGGGCAGGAGATTGATTTTTCTACTCATTTAACATGGAGTCGTAATGGTATGATATTACATGGATACTCACCAGTGTAATAAAAGGTATACTTGGAACTTCATCTTTTTTAGTATCTGGTTCTGAACTTCTGCAAAAAAATGATAAGCATTAGGCAAATAGGTACAAGCTGTATCTAACTACCTACAACACATTGATTCGTCATTTTTTTTTTAAATAAAGGTATTAAATATGTTTTCTGGCGTTGCGGACCTGGCTATTTAGTAATGCACATGGCATGCTTATTTTGTCTTTAGAAACGGTTTCATGGCTTGTGGCTTAACTATTGAACGACGAAATTTTGATTACTGCAATCTGTGCAAGTGTGCAGAAGCCTAGACTGGAATTGCTAATTAGGATGGCTTATTAACAATAGCAGATAATATCTAGTTATTTTATGGCATGTAAAAACGTATGGGTATAGAGAGATATGAGCAATGCTGCAAACATAAGATGAGACATTACATTTAATTATTTTATAGCTCAATGACTGTGTTGTTTCAAATTATTTTATTAATTTGTTGGCCATGTGGTGTAGAATGTAAATGATTGCTGGAAAATACATAGATAAGTTTCTAAAAAATCCCAATCTAAATTATTTGCCAAGTAATTGTTATGATCTGTCATTCATGGGTTTCTACCAGTATTCACTCTATAAATGGGTCTTACTTTTACTGCATAGACACGGATGCCAATTTAAATTATTTACTTTTACTGCATAGACACGGATGCCAATCTAAATTATTTACTTTTACTGCATAGACACGGATGCAGTAAAAGTAAGACCCATTTATAGAGTGAATACTGATAACCCCATGAATTACAGAACAAACAATTACTTGGCAAATAATTTAGATTGGGATTTTTTCATCCGTGTCTGTGCAGTAAAAGTAAGACCCATTTATAGAGTGAATAGGTACTGGTAGAAACCCATGAATTACAGAACATTACAATTACTTGGCAAATAATTTAGATTGGGATTTTTTCATCCGTGTCTATGCAGTAAAAGTAAGACCCATTTATAGAGTGAATACTGGTAGAAACCCATGAATTACGGAACATAACAATTACTTGGCAAATAATTTAGATTGGGATTTTACGCAGATAACTTTAAATGCATGGATATACAGTGGTAACTTTGGAGTTTCCTCCAGATCGTAGCCTATACACGCAGAGAGCCTGGGAGCTGGACCCACTCCCTCTAAAAGAGGGTAAGTCTGCGCCTCCGTATTGAAAACTAGAGGGCTTATTTAGGCATTTTTCTGTTAGTAGAATGTTCATCTCCTTGATTAAACTATTTTTGTATGAGCTTCACACAAACACAGTTTGGTTTACATTGTTTATTAGTGTATCCCACACCAAACACACGTGGTGTTTGTACTGACCAAGGTTAGGATCAAGGCTACTGCTGAACCCGGAATCGTTCATTATGAAGAGTTTATAGTGTGGGCATAGCTTCGATTTTACTAACGTTTTAATCAAGACATTTAGGTACTGGATTTGTGCGTGTCGGACGCTCGAAATGTAGAAGTCATGAAGGGTATAGGTACGTATCTTTGATAGATATGTAGGTTCTTCCTACCATGTTGAAACAATAACAGATCGAAGCGAATTACCTTTTGTTTATAAAATGGTTTTGTTATCAGTAACAAAGGAACATTATTTGCTTAATCCAATCAATTTACACGCAAGACTAACGCTCATAGATAAAAACATTGATAATTGCCTAATAAATTTATAATTTATCTTCAAAAACTATATTTTATCATATCACGTAACATTCCAGAACGAAAAATCGAAAGCCATTTAAAAGCCGATAACAGAAACCGGGCATCAGTTAAACATAGTTCGTTTATTTTTAACTCATGGTTAAGACTAAAGTATCGACGAAAAATGGGAGAGCGTGCCAGCCAGTGTCATGATGAGATCATTTTTAATCAGTCCCGCCCGGCGAAATAGTATGTTTCATATTATGCCTATAACGTGATATAAATGTGTAGTTAAATGTAATATAATTGTAGTGTGCGTCTGGCTTGTTCATCATTAATAAGAGTTGCTGATCAATTGAAACAATTCGCGTTCAGTGTCATCGTGCTTAGGGTTCAGTTTCTACAGATTGTGTTACGATTTTATTCCGTATTTATGTATAGTTTATGTCGATAATTATTTGAAATAGTATACTTACGTGTCAGATTCTGGCGTTTTCGTAAAATCTCCATTTAACGGGTCTGGCAACTTATTCTTGTTCTCCTTGTCTCCAGGCTTTAATTGCCAGCCGTTTCCTTCAGGGTCCTTCGACATTATAAATAAATTAACTTATTAACACGGAACTAGGAACTACACTAACACGGTTGTTACTGTGTATAAACACTCATTGTACTAAGGTTTAAAGTGTGTTAGTAATTTATATATACCGTGCCACGTTTATCCGTGGTCGTCCCATTCGCGACTAACGTATCCATGATACGTTATCAATTTATCAGTTTGATAAAAACATGATACATGAAATGTACTGTAAAACCAAAAGCTGATTATAATAAAAACGTTTAGTTCAGAACCGTGTGTGTACGTCAATGAGCGCCTTGACTTTGAAGCGGGAAAGCTACAAATAGTCTGAAACTCTGAAAGTCGACGTGAAATATTAGTTTTAAAAAGAAAGATTTGGCGTTTCTTAATGAAACTGTGCGTTACGCTCGCAGGTAACTAGATATACACTGATAAGTGTGTAATTTTGTCTTTAATGGTTCTTCTACCTTTCTAGAATCAACTATCTAGGACACGTTTAAGTTCGGATCGTTGTTAAGTGCTACTAAAAACAGCTGAACCGATTTTCATGAAACTAGGTTCAAATATATATTTGTCCTAGATGCGAACATCTACTGTAGTGGCATTTAGTAAATAATTCCGACTGAAATTGCGGGGATATCTTTAAAAACAAATGAGTTCGATTTCTAATTGTGTGCAAGGGGCTGCTCTAATATCGACGGTGCCAGGTGATCACTAGGTTCAAAATCATTTAGTGCACACTTTCACACTTAACACACTCTTTTAAAACTCTGCTCCAATGTTTGACATTAGGTATTATTCGTTGCTATGATACCATATTTAATTTCCACGGCCAAGTAATTTTATAACGGCCTTACACTTTAATTAAAAATATACCAAAAGAGCTTATCTCTAAAATAACTTCCCCTCCGAATGAAGGGAACTTTCAGAATGCTGAACGTTTGGCTGAAAACATGTAAAGCTTGGCGAGGGGCGACTGTTTGCTGTCTCCACACCCTTGGTGTTATCGATTGCGTAAACAGCTGATTTAAGGTTGTGATGTTGTGTCGAGCGAGGCTCGAAGCGAAAAACAAGTGACCGCGCAGGGTGAGTTGACTGATCGCTCACGCACTCCATTGTATTGTTTTGATCTATAAACATATTTTAGTTTAAATGGATGTGAATTTGTGACAGTTATCCATGGTTGGCTATGTGGAAAGTGGTTTCAGATCACAGATCTACGCTTAGGTACCACAACCGTCAACCATACATGTAGAAATCCAGCGTCAGCATCAGTGTCTTGTTTGAAAAGTTTCTAATTTGGCTCACGTTGCACAATAAAACTGAACGCAAGTGCGAATAAAGGCCTATTCAAACCTAAGCGGTATTCGTATTTATAAATACCTGAGCGAAACTCGCGCGGTATTTACCTCTACGTACAGCCTTAATGCACTTATTTACAAAAAAAAAAAGCGGATTGTTTCAGACTATGGTTACCTAGCAGTCTACCTGTTGAACATAAGCCTCTCCAATACGGGCACTGTAGGTACTGTACCTACTGCACATGATCAGTGGAGTTTGGGTACGCTTTCACGACGTTAGGTACTATAGTGTTATTCGCGTTCGCGGCATCCTTGTTCACATGAGCAATAATGAAATTGTATGGTTTTCTTCAATTTCAAATTCTCCCGCTGACGCTCCCCGCTGCTAGGGTTTTGCAAGCCGTAGCCTAACGAACCCTAGTCAACATCACAATTAGTGTAATGTATTCCAAAATCCTTGACCTGTTTTATTGTCAAGCTCTGACGCAAAAAAGAGGGTTGTTATCCGTCTACCTGCGAGTACTATCTACGTCTGTATGCTTATAATTATTTTTTTCTTCTCAATCTGTAGTTACAAATAAATAAAATTGAAGTCTCTGTTTGTAATATCAAAATAACAATTTTTTACAACAAAAACACAATTTTTTCAATTTTTGTCTGTCCGTCGGTCTTTCTGTTCGTTCGTATATATACGAAACGACTGGACCGATTTTGACGAGACTTTTACTGACAGATAACTGATGTTATAAGGTATAACTTAGGCTACTTTTATTTAGAAAAATAATTAGGGATCCGTGCAAAAAAATTAGAACCCTTGTGACAACAACAACAACAACAACAACCGAAAACAACAACATCCGATTCAACAAGGGAAGTAATATTTTTTTAAATAATTTCACGCGAATGAACGTCACGGGCAACAGCTAATTAGACATAAGTAGGTAAGTATCTATTTACTTAGCTAAATTATTTTATATAATACTTAGAGGACACTGTTCGTCATTGTGTTTATAAAGGTAATAAAAAAAATCTTACATTAAAAACATGTATTTAAAAAAAAACTTGTGAACAACTCGAAACTTTGAACCCCATTATATCCGTAACTAGAAGGTTCCCAGGTATGGTCTAGAACAAAAAATTATCGCAAAGACGGGGAGAACAAGTGCCTTTCGGCTTCGTGAAGAATCTATTTACACCATGTATAACAGGCCTCACAAAATGTTAATTTAAATTTACCTGTCTGTAATAGCTGTTTATAATTAAAATAATGAAAAGAAAAATAACTGTACTTCTAACCATTCAACAATGATTCAACAAAATATCACAAATTCTAAGAACATCACCAAAATCTTATTATTCCAATTTCAAATTATGTTGTTGTATAAAAACGGATGACTGACCAAGGACAATTTTCATTATGATAGTGATTTATGGGGCACCTCTATTATGTCATGCAGTTCCGTCACGGTGGGCCACAGATTTCACTACACTATTATTTCGCATAAAGATTGTTTCGTAAACAAGACGTTGGGCGCGCACATAGTCCTTATTCTTCCTTGTTGTCCACAGTTTTTGTCACTGCCATAGACAATTTTGAAAAAAGCCATTAAATTTTGTAACATTTTGTTGGGCGTACTGAACTAATGTTTGAGTGATGGATTTCCTTAGATTCCAGTTATTGATTGAATAGTTTTGTTTTTCAATGTTCCATAAAATTTTGTTTTGTTATTGTTTAGATTGAGTGTAATCATTATTTGTGTCATAATTTACGGCTTGAAGGGTACTACTTTCTTGTAGGCTTGGAAATAAATTGTCATCTTTTAAACAGTAGTAATTTTAAACGCTGTGTTCTTTCTTTGTTCGCTTATTATTTTTTTCCATCAGTCATAACAAAAATATCTATACATCTATACAAATAAATAAAATTGTAGTGTCTGTTTGTAGTATCAAAATAAAAGCTTTTTACTGTATGCAAATGAAAATATATACGGCACTTAAACACTGTTTTAAGCTGTCACGGTTTACAACTAAACTTGTACTGTCACTTACGGGATATCTTCCGTGATTGTTAACAATCACGGAAGATATCCCGTAAGTGACAGTACGTAAGTGGCACTACAAGTTAACGGCATTTTTTTTGCAGTTTTTGTCAGTCTGTTCCGGCTAATCTCCGAATTGGCAGGGCTGATTTTGACAGGACTTTTACTGGCAAACAGCTGATGTTATAAGGTCTAACTAAGGCTACTTTTATTTACTTTTAGAAAAATAATTAGGGTTCCGTGCGAAAAATTAAAATCCTTGGAATTGGTAACAAAATTCGATTCAAAAAGGGAAGTAATATTTTTTTACAATAATTTCACGCGAACGAAGGTCGCGGGCAACAGCTAGTTTTTAATAAAAGTGAATTTGAATTTACGTTAATTTGAATTTCGCGGGTAAACCGAACTCAGGATGTACTATAGGCCCGCGAAAGAGTACCAAGTTTAATAAGTTAAAAACGATAATTACCTTTCCAGGTCCTGTCGGTATCAACTTGAACCGCTCCTCAGGGTTCCCATGATACTCCATGTTTCTTTTCTTCGGCACCTCCATGAATGTCAGCATGACCCGAGGCTGAAACATTTTGACTAAATTCACTGCACGATCCACTGAGCAACGGCCACTCCTGGCAAATCATTAAACTAACTAACAATACACTCGCGAAATGATTGTGCTCATAAAATTGTATGGATACATGGGTTTGGTAGTTGGTATGAATGTGTCTGTATGGGTCCATCTATTTAGCGGTCTCCAAATACGACACATAACTGTTTTTATGACGATTCTGTATCTTGCATTCGTCTGTGAATACGCAGCGTGGGTATTGAATACATTTTTAAGCGACTTCTTGTACATTGTAAACACTACACAAACAAAAACACACCTATAGTTTAATGCGACTACGTACTTATGCATATTTGGGAGTAATTCAATGCCGTTTTAGTAGTAAAGAAGATTGCTATATAATGTTTGCACAGTCGTGGCCTTGAATGAGAGGCATAATTTTACGCCGATTGAAATTTTCCTGGAATTACGCTCCCTATCTATGCTGCCGTGGTATAACTAAAATGCCGTTATCCAACATCTGGTCGATTTTCAACTTTTGATGCTATATTAATGAGAAAAAAAAAATCTATCGATCTGTGTTTGCGAATTTTCAATATCTTGAATAGTTTTGGAAATAATAATTTTAAAAATGCCGTTAAGTACATATTTCTCACGTGTGAAATAAGCATAAATAACATTAAGTAACTTTGTGTGTCTATAAAGCCACTAAGGTTCATTAACTCATATTTTTATTACAAAAAATCCATATGGTTACTTGTCTAGATTGCCGTTAGCAGCCTTTTGTACACTACTAAGCGGTTAAGGTACTTTAACTGTTTTATTGGTATTCTTTTTTTTAATAAAGGAGTTCGCTTTTTTTAAACTATAACGTCGTTATTTGAAAATGTTAGACTTAAACTTGACTAACGATGTTTAACGGCATTATTGCTTCATATTTGACATACTTATATTTTGACTTAACGTATGTTACAAGCCCGTAGCGGCATTTTCAAAACTAAACAAAAATGTATTGTCCGTCATTATTAGACTGAAACGATGTTATCTCACACTAATACACTACAAAGCCGTTAACTGATCTCGTGCGGGGCGGGGGGACACCGGCTACGAACGATCCTGTACGAAAATCAGAGGGGTCGGGGGTGAAACTAGTGGAGGAGCTTGTGGCTGAGGACGTGACGCTCCGGGTTTGTTCCCGCCAATTTCGCAACGATCGCGATATAGCGAACCATCAATTTAGGTAAGTTAATTTTTATTTACTCTAGTTCAGAATAATTTTGAGTTTATTATGAATAGGTACCTACTTTACATTTGCACTTTTATTGAAATAAACATTCAAAATAGTTTGCTTGCTAGTAGATCCTACTAATATTATTTATGATAAAGTTTGTTTTGTTTCACGCAATAACTTAAAAATCGAATGCGATGAAACTTAGCATGTAGATATCTGAATATTTACTTACGTATGTAAGCACTCAATTTTTTATCGCATTATATTTTCAGATGATCAATATTGTCGGGCATGACTTTATTACGATATCTTCATGAGATAGTTTGTTAAAAACTAGTAACATTTACCTAGGTACACACACTCAGCATTTTATTTTCTTTTTACAGAAAATCTGGGAGCAGAGCCAAAACTATTTTAGATATGGTTAAGGATAAGGAAAAACTAAACCAAATCAAACCTACAAGAAAACCTGACCCTGCTCAGGATAAGACAAAGCCAAACTATACCGAACCTAAAACAAAACCTGGCCCTGGTCTGACTGAGTTTATTAACAGAATATACGCGGAGCCCTATTCTATGACCGGTAGCGTTTTTGATACATTTTGCGAGACGCAAGTTACGTATAATTCACATCATTTTTTGAGTTTAAGTACACTGTCTTTATTCAACGAATTTGAAATTTCACCCCATCAAATTACTATAAATATCCTGTATTAAGGTTTGATTGTAGGCTGAAGCCTACAATCAAAGCTTTGCACCACTTGGTAAGATTACCGCAGAATTTAAACCCCTGACAGTTATCTGGCATGATGGCATTGCAGGGAGAAGGCAAGAAGATATAATGTCAGCATTTAATAATTTTCTATTGCGTAACAGAGATGTTGAAAAAGTACACATCTGGCTCGATAATTGCAGCTCACAGAAAAAAAATTGGCTGTTGTATGCGATGCTCACTCATATGATTAATAGTGAAGATATTGCCACACAAAGAATAACTCTATATTACTTTGAACCCGGCCACACTTTTATGAGCTGCGATCAAGTGCATCACCAGGTAGAGTTGGCTATGAAGAAAAAAGGTAAGCTTTATGATTTTACAGATTTTGAAGAGTGTGTATCTTCCATAAATAAATCAAAAGTCATCCTTCAGTCTATGTTGCCAGAAAACTTTTTAAATATACCTAACCACGTGTCCCAAAGAAGGATTCAAACATCCAATCCAAGAGCTTATTTAAAAAATATAGTTGAGGTATGTTTCGTACGTAAAAGTTATGATCTTATGTATAAAAATAATTTCGATGATGCATCATATACAACTCTTCGTTTCATGAATGTTAGATATTTAAAAAACCCACGTACAATGCTATTTAAATTTAGAACTGAACCGAAAGGCATCGAACCTAAGAGAAAAGCAGATATACTTAAAAACCTTTCGAACATAATTCCCCCTCACAAATTGTTATTTTGGAAAAACTTACCAACAAGAGAAAATGAACATTCCGGTACAAGTTCTGATTAGAATAATAATATAGAGTAGTGTTAGTTTATCGAGACTGATTTTAACTAATTAATAATTTCAAATAATAATTAATAATTTTGTAATGTAACTGTAATACGATTTTGATTTTTTTATACTGTTTTTAACAATATATAAATTTTATCAAGAAGGCTTTAATAAATGTAGGTAAAAAGTTTGAACTAAAATTTAAATAAAGAAAATTGTTTTTTTGTTTTTCAGTTGATGATTGTTTTATAAATGATACTAGAAATATAAAGTTTTGAGTTCAAGGAGAAGATTAGACTTAGTTTTGATTGTTTGTTATCTCAAGTTTAATGAAAGACTGAAGTTTATATGTAAATTTTGTTTTATGTTATCTTATTTTAAAGTACAAGTAGTACATAATTATATTGATAAATAACTGATGTGATTTTAGTGTTATTCTATATAATAGAACTGAAAGTTTGTAAAAAATCTAGTTATAAGTAAAGTTTTGTGAAAATTATAAGTTTAAGCATAATTACATATTATTTGAAAAGCAATAAATAAATATTGACAATAAAGGCTAGTTGATTGATATAACTATGACTTTTATTTAAAAAAATATCTTTAATTTCAATAAATTTAATTTATTTTGTGCAAGAAAATAGTTCACTATTTTTTTATATTATTACGCTATAATGTCGTTAAACTGTAAGGTTTTTAGTTTAACCACGTTTTAGCTTAACAATGATTCAAGTTTATCCTTTTAATTAATACGCATCTCAAGGTTACCAGACTTAAAAGCAGTAAAGTACCGTTAAACGCACTAAAGTTTAACATGAATCAGTTCTATAATACATAATCGTAAGCTAAATTGTCGTTATGTGCAATAACGCCATTTTAGTTAATCATTGAAGAGTTGAAATTTTTGCATTTTAAAAAACAATAATTTGCTATGAAATAGATACACTAAAACGCCGTTACGCTATACGTAGCGGCGTTTTAGTCGATGATCCATTATGATTTCGGTTACACATCTGATGAACTAAAACACAAAAAACGCTTTTTCATGAAATTTAATTATATTTACGATATGATAGGGTAAGTAGTTCGAAAGTATGCGATTTCATCTATGTTTTGGTACCTCCAAATCTCTAATAGGTGTTGTCATCGAAAAATTACATCGGTTTAAAATTTTGCCGCGGTTTTTTTGTGTTATTCAAAACAATGACTTTAGCAGATAACGGCATTATAGTTATACCACGGCAGTATGATCCTCAGATTTTGGAGGGTCTGCCCTCTGACGTCATAAGCATGACGTAAGAGCATATCTCCGGAGATCTGTCAACTTACAGTGTCAACGACTCAACCGGTATAATCCGTTTAATAAAATCGCGATGAGTAGAGAAAAAAAAAAACTATGAAATTATAAATACGATAAGTTTACGCCATTGCATCATAATAACAAAGGTGCTAAAAAAGAAGCTATCGCCTAAGTGAAAAAAACAGTAATAAAGTTCTATAAAGAAACTATTTTAACTCACCACATACTTGTGAAATTCAGAGACACATAATTAGTTAGCCTCCAAAAAAATATTTATTTTATAATACCTAATTTTAAAAGTATCTTGTTAGAATTTATTTGAACTTCTAAAACTTTATCTACTATTATTGCACCCAATAGTGTAGATTAAAAAACAACAACATAATACAAAACTTAAAATATTGTTAAATGATTCACGGGGCAACAAGAGTGAAGAGGGAGCGGAGAGGGTCAAGATTAGGGTTGCCCCTATCTACGGTATTAAGGTTTAATATTCTTTAAAAATAATAATGTTCCGATAGATTAATAAAATAATATTGAATCGCATTAAATAGAATCTATGGAAACTCCCCGAACAGATACGACTAAATTGCTGTAATTGTTACCATGGACGTACGGTTGACTGTATGTATTATAATACGACACAACAGGCTATTCAAAATATAGATTGCGAGTGAGGACTTTTGTTGATAGACCTAGTTTATTTACACCCAGTTTCTAGAAGGAAAATCATCGACGCTTTACAAATAATAAACTGGACTGAAGTGGTGCGATAAGCTGTTTCTAGTTCACTGAACCAATCAAAGTAATTCACAATTTGTGTCTGGGGTCTATTTTATTTATAGTTAAAAGCTAAACTTTGCTTGTTAAGGTCAAATATGATAAATATAGTTACAAAAATCAGTAACAGATGCCAAAAATCTTTTTGTTTTAATTTCCAAATTTCTATACGATTATGATTTAATTTTATGAGTAAGTAATAAATACCGATAAATCTTCTTGAAAAAAAGTCGCAACCCTAAGCCAAGAAAGATCAAGATGGCGCCCGAAAATTGTCAAAATTCGCAGTCTTAAACGGTACAAGGTTGAAGATGAAAAACAAACTAGTTTTCAGGAATTAATCGTTTTTTTTGTGAGTTTTGTGACCACAGAGATTATCCAGTTTATCCTAAACAAAGTGAACAGCTATTTATTGCTGTTTCTATATTCTTAGACTTCGTTCTATAGTTTCGTATTGTTTTAAATTAATAACGTAGAATCTACTCGTAGGTACTTATTGTATTTACCCTAATTTACGATTATCCAAATCCAATAGTTAATAAACATTACAGAATCTAACCTAATTTTTATACAGCTGACTGACGAAATTGTTTGTTTACATTTTGAAATTGAAGCATGCAATGCACCTGTTCGAGGTAGATAACTTTCTTTAATTTATCAATGATTCATTGAATTTCTACACGTATGCATGAATGTGAATGATAGATAATGTCTTGTTAATGTCATATTTATTAGCAACAGCAAGTCCTACCATCATCAACTATTTCTCCATGCATGCTGCAATCTTTGTATGCATATAGTCCTGGCTGACTGTAATGGCTAAGTATGATAAAAGTTTATTTCCAGATAACAAGACAGGTAAAAAATGGAATTGATTTCCCGAGACACCAGGAACTTAAAAGCTGTAGCTGCGGTTTAATAAATATATTTTTTTAAGGTTCTTCGTATCTATTGTATATTAAAAAAATACTGTAAATAATATTATAATGTTGAATGAACTTGTTTTGAAATAAAATGAATGTAACTATATCATGCATCTATAAATATTATTTTAACAAAGACTTGAAAAAGTAATAGAATAAGTATAGCTAAAAAGTAAAAGTTTCTTGAAGACATAGGAAAGGATGGGCTAACACCAGTTGTCTGTAATAAGTATGAAAAATACAATTTGATTGTTTTATGAGGATGATGAAAACCAGCCAGGTTATGATGTAAGTTTTCAGATATTACATGATATATGGCTGCTCATCAAGATAGTAAGTTTATCAACGGGATGATTAATAATGTACTGTACAACAATATATGCTCTCCTGACCTAATATCAATTGATATTGAGGCAGGACTATGAATCTATAATGAATGTAATGCATATGGTCACAATAATAGTTTCTATACCCATTGATGCTTATGTAATGGTCATGTGTATGAATCGCAGTACCAGATTCAAGGCAACGCAGATGTATTGTCCAACCTTGAAAAACGTTGAAATAACTCTTGTAAAGTCATTGGGTCTGTAATTACTCAGGGAATCATATCCATAAAACTGGAATACAGTACGGAAACTGTGCTGCGGGACTGTTCGAAAGAGATACCGCAGCCCTGGAACACACAAGGGCAAAGAAGGAACATGGGTGGGTTTTAGTACAGTACAAGTCTGACACTCCCTTCCGCTCCGCCCAGAGCAGGGGGGGTCATTTGATGATTTACCATGCTAAAAAAAAAAAAAAAAGTACGGAAACTGTGGACCGAGTTGGTGGGTTCGGCCAAAATGCTAGGCTGGGAAAGGTAAGTCCTATGATTTGTCCGGGTGAAGGTTAGAGCAACAGATTCATCATCATCATTCTCTTGCCCTTGTCCCAATTTATTTGGGGACGGAGCCTCATGTAGATTACCTGAGTAATAAAATGCAGACCCAGCCAACATTAAAAAAAAATAAACAAGAGAACCAACAGCTATAACGGATGGATTATAATTGTATTATATGTATACAAGTATAAAAAAAGTAAATGTTCAAAACCTGAAAGAGCATTACCTTTCCTCTCAATTATGATTTATAATATACATATATATATAAATTTATTAGTTTATATATCTTAACATTATGTATTTATATAAGTATATATTAATATTTACTTTTATGTATATTTATATAGTATTATAGGATAAGTTAGTTAAGACACATGTACACATTATTCTCTTCCTTTTTACACACTATTGTTTACAATTATTTTTCATTTCTCCTTTTTGCGGGTCTGCTGGCAGAAATTTCTTATGAAATAAGCAGTACCCTTGTACTCTTATATTATAATGTTATTTTCCTGTTGTCTTCTGTGTGTACATAAATAGTTAAATAAATAAATGAAATCTTAGAATCACTATCAAGCACAATAAAAAGAACCGGCCAAGTGCGCGTTGTACTCACACGGGGTTCTGTAGCACCAAACAATATAATAAAAATATTTTGAAAGCTCATTCATATCTTGTATTGTATGTATTACATTGAATAGCAAAACTAAATTTGTTTTTCATAGTATGTTAATGAAAAACAAAGTTAATCCCCTTAAACTTTTATTTTTGTATTATATAGAATACATCTACCTACCAAGTTTCAACTGTGTACTTGTGTAGTCCTATTAGGACTCATTCATTTAACCCCATTCAATAACTATTTCATGAAAAAGTCATTGAATGGTGTTAAATGAACTTACAGGGTTGTATTGATGATTTTAATTAATATAATTCTGTAACTACATACGGGTTATTTGCGCGACTCATTTTTCATCAACATACAACCTGACACTGACCTGCAAATTTCTAAAAACGTAAGAAAATTTGAATTTCGCGGGCTACCCTAGCGCTTCTACCTTATTATAAGACTATCCCTGAAGCTGGTTCCTAACCGAATTTATCCATTTGTCATAGGTTTAAAACCAGTAGACAGGGCCGTAATTGATTTTTGGCCCTTTCCCTAACCCTCAAGAACTACGAGTTACCGTGCGTGAGGTTCGAGTGATATTATACGGAGCCGCAATACGCCAAGCTACCCAGCGTCAGGTTCCAGTGGTGTTATGCGGAGCCGCATTATGCCAAGCTACCGAGCGCGAGGTTCGAGCGATATTATACGACCCGCACCACGCGGTGCAGTGGTGTGTGATTCGGGAAGTATCAGAATTGTTCATACTATCGCGTTAGCCACAAATCGAATTAAGTCGGCTCGAAGTTTGAAGACGTAAGTTCTACGTATTTTACATAGAATTATTCTGAAATTGCATTTTTTAATTATTTTATCAAATTATGTTTAATTTAAGACGTTAAATATCTGTAGCTATACACTTAATATTCTAAAATTAGTAGGGTGTTTTTCACCCAAGTCTTTAGGTAAAAAATTACCTCGACTAACCCAAACTATTCGATGTGATAATCGATGAATTAGTCAATGGTTGTCACAAATGCTAGTTCCAAATTTTCAGAAATCCCTTCTTAAAAACATGGATTGGTAGGTAAATCAACCAAGGTGATGTAACAGTCAACAGGTTGCTTTCCACGTAAGAAAGTTCAGAAAGTTGCAGAGAAATACTAGTTTATATGAGCTGCAAATAAGCTATCAGCACAAATTATAATATTGCAAGTCTTACATCATCATCATCTGCCTAGGGTTTTCCCAACAATGTTGGGGTCGGCTTCCAGTCTAACCGAATGCTGCTGAATAACAGTTTTTTAATAATAATAATAAATTAAAAATAATATTGTTGTTACATAGGTGTTACACATAATTTTACATGGAGCGACTGCCTATGTGACCTCCTCAACCCAGTTAGTACTGGGTAATGCGATACCCCTTGGTAAGACTGATTACCAGACTTTCAGGCCACCTCTAACGACTGTCAAAGATCTACAAATGATAGCCGGGACCAACGGCTTAAAATACTTTGCGTAGCAAGGAGGAAACTTGGTATGTATTAGGTGGTCATCCATCCACGGACCAACCTAGGCAAGCGCGGCTTAACCTGAAGATTGAACCGAGCGGCTGTTATTATTTAGCCACAAGCTCCAATTGTAAGTCTTACATAAGATTTATTATTGTTATTACAGCCAATAACATTCATTGAGTCGTACGGCCATGACAGCTGCGCGCGCGCATAGTTGTGAAGGATCATTGACGGCGCGCGGTGACTTGCGCTGCGGTGGTCGCGACCACATATAGAGATCTCCCGTCGTCGCGCGTCGCACGCGCTCAACGAATGAGCATTTATGACGACTAGATGTGCAAATTCTATGCTAAGTGATGTCGTTGATAAAAAAGGATTTAAATGGAGCAGACATTTTTGCGGGCTTTTGTAAATAAATGGTGAATAGGACAGCTGCTGTCTTGGTTAACGACTTCGTGTTCGGAATATTGGTCTTTACAAAAATGTTCCTATAGGCACAACACAAGCAACTTGGAAGTTCTTTTGACCTACAGTTAAGATAGGCTAATAGATAGTAGAAACATTGTTATGATTCAGTACTTTTCTCCATTAAAGATATGTTACTGTAGAGATGTAGGTAACCTCCATAGTGATTATAAGAGGTTACTGGCATCCTACCTACGGAGAAAAACACTATTCATATGAAGGTATGAAGTCACCAGCACAGCCTCAAAATAAAATGACTGATATTGCTATGCAGACCAGTAGCGAAGGGTCAATTTTTGTAAGAGGTAAGCTGGAGTACATATCTTTAATGTGATTATATTATTTGTCTATAGAATACTGACTGTGCCATTTCTATGAATTACGTTTTAGAATACGTAATAGTTAACGTCTCTTACCCATACTTTCAATGGACTCAGTCTATTATATTAAGCTCATTTGTCGCGTGGTCGAAACATTTTGTATGTTCCGATCGTTGTTTTGGCACTACACGTGTAACGCGGTGTTTTGCCTGTGGTGGTGTGTGATTACGCCGAAGGTCAATCAGAGTTTCAAAATAAAACTGTTTGTTCATCATCATCTACCTAGCCTTTTCCCAACTAGGTTGGGTCGGCTTCCAGTCGGATGCAGCTGAATACCAGTATTTTACATGGAGCGACTGCCTATCTGACTTCCACAACCCAGTTAGTACTGGGTAACACGATACCTCCTGGTAAGACTGGTTGTCAGACTTTTTGGGCCACTGACTATCTGTAATGACTTTCAAAAATCTACAAATGACAGCCAGCAAAGTGCTTTCCGAGGCACGAAGGAAACTCGGAAACTGATTGTTCACGGATGCATATTAGCATCAGCTCATCATGCCCCATGTGCTGTGTGCGCGCAACAGCTTTCTGGCAGTTGTGCCAGACATGGGCATGACCAGGGGCCTAGACAAAGTAATATTCTATCGGTGACCACTCAAACCATTTAAATTAGATTAGTACAGGCACTTTTGAATTGACAAAAAAAATAAAGCGTGTAAATACGAATCAGAAAGGCACTTGTTCTCCCCGTCTTTGCGTTATTTTTATTTGTTCTAGACCATACCTGGGAACCTTCTAGTTACGGAGATATTGGGGTTCAAAGTTCCAACTTTTTTTACCAACTTTTTTTTTTTAATACAAGTCAATGTTATTTACTTTAAATACCTCCACAACCCCTGTACTATTCAATACATCGATCATTACAATATTTTGAGTGCATTCCATCGAGTTCTACCGTAAAACGTATTTTTTCACCCCAAAAAAAACGTCGTTTCCAGCAATAATTTTTGCGTAAAGTTACTTAGTTTAATGTCCAGAATGCTTGGTTGGCGATACCCTGTATAAAGCCAGTACAGTCCCAGTCACAAGTCATACTAACTTGTGAAAGTACTGTAGTTGTCCATTCCAAAGCGTAGATCTCTATGGAGAAGATTGAGCAAGAAACTCCATTGATACTAACAAAGATGGAAAAGTGAAAATGGGTTATCATGACATAAGGCAACCGAAAAGTTTGCCAATTCTAATTAAATTATTTGTAAAAATACGAAACGCTTCGAAAGCTTGCCCTGGCGCTCAGAGTCACTGACAGCCGATTTGTCTTGCATTCAACCAGAATCTGGACTGGACCTATTTGCAAATATCTACTGAAATATATGAAATAGGTAGGTACTAGGTAACAGGTATTATGTATTTAATCCCCGCTGATGTCACTAAGCCTTGTGCCCTCCATTCCCTTGCAGTTTTATTTTACCGCACCCATTTTCTTCTCGGCATCTGTCCTCATCGGGACACCGACTGTCATGGCCCACCTGGAAGACCCTAAATCGATTGCGAAATTTGCGAAGCCAGGCAGGCCGCTGCAGTTACAACTTGGTATTCTAATATCTTCTTGATACAAATTGGGGTATTCCGATGAAGCAGGGTGCGACTGCGGTGCCTCAACACAAACTATGGCTCACCTGCTGTCCTGGTCTTTGTGTCCACCTGCAATTTGAGGGACATGTCCGAAGTCACCACCAACGCTGTCGAGGTAGCAGTGTTCTGGTCGAAGCTAATTTAAAGAAGAATCGGGCACTAGGCGGCACCTATATGGCTATTCTAATATTTTTAGATGTCTGAATACGAACTAGCAACTATAATGCTGCCTGGTTTTCAAAATAAGACTGTTTATTTCCTGTTTGTGTACATAGGGAGGTACTTGGTATTCCTCGTCTGATGACGAGGTGCTACTCAGGTATTCTTGTGCTGGGAAATAATGAAGTTAAACGATTATAACACCTCGTAAGCATGTATTTAGGTATATGTAGGTGAAACTTATATCCTATATACATACATTACAGGGGATCGGCACTGTTACTTCTTAACTGTTAATTTAATACTACCTACTTTGTGAAATCTGTTTCATGTCCTGCAATCTGTTTTCATATAAATAAAGATTACTTTATATCACAACCGTGACGACTACTGAGCGTCATTAGGTGGACCCTAAGCACACCCCTATACTTACCTACCTATACCCTGAACCGTTTTTGGTGAAGGTACCTAAATCGTTTTACTATGTACCGTCATACCAGTCATACCTGAGTTACGTACTGAAGTTCAATCGAGCTAATTAATTTTATTGCTTTGATTACTTTTTTAATAAATCCCTTAAACCCTGAAATGGAATTTTGAAGTTTGAATGGGAATTGAGATGTACTGAAATCCACGTGAACGAAGTATTAGGGAATTAGAGATATCCCAGTAGTGTTGAGCATTCTATTCGGTCTAGGCGTGTGATAAGAACAACAATTCAATCATGATTGTTATATCGTTAACTTAAATTGTTATCAATAAGCTGTGATAACATATTTTATGCTTTTACGCATAGCGTATGTCAGTCCCATCATATCCTAAACAAGAATACTTTGCACAAGACGTGGGCAATGAATTTAAACAAATCCTTCGCATCGTCGCCATTTGGTTGGAATTGTATGGTACATGACATCAGTTCTGTTCAAATTTAGGGATCTTACTAAATTATTTCTACTGGATTCATATTGGACAGATTCCATCAATAAATGTTGTAAGTCCTCGACAACTCCACATTCCTCACAATTGTGTGAAGGGATTTTCTTCATCATGAAGGCATTTTTTTGCATGGAATGTGTCCAGATCTGAGTCTAAGGGCAGTAACAATCAGTTTTCTATTATCATCAGGTAAGGTATAGTCAAGAGCAAAGACATGTGTACACTTAGCAAAATTCAAAAGCGATTTTCTCGTGAATTAAAGGTTTCTACTTTGATATAAGACCTATTTTGTAATAGAATGGCTTCCAAAATACTATGCTCGTGAAAAAGTAAAACGTTAATCAATACAGTAGTTGAAAATTGCGTTTGTAATTTGCAAAGTGCATACATTTCATTGCTCTTGACTGTACCTGTGTTTGTTACTGTAACACAGTGTTCCCTTACTGGTTTATTTATAGGTACTATAATATCAAAGTACGCAGGTACCTATAGAGTATATTAAACTCAAGCGATGTGTTATTGCGAACCTGTTTCGTAGTGGGTGTCTATCTAAGGAGGGGCTCTGAATAGCCACGCCTTTACGACCGCCCACTTTAGCAAAATATTTATGTTGTATGATACATAAACTGTAGTTATATACTCAAGTTTTATTATAGGTTTAAGTTGTTAAGTTAAAGGGTGAAGCAATAAAAGTGTATTGGAACTGCAGTGTAGTCTAAATGTACAGGACTTTTCTTTCAATGATCACCATGCTCCTGCCCTATCCCAATTGATTTTTGGTTATCGCAGCATGTCATCTTCTTCCATACTTCTCTTTTACATCGTCATCTCATCAGACACCTCCTGTCTTGCCACTTTTCTTTCAACATTGCTTCACAATTTTTACTCCGAACTAGGTCAATTCCACTTAGTACCTAACTATAATGTAATGCATTTTTTGATTTTCTAATTCTTAGTAAACCAAAGACAAGAGTAGGACAACGGTAAGAAAAGAGTAGAACGGCCGCCACTTACGATTAGATAGTCGAGGATTCGATTCAAACCCAGACGCTTTTCACTTTGTGAAACGTGAAGTACGTTTCTACTCTACTTGTCTACACTTCTCTCAAAACGTTGAAGAAAAACGCAGTGAGTAAACCCCGGCCAGCATAATGTCCTCGAACCGAACGATATACGAAGACACATATCTACCAGCCTTTTTTTTCGGATGGGAAATCATGAAAAGACCGGCTCTGGGCGGAGCGGAAGGGAGTGTCAGACTTATACTGACTAAAACCCATCCATGTTCCTTCTTAGCCCTTTGTGTTTCAGGGCCACGGTATCTCTTTCGAACAGTCCCGCAGCCCTGGAACGTATTTACCAGCCTTAGGTATAGCCCATTCCCACTCACAGAGACGAGGTGGTAATCATGTTGACTGATTATAAAGACAAGAGCAAAACTATAATCTTCTCTTAGAAATCTAAGTTAGGATAAGCAAACTAACTTCCTTGGTAAAAAATGCTTGAGCCATGGTAATTAGAGGACAAACATTTGACATAAGTCATATATTAAATAAAAATTATAGAAAATAGATTGTCCGCCATCTTTGGGACTCCGCCATAGTGGATTTAGAATCACGTGACTTAAATTATATCTGACCATGCATAGTCATTGAAACTAAACAAGTACGCAAAATTTCAGCTCAATCGGGAACCGGGAAGTGGGTCAAGACTTTTAAGATTATTTTACATAGTTAGTTACAGGTCAAGCTTCTTCTTCTTAGCGTGTCGATGGCAAATTTTTAATTAAATATAAACATATTTAATTAAAAATTTGCTCAAAATTCAGCTATGCGAAATCCGCTCGCTGTAGCAGTCATAAGATCGTCAAGTGCGCAGGTGTTAGGGCATGCAGCGCAAAATGGAAGATGGGCCATTGTCTGTGGAGACACGCCGCATACTAATGAAAGGGTGTTAAAAATAGTACCTGCCTAAGTCTAACTAAATACATCATGACTTTAGGTAGTTTTATTCTATAGTTATTATAGCTTTGAGGTTGGAAATAATTATCTCACGAGAGCGTACTACCAGTACAAAAAATATCCTATGCCTTAAATCAGTTCATAGCCTACTTATACCTATGCTAAATTTCATTGAATTCTATTCAGCGGTTAAGACGTGAAAAGGTTACAGACAGCCTAGTTCCTATAGTTACTAGTATGGATTGGAACATATCCGCTCTATATCTTGTTTTATCGTAGATATGAAACGACCTTTAGATACGGGCAAATAAGATTGAGTTGAAGACGTAGTAAAAAGATTAGGCAATGAGTCTACAAGTTGTAAAGACTGCCTTTTTATACGAACAAAGCGACACCTGCATTAATGCCAACATAAAAACGCACTTTTCACACTATGTCCCAACATAGTGATGGAAAGTCCGCTTTTGTCCCCAGACAGCTTCCATTCTGACCAGATGCAGCTGAATACCAGTATTTTATAAGGAGCAACTGTCCATCTGTCCTCCTCAAACCAGTTACTACTGGGTAAAATGGTTAGTGGTGGGTGGCCCCTCTTGGCAAGATTGGTTGTCAGACTTTCGGCGCATTATGATCAATATTTGAAATTCCAACAGTACAATAATATTTAGGCATTATCTCCAGCCATATAAGAACCTACCCAGGTACTTGCTCTCTGAAATAAACATACCATAACCTCACGGTTGGTTCCCCGAAGGGTTAGGCAGAGGTTTCATCTACAGTAGACCGAAATTTCGCCAGCCGCCAGTTATATTTCAGTCCTATTTACCTAACGGGCGGCGAGCCTATTGCCACCAATCGGGCTCAAGTCTTCGGGGTTGCTACTGAGTTTCAAATGGAAAAACCGAATGACTCAGCGCGACCTGGGAATCGAGCCCAAGACCTTATGCTCTACAGTACTTCTACTTTCGGCTTTCACCACAGACAACATCATAGGTACCTACTATGCTTTACTAATAGTACTTTATTTACATGCTTAAAATACTAGTAAACTATAAAAATGGGAATAGAATTACAGGGCGTCAAAAAAATTGTTCGCATCGCTGTCAACAGGCAAAAAGTGCCCAGAAGGCTAGCAGCAACGAGCAAACGTAGAATGGCCTTTGGTAAAAAAAGGCGCTCTGATCAATAACAGTTAATGCAAGATCTTACTACTAATATTCTTCACTTTTGGCCAACGTGGAATAAGAAGAGCTTTTTGGTCCCTACCTACCTCAACTGTAAGCAAAAGTTCACATTCGATTACTATCATCACGGCGATCTATGATCACGACCTTCCATAACAGTTGTTCATCTCCCCACAGTCCCCAGGAACCTCGAAACAATTGCTCACACCGACAGAATGCCAAAGGCAAATAAATAACATCCTAAGTGAAAATAGGGTACCGACAGCCCATCTAATAGATGGACGCAGGCTGGTTATAAATGGCGCCGACGAGATATTTATGATTGCAATTACTGGCCTTTATACCTTCGTGTAGTACATAATAAAAGAGGTAAATAGACAGCGTCGATTATGTACAATGGTAGTTGAATTGGTTTTCTAAGAGAGGAAATTAGTACCAAGGTATAATGCCTAATTATGAGAAGTTTACAAAAGTGGTCTCAGATTTATTGGTCAATTGCTAAATAACAGTATATAAAGAGATGAACGAGAATTAAACCTGATTGTCAGAGATTATTCAGTTATTTCTATGGCATTCACAAAGATAAACATGATGAATAGGTAGTACAGGGAGGTAGAATGATTTTGAACTAAAAGATACCATAAAATTCAGTTTTATGTTGAGTATCTTCTAGTTCTGTCAGTTTTCATTGCAATGGCAAGTTTTGTGTGCCTATTTGTACAGTACAAGACAGGTAGGTACTGCTCGTCTTTTTCATCCACAGATAAAGACAGGAAGATGCGACGTTAGACACACGAGACGAGCAGCGAAAATGTTGTAGTGCAAAAAGTGAATAATTAAAACAATGTAATATTAAAACATATTAGTCTATCGTTTAAAACAGACGTATACAAACCATTACAAGAAGCAAGCGTGTACCTACTCCGATAAGATGGTAGAAGCAACATTAAACAATGATTAATTGGCCAATTTGTCTGAGCAGCGACGGCCAAGTGCGGAAACTGAACATTAACTTCGATCATAAATTATTTACAGAGTAATAAGTGTACTAACTTGTATTATATGTCTTGAAAAAATACAATTAACAAGATTTACAATTACACAAGCAGTTTGGTTTAAGCCATATGTGTAAAAAAGCTCGTTGACCAAAGCTGTCTATCGAGATTTTTTTTCGTGATTTTTCTCGAACATTCTCGTTTTCATTTGGCTTTTCTCTTTGAACCTTAGCCATTTTACCACAGAGCTTTATTAACAGCTTATTTTTAATCTTATTCAAAGTCCCTTCCTACTGCATATTAAAACTAAGATAGGTGTTTCAGGAAGAGCCAAAGGCATACCACCGAAAACTGGAAGCCCCTGAGGAATGACTAGCTGAGGAAGACCACCATGACGGTAAAAAGAAACCAGAGTACACCTTAGCCGTCATCACTGGCTCTTCTATCGTCTCTTTGGCTTGTTCCTGCAGCAGATTCAGAGAAAATAGAGCACGTAGCGCCTAAGAATATTTTGAACATCATTCTGGTGATCGCAAATCGTAACCATTTAAAAAGATTGTAAAGGATATTTTTTTCCTACCCTGCTCTGTCCAACTCCTGGGCGAAGAGCTCCCTTCACTCCTTCCAGGTCTCGCGAACCTACTTCCAGTTCGGATGGAACTTGTCCAGTTCCTTTCCACCATCTCCTTTATGGCCTGCCGCGACCCCACCTCACTGTGTGTGTTAAGGATATACTTACTTATTATATGCGATTACATCAAAGTAAATCAAAGAAATTACCTTTTTCACTTTCAAAAACTTCTTGTTAACATCAACAGCTACGATGTTATTGAAAATTTAAAAACGAAATACCGTTTGAGTGTTCAAAAATAGAACGATTACTTTTTTTCCAATCCTCAATTTAAATAAATCCATTACAAGTTCTTTAAAAAGACTGAAGGCAAAATTAGTGAAGATGCGAATAACTTACCCCATATGGATACTTTAAAGAATAATTAATTCGACCTGTGGTCACAAAACACTGCGCACTTTTTGATTTTTCATACGAGTAGATTAAACTTTGGTTTTGGCTGCGGATTCTCCAACGGAGTCCAAAGAAATGTAGTGCGTACTTCATTAACTTTGTTCGTTGGAGATTTCAGGCAGACCTTAGCATTCACTCGTCCTACGAACTGATGTCCACTTAACTTTTAAAAAGTAATACTTATCAAACTGATACGGCGAGTACCTAATCTGATGGTATTAATGAATGGCGGCAGACCTTCCTATCCCCACTAATAACATGTCTTTGTAGGTCCCCAAATCTGTATAACAGATGTCGGTACCTTCATAATTAAAATCAGGCAGAAACAAGGATCAAGTTGAATGAATCATAAGATATCTGTTATCGGCGTTCAGATATCAGTTATTGGAAGCGCCAGAGATTTCATCCGAAAGGATGAATAAATTAATTTTAGTAAATAACACATACGTATTCAAATGTATTCTTCGATATTTGTTGTCGATGCAGGGGCCTGCGCCGGCGGCGCCCCGCTGACCGCGCGCCGGCGGAGCGCCCGCGCACTCGCCGCGATCGCTTTTGTACCAATGTAAAAACTAAATAATTTACAACAACAACAACGTGATATAGTTAGAGACAATCGTATTTAAACAAATTAATTTTTAAATTTAATTCTAAATATAGACAGATGTTACTAAAAAGCAGCCTGAAGTTGGTTTGGTTAGAGTATCTTATCCTTGTTTCCGCATTGCATAATCTCTCAAAGTAACATTAGGAGTTCACCTTGATCTCTATTAAATTATTTATGTGTTTGGATATGAGCCCACTTTCGTAAGAGCACTTTATTTATCAAATGGTGATTGAAGACTTATTGGACGCTTTACCTACTACGAAATATGTAAGGCTTCTTGCATAAAATTCATCAATAATTGCCGTTTTTACTATGTTCTTGAAAAACCTCGACGATCACGACATACCTAGCTGTTAACAGACTTTGCAATCGACAAACCAGTGGAGTGTCATTTGAATGTCTTCTTCTTGTACTAAAACTTGACCGGCGAAATCACTGCTGATCTGGAAGAAATGGTCATGTGGGCGAAAAAGCGAATAGTCCAAACCGAAACGAGGTGCATGCCGTTGTTTTTGCTTTTGTTTTATGGACATCAGAAAGCTCTTCCTGATCTGACAATATGGTTACAATTGTCACCCAGCTGTTGTTTAAAAATACAAATAGTCCCGATTACAAAACATGAAGTTAAAAAAATGCATTTCTCAACTCATAACTGTATTTCGGTGGGACTGACCAGAGTCAAGCTGTGACCACTGAGAAGTTGGGCACGGCTCCGTGGGGACACGTCCGCCGATCGGTCACACCCTCGACCATAACACCGATCATTTCGTTTTAATTGAACATAACAGACCACAATATCTCCCCAAATTATCTACAGATCTTGCTTTGTTTCCGTTATAGAAATAAGACATCGATGGAATGTAAATGCAAACTTGAATCGATTCGAAAGACCGCCTAGTGTCTTCTTATGTAACGGTAAGACAAAGGCCTTTTCCTAGATGATATTTTTTGCCCACCTAACGGTGATAAGCACCGTAACGTAGATAAACAAAACATAAAAATGCAAAATGGCATCAACATTTTTCTGCTGTTAAAAACGGTTCGGATACCAATTCGTGTTGAATCATAATACCAACATTTCACGGCACATTGTCGAGCCCGCGAATAATGACGTTCAAAGGGCAAGACTCCATTCTTTGCTGACAAATTTAACGGGGCATTTGGTGACTTCAGAATTAACATAGCATTGGGTCTTTAGCAGAACCCTGCGGGGAAAATGGCGGGGTACCGCGGACACCCGCGAGCACCAAACAATGACTGCTGAGCCACGGAACGTAATACAGACCTACTGCCAACCATTCACTCTTTACAAATCAAACAAATTATATTTGTTGAAAAAAGTCCACTACTCTTCGACCCTGGTTAAACCGCCCATGGTTATGGCATTTAATATCTCTATATACAAATCGGAAATTATGAAGTCAATGTGTTACCAGTTGACAGATGCAAACATTTCAACTGTTATTTTTGTTAGGCAAACTCCTTTGTTACAAAAACACGTGTATTCGTTTTTTAAATCGGATTTACTTATTGGGCATAGAGGTTTTATAGCCTCTTTGGTTATATGGCAGTGTAGAGTACCATATAGGTGTCATCTCTTCACAGTTCAGCAAAAGAAGTCATGGCAGGCGCATATAATCTCCAAGAAAATCCTGAATTGGACTGACACGGTAAGTGGAAAAATATGGACATAACAGAATTAGTAATAATATTCGAAAAAGTCCCAAAACACGACTATTACCATTTAGTAACTTGCACAGCAATATTTAAAGACCCTGTTAAGCTAACATGCAGAACCTCATCGGTAAGAAATCTAACATAAGAAACTAACTAGCCAGACAAGATGTTAACGTTTTATAACATTGTAAATGTATGGTATTAGCGCAATGGCGCCGTCGGAGCCTAGAACAGGCTTCACTGGTATAAATTATTTACATATTTAGATAGACGTTAAGATGTTACTTCCGTTTCTGAAATTAAAAAAAAAAAAAAAAAATATAATATTTATTTATGAAAATTTATTGTTGTCAGAAATATATTGAGTAGGTAATTTTTCACTATAAAATCACAATTAGCCTTCACGATAATTAAGCAGTAGATACATTGATAAAAAAAAAACTATATCAACCTTTTATAAAACAGATGTAAATGTGTGTATCTTCAGCCATCTTCTAATCGAAAACTAGATAGGTACTAGGTACCTGAACATCATTCAATTGCTGTGTATGTAGTACCAACTAGGTAGCAACAATGCTTTTGCTATAGTAAATACAGCATTAATTTACTATTATATTATCAGACGGCACGTGTTACACAACGACTTTACAAGACCTTTTTAATACTCAATGATTCAATGAACGATTAAACTTGTGATGAAATGGTCACAGAAGGAGGCATTATCTAACCTCTTGACGTGCTCGCACGTGGCTAAAACCTTCGTAGGGGAGTAAGTACTCGTCACTTGATGACAAAACGTTGTTCAACATCGACATATGGAACTCGCCCACTTGACTTAAGCACCTCTAATCGTAGAGTTGGGCTATTATTACGTTTGGTGATGTAAAATTCAAACAAATAATGTAAGTGTCCCGGTAGCTTAAATGATTACTTGCGAGATAAAGGTGTTGACAGTGAAACAAAGCCGTATAATTATCTTAATAGGTATCTATAAATTAATCAGTTTATTTTCATTGATATGCTATAAATATAGACATAATGATTCACATTAACTTTCTGATTGTCATTCAAAATTATCTACGAATAGGTACCATATATAAAAACAAATAAGACTTTACTTTTCTTTTACACAGGTGTAAATAAATGCTTTAGAACTTCAGTCAGTCAATTTAGAAGTAGTTCTTTAAAATACGTCTTAGCTCTAACAGTCCTTAAAACGCATTAAATCGTGAGAACATTTAACCGTCTTCCATTGAGTTTGCTCAATACGCTCCGAGTCAAAAGTCAGGGGAAAATGAATATAACATATTCTTTGATTTTATGCGTAACAATAAAAGAATGTGCGGATAATTATACGCTTGAACAATGAGCGTCGCGAGTTGACTTCAATGCGTCGCCGATAACAAAAATGCTATTGCCCATTAGCCCTCCTTGCCGTTGAAAGTTTTAAGAGCGCGAGCGCAAGAAAATCGCCGCATCCCGGGGGTCCGCGCACTTCCGTTCGGTTTCGAGTTTCGTCGCAGCGCCATTGTTTCGTGCGTCAAGGGTGGTGCGCGCGCGCACAGCCCTGACATAGTGTCGCGGACGCATTGTTATTTGTGATCAACTGATCACATATTACTTCTTGCACCTGCAAGTGTCCGGGAAATATTACAGATGCATGAAAAACTTCAGAGGACACGTGTTCCTTAATGGGCTGGTATCTGAAACATCGTTTAACTCATTCATGGGATGTCGATAAAGAACTCGTAATTGCTCAGTGTGCGTACAACATGCTGTGTCTATTATACAGAAATATTTCTTTTACGACTCTTAAGATCAAATCCGAGAATAAATATTTTTATATTTTTTTGTATTTAATTAATTTAGGTACCACTCTGAATGCATGGAGTCATTTTATGTCGAGAAATGTTTAGAGAGTAAGTATTTCTTCATAGAAATAAAGTAGATCCATCTCGATCGCTGGTGCGTAGCTATTATTTATCCCCCTTGTTCATCAAGTCCATTGTGGTGCCGTAATAACAGTGATTTGTTGAATAATCGCCATTCTTTTAGTTCGGGGTCGGGCAGCAAGCTCAATGCGCTTTGTACAACTTGATATCGGTGAGAAAAGACGTTGCCACTCAAAATGTTTGTTTATTTAAGTATTTTCGACAATTGTAAATCACTTGTTGTTCTAAAATGGGCTGTAACCGACGTACAGACTAGCCAGTGGGATAAGGAGGGCTCATAAAATATTTATTTATTTAACATATCTAATTCTAAGGACGTGCATTAAAACTTCACAAAAAAACTACAGTTCAGAACTCTGTCCTTAGTATTGTCAGTCTGTTTGTCTTTATAATATCAACCATCTTCATCACAAACAATGGAAAACATACAAATATGTTATTACAGAATACATAAAAAATAACTGAATCAATGAATCAAGAAGAAGTATTCACTAAAAACAAAATATTTCATCTGAACAAGACTACAAAAGACAAGCAGGTCTCATAACTCCTTATTAACAAAATTTTCAAATTCCCTACCATCTTAGACGAGGTTCGTAGTGAGTTTTATTAAATTACAGCTTTCACAAATTATGTATAGAAATAATAATTGTGTGGCGGGGACCGGGGGGAGAGGGCGGGGTGCGGAGGTGGCGCCGCGGGGTGCTGCACTTTTAATTAAACCCTAAATTATTGTTCACCTTCATTAATTCCTGTGCTCCCGGTCCCGGTCGGGCCTTACTAATGAGTTTGTACTTTTTGTACGGCTCCGGCGGTATCGAGAGACGATTGTCTGCTGTTTATGTAAAATATCGCGACCCGACGACTAGGAAATGGACCGTTATCTGTAGTTATACAGGGATGCTGTGAATTCATTAAGTAAATTTAACAAAAACTCAGAAAAACAAAATTTCTTCCCAAATCATGAGATGATTTTTAACAAATAGTTATGTAGGTTATTCAAATGGATAACTGATATATTAACCATTATTTAATTAATTAATTTGTATTTCAATTTTACCATTCAACATTAATATACGTACAAAAACAATCTAATCAAAATAACTGTATGAAACAGGTATAAAACTTCGATGTCCGTCAATTAAATTGTCAAAAATATCTAAACTGCCATCTAAACTCGAAAAAAATCATTACAGCCGTTTTTAAAGTTCCTGTTTTCCATATTATAATGGGTTATGATCAAATAGAATATTTCTATGCGACATTCATGTTTAGATGATCGAATTATCATTTTCGCAGTGGGTGACGTGGCGATTACGAAGAGATAACATCAATATAAATAACTTACAATACATATACAATTATACAGGTGTCCGATAAGTATAGGTAGATCTCAAAATATATTAAATTTTACTAATCAATGTTAGTTTAGTAAGAAGCTTAAAGAAAAAGTTCTGATGAAAATGAAATAGGAAATTGAGACAGGTTTAAAAAAAAATCAAAGCATTTATTTCAAATAGGCCAGTTACAGGCACTTTTGAATTGTCGAAACAAAGACAACAATGAAAAGTAGCTACAGTCCCAGTCACAAGGCATAAAAACTGTGAAAGTACTGTAGTTGCCCATTCCCTAACGTAGATCTCTATGGAGAGAGAATGTAGGCAAAGATCATTTTATAGAATAAGGAGTAGCATAAGATAAATTAATTGCTACAAAAAATAAAGTAAGATAAGTAATATATAACCTGTATTTAATTTTTCAATTAAACACCTATCCGTTTAGAGTTTCATCCCACTGACTGAAACGACTGGCATGATACCACAATTTTCTTTGAGCTACGAAAAGTTCACTTCACAGAAACCACAGCCAGCC
This sequence comes from Noctua fimbriata, assembly GCA_905163415.1. Lineage (NCBI taxonomy): Eukaryota > Metazoa > Arthropoda > Insecta > Lepidoptera > Noctuidae > Noctua > Noctua fimbriata. The sequence continues at coordinate 11,668,472 of LR990922.1, read as the reverse complement.
AAGATTTTGTCATGACTGAAAAATGTTCAAGGAAAGAATCATCGGCCGTTTATACAGTGATAATTTTCATTTTTATTATTATGGTACTTATTCCTAAGCTTAGTGGGTGACTTTATTATTTTTTTTAATTGCATCTCGCATGTCGACCTATGAGGCTGGTTTCTGCTTAACCGGATTATCCTGTGGCTTGAGTGTAAGGCTTCCAGTCAGGGGCAAATAGTCGGTGATTAAAGACCGTAGTATTTTTGTCGGCACCAGCTTAACTTTAGCTAACAAATACAAATCTATCGAGATCAGCATTAAAATAAAACGGAATTAGGCATATAGCAGCGGGTTCACGACAATAACTCAAGATCGTTGGTTTCGGTCCGTGAATTCATGATGATTTCTTAGCGCTGTTTCTGGTGAAAAAATATGTCAAAATTCTTTGCAAATATCAGCTCGTTTTGAATCACTCTGTTGATTATTTGTACTTTTCGGCTGTTTGACATGCGATTTCGCGTGTTAAAGTAAAATTAATGGGGTATAAAAGAAATTACACAATGCGTTTCTTATGGACTGAAAGTTGATTAAGTAAATACAGCATTTTCTTTGAGAGAGGGTGACAAAGTAAAGATCACATGTAAAGATAGTTGTCTCGACACACCACTAAAAATTGGCATATTCGTATAGATCCAATGTTAAAGTTAGAAACATTAAACTTAGTTTCTTCTCGATCTAATTCCCTCTCCGCTTTTTACATCAAAACATAATAAAAATCCATTTTCCGAAATTACGGCAATTTTTCACGAGATTGTTTCATCGAGAGAGGAGGAACAAGCGAGCAGCACGCGCGGTTGTATATCATTGAATTTTCCTCGGTTATTTATTTATTTATTAAAGGGTCGTGCAATAAATTGCGTTAAGTGGGGGCGGAGCGCCCCGCAGCGCCCCGCGGGAGTCGCCATAACGCCGGGAAAAACGCGCCGGGCCCATAAGTGCCTTTCTACAACACTAGCAACGCTATATTACCTCGGTATAAGGGTTGCAGGATGTGTTCACGGTAAATTGATGACTAACTAAATATTAAACTGTTGTTTTCAAGAATATTGTCTCGACCAAAGTTTTAAAGCTTACATTCTTCGAAGTTAGCATCCATTCTATGCAGGGTCGTGAAGACTGCTACGCCACAGTAGCACTTGCTACATACATGTGAAACTTGATCATTTTTATGTATTTTTGAGAAGGTTCCTATTGGCAAGCCTCTTCACTTGACTTACTTTCGATATAGCATGGCCAAATAAATAAAGAAACACACAGCCAATGTGTGTTTGTTTATATCATGTTTTACATACAGCTATGCTATTCGTAGAGATGGATACATATTGACAGATAGGTACTTACAATTTACAGGGTGTAAACGGAGCCTTTACGAAGCCATCCACCAGGCATTCGGTACATCAAACTAAGTACCCCTACGCAAAAATTATTGCTGGGAAACGACATTTTTTTTTTGGGGTGAAAAATCACGTTTTACGGTAAAACTCAAAGTAACGCACTCAAAACTTAGTACTGGATGCTGTGAATAGTCAATGGGTCATGGAGGTAATTAAAGTAAAGTTAAAACCTTGAAAAGTAGTATTTAAAAAAAAACTTTTGAAAAAATTGGAACTTTGACCTCCAATATCTCGGCAACTAGAAGGTTCCCAGGTATGGTCCAGAACAAAAAAATGATCGTAAAGACGGGGACAACAAGTGCCTTTCAGCTTCGTTAAGGGTCTTTTTACACCCTTTATTAAGTTGTGTATTAACATGACGTAAAGTTTAGTTACACGAAAGTGTTTAGGTAGGTATCCTAGGGCTTACGACACAGAAATTGCTGATTACGCTGAAGTACAATGAACAATTTTGTTATAAGGGGCCTAAGTATTTACTTCCCAGCATTATCAATTTCCAAAAAGTAATTTAATTTAAATCGGTCGTTCAAACGACTGATTCAAAGGCTATAAACTTACATCCTTGACCTTAAAAAGAAAAAAATATTGCTTGCTCACTGCTCTTGATGGCGAAGTAAAAAACTTAATCGAAATCGACATGGCGACTGCTTTCTTGACATATTTACGAACGCGGTAAATCGATGAGAACCTATAAGCTTTCAAGTTGTTTCAAGACATTGCAAAACTAAAGAAAAACATTTGAGGTTAAAACGGTACTTAAAGAACATTAATTTCAAATTTCGAACACCAATTTTATTTCACTTTTGTTTTTGTCTCATAGACATGATCAATTGTGTATGCAGCCTTATTTTGTATATCGATAAGTAAATTGAACGAACGCTGAAAACGTTATTACTCAATACTGTTTAAATAAATACGATGCAATCATACTAAGAAAGTAAACTGGCCCATTTATAAAATTGTCGTTACTTTCAATTGGTTCTGCTTATTATCATATTATTCTGGAATACACGTAACCATTGTAATTTGCACTTCGAAAAGTGGCCTTAATATCTTCTTCATCAAGCATGCTCCCATGTTGAAAGTAAAGTAAATTCCTTTTAAAGAAAATAATGACCATGTAGGTGTGGGCGTTGGGGGCGTGAGCAGGCGTGGTGCTACTCCATTAACACATCCACGCTTATCAATAACACATATTTCTTCATAAAACCAACAAGCTGTAATTAAACGTCGATCCCTGGTTATCTGTCGAGATGTTGATGATTTAAGATATCGTGTTACGGAGGGGCAGGGTTGCTAGATCGAATTTCTGAATTTTCCCCGTATTCAATCTTTTTTTTCCGAAATCGGACTTTTTTCAACTTTTTCCCCATTCTATTTTCATACAGGAAATGAAAAAAACGGAGAAATATAAAACTAAGTTTACTTACAAAATATACCACTGTGTATTTAATGTTGTGTCTGTGTATGTAGCCCCGTTACAAATCCACGCAAAACAAAATTCAATCGGTGTATTATACGCAAGTTATAATTAAAAAAATTATTGTATAATGTCTCTTGATTTCCCAAATTTTACCTTAAGTTTTAGTGTTGTTCTATTTTTCCTTGAGGAAATTATGCCCAAAAATTTCTCCAAGGGATTAATTTCCCCGATTTTTTCCCCGAAAAAGGGAAAAATATCTACCAACACTGCTGTTGGAAACGATGATATAACGTTATTAATGTATAGGCTATTCGTTCGGTGTCAATAGTTAATGTTTTGTTTTTAGACTTAACAAATTGAAACATGGTAAAATATTTGTGGGAAAGTGAAGTTCAATGTAATGCTGTTAGGAATAAATGATTTGTTTAATGACATATTCGGTCGTGTCAACACTTGATTATAAATAACGTAGCATATATGTGATGTCGAAATAAAATATTGCTTAGTCACTCGTATTGAAAGTTATTCTGTGTGTGTGTAATTGGTATTTATTAGACAGCTCATGATATATCAAATGTATGGACATGATCTTCACTTCCCTAGCCTTTCCCAGCTTTTTTGGGGTCGGCTTCAAGTGTAAACGGATTTTAACTACAGGGACTTCCAGTCTGACCTGCACAACTTAGTTACTAGGTACAGGAATCGGTCTTCTGACTTGACTGCCCGTAAACCGTTACAGAGAATCATCTCAAAAATTTAAAAATTGCTGCCAGAACAGCCACGCATAATGTGTTCTCGACCGTAGGGGTCTCGGTAATGTAAGAATATTGTGTCATTAACAATTAACTTATTAATACAAGCACCCCATTTAACGGTTTCTACTAAAAAAAGAACACTGCATTAACATGAAGTTTATCAACAAAAAGATCAGTGTCATTATTAGGCATTATTTAAATCTGCGGTGTGCTCAATGGCACTGATTGCCCAAATCTTGATAACGGCCCCTGCATCCATTTGCAACAACTCTTACTTACTGATTGTATCCTTTATGTCTGATCACCCTCCTTGTTCGCCACACAAATATCGATAATGCCATCAATTTCTCCAATTATGCGTATTTTTCTGCAAATCTCTATAAAAATTCATGATTACGAAGTTATTTTAAAGGAAACTGAACTGTATCTCGAATTAGCAAGGAGCAAAATCGATCGCTGATTGCTGTATTTTTAAATTGATTTGGATTAGCTATCTTTTGAATTCTGAGAATGTTATGAATTACTAGTTATTTATACATTTGCAAAGATTCATATTTATGGGGACCCTATTACAAAGATATCTATTATTATTATATCTTCAAAGTTAATATCCCGAGAAAAATACGTGTTCTGTACATTTGAGTGGTTTTATTAGTACTTTTAGGTGAACTACGCATTAAGTTCCTACTTTATTACACACATTATGTATTTTATATACTTTTAATGAGATCCACAGTTCGTTTGTTCACTGGTATTTTTACGAGCACTATCTCTGGTAAGGTTTAATGTATGGAATATTTTATGTAGTGATGCTGCCTTTACACAATATGCTTACATTGAACTTGGCTTTTATTTATAAACATACCTACTGGCGTAGCTGACTTAAGAGGAGACATGGACCGCGATTCCTCCATACAAATTTTGACGAAATCGCCGTTTCTTATTCAATAATACCTCTAGAGCTGTCTTTTTTTCATAAAATCAAGGTCTACCGTAGACACGTCCCTGTCATTTCCTTTTTTTCAGCTACTAATAAGTAAAGAAAATATGACCCTCCAACTCTGACAAAAAATGCCCCATTTTTACGGCTTGATTAGAGGACTACCAGACAAATTCTAAACGTTTTTAGATAAAAGAAATAGATTTAAAAAAAAATTGTATCGGCTCAGTTTTCGAGGAGAAAAAAGCGAATACGAATCGTCGATCTCGTCAAAATTTTTGTAATATATGCGGTCTGAGCTGCAGCTGCCCCTATCGCACTCTACGGGGGCAGGTTTGACACAGCGCGACGGCAATAATTTCTTCAAATACCTATTTTTCAAATTCCTCGCAGGCCATGTCTCCCCTTAAGAACACTATGTACCTAATAGAAGTGACAGCCAGCACTACGATAATCGAGTGTTTCAAAACAGTCAACCTTTTCTCGGTATTTAATAATCCGGTTGATGGCAATAGGCTCGCCCCCTATTACATAGGATTTAAACATAAGTGGCGAAATGTGGGTGTACCTACTATTAGATACACCTCTACCTAACCCTTCGGGGATTACAGGCGTCGTATTATGTATGTACTTAGATTATCGGCTGAAATCAGAGAGCCTATAGACCGAACATACTATCAGAATAAAAAAAAATCCCATGTCCTAACTCAAGTCATGGTCCACTTAAGTGCCTCAAATCCGTCAGGACGGTAAGGCGTGAAAATGTAATAGACAAAACTACTTCCGCATCTAATATTAGTATGGATGAATGAACTAATGTCTGAAACTTGATTACGTTTTGTTCTACCTCCTAAACACGACGATCATCATCAATGTATTTCTAAGTATTGTGCTAATTTAAGAATATTTAGTTAAGCCTGGCATGTAACTGTTTTTTGTCCCTAATAAATAAAATAAAATCATCCTTTTAACCTTGCGTTGACAAATCAGCGAACCACAAGTTATAATAACCCTCCATAGCATCCAAGTGTAAACTCAGTAACTACCATCGACTCCACTCCATGCTTTCCTCACTAAAATGTCCAATTAGTCGTGGTTGAGCTCCTCGTGAGGCCGCACTCCTACTCCGTTTTTTTAAAACGATTGGTCTATTTTGAAAATGGAAGCAATTTGTCGCGTTTGATTCGTGGTGGCGCGGCGACTTTGATCGGTTTTTGTGGGCGGCCGCGCTTGGCGATTGGCTGCGGTTGCGCAGACGAAGGTACTTGTGTTGAATCGTTTAAAGCTATTAGATTCCGCTTAGATGGTCGTAGACCTAGCCTCGACTGTGTACTGAGTCGGGAAATGGAATCGGGTACTGTAAAGTTACGGAAATTAACTTAAGAAGTTTGTTTATACAAATTACAACAGTATAAGTTTTTAAACTATCATAGTCACTAACATTATCATTAACACTAGAAACGGGATATTTACCATGTTTACTAATTGTTTCGAGTTCCCGATATTTCAGCGCTGTTACAAGCACCATGATCACGGATAAACTGAAGGTATTGCGGGTGGGTGTTTTATGAGCAGAAAATCGGTCTACCCTCTTTCTTGTTCGTTTTTTGCACTCAGTACCGCTACCACTGTCACTCGCAACTCGATTCTGTTCCCGACACACGAAACTCACTGTGTTCGCTCGCGAACTTTTTTCGGCACTTTTTCGGTTTTTACACAGCTGGACCACTGAATTCCAGGCTCTCGGCAGTTGCAACCCATCCTCCCTGTTGAAGTTCCTAGATTTGGGAATCTCAATAGGTTCTCTAACCAGTCCAGGTATATGTATAGTGGCGTAGCTTCAGTTTATCCGTGATCATGGTGCTTGCAACAGCGCCGTATCGGGAACTCAAAACAATCAGTAAACATGGTAAATATCCCGTTTCTAGTGTTAATGATAATCGCAACAGTTATTGTCGACCATTGTATGCAATGGCTATAACAATTAAAATTGTTAAAGGGTAATTTCCCTGACGATACTAACATTATTGTGAAATATTTTATATAATCGGGATAAATACTTTAAATTGCCAATTAAGCAACTAAGTGCATGTTCTAAAGCAAACGTGTAACCAGCATATAAACTAAGTAGAAATTATATACTTGAACAACTGTAAATCGTGCGATTCTGCCTTTCCAGCAAACCTTCTTTCAGTCACGAGCAAGCCAATTCAATATTGTTAAATATTGTTGTAAGCATGTTTCTCTGTCAACTTGTACGTGTTTTACTTCTAATCTGGTCTCTTTCAAGTCTTTGAAACAGAAAATAAAAGCAAGAACAGAAATTAATGACCCTCGTGAGTAGTATGTCTACTGTTGGAATGTGTTGGAGACATGTTGAGGTTTTCCACAGTATCTGTCTTCGGTGAGAAAATTTATTCACAATCTTTCAACTACACGTCTACAAATCTCATTTCACCAAATGTCACTGAATTTATCCCCGTCCCAGTTTAAAAACATAAAAATCAAAAGTTAGATAATGAAATAAACATGGTATTAATCATTTCGTGATATAAAAAACGAGCTGCCAAGATACCTCCACGAATTTATGAACAACTTCCGCGAACCTCGAATTCTAATAAATTCGTTCACTAAAAACCTTTTGCTTAATCGATGAATTTTATTTCTATAAATTGATGACTTGTTTATTCGATCCTCTTTTGTTTGGTGTCTGTTGTGTCCCGCAAATCATCAAAAATACGTTGAACACAAAGCAAAAAGGGCTAGGAGGAACAAACGTTACAGACGTCATAGGATTGTATACAGTCCGTTTCTAATCGGTCCGTTTTCATTGGGTTTTTGCTACGGCATGTGGCCAGAGGCCGCTCTCTCTCCATCTCTTATTATTAATTACCTTCCTTTATATCTACGCGTAACAATCGATCGTCTTGATTAAAATATCTAAATAATAGATGGACATAATGACTGATATCGTGTAAAAAGCCGGTACTGAGTCAGCATCAATTTGTACGTTTGTGGCTATGTTTTATTTTATTGTTACAAACTGATGATTATTGTGTAGAAAGTTTTAGTTTTTTCATATCAATTTGTTAAGTATTTTCAAGTTTTTTTTTGTAGTTGATACATTGCTTCGTACTTTACTCTGAAATATGAAAAATTATATAATTCATCAGCTGTTTCCTACATTTTGTCCAGTTATGCGAAAATAAATGAATGCAGTAGATTTTTTTTTTCTGATTTCAGAGCTGGTCCCATAATAATAAATAAATAAGAGTTTAATTTTCATGAGTTGATACCATACCCCCTTAAAATATGCCCCTCTTTTAACCAGTCATATTGAAGATGAGGCCACGAAATGAATGCAAAGAAAGATTGGGCTTCCAATTTTAATTGTTATTTCGTGCAATCTTCAACCTCTCATAACAGTAGCCGATCCGTACACTCATCAATTGCATTTATTATAAGTCGTGATCCGCAATAAACAGTTCGTCGAGTAAGGAAATCAATAACAGGACGAGTTAATGTTAATTACTCGGCCACTACCTGGTACTGTAATAATAAGAATTCATTGGGCTGCGCGCACGCATGTCTGGGGGCACAGTATAAAGGTAAACAGTTACGGAACAGGACCTTTTGTACTGGTTGGAGGCCTTTCACTCCAGGTACCCACAGGATAGTCCGGTTAAGCATGACCTGCGAGATGCCATAGAAAAAAGAAAAACAGGACCTCTTTGTGAAATCAAATTGATATGTTGCGCTTCATACTTAAAGCGTTACCACTTCTCTCAATGCGACCGCTCTGACTTACTCAAGACTAACCTTTTGCCTGAACTATGCTTAGAATCCGTGCAGAAGCTTTGTATGTGTGTGTATCAATCCGACCATTTGTTCCTAGTTGAAATACTGTATGTTAACACCAACACGTGTACTGTGGTGGAGTGCACGGATCATGCGCTTGCGCCGGACGTGTATAAATTGCTCAATTTGGTCCGGAGCAAACGGCATATTAAATTATTATCGCTTTTCATGTATGTGGGTTGTTCGGCTACCTTCGTACGCTCGCCTCCACGGGGGCCGGCTAGCGAATATGAGCTGAAATTAACTAGTATTACTGTGATGACTGAAGGTAATGAAAACCTTTTAGATATTAAGATTGTGAATTTCTGTGTTTTTTTTTTATCAACAGCAGTAGTTTGGTTTACAAAGGGATAGGACTAACTTGAACTAAGTAAATAAACGTGACTTGAATGTGGTGTTCATCCGCGTAAGCCGGGGTAGCTATGTAGAATGAAACTGGGCTGGAAATAGCTACAACGTCTTTTGATTTTAACAGTTGCAAATAGTTGTAGTAAATGAAAGAGTAAGTACCTATGTACCTACTACTACTTATATTTTCTATAGTTATATTATTTGTGAGTTTGGATGAGTAGATTACCTATCTACGAATAACTAGTCACCCGATTTCTATAAATTTACGCAATTATCAAGTGCCATGTTTCTTTGAGTTCGACGCGGACGAATTTAGATTTTAATATATTTCTTACTTTGGAACTATGTTCTATTTTGAGAGTGCAACTAATAGCTCCGAGCCTCCGTCTTTGTTTATTTATTTAACATTCAACATAACAGCTGTCACTAAGAATGTCGCTAATGTTAATTGGTACCATTTTTGTCAACAAATTAGTTCTAATTAGTGCACATATAGGTTCTTCTGTTAATTTAATATTAGATGACACTGAAAAGAGTTTGTCTGTGTTTCTATGTTTTTTTTTGTTTAGAAAGCTAAATTAACGAATCAGTTCCGTAAACTATTTTCATGAGCAAAATTAACCTATGTTCCGGGTAGTAGGGAGCAAAATATTTAATCATGAAATACCTTTTATTCCAAAAATAAATAATTACAAACTTGGCTTAATTTGAAACGAGCGAAGCCACGAACCAAGCTAGTCATCCGAAAAGAAGCTCGTTTTAGTTCAGGCGGAGGTGTAAATGTTTATGTTTAATTCGTAACTTTAGTCATTATTAAAAAAACTTACATTACGAAACGTTTGTCATTAGAGTCACTTATTCTGGATGAAAATAAACGTGACATACATGAACAATTCTACAAAAAGTCGTGACATTTATTAGTGTGACATGTTCTTGACACGCCTGTGGTTACAATACTTAAAATACATACAAAATAAACTATTTATTCATAAAAGTCCTTTTTTGGACTCATAGGCATTGTTGATATTTAAAAATTGAATGTAAAATTATAAGCAAACGGTCTCACTGTAGAGCCTAATTTTATTGAACTGTCAAGATATAGATCGGTCTTTAGAATTTCATGCATTTGTTGAAATAAAATAACTAGTATTAGGTACATTTAAATTAGCATTTAAACCGATAAATGATCCGCGAAAGGGACTCTAAATGTATTATTACTAATGAAGTGCACTTTTGTACCTTCTGATAATGAACTGACATTAATAATCTTACTATGACCACCTATTTCAACAGAAAATTAAAACTAACTATTATAAACTACTTATAATACTTCTTCTTAAATATATGTTACAATCTACCAACTAATTGTATTGCACACAAAGAAAGTTATGATTAAAGATTCGATTGCAATGCAATAGATTGATAGATTGGTTATTAAGACTTCTTTTTATTTTCAGATACCTGTGTGGCACGCGACGCGACGGTTCTTGGCCATGACAAAAATAGTAATAATCTTCGCAATGAATAGCCCAAACACCTGAATATTATCAAGTCAAGTACAGTCTCGAGGAAATATGTTAACACGTAGCAACTTACTTAAGTGAGTATCTCCTTCTGTCTATGTTTATAGTTGTTCCGAACATATTATTTTGGAACCCATGCTGTTGTAAAATATGCCTTATTCTTATCTCATAGTTAGAAAACCCGTTTTAGAATTTTGCTAAGTGTATAAATATCAGTGGTCGTGACTGTACACATACATATGTAGTACAATCAAATGGAAAACGTTACGAATCCGAATCTAATTTCGTTTGAATGGTTGCGGCAAAAAAGTCGATCACATCGGCTTGTGTCGGCTTTTCATACGAGTTGAGTCGAGTCGAGCCAACTCGATATCAATAGTCATCGAATCCCACTGACGTTTGACTTCGAATCGAATTAATTACTGGTACAGTTAGGGGCTAGAGGTGAACAGGTGGATTTTTTTACTTCTATTTTGTAGGTGTTCGTTTTTTGAGCGTGAAGTTCTGTCATTAGTTTTGCTGTCTGCATGTGTTGTTTTACTGTTGTCTGAATGTGTATCGTTTTTAAAAAAATTAAAGAAAACTACACACTTGTACAAATCGAAACTAGGAACCTAATTCTGTACTCGGCCGAGAACTGCATCTTCAAAATTAAAGTAGTTTCAGGTTGCAGGCAGTCTTAAAATGTTCTACAATGAGTGTACTGTAGTGTGTTTTTGATGATGATAATAGGTACCTAAGTCGATGCGTAAGGCTGTCTTAATTGTTTACATATTTTGTAATAAATTTAATAAAAGCTTGGTTTTCTAACGACCAGACACAAAAAAATCATTACTAAATTAATGTAACAAAATTCCCATGGATACGTAAAATTCGTACCGCTTTGTCTACGCCTTTAAGAAAAAGGAGCATTTACATAATAAGTAGATACTAAAATATTGCCCTAAAATTATGTATTCATGACTTCTAATCTAAGTATACGGTCAATTCCAAATCTTTTTTTCAAAAGAAATGATCTATGAGAATGTTGGTGACCTCTACGTGCTACGCTTCGTAGCACTTTCGCGCTTAACATTAGACATCAACGTCATTAACTTATTATGACTACGGTTAAAAAAAACGAGGCTGGTGGAATACATAACCTCCTCGTTTATCAGAAGTCGGTTTAAAATAGTCTTGTATTGATTTTTATTTTATGTCCACTAGAGTATAGTTTTTTTTTTCATCATGAATCAGTAACTGATTTTGGTGAATATAGAAGTGCTAGTATGCTGCATCGTCGTCAAGTTGAGCGTAAGCAGTGGTTTTTAATCGACAGTTGATTTTGTTGCATACAGAAAGAGCGCAGATTGACGGCGCGTCTGGCGCAGTGGCTGAGTAATTGATTGCTGCGCTGCGTGTCGCGGGTTCGATTCCCACACGGAAAATATATTTGTATGGCCTACAGGTAGTTGTTCCAGATCTAGCTGTGTACGTGAGTTGAAATGTTTCTAAACTCACCCACGATACAGGAGAAATTCCTAGTGTGGGGCAACGTTTTTTTAACTAATTAAACAATATGCCTGCTAGAAATAAGAAAATCTTGAACAATGCAATACTTTTTTTTGAAATTTTATTTTACAGAAAGAGCGGACCTTAATTAGTTTTCCTTTATAACACGATTTTTAAAGTAGGTCCTATAAAATAGAACATCCCGAATGAAGTAATCCTAGGTTAAGATTTCAAGTGAAGATTATTACGCAATGAGGAACTAGAGTAGAACGAGTTCCCATGGATTTTAAGACTGGACAAATGTCAGGACAATTAGCCATAGTTTTCGAGAAAGTTAATTAGGACATGAAAGACGAATCTTTAAAGCTCATAACATAACATAACATCACGCCTGTAATCCCAGAAGGGTTAGGCAATAGTACACCCATATTTCACTAGTTACGTTTAAGTCCCATGTAATAGGGGGCGAGCCTATTGCCATCAACTGGGCACAAATCCAGACTTCTACTGAGAAATTCCTGAAGGAAAAACCCAAGACATTTTGCCCGACCTGGGAATGGAACCAACGAGGCGACCTTTAAAACTCGTCTTATTTTATTATATCACTTTTTTAGTTTTTTTGCACCAAGTACGTAAATTACTTGCAAAGAACGATTACTTAATTGATATACGGTACAGTGATGAGATCCTTTTTAATTTTCACCATTTTAAATTAATTAACGCTAATCTTTAGTTAAAGCTGCGATGTTTTACTAATTTAGGGATTAATAGAACGAATTTTTTAATATTGTTTGTAGGTCTAGTGAGCAGGGGAGCTGAGCGCCATCTGGTGGGCTACATTTAATAATAACGGTGTCCCGCGGAGGCATTGTCCGCATAATTTGTAGCTTGCAACGCTGCCGAAAAACACCCAAATAAATAATAACGTTATTTATTTTAATGAAATATCTACCGGCCCTCCATACGAGGGCAGGGAGGGCTTTGTGTGTACCTGGAGCCCTACTGTGCCGTCCTTGTGTTGGAGCTGTAATTTCAAATCACGTAGTCATTACAAGAACTCAAGTGATTTTACAGTAAGTAGAGGCCTTTTTTTCTAGTTAATGTTGACACTTGTTGCACAGAATTCTCAGTTTTTCACGCACTAATTAAATGTGTATAAATGGACATTGCTTTACCGCGATACGAGAAAAAAAACCAGCTGCAATCCTTCAGGCTGTCACGAAGCGGATGTGGTCCAGAGGTTTTTCTTATAAGTATCTCCTCCACACTAATAGGAAGAATGTTGTTCCACTCACAAAACGTTGATTCCATTCTAACGAAGTGACCGAACCGCACAAGAGCATGCGTATAAAAACGTTTTGTGAGATGTAACGAATCGATACAGGTAAATATCGCAAAAAGCGTATTGCGTGAGAAAAGTTTGTCGATAAAAATATATTAAATTAATCACGAGCGTTCGTGCTGCGGATGAAAATAAATGTTTGTAAAAATAAAAGTGTGCGCAGGAGTGCGGGGGGCGGGGCGCGCGCGTGACAGCCTGCCCGCCAGCCAATGGGAGCGCGTGAGCCCGCCCCCGCCGTGCGCATGCGACTTTTTACTAAAATAATTAAACAAGTACGTTTGGTACGTCAAATTAATTACGTTAATTATATTTGGCGTGCTTTAAACTGCTGCAGTACATTTACAATTTTAATTGGTGATGGTTGTGTTGTATGATTTTAAATTGGATTGTTTGTTTTTTTGAAACAGCTTATTTTATCTTCAAAATCTCTGAAACAATACCTAGTAATAATTGTTAGTGCAAAACACTTTGTATAGTGTGGCCATAAAACTTCTTTTTTTGTGAATTTCTAACTTATAAGATTCAAATGAGAACTTTGCATATACGTATAAAAATCGAGGAAGTGTAAAATAAATAAATATTTTTTGAACAATGCACATTTTTATTTCAGTTTTCTAATAATTAATTCAATACCTAAGTAAGTTTAAAGTAAAAGGGAAGTCCAATATTTTAAATGCTGAAATAACACAAAATTAACAATACCAAAATCGAAGCTTAAGGCATTGAAGTAGACATTAACCTTATTTTAACGACAATTCAGAATGGCATAATCATAATGAAGTTAATATTTTCAGTTCATACATTTTTAAATAATAACCCTTTATTTAACACCAACATTTATAACCGAAATAAAATGATTCAAAAAACAGAACGAGGCACTTGGTCCACACGACACGACGACGCAGCGTGACGCGTATTAAATTAAAAGCGACGACATGTGTTTTCCTTCCCACAGGAAAATACATTAGCCGAAACATTTCCCGGGTGACTTGCGTCCCTCTCGCACGCCCGCGCCGCGCGCTACGTCTGACAGTGAGCCCCGATGTGGCGCCCTCGAAAGCTAACAGCGAGCTTTCAACGTAAATCTGATAAAGCGAACACATTACGACACAAACACAAAGAAATTTTCTTCGTTATACCATCGTTATGAGCTCGCCGAGGACGTGTCTCCCTTTCGAACATCAGTCGACTGTGTGCATCAGAGCGGGACGACATGAAATCGCCGGTGCTGACGTCGAAGCCGGCACCATTGGGTGAAAAAGTTTACGGTGTCCCGCCCTTTTCTCGGCGTGTAGGGCTGCGTTGGCGCCTCGGGCCCGGTCCGCACAAAATATTTCTAAGAAGCAGTATGTCGGCTGTGTCGAGGGGCGGCGACGCGGGATCCCGCAGTCATGCTGAGAGCCTCAGCGGAGTCAGTGGACACACGTCGCGAAGCCTTTCATCGTTACGAGAAAAAATCGTTGCGTGACAATTTGTCCAAAAAACTTATGTTACCAACGAGACGGCCTGTTATCGCTGAATGCGGCTGTGAAATCTACACGAGATTATTATAACGACGCGCCAACACCTGTGATACTAATTGCTCTAGTTACATGAGGATACTGAAAATTTATTTTAGATACAAGTATATGTTCAGTGAAGTGTTTTGATATTTTCTTGTGCTAATAGATAAAACTAAGTGATTATTTAATGAGTACATCGATGAACTGAAGACTGGATTTCTACTAAAACAACAAGTAGGTAAGCTTTTGCGCTCATGTGTTTAAAAAAAAAATGAACCCAAAGATATTTTAAATATTTTATCTGTGAAAATTCGTCGAACCATTTGACTACCCAAATACCTGAGCCATGTTTATTTCTTTTAAGTTGTTGTTTACCGAATGTTTAAATCGTATAGTCATCCATTAGAGTAGTTCTCATTATAAATCAGGTCAAGCATGTGTCGCAAAACACATCTAAATAATTATCATCTGAAATCTAAGCTAAGCTAATATCAAAATCTAAAAGTAGTACTCACAAACCTATGGATGGGAATGGATGCTTTGCATTACCATTTACTGGTTAATTTACTTGTGGTGGTTGCTATTTGCTGGTTTATATCGTAAATATCCCTTTTCTAGTGTTAATGATTACTATTTACTACTGTAAATTAAAGCAGCATCTCATAGATTAGACCCAATCGTGCCCTGTAGCTTATTGCAAGGTTAACCAATGTTATTTCAAAATATTCTAAAGCTGACTCCTTTAGTACCTGAGTGTTAATAGAAAAGATGCTGTAAGAAACTGAAACAGAATAATAAACCGATGAAATAATTTGACATCCAGTCTGCAGCAAAAAGATAAAAAAGTATATATTGATTTTCAAGTTCCTTAAAAAAATTAACTAGTTATCCTGAAAATCAGCTTGTTGACTGGCAGTCACTGAATGGTTAAAGGTGATTATAACAGATTACAGCTAAAACATTTACTTATAACAGTAATTTGACGCCTTTTAAGTGACCTATTTTCGTCGTTGTTTATATTTACTTTCTTTTAGTCTTATTTTCATCATTACTTTAGTTCTATTTGTAGTCTGTATATAATGTACATAATATTCTTATATAATATATTAATTAAACTTATAACAGCTTAAGTTATTATACAAAGCTTTTTTTTAGTAATGTTAGTGACATGTTGAAGCAAATAATAGACCCTGTGAAATTAATATCTAAGTACTAATAAACCTGCTCTTGTAAGCCAAAATAATTCCCAGTATTTATGCCATATAAAAACTTACATTTAAAATTATTCGCAACTAGTCCAGCATTTGAGAAATTACATACAAACATGTCATCAAAAATCCCATCATGTAATCAGTTAAAAACCAGCCGTATCGTTCAGGCTGTATTACAAACTCAGTAGCATAATAACAAACTATAATAGCAAGTGTAATGCTCTCTTAATTGATTGATACAGTAAAACGACGCTATTACGATCAGTTTATTGCAATACGTCGATGTATTGTAGCAATAATTGCGTGTGTATTACAAACATTATCATAATCTTATGATTAATGCAGTTGCTTTCAGTTTTTATTCCATCCATATGGTAAGAACCATATGGATGGATGGAGTTAACCAGAAGTTGCGGTTGGTTTGTGAAAACTGTGCACATGATCATGCTCTGTCTACCTACAGTATAACTAATCTCTTATTTGCTGTTGTGAATGGTTGTATGAAATTGCATACAACTAACACACTGTTACCTTCTGAAATTAATTGAGATGAGATTTCAGTTTTTAATTTACACTTGTGGTTCTGCCCCTAGTTTTTGTTCCTACTATGCATCCTTACTAGTATAATTATTTTTTTGGGAAGATGACTCTTCCTGGTAGATGTCACATGTCTACGAATTTTTGCCGTTGTACTCACGATGCTTTCCTTCATTGTTTTGAGCCCGCGTGGTGGATTATAGCCCATGCCCTCTCATAGAGAGGAGGCCTGTGTCCCAGCAATGGGAACATTATAGGCTGATTATGATTATGACTCTTCCTATTTGTTACCTTTTCACGCCTCAACAGCTTATTGAACTTTGATATTTCTTGTTATTCTTTGTTGTTTGAATGTTATTTTTATTAGACCATAAGCTCTAATCCGCGGTAGTGCATTCCCGTTAAAAATGTTTGCATTACAGTACTCCTGTTTACTATTGTATGCGGCGTGTCTCCACAGACAATGGCCCATCTTCCATCTTGCGCTGCATGCCCTAACACCTGCGCACTTGACGATCTTATGACTGCTACAGCGAGCGGAGTTCGCATAGCTGAATTTTGGGCCAAACATATTTAACTAAAAATTTGCCATCGACACGCTAAGAAGAAGTACTCCTGTTTACTCCATTCTCTCAAAAGTGTGTGTTTACGTCCCATTTAATAGGGGAGAGCCCTGAGTATAGGTAACATATTAGGCAATTATTGATTCTATTCCATTCTTGTTGATCTTAGGGAATCGGAACTACGCTCAGTTGCCTAAGACCATAGAGATTTTGCGGCGGATCTTGTAGTACGATTCACCGCATAATCTCATTAAACACTATCCTAGTTGATAATTATATGACACATAACATGCTTAGTCAATAATATTCCCAAGGCTGGAACAAAGCCTTCTTCTCTGTGGGCCATAATAAAGCACGCGGGCCCAAAGGCTAATCTAATTAATTGCCTCGTGATTATACAACAGATTAAATTAGTTAGGCTTTCAGAATCAAAAGGTACAAGACCACAAGCAATGCTGAAAGCAAACGTAGGCAGTCGCATAACATTTTCACAAAAGGCATTTGTCCTGCATTGCACACTTAAGTTATATACTGACATAATATGTATAATTATTTATTGAGATGCTCCTTAAATAACTAAAAGGCCATGGTTCTGTACCATTGGTAAAAACAATAAACTGTTATTGTTTATGTAATAATGTTTGTAAAAAAAGTCCAGTATAGTAAGCTATACTATACTTACTTACCATGGATGGATGTATGTTTGCTACACTTTCAAGCATAAACTACTGAACGGATTAGTTAAGAGCCTCTGATAACACATAGGACACTTTTTATCCCCGTAGTACGGTCCCGTGGGACAATTAGGGACCTCAACGTGGACAAAGTCGCTGACATAAGTTAGTAGTTATTGAAACTACTTACAGTTCAAATAATTATGGTGATCAGTAATAATAAACACTCGTTCAATAATCCTACTTACATATTGTATTTTGATGTTAAACAGAAGCAATAAAGACGTAAATAATAAGAGTGAATATTACTGTAATTTTTATGAATAAATATGGTGTAATCTAACTTTATTTAGCAAGTAAATATATCTACAAGGTACCTACTGCACACGTAGCATGACCAACATAGAAACAGGTTATATCGACGGAAGAATCGACAAAATGACAGATTCCTTTTGTAGTCAGACATCAGGAGAAAGAAACTTTGAATAGGTAGTATTAACATATGGTGATGCTAATGGCATTATAAATAAAATTAGCGTTTTTCCGCGGCTTCGCTCGCGTTAATTTAGAATTAGACAATTAAACTAATAAAGTTTCTATTAAAAAGGTACCCTATGTCCTTTTCTGTACACCTGACAACGTATATCCTAAATTTCAGTATGATCGGTTCAGTGTTTTAGGCGTGAAAAGGTAACAAACAAACAAACTTACTTTCGCATTTATAATATTAGTTTGGATAGGATTAAATAATTGAGCGCGTTAGGACCTCTGTACTAATCAAATTTTGTGTGTTTTATATTTTCTATAAGGAATTCCAGTCTGGGTTTGTTTATGTCCAGTTTTACATGGAAACTAAGTATAACTATTGAAATTTAAGGAAGTAGGTAGTTCAGGCACATCTCTGCCTTTTATTTTCATGAGAAATGTACTTACATATAAGGATATGTAAATGATGATAGGCAAATCCTTATCCTTACTTCCTTACTAATATTATAAATGCGAAAGTAAGTTTGATTGTTTATATGTTATCTTTTCACGCCTAAACCACTGAACCGATCATCTGGAAATTTTGCATGTACGTTTTCAGGTGTACAGAAACGGACATAGAGTACCTTTCATCCCGAAAAAAAGTACTGTTCCCGAGGAAAACAACAATAACGTTCTTATGAAAATATTTGGCGCCACGTGTCTTTCGAATTGATTGTCAAATTCTAAATTAACGCGAGCGATGCCGCGGTCAAAAGCTAGTTAAAATATAATATGAACCTGCAATTTTCAAGTGGGTAACCTCATGTTTTTTTTTTTAAATATCGTTTTTCTTTCTGCTGAACCAAAGGATATTAAAACAGGAACGCACCTAAATAAAAAAAAAATTCAAGTAAATCAAAATTACAAAAATGCTCCCTGCGTATCTTTTCCCGTCGCTCGATTTCTGCGGCTCTTACAAACTGAAAATCATTGGCCCAGTTATTACAAATAGCTTAAAGAAATAAAATACTTCGTAGGTTTTAATTAAACATGTAAAATCCATTAATTTTATGGTCAACGAAGACTGTCAAATATTGGTCTAATCTGTAACACAACATTTTCAATCGAGAGGATGGCTTCAAATTGTCTAGTGCACGGAATCCTGTTTTGAGTAAGCTCAAAGGTCTCCACAAAACCTGGTGATACCGTGAGTGTGTTTTGCCGTGACTTAGTGTCGAGTTCCAGTAGACCGCGTAGCAAAAAACAAAGAAAGAGGGTAGATAGATTTGTCTGCTCTCAACAATTTATTTTCCATCCACCCGCAATCTCCAGTCAACCCGCGATCATGGCGCTTGCAACAGCTTCGAAAAATCGGGAGCTCATAATCAATAATGAACAATCACGGAAAATATCCCGTATGTGATAGTATAAGTTTTGTTTGTATACCTTCTAATTAAAACTTTTAAGTACAGATTCCACCACTTAATATTTCTTTTTGTTAATAAAAGCAGTAAAAAGTGTATTAAACGGCGGTTAATAATAGGCCTAATTACTTATAAACAGGCACTTTATAATAATAAAGTTGAGAGGCTATATCATATTTCGCAAAAAATAGAATGGCAAATAAACTTATTAGCATTTCTGGCCTACACTAAAATGTGATACTTAGGATCCCTTCTTTTCGCATAATGTTCTTTTTCCTAATATACTTTGGCATAACTATTTTGGTATAATTTGTTTTGCCATAATAATACTTTGGCATATTTTTTTGGCATGTAGTTTATATTGGCATAATTATCTTGAAGGCTGATTTGTTTTGGAATAAATTTAATTTTCATAATGTTTCTAGGCATAATGCCGATTTTTGGTAAATTCCATTTTTAACCCTAAATTAAAATTTAGGATTTGTCTTAAAAATTCAATATGTTGTGCTACAAAAGTTAGTGACAGACACGAATCGCTGCAAAACCGACTCCACGTAGTCTTGTCTGCCCTACCCCTAGAGTGTAACCTAAGCCCGCGTAGGCGCGGAGGGGCGAGGCGGCCCTTCTCTGCGACGATAAGCTCGCGTGGGACCTCCGAAGCCCCGCAGCACCGGAGCCGTGACAGAAACCATGCCTGCTGGATGTTGCATGCTGTATGCTTGCTTGCTTCTGCATGCTTGCTGCAAGCTTGCATGCTTGCAATAGTTTTATGACACCACCGTGCACTTACAAAAATAAAAAATATATTTGTTCTACCTGCAATGTAATGTGCCTACAAATTTCATTAGAGCAATATTGTATAAAAATGTATATTTGTCTAACATTTTAGGAGTTGATCATAATGCTTCTTTGTTCATCATCTGCCTAGCCTTTTTCCAACTATGTTAGGGTCGGCTTCCAATCTTAGGGGATGCAGCTGAATACCCGTATTTTACATGGAGCGACTGACTCTGACGACTGATCTGACCTCCACAACTCAGTTCATCATCAACATTTCAGCCGAAAAGTCCACTGCTGGACATAGGCCTCCCCCAAGAAGGGGGGTTAAGGGGGGTACAACTCAGTTAGTACTAGGTAATATGATACCTCTTGGTAAGACTGGTTGTCAGACTTTTTGAGCCACTGTCTACCTGTAACGACTGTCGAAGATCTACAAATGACAGCCGGGACCAACGGCTTATCGTGCTTTCCAAGGTACGGAGGAAACTCGGTATGTAATGGGTGGTCACCCATCCACAGACCAACCTAGGCAAGCACGGCTTAACCTAAAGACCGATCCGCGTGGCTGTTATTATTTAGCCACGAGTTCCTTTGTTATGCTTATAAAAATATGTTTTAATATCATTATGCGTAAATCAATTTTAGAATGTTATGCTTAATCATTATTATGATTAGAGAAATTATGCTTAAAAAAATATGCGTAAATAACGTTATGCGAAAATATAATTAGGAGAAACAAAATTGTGCCAAGTTATATTAGGTTTTAAAATTTTATGCAAATGGATAGGAAACCGTGATACTTTGCCGACATAAATTGCTGATGAAAAATGTGTGAACATTTTTTGCAGACAGAAAAAAGTAGATAGACAGTTTATAAGCTAGGAGCCACTATTGACGAGTAATGCCAATTTCAACACAATTATGACTAAATCCGACAATAATAAGTTATTTTCTCTTCAGGTGAAAATGCATGGTCACCTTCTGATTAACATTATGTTGGTATAGTTAGGTACTATTTTATTAATAGGTACTTCTTAGTATAAAATCTTAGAGAGATGACTATTTCCTCAAAGAAGGCCAAGCACTTGAAATTGCAATGGTTTGAAATATGCCAATTCAACAACAAAAACACCTGTATGCTCTCTGGAGAACTAGTTCTTTAATAAGACGTAACCTTAAGTTTGTACACACGACGGCACATGAAGCTGTACATTTCCAGTATAAGTTGGCCTAGCTTTGTATAGACTTCCTATACAATGTGAGACCCGCATAAACTGGTTTTGTATAGCTTGATTCGTGCGTACAGGACTTTTTGCTTATAAACAAATTCATTTATAAGTAAACTTGTGTCTGGTCGCGACTTCGTCCGCGTAGAAGAAACATATATATGAAACCCTGGCAAGATGTAGCTTTCTATTAGTGAAAGAATTTTTGAAATCGGAAGAGAAATTCCAAGATAACGTCTTACGTCCAAATTTTACCTCTTTTTAATATTGTTAGAGTAAATAAAATATAGAAAAACCTTGATATAATAGAAATATGGAGTTTACCAAGACAACAACATTTAAAGGATTTTGAATGACTTATGAACTTTTCCCACTAGTGAATTTTCAGCTATGCTTTAAGAGATATCTCGTTTGTCAAGTATGGACTCTGTTTCTGAAATGAATATTAACAAACTATATTTTTCGTGTCATTAATTTTGCCAACCCTTTATCAAGCCTATTCTCTATTAAGTTGGTTGGCTTCCAGCTTTTCCAAATGTGGGTATATATGAATACCAGAAAAGTATTATGTTCTTAAATACATAAGAGTGCACGTGTAATCTGACCCAATAATTAGCTAATACCTTAGTTCAACAACGATCGCAAGACCTTTATAGGAAGCTTTCACATCATTGTATAGGAATTGCTACAGTTTTTCCTGTTAAACAAAAAGCCAAAAGTTATGCACAGAGATTTAGTCACAAATATTATTAGAAAGTCCAACACCTCATTTATCATAATTTCATCATGCATTAGTCCATAGATACATTACAGGATTATTCAATATTTACTTGTGTCATAAATAATGAGGCATTTAAGTGAACACATATTCTATCAAATTAATTCGTTATTTACCTTTGTTAGTTTATGCAAAATCCAGCAGAAATCACTATCAGGCTTCCCTAACGTACTGGTTATTTTGTTGTCTCAAAACTCCTTTACTTCAGGCTTTTCTCGCATATCTCATGAAATCACATTTCATGAATTGTGAATTTGATACTTCGCGATACTGCGCGACGCAATTTGATGATTGATGACGACAGCTCTTCTATTCAATTAGTTCAACAGTAAAACTAATTGCAGCCATTGTCGTACGAAATCTTGTGAAATCTTTCAATCCTCTCATCTCCGTGAACACAAATCTTTTAAACAGATAACTGAAGCATCCCAATACCACCTAATGTGATTATGACTAATTCCTAAAAACTGTAGAATCCTTCCTCAGACAGCTGCAAATTGTTGCAACATACATTTACCGTTCAAAAACCGTTGTGAGAATTTTATCATTGAGGCAATACGACGCAAAACGCTTTGACAGCTGATTATTGATATAAAAAGGGTTATTTTTGTAATCCTATTAGTCCATGAGCGTCTGCTGAGATGTGTCAACCCATTGCTTTGTGGAGATGCGACCACACCGCGGGGAGCATCGCAGATAATGTTCAGATTAGATGGAGATCTGAGGCTCGGCATTGTTTAAGTCAGCCTCAGGTAGAGTCGGTCCCACTCGACTGTGTCAAACAATACATAAACAACATTATTTTCAAATAATGCGATTATGTAGACGCCCACAAAAAATGTACAGTTTTGTTGATTGACAGTTCTGACTTTACTGTATGTAGGAGTGACGCAGGGATTAGTGGATATTGAATTTTCTCACTCAATTTATCTTTTTTTCAACACTCAACAAGTTATGTTCTCGACATTATGTATAATGGAAAAGAATGAAACCACGAAAAGGTAAAACCATTACCTACATACATATCATTATGGAGTTGTCATGAATGTCTACCTGAATGAAAAGATGTATCGGTGATCTATTGAAATATTAAATTAAAATTATAAGATGAAATCTAAAATTCTTATTCATTCATAAAATACCTATAGAAAACTTTTATTACAAGTTCATATATATTCACGATATTGATTTATGTAGGCTGACGGTTGATCTTATCAAGTTTTAGATAGAGAGAGATAGATTTTTCATGATAGTGTGTTGTCTATGCCTCCTACCTAAGGATAGGCGTATTTTGCCAACCGTTATTATTATTATTATAGGTGCCTTCGAATTAATTATAGACCGACGTGAAGTTGGCAATAAAATGCCCGTCGTTGCACGCTGTCTACGATGGAACAGGTTTTATCATTCATAAAACTATTTTAATAAATTATCGATGCTAAACCTCGGCCATAAAAGAGATTGGAGCCAGCCTAACAAATAAACTAAAATTAAATATACACGAATACAATCGAAATTTTTGTCTCAGGCGTATAAAAGTGTCCTATAAATTTACCCACAGTTTAATTTAATGTCCAAAAGTACCTGCTTCACATTTTTTTTTTATTATAAATAAATGTTCGTCGCCGGTTATGGCTGCACGAATGTGTGTTATTATTTTGAGAAATGGTTTTGAATTTGTCTCGGAAGGTTATGATACTTGAGGGTTCATTTTTTTACATTTTGCTCGGAAGATTGGAGCCCTTGAATATCTTATAAATTGCAGGGTTTTTAATTACACTCTATCATTTTCAACAGGTCGCAAACTGGTGAAACTTATAAACCAAGGATGGTAACAAAGCAAGCGTACGGGCTGAATTGAGTTTAGCCCAATATCAGCAGCCTCGTTGAGCGTCGGAGACGACGCAGTTTCCAAAGCCGTCATCAGCGGGGAATACCCCGCCGCGTGGATGGTGGCGGGCGAATGGGGCTATGCGCCGGCGTCGGCCACCCCCGCCATGAATGCCTTCCTCGAGACCAACCACGCGCACCTGGCGTCCTACGGGCTGAAGATGTCGCCGCAGCCGGCCTGCGGGGTGGGTGCGCAGCACCGTGCCGCCGCGCCACACCCGCCGCCGCACCACCCGCCGCACTACCAGCCCTATCCGCTGCACTCCTACCAGCCCGGCTACCTGCGCGAGTACGGCGGCTGCGGCGAACTGTTTCCGCAGCAGCCGCTGGAGCAGAGCTGGGACTGGCGAGGCGACGCCGTGCACTACCAGGGCGCCGCGCCTCCCCTAGTACCACATGCGCACGCGCATGCGCCCCACGCTTTCCTACGCTATGTGCGCGCACCTCCGCGAAGAGACATGCGGTGTCAGTGGCTAGATCCTGAACAGCCACCTCCTAGAAAGATGTGCAACAAGCTGTTCTCCAGTATGCACGAGATCGTGACGCACCTGACGGTGGAGCACGTGGGCGGGCCCGAGTGCACCACGCACGCCTGCTTCTGGCAGGGGTGCTCAAGGAACGGGCGACCTTTCAAAGCGAAATACAAGCTGGTGAATCACATCCGCGTGCACACCGGAGAGAAACCGTTTCCCTGCCCCTTCCCTGGCTGCGGCAAGGTGTTCGCTAGATCAGAAAACCTCAAAATACACAAAAGAACACATACCGGTAAGTTCTATTTCAGTTGTCCACATCCAATAATAAGTAGCAAGGTTTTTTTTTCGATTTGAAAGGCTTTGATAAACTATACTATGTATTTTAACTTGATACTATATTCTGTACACGGACACTTCGGAAGTAGGTACATAAATTACTCGACTATCTTAGGCGAAATTGATTCGTCACATCTGAACGAAGTGTTTCACGTCCGGTAGTGTTGTAGTTTGTAGTAAGACGTCAGATCCATTCAAGCGGACGAGCGTTGATCTGGCGAAACATTTCGATTCTCATTAATTCATAATGAACCGCCCCCCGCAGTCGGCAGTGCCTGCGGCCGACTGATGCCCACTGTTGCGATATATACCCGAGCACGCCTCAACAATAACCGACACAATGACAAGTGCCACATAACAAACTATCAAAGAATATTCTTGTAACACGATCGCGAGCACAAACAACAGCTAACGTCCCTTCCTATAAACGTCCACGTCGACTTGTGAAGTCTATTTCTCAGTAAGCAAGGACAAAAAGCCATTTAACACAGAACACCATTTTTCAATTCATTACAAAAGTCGAAAGATTCATCTGAACTGCGTATGTTAGATAAAAAAACCGCTCGTAAATTAGAATGTCCAGTTGACTCGGGTGCTGGGTTCCTCGTGTCTTGTCTCTGTCGCACGCCGGACCATTGTTATTGGTAAAGTATTGGTACTTAACTTTAAATATCGATTTTTAAGGGAACGGTCCAGGAATTTGTATAGCTGGCGTCGGGAACGTAGCCAGCTGGTTTTATGCTTTTTTTTTCTACGGTCAATGTTTAGTGTTGCATCCAGACTTTTGTCCTGTGCCCCCGTCCTCTATTATCTCATACGAGCCTTTGAATAGACGAGACCTTTTTGTGGGGAAGTTTGAAGAATTGTTTTATGGGTAGCGATAAATTATTCCGAAGGATGTGAAACCATAGTGATCTAAGGTCTGCTGCCGATCATTAGATATTTAATTAGCCCAGAGCAAATATCGGGGAGGTGAGGCCTCTTCACCTTCAAATAGGTTAATAATGTATTTATGACAGACAGCCCACCCAATTTTAATGGTTATTTAACAGCTTTTGGAATAGCTTTAATCTCGCAGTCCATCAGTGGAATGTTGGGTTAGTTACTTAATCTTCCATTTCAGAATTTGTTATTGGATGTAGTCTAGTTGGGTATATCCCGTTTGGTAACTTTCCCGATTCGCCTTAGTCTTTTCTTTTTTCCTGCTATCATATACAGAGTTTGCCGTGTTTTAGAGAAACGTCCATATTATTATGATTCAGATCCATCCATGACTAAGTACTGAAAATGCATTATTATGTAGCGAATGACACGGAAACACAGACATTAAACTTACCCACATAAAATTCTAAAACCCGTGACCCACACAAAATATTTCCCTGTAGAAACCGTCAGGCCAGAAACATGCTTAACTTTAAAAATATATCGTTATTACCTTTGTAAACTGATACTCGGCAGATCAGTAGCTTGATTCAGTAAAATAAAATTAATATTATTTCCTTTATGGTTATCAAAAACAATTGCCTGCCGGAGTAATTTGAGATACACGCTAACGAGGCACTTCTAGTGCTAGAGCAGCAGTAGTTCCATCGTAGAAATATCCATTTAAAAGGTTCAGATATTCGAGTAAAGTGGCTAGTCAATGTAACTGATACCACACACTATTGCATGTGTACAACAATATTGAAAGACTACATTTATGTAGTTATTTAGCTTAATTGCTACATTTATGTGGTTTTTTCATCAGGAATTTCTTAGTAGCGGCCACGGAGTCTGGATCTGTGCCTGGTTAATGGCAATAGGCTCGCCCCCTATTACATGGACTTTGGCGAAATGTGCGTGTAGTATTAGGTACACTTCTGCCTAACTTTACGGGGATTAGAGGCGTGATGATATATGTTATTAATTATGTTTCTTATATGTAGCTACCAGCCCATACAAATATAATATATAATATAATACAATATTCTTTATTTTCAAAAAGCCAAATACAATTTGTCCATCTCAATGAAAACATAAAAACGCATATGAAGTACAACGCTATGCATTATTTGAGACAGAGTGAACGTCTGTGTCTGTGCTAGTATAAACTGTGTTACAGACACAGGCGCCTTCCTCTTACAGTTTGTTGACAATTTGCCGCACTTTGTAGGAGTTTTTGCAACCATAAAACTTAGTTACACATAAGAAATTAACATATTTTTTTTTAATTTATGTTGTGTTGTATGTAAATTGACATCCTCCATTTAAGCCCTGTCATGCATGTTCAGAAATCGTTTCTGAGCACTCGCATTCGTAATCTATTCTAGGCGCAGTTATGGCTGTGTGTATTCGGTCAGAAAATAATGAATTTAAGATTTTGTAGATTGCCTAGATATATTTGCCACATTTTTTGTTTAGAACTGACTTTAAAAACATATTAACAAAACAGCCACTGTAACCGATACCCGATATGGTCCACCTCTCGCGTGCCCATCAAGATTGAAGGTGAAGTGAGTCACTAATGACTACATCATCTTATCTGTAACTGTTGGACATATAATTGTCGACAACACCATCTCATTTCTGTAGGCTTTTCATGGTATCTCAATAGATGTTACAGTGGGATCGTGAACACTGATTTCAAATAATTGATTTTAAGAATAGTAACCCGTTCTTGCTCCGTTTTGGTGCAATTTATATGTCGGATATGTCAGGATTTATTCCGTTAGGCTCGTACATCATGTGGGAAAATACACTGGATGCAATACACTGTTTCTAGTAAACTAACAAATTACTTGAAATTACAATTTGACACAAAAACACGGGGCACAATGAATCGGGTACAGTTCCAAGACGTCTCAACTCCTCCGCGATCAGACATTGACTGTCTTACTTGCCTCGAGCTGTAAACATAAGAGCTCTGTAGAAGCACGCTGTGGTGTGGGTAGCCTGGTAAACAGGTCGCGTGATGCCACCACTGGCGGGCTTGCGACTCATTTTGTGTCCGTACTAATGACCGGATCCGACATACTTATATGTCCAAGTATGGCAATTGCTAAGCTTTATCTAAGTTAAATACAGGGTGGAAGGGACACCGACGCGACGCACAAACGGGTACCACGTATTCAGTACTTCATTCTGAACCAAATTACTGATGAAAAATTTCTAATTGCGGGAGTTCAGAATTATGTACCGAATACGTGGTAACTGTTTGCGCGTCGGTTGCCCTTCCATCTTGTATAAAGTCACGCGGATGTTGAAACTATACAACATTATTTTTAGTATATGCAAAACCTGAATATAGTTTGTTCAGAATAAGTAACTGAATCGATTCCAATCATTTTTAAACCATGTTATATTTTTTCCCAAAAATATTTAAAAAAGTTAAAAGTTGGACACCGAGCGACTTTGAGTACCTAGCGCAATAATTTAGGTACCTATTGCCAAATTATTATTATCAATGAGCTCAAGACGACGCTGGAGGCACGCGCTGCTTGGTGACAACGTTTTTGTGCGGACAACTAGGTAACAGAACAAGCTTATAACTTTGAGATTTTTCATGATACAGGTTTAAAATTTTGTACATAGATTCGTTACATAAAAATACTAGACACGTGTATCAGGTTTCGCATATACTAAAACTAATGTTGTATAGTCCTACGAAATCGTTCAATCAGGATTAAAAGTATGTCTCTGTGCCACTAACAAACACATAAACAAACACACTCAATATTATGCAATTAGTTAGGAATTTAGGATTATACACAACACATTAACAACAATGAATGTAGTCCCCAAGTTAAATTCCTCAATGTCTTATTTATTAATCACCAATCTTTATTAAGGATTAATATATTGTTCTTGACTCACCTCGATGAGTTTTTAGCCTGGGCCGACCCCCGAGGGTACCATAGCACGCGTCGGCGTCAAATGGCCGGCGGTAATTCCGCCCACTATCACCCAATAACTTTATAAAACACTTTAGTAATCACTAAACACATGTGCAAAATTATCGGTTGATATATTCATTTTTTGAGACGAAAAGTCACGACTATAAAATTGGCGTAGGCGGGTGCTACGACACGCTACGCGGTGCGCTACGACTATTTTGATTGAGTAGTTAGTTAGCTTAGTAGGATTTTTGGTCAAAAGCTGTAATGGATGTTTAAAACATTAATGTTTTAAACTAATAACAGATTGAATTGATATTTTCTGCTTATCGATTTCACAAACACATTGATGTTTTACTGCTTATTCGATAGAACACCTCAGCTGTAAAAACATCAACCTCCTCAACAAGCTGGCTTTCGATCAGGCCTCTCCACTACTGACCATCTGCATGCAATAAATCAAATGGTAGAAAAATATCAAGAGTTCAATTTTCCCATATACCTTGCCTTTATCGACTACTCGAAAGCCTTCGATAGTTTGACGCTATATTGGATGCTCTCAGCAACCAAGATGATGATCCCACCTACATCCATCATTCTTCATAGAAAAAGGCGTAAAGCATCGAGACCCGCTTTCACCCAAGCTTTTGTGATGTCAAACACCACTAAGCATAGGATCAGAGTGAATGGTGAAGAATTGCAATATGTCCAAGAATACATCTGCTTGGGCCAGTTAGTCTCTTTCCAGTCCAGGCATGACAAGGAAGTCACCAGACGAACCGAAAATGCCTGGAAGAGCTACTGGTCCATGAAGGAGCTTATGAACCTTCCTTTGTCACTAAAGCGAAAAATCATGGACATGTGCATTCTTCCCATTTTGACCTATGGATCCCAGACTTGGTCTTTGACAAACATTCAAAAGTCCAAACTCAAGGTCTGCCAACATGCAATGGAGCGCAGCATTCTAGGCGTCAAACTAACCGACTATGTACGCAACACCACACTGCGCTCCAAAACACAAATTACTGACGTTGCTCAATAAGCCGCTAAGCTGAAGTGGGACTGGACTGGCCACGTCTGCCGCATGCCCAATGAGCTGTCGGCCAAAATAACCACTTTCTGGAGCCCTGACACAGCCAGAAGACGTCGCGGCAGACCTGTAGAAGATGGCGGGACGAGCTGGACAAAACAAACGACCTTTGGCCCACATTAGCCCCGGATCGTAGCAACTAGAAGTCATGGGGAGCCTTTGCCCAGCAGTGGGATGACGCAGGCTAATAGTATTAGTATCAGTATTCGATTTCAAGATGCCAAATAGATTTTCCGGTTACTTGTGCGAATAATTTGTAGGTTCGATATAAATTTTACAACAGATGCGAATTAGCAAGTGTTAATAAATGCATATTCGATCGCCCAACTCACAGTACTAGCCAATAAACTAGTACCGGTTGCACAATATTAAAATTCAATAGTTTCTGCATCGCCACTTCAACACCGCAGAGGGGTGGGCACAATACTTTAATGATGATATGATTCGAGCCGGTGAAGACGTCCCCCGCTATCAAATGCAGTGCTGAGCTAATATGCCGTATAAAATGACGCTTTCAAAATATTTTGCAAACAATGCGGAACCCTTCGTTGCTGTGCCCTCGCCCCTGCGCCCGCGCCATTGTGTCCCGAGCCCCGGACTGCCGGGAGCTGTCGGCTACAGCACTAGCGGGTCCCGAGCAAACAAACATGTAATACACTCGTCAACATCAAACACTTAATATGCTTATGTTACTGGTTCGTTTTGTACTTGCAAATGAGCAGGTAGCTTGTTATGTCCAATGCATAAGTGAGAATAATTGTTTCAAACATTATTAGACACGGTTTAAATCGCAATGGTGACTAGGCTAACGTCTAGGAAGGGTAAGCGAGAGGTCGAAATTCGAGTTCCATTCGTTGCACTATAAACCCGCTGTAATAAAAGCTTTCAGATCACAATCGGTTATAAAAGCATTTTTTTTAGATTAATAATACTATGCAAGTAATTTTAGTTTAGCTCTTAAAGCAATGTGCCTTTATGTTTCAATATAAACACGCTTCTCAATTAGCTAGTTTCTGGGATGATAAAGGAGACCATCGATATATTATGTCTGTTTGTGTCAATGATTTTACGAGCACGGTTGCAAATGTCTACTAATTAATACTGTAGTTAACATATAATGAAAAATAGTTTTCTGAAACTATACAATCCCTGTTTCCACTAACACTAAACATCACCTTATTAAATGCCTGAATATCAGCGCCATATTGGTTTTTTTGAGTGCCTGGAAGTTAGCATTTTGACAGCATACTTTTATTTAGTCATTCATTTATAATTATGTGGAGACCACATCTATTAGTGAATTCAGCATGGATAGGTAAAGTTCGGATCACAGGTGGTAATGAAAACATAGTTTCTGTCTAAAAAAACGTAAATCATTCCTTGGTGGTCGATAGCACAGGACAATTAGAATGACTTTGTAATCGATGCCAGAGCATTTACCTAACTGGTCGTCAGACACCTGCGCTCAGTAGTTACGTCAAAAGAAGTAGAATTTCTGTTTCTTTGCATTCCGTCTCAAATTAAGTCAATAAATAGCTGTGGAATTGTATGTGGCCTATTATAGGTATTTTTTTTTTCGCTTGGTGTAATTAGAGGTAATGCATTCAAAACTTTTTGTTGTCGTTTTTTTTTAGATTCGATGAAGAATTATGTCTACACCTTTTATAAAATTAAATGGTCTACCGTAGAAATTAATCGTCGTCGAATAGTTTAAAAAAATAGTCGTTTTAAACTAAAACAACTATTTCAAGTATCTGATACTCATTTTCACTTCCACTTAGCGTCATCGAAATTAATGCTAAAATATGTATAAGCACATACATTGCTGATACGTATTTTGCAAACGTTGATTCAACAGAGAGAGTGCTTTTATCTATAGACCGACCGCTTTAATAAGTCCTCGCGAAGGTATCAATTTAAATGGAATATTCTGAAAATTGATCACATATTCGATCATTAGTATCGTTATACCTACGTGGATTATGGTTATTTTTAAGCAAATAACCTGTGGGATATTCTTAGGGCTTTATGTGCCTTTGATGGGGCTTACAATGGACGAAAATTGATTTTTTTATAACCATTATATGCAGAATATCGACTATATTAAACTTTACTAATTGAAACACCGAATCAATATCATTTTTCCATCTCCTAGAGCTTATTGAAACTCCCTAAACGTTCCCGTACATAATCCTACGTAGAATCGGCCATTTTATGTCCATATGATAATGTTGTAACCCTATAATAGTTGGGTGCTTTTCAAAGGTGTCTATATGATCCGGGACCATCTGCCCCGATTGATAAATGGTATAAAAAATGTTGAACACAATAGTTGATGCGTTTGTGTGCGTTACTGGTCTGTGTCGAGGGGATTTAATGTTACCAGTATTTCTAAAACTTTTGCTGCACTGTCAGCAGCGGTCAACGAATATCGTTTCTTAAAAATAAACTAAAATGGTGTTGAAACACTGCTTTAATTGCTGTTTTACCAATATTCGAAGCGTTTATTTTTAAGTTTAAGATTTTCTTATGCTTAAGTAACTTTTTGATTAAAATTGCAAATTAATTTTTAGTTACTGCAGACATAATTAATTTTAAGCTAGACTGGTGATAAAATATTCAGCTATTAATCCAAAATGAGTTATCGATTTCTACAAAACAAGAAGTAGTTACTTGGCAAAATTAATTGCATCTGAATCAATTTATTGAGTTGAAACAAGCGATAATTAGATGGGCGTGGCCTGCCCTTGTCAGTAGCAACATTACAACCCCTCAGCAACACGCACACTGACGTACACACACACACACACGTGCACAAATCTCCATGACGTGTACACACTTGCTACCCCACACCACGCCACTGATACTGTACACATGTAGACAATGAAAGCGATAAGCGCTTTATTTTTTTTATCTCTTTGTCAACTTACGACCTCCCCTCTTCGCATTTACACGCTGTTGAAGTGACTGCACCCGCCACATTGCATATAATGTCCCTAAGTACACAAAACATCAAACATTGAAATTCTAAGTTTTTCTCGAATAAATAATGCCTCACAAAAGCGTCAATGAACGAGAAACATTGACTATCGACATTAAAAAATTGCGCGTCCGAGCAAAGACGCGTCTTACAGAAACCCGAGCATTCCTGCAAACTCGAAAATTGTTTTTATCTGTTGAAGAATTTCGCTAAACGTCAAAGAGATAGTGCGAAACTGCGAACAGGGTATCGGAGTGCGAACAAAAACAGTTTAACCGCACCTCGATACGTGAAACGGAACGCATCAGCCTGCAAGCAACAATTCCTCGCTGAATTCTATTAGGCAGGATCGAATGCCTTCACATCGATGCGTATCAGACAACGCTAATTTGAACAATTATTAGTTCATAGACAAAAACACTAACTGGAACGGCTGCGGTCACAACCAATTTCATCCTATGTTTTGTGTGTAGATTTAAATGTCGAATGTGTCATTTCAAGGGACTGAATAACTGGTTCACGATTTTCATTACAATATTGATGACCTGCTTTTGACAATCAAAAAAAAATTAAAATGTAAATTGATCTATCACGATTTAACCAAAATATATTAAACATAAACAATTTCGATCTTCGACATTCAAAACCACATTTTCGATTTGATTTATAAACAATTCGGTAATGAAATTATATCTTAAATTCGATCAAGAGTCTGTTTTGTTCAGTCGAGATAAGTATCGTGGTCGGGCAATCAATCAAACGGCTCGGGCTGTGGTTTCACCTGGTCTTGTTGAACAGCTAATCGGGAACACATCCGAACTATTACTAATATCCGTCCGACACGCCCTACACGAATCATTTAGTCATGGAACATCGACGGAATTTACTGACGAAGTAATTATTAGAAGTGATTTTGTTTACATTCTATTAACAAACAATCTTGGGTTTATTGGGATTTAATTTAGCTATTTTAATGCCTTTTTCATGTTTAGGCTTTTATCAGTATGTACTATAGTTAGTCGAATCAAACGTTAAACGTTTTCTTCTATTGTGATTGTCAAAGAACACATTCGATTTCTTTTGGCATTTTTATAAATTCCTGTTAATTTATTACCTGCCACGTAAATCACACATCAAATATCTTACAAAACATAGTTGTAGCATCCTCTATTTTATAAGCGAGTTATTTTGCCATGTGTTTGTAACAAGTCTTGGTACCAAACTACCAGGATAACATAAATTGCGCACGGTTGCAACGTAACAATAGCTTGGAAGCCGCGGGAAGCACTAGTGTTGCCTGCCTACGCCTACTTGGCTGAACGGCTGCCTCGCCTGCTCGCTTGCTCCTCGCCCTTACTATCTTATTACAATCGTTTCTTCTGACACTTTACTATCTATGCGCGCATTTTATGGTGACAGACTCCTTTTTACTTTTTTAGTAAATTCAATGTTAATAGAAATTATTTATTTGATCACAGTAACATTGAATCTAGAAAATATGGTGGTAAAGCTAAGCAATTTGTATCCTATCAAATAAGTTTTAAGTTATGCAAAATTACTTGATGTAATTGATGCGCATGAATGAACCTATGTTCTCTGTTTTCCTACAAAACATATAACTGATCTAGGATTGCATATTAAGCAACTACTTACGTCATCTATTAATTTATGCAAAACTGTCTTACACGTATTATAATATTAGCTGGCTGCCTGCTCGCAGCACTTGCCTGTCGATTCTATTAGGCAACACTGACTTAAATAATTATATTAGGAACATAAGTAAGATTACTTATTGCAAACTAAATTGTCTGATTCGTAGTGTTGTGCTTTTTCGTCCCCATCAAATAGGTGGCTCATTAAATTAAATGAGCTATCAGACGTTTTCAATGCGTTAAGAAAAAAAAATTGCGCTTTGAGGTTCGCAAGTGTGCGAAATTCTTTCGTCTTGTAGGGCGACCGCGGAGGGTCTCACTGCATCATTCATGCGTTTTTTCGTCGACACCTCACTTGTATCAATATGTATGGGAGTGTGTGATATCGCCGACAACATGGCTGAGACAACACTGAACTAGCCCTGATGTTTATTTTCACACCTCGCATGGAACTGTAGGAGACAGTAGTCCTTAAAGAGTACAAAGCAACATATATCTAAAAATAGAACACTAAGTGTAAGCACCGAGTTCATCAGATTCAGTGTTTACATGGAGAGCTTAAAATTTACTGGTAACTTTAAAGTAAGTAAAAGTTCAAGTTGCCATATCGTTACAATTCTCCTTTAAATAGCACCTGTGGTCCAAGCATCATAAAAAGTGACTGAATAAGCTATGTTTCTGTCGACAGCCTTTAGAATTCCTTGGATTTAACACCGCTTGCGAAAAAATCTCGATAGAACGCATCGACAGGATCAGACAACAATCGAAATGTTAACACGACGACAAAAAGTTGTATTCCAATGGTTTTTGGAACACTTGAAGCTTTCTGATGATGCTTAGTTGTTTATCTGCAAAAGTAGATGTAAACTGGAGACGTGATAAGAGATTATTAAATAGGGTTCATTGCTAAAGTTTAGAATACCACAATGATATCAAATTGCTATGACTCATTTGTTGGTAATAGTAGGCGAAGTAATTGATTCTGTTCTTACCATACACCCGCTCCCCACTTATCTTAGGGTTAACCTGCGCTTGTCTAGGTTGGTCCGTGGATAGGTGACCACCCATTACATACCGAGTTTCCTCCGAGGCTCGGAAAGCACGTTAAGCCCCGTTATCCCGGCTGTCATTTGTAGAACTTTGACAGTTGTTACAGGTAGTCATTGGCTCGAAAGTGCCCTGACAACCAGTGTTCCAAGTGTTAGCGTATTACCCCGTGCTAACTGGGTTGTGGAGGTTAGATAGGCAGTCACTCCATGTAAAATAC
Source organism: Noctua fimbriata (assembly GCA_905163415.1). Classification (NCBI taxonomy): domain Eukaryota; kingdom Metazoa; phylum Arthropoda; class Insecta; order Lepidoptera; family Noctuidae; genus Noctua; species Noctua fimbriata. Next base: position 11,632,630 of record LR990922.1, on the reverse strand, counting down.
TGGTATTCAGCTGCATCCGGTTAGATTGGAAGCCGACGTCAACATAGTTGGGCAAAGGCTAGGCAGATGATGATGTTCTTACCATACGTATTTGTTACCAGCCTTGCTAATACTGACGAATTTATCGACTAGGATCAATCGCAAGACCATCCACCATACAAATCAAAAATACGTTCCCGCAGGAATGTTTGGCGCGCAAAGAATGTGGGCGCGTCCGAAATAAAAATTAAACACGTTACAAATAAAAACAAAAACAGACTATTAATATTCGTTAGAAATATTGGTTTGTCCCAAAAATGTGCCCGGGGGCTGAAACACGATCCCGCGTGGGTGTTGAGTGGACACGGCCCGAACAAATACATAACCTAACCGATTTATTGGGCGACTTGCGTACGACACGCCGCAAAATTATAATATTTATGATTTGTGAACATATTAATATTCATGGAGCAAGTAACGGCCCGACAATGATTGCAAACTTAGTTGCCCTAAAGAATTCTGTTGAAGTTATTAACGTTTTAATTTACGTTCGGGCTGTTTTTAGTGACACAATATTTAAGACAAAACTTGTATTTACTTACTTATTTTTCCAATGATGAATGATTTGTCTTCAATGGGAACTCATAAATTACTTCAAGTCTGTATTTAACAAGATTCATTTTAAATGATTTACCAACATCCATTAATAATATTCTCATTAATAAATTGGTACACAAATCAGGTCCATACTTTTGCCATTGGATATCAGTATCGTACGGTAAGGTATCTGTAGGTGAAGCCCGAATACCAAGAAATGCGATACCAACATGCTCAATTAATAAAACGATTCCCTTGTGTCCACGACGTATCTTCATTTTCTATAGTATTCCTTTTGTTGAACCCTTTGAAACTTCATGCAAGGTAAATTGTTATTTAAAGTTATAAAAAAATAATTGTTTTAGAAATTGCGACACGATTATTGGACCAATTCTACAATCGTTCTTTCAATTCTACGCCGAATTTTGCAAAAAAAAGTACGAATTATTTAAAAGTACTTGTGCGCTTGGTATCATCATTCATCTATATTCAGTATCTTGATCCCATCAATTCGTTCGCAATATCTGCAACAGCTATAATACCATCAGGAATATTGCCTGATCTCCTTCTTACATTGTTACCACCACGACATTTTCAAGCCTTATTATCTTACTTCGCTCTTTTAAGACATCACTGTCTACGAAACTATCTGTTCCTTCCATATTTACCTCAAGTCTTACTACTTTATGGCACCCGTATAAGACAACATTGTCTCAATCCCAAGCATCAGCTTTCCAAGGATTTTGATATTAAAATTTAACTTCATTTTATTAAAACGCTCGCGTGCCCGTCCATCCTTCTGTAGATTTTAACGCATTGATACGTTATCAGCCATCTCGTGACACGACGCAGCATCGTTGACGGCGCCTACCTTAAATCCTGTAGGTTATTGTATAAACATTTCTTTTATGGCTTTAACGTAATCTTCAAGCAGTTTATGAGGTGAAATGTTGTAATTTTTCTTCAATTTGACTTGACCGTAACCTCTACCAAGCTTTGTGGTTAATCGTTTTAGTTCATTGTATAATTTTCAAACAAATATCGTTACTTCATTGCTGTAGTTAATTATAATCACTTTTCAGTTCTCATTTAAATTACCTAAGGTAAAGTAATTTCGTTAAGTTTTGGCAGGAAATCATAAATTCAAAATCTTATTTCGCCTTATTTTGATCGGATCTCATTTAAACTTTACGGAAAATCTGAATTAATTTTTTACATCCGCCTAATTTTTTGAGAAGTCGAGATTCTGATATTATTTCTTGTATTTTTTTATCCGAGAGGGGCGATGATGCCGGTTAGGGCTGTCAAAACGCTTGACGTAAGGATTGACGAGCGTGCCCTGCCTGCTTAGGTGTTTTGTACTTTTTTATGTTCAGCCTTGTACAATATTGTTTATCTACAAAATCGTCTGGGAACAAAATGATCAAATCTTCGATGAGAAAATAAGTAGAGGTCATAATAATGTTTCTTAACTTGTCTTAGATTGAAATCTTTTGGATTAGATTACAATCTAAATGTATAAAGTTTAACCTCTGATAAAAGCAGTCTAGACAAATCAATCGGATTCTATTGCTACGGGATAATAGTATTTACTATTTCAAAAAGGAATTGAAATAAGAGTTATAATCCTACAGTGCGCTACCGATAAAGAGAGAAACGGAAATGTTTATGTGACACTTCTCACATTTCTCCTAAAACAACGCGCGAGATACTTTTCTAGTCCTTGTTGCGCTCTCTCAGCAGATACCTATCAGAGCAAGACGGATTGAGCGCTCTCCGTCGCAGACCGAACAATGGGAAGATGCTTTAATTCACGGGTACACAGCCAGACGGAAAAATGTGCCATTATTTCATCTAACCCTGGAAACAACATAAAAATGTCAAGATGCAATAAATTATCAGCACAGCCAGCAAAAACATTACTTCTATATTCTATCTATAGCAGTAATTATCTGTTTCGCTTACTGCTATTTCTGGCACTACAACATCGTGAATTGAATTCGCAAATAGTTCTTTACGAGTTATGATGACAGTAAATGACTTGTCCGACACTTATGGCAATACAAGGATCAATTAAAATGGTTATTTTATTCAGTTCGCATTTTTAATTGGCGCAAAATAACAAACAGTATTAAATGAGGTTCAATGAGTGAATTATTGTAATAGGTAATGAAAGCGGCCGGTCTCACGGGTCGTCGTCGTGAATCACGGGGACTCCAGCGCGACAAAAAAGGCCTCATGCGAAGAAGCTTGGCAGAGTGCTCGAGAGCCAGTGCTCGCTACATGTTCGATTTTCCACAAGCCTTCGACAAACCTGCGCGTGCACATTTGAATGTTATATCAGTTTTAATTTGTTTTCGTTCACGGACGATCGCCGGCCCTGTTCCTCCCGAGCTATACGTTTTCATTTTAATTTATATTTATCAGCGAGATATGACTGTGCAGTTTGTGGCCCGTGTTGTTGCTACATTTACTATTATATTTTTATTGGGATGCTTTTGTATGAGTTGGCAGATATTTATCGGCTATCGGAACATTATTCGGTCTGCTCATAATCGTCCGCATAAAGCACCTTGTCACACGGTCGTTGGGCGCCGAATGCGCTCGCCCGACCCCGACTATTCTTTTTGTGCTCTCCGGACGAGGGGCCGTATTCTCTGAGAAGTGGAAAAAATGAAGATATTAATATATCTTTCTAATTCGAAATACGTTTCGGATAAAAGGTACATCATAAATCATTATGCACGCTGTACGAAACTGCCTTTAAATATGCGAGAGAAAACGGTATTCGGGGAAGTGGCATGGATGTCGTCAATCAGTCAGTATTGTGACATTGTTGAAGGAGCTCTTTAAGTTGTTGGATAGTGTTCGAATAGGTCGTGTTTCAAATGTTTTAATTGAATGTAGCCGGTGTTCTAGATATGGTGTATTGAATGTAGCGATTAGTATTGTGGGTCAGACGGAACATGGCGCGTGGTCATGTCTGTCGGCTGGCGGGGCAGCGGGCAGCGGTGGAGTGGTGTGGCGGCTGTGTCAGCAATCGGCCAGTCATCCGCCGCTTATTAGCTGCCTCTCCATCGAGATTGAATTAGCTTCGATATGTAACATTTAATAAAGACTGAAACAATGCGCGGCAAACTTGAGCTTCAAATGATGAATTGATCATTATTATGATAAATTAAACCATGGCTTTAAACTATGGCATGTGGAGAATTAAAAATATCTTCTACTAGCACATCGCCCACGACTTCGTCCGCAAAAATTGTGATAGCTCGGCTTATTTGCATGATATAAATATAATTTATAGCCTATGTTACTCCCTGATAATTTAGCTTTATATTGGTGAAAAAATGGTTAAAATCGGTCCAGTATGTTCGCAGCTTAATCGGTACAAACAAAAAAATCCTGCCTCTTTATAATATTAGTATAGATAAAGTTATGATGAAATCAAGTGAAATGAATACCAATCATACCATTCACAAACTCTACATCAACATGACGCATCAAACGTTTGAGATTTACTCAAAACTTTGTGTTATCTTCAATATTAGTGTCACGCTGATTTAAGATAATTCCGCATTAGTGTCTAATGAATATGTCTCCAGCAACAGGTGCACGGATATCAAGTGTCGCCCAATTATAATTCAAGGTGCTGACAAGCCCACGGCCAGTAGTCGTCCACTTAAATGATAAACATTCATTTGATTATGTTCTAAATTGTAATAAATAGTGTTTTGTATGACAACCTTTTTGTTCCGCAACCCGATATCCGGTGAGCGATTGTTTTTTCTCTAAACTCACCTAAAGCCATTTACCACAATTCGGGTGCAAAGGCCGCGGGGTCAGGTTTCACATCACTCGTGCTATTTCTAAAAAGCTTGTTTTCACAGCGGAGCGCACTTAAGTAGCGATTTGTAACTCAATACTGCAGAGTAATTCCGGCTAGGCGATGTGCCAACTGTTTGTTTCTTCGTGCTTTACTTGCAGACCGTTTAATGTTGTTAAATTGACTTAAAAATATAAATTCGTTACTAAAAATCACATCTTGTTTAACAAAATCGTTTGACGAATTCGCTAATGTAAATCGTAATCTTTACACGGGTTAAATCCGTCAAAAAAGTGAGTCAGGAAAAAACATGAGATAAAGTTTCACATCGATAATAATATAGTAAGAAAAAAGTGTCTCCTGTGGGTGATACAGCCGTTTAAGATAAACATCTGACCCTAGCCGGTGCGGTGGTGCGCTGGTGTCCCGACGCGGAACGCGACGAATTCACGAAGTGCATTCCCGACTGGTGTTCGATTTGTTTTTGTTTTGACACTAAATGTTTAGCGAAACCATTTCAAACATGATTTTTGTTTATGTGGCTATTAATAACGTTTATTCAAATAACAATTATTGTCTTTTGAAATATGGAGATAGGTCAATTATCATGGTCAATTGACTTTTATTTTCTTTATTGAAACTCGCAATTTATTTACCCAGCAAAACATCGCCTTCCACATTCCTCGATCTAATAATTCCAACTTCAAAATCTAAGAAACTACTCTTAATAGACGTCATCGGCGCGTGCGCAAGAGATGCATCAAATTGTAATAGAATTTGTGACCGATCGTTTTTTGTTTCGAACTGCGTCGGAGATGAGACGCCCGATTAGTAATTAGACGGGCGACACATGTTTTGGACTCTTTTATCTTGTATTAGCCTCATTAGTAGATCCGAGGCGTTTTTATTGTTCCCGATCATGGTACTGTCGTGATTTTTATTTCTCTATTTCCTTTTCTTTGTTTTGGTTGACGTTAGGTTTAAGACTGTCTTATATCTTTGATTCTGATTCCTTGTGTGTTGTTTGACTCACAGCATATTCATATTTCATGATATGATCTTCATCATAGTCACACATTGGAGGTATTCAATAAATTCCTATCAATATTCCTGTCTAAAGTTATTCATTCATATTTTATTCCATAGATTTTTCACTTGCAAACATCCACTGTTCGCATTCCTCGTATGAATTGGCTGTATACACACCCCGAATGATAGAGAATAAAGCGTAAATATTTTGTAATGGAACACTGAACAAGAAAGGAAGTATCAATCCATTGAAAACGTGCGATCCGTTCATACGGTGGTATACAAAAATCGTGGTAAGGGAACTCCTAAAGAGCCCTATTATTGTAGCGTTAACAGACACTTGAGATTAGCATCTGTGGCTCCTCAAAAATCTTCATATTTCAAACACAATACACAGGATTACAACCGAAGAGGTTTATTTGTAAACACGACAATATAAAAGTAATGCTACATTGTGCTGCGGTCACCAAAGCGTCTGCCTACTTGTAGTGTATTTTATTGAATATCATCTCATACGATTCGGTGAACTTGTGAGGATCAATATGGTGGAGGCGCAAAAAAGTGGGCAAAAAATTAGGGTCACCGTGGAACCACATGGTGGAAAATTGGTGTTTTCTATTGTTAACTTGTGATAGGCTGCGTCTCCCATATTTTAAGTAACCATAGGCTCATAACTGTCAATTTCAAATATGCGATGAACTTTAATAACGAAAAGATCTGGTATAGTTTCTGATTCTTCTCTACTACCGACTACTAAGACCGTTTTTTTTTCTTTTAAAAATCTCCGGCAGGGCAAACTTACAGGGAAACCAGAACAGGTATGCAGTAAATAAGATACCATCGGTGTGATAACACATTCTGAGGAGATTATCTTCATTGTTCACGATCATCATCGAGTTATCAGGAGTAAAACGGATGTTGAGCTGCCTTTGTCACAGGGCTCCAGGGCCTATTGAGACGTCAACACAAATATATATCATTTGTAGCAACAATAAGGTTCAAAGTAGCATGCGGTCTGCTACTCCAGGCCTTGTTACGGGAATGTGACAAAGTCGTCTTATAAATATGATTTATGGCCGTGTTAAGTATCCCGTGCAATTGTTGTGAATATTTATTTATACTCGTAAACTATAAACAACGAGCAAATCTGGTTATTTACGACGTGATTGGACATTCGCGTATTTGGATGTGCTCGATGTTTTTCTTGACTGTGGATTTAGTGCAGGGATATGTGTGCTAGATGTGATTTGATACGAAGTCGAGTATTTTTGCATATTGGAGATCTATGTTAAGATTTTGGATGTTTGTTTAAGGATTTAAGATGTAGTAGGTACCTATATTTTACGCAGAAATGATCTAACCCACTAACCAACAAAAAATGGAGAGCAACATGCCATAAAATGTATTCCAAATAAATTTTATAGTTTCCTGTCCAATTCCAAATGTGTCGAACCGCTATCCACCCACATGCGTATTTACTAACGTTGTATCTTTTTTTATCAGGAGAAAAACCGTTCAAATGCGAGTATGCGGGCTGCGACCGCCGGTTCGCGAACTCTTCGGACAGGAAGAAGCACTCGCACGTGCACACGTCCGACAAGCCGTACAACTGCCGCGTGCACGGCTGCGACAAGTCGTACACGCACCCCTCCTCGCTGCGCAAGCACATGAAGGTCCACGGCGCGGCCGGCGACGCTTCCCCGCGGTACGACAGTGACGGTGACGACTCCTCCTCAGCAGGCAGCGTCAGCGTCACAGCTGGTGCCGCTAGCCCCGCAGCACCCCTCCCCCCGCCGCCGGCGCCCGCACCGCAACACCACCCACATCATCACCCCTCCATAACGGACAAACTAGAGAGCCTCAACGAGAAATACCTCAACCCGCACGATCAGAAGCCTTACGAGCGACCGCCGGCGCCACCCCACCACAACCAGCCCCCACACCTAACCAACATCGGCGGGAACGGCGTCATGGACAACAAGCTGGGCTTCGGCGGGCACTGGACGCAGTTCCAGCAGCCGGCGCCGGCCATGCCACACGGTGTTCCCGACTGGTGGTGTCCCACGCAGGAGTCCTACCACCACCACCACCTCATGCACCATTCGGGGGCCGCCGCCGCCTACTGACCGCACCGCGCTTAGCGAACTCTTCATTCGACGAACTCCTGCTGATGTGAGCACCAACGACGAATAATTACATGACTTTTGCTTGTGTGGGTTAATGAATCAATTGTATTGTGAGCCGATTGGTACTCGAGCGTGTCCGCTACGTGGAATGAAAAGTTCACTAATGCGCTCCGGAACAGTATTGTTTTCAATGTGTTACGCTTATTATAAATCTAATTAGTCCATAGACAATCCGACCATTTCTAAATCATCGCCAAACGTCAGCCGTCCGAGAGATATTTAATATTTGGGTCTACTGTTAAGAAAAGAGTTATTTGGGAGAGTGGTGACAATGTGTACTGTGGACAATAGAACCTTATGTCACAGGTTCTGTTGTTGGCAGTAAAACAACTGAGTTGTAAACAATGACCGCTAGTTGAATGCTTTGCAGCATGTCATATACTTCCTGTAAACATTTTAACGATGAAAAGTGTCTTATTATTTTTTGGAACACGATTTCTTTATTGAATAAGTATTGTGTGTTGGAAGCATTTGTGACGTCCAGCTAGGGTCACGGTTACTCTGTACGACGTTTTGTCAACTTGCTGCAATTGTTGACAGTGATTTATGACAGCCTTTGTGTAGTATAGAGATACGTACAAACAGATGTATTCTTAAATGTAATGGTTTTCCGAAACGAGAATAATTAAATATTCATACATTTCAGCTTTACATATAGATGATTATGTATACTGTGAACGCGATAAACAATTATTTAATATTCAATCAGTAACAGGTATGTATATATTAATATAGGAAACATTGTCGCCGGCAGAAAATACTTAGCAAATATTAAACGAGACTTAAAACGTAACATAAAATTATAATGATCAGCATGGCCAAAGCACCGAAGTCTAATAAAACTACGATTTTATAGGTTGTAAAATGTATGTAAATTCATAGTTTTAAGTTAGATAGTATGCTGTAAAATATATATTTAAGGAAATGCCCCGTGATAGTAGAGATAAGAGATAGGTGTTTGATTTCTTTGCACATTCACACAAGTGTTGCTCTTCATCGTGCTATGGACTCTTGGACTATATTATGTATATTTATATCGAACATAGTGCTATTTTTTCACGGACCGACGTTTTAGATAGTGAAAGAAAGTGTACCTATATTATTACTTACCTATTTGACTGAGAAAACATTACGTATTTTAAGTTATTTTAAGATGAAATTGTTGTCTTTTCTACAGCCCTGTAAATAGCAAGAAATAAAATAAACAAATATTTCGATTTCATAGAGCTTACTTTATCTTAACGACCTTATTACCCTATACATTTGGAATCGGAACAGATATTTTATTACAATAATAAAGACCAGCTTTTATGTGCACAAAAATAACAGACATAAAATGAACCTCACATGGTGACAAGCAGTGAAAACGATATTCATACATGAAAGTATACTTAAGTAATAAATTAAATATATTAAAACAAAAATAATACATTCCTCTAGGTTTTAAATAAATTATTTATTCTCATTTTTCGAAATATTTTTTCAAGATGTCATGAATACATTACCTAAAAGTAATTATATTAATCATGAATTTAAAATGGCACTGTAATTTGTTAACTTTTTTCTCATGAGCTTGGCCGTAAACAAGAGTCTGTATTCGGAATCCGAAGTCCGAAGATTGATCACTCGAGTCACGAAATCTAAAATGGAAATCCAATTCTCGCGATCATTTCGATCGGATTCCGATCAAAAAACCTAAGTCCGTGACGATACCCACAATAAAACACCACACAATAACAAAACGAGGAACAATCATATTCCAAAAGAGAATTGAATTTATCATTGAGAAGAAACGAGAGAAAGAAATGATAAATGATCTAAAGGGCATAAGCACCTTCGAGAGTGAGCGAGCGCGCGATACTATTCGATTCGACTTTACTGTCCGAAGGGATGATTTATCGTTTCTCAACAGGGATTGGCCGATCCAGTACTTAAAAGATTTATAGATCCTTATGGTGCATGCGCGGTAGGAGCGTTTTCTTATTATAAATCTCACTCCTGCGCATGAACTCGCGATTGCCTCTTTAGCTGTCCGTTGGAGAAATTAAAAAATATGTTAACATATTGCGGTGGTGGATGAACGAACTGGCCCGAGTGCACCGAGAACACTGCGGGTAATTGGCTGGCTAAGTTAATGCGCCGGCGCACGGACGCGCTCGGTGCGCGCTCGCCGCATGCGCAGTGCGCCGCCCGTTTCTTCTATACAAATAATTGATTATGACATTAATACCCATTGTAAAGCATGTTTTATTTTACTATCAATTGGAGTAGTAAGGCATTTTCGTATAAATCATTTTTGTGAGATTCGAAAAATGTTTAAAATGAAAGCTTAACTTGGTACCCGGCAATCCAAATACGGAACCAAGGCCAGCTTTAGGCATAATCTTCATTTGTGTTACAGTTTCCTCCGTTTGACTGACCAACTTGTTTAACACAGTTTCATTATCAGCTTATGATTATTGGTGGATCTCCAACTGTTCATTAAAGTGTGCTAATAAAACAAGTCTATTGGAAAAAATGGAATAAACCAGTACCTCGTGCCAATAGACCAACTTTGTTGCAGTCACTAAACACACGCCATCAGGAAACTATAAAAGATACCATAAAGATGCTTAAATTGTCAATGTGAAACTAACTCTATTAGGTACTCTACAAAAGTAAGTAAATGATTTTCTGTTACCTTTTCTCTTCATACTGGCTCAACGTATTTGTCCTGGATGGGAGCGCATAGAAAACTTTTTATTCAGGTAGGACAATTTCCGACATACACGCGTTCCGTGCGAAGCCGGGGCCAAAACCTAATCCTACTGTATAATATGATGATGGATGGATAGATGTTTGTTACTCTTTCACGCAAACACTACTGAACGAATTTGGATGAAATTTAGCACACAGGTAGTTTATAAGCTGGAATCACATAGGATACTTTTTATCCCGGTTAGTATGATACTCTGGGACAATTATCGAACTCCATGCGGGCGAACCCGCGGACATGAGCTGGTATCAAAATGAAGGAACAAAATACGGCCCTGAAATGTCGGTGCGTAAGTTTATCGTCAGGGGTGAGATATTGTTATGAGGGCTGTGTAGGCCCGGTAGGCCCCGGTAGGAGCGAGCTCGGGGCCGTGCATCCCCAGCTAAAGATAAGATCTGCAGCCTGCGAGTGACACCTGGCCCCGCCCACACCAACCCCGACACACGGCAATCCCCTTTTTTGTTTGCAAAGGGAGAGAATACTTTACATGATGTTTAAATATAGATAATTACTGGTCAAGATTGTTGGAAAATGGTTGGGTTCAAAATAGATTTTGTAGAGTGTAAATTGATGTGGATGAACGGCCAGTATGGCTTTTGCAAGGAGATTAGAATCGTAATCTCCTTGCAAAAGCCATACTGGCCGTTGATCGCTTATCTACACCTAATGTGTCGTGTCAAAGTTGACAATTATGCCAGTCATTATGCTCTAAGGCTTAGAGCATAATGACTGGACAGGACCAACGGCGTAATGTCTAGTAACACCTTAGAGTTGCCTTAGAGTCTAAGGCGTCACTAGACGTTACGCCGTTGGTTACGGCTGTCATTTGTAGATCTTTTACAGACGTTACCGTTAGTTAGTAACCCGAAAATCTGCCAACCAGTCATACCAAGGGGCATTATATTACCCAGTAGTAACTGCGTTGTGGAGGTCAGATAGGCAGTCGCTCCAAGTAAAATACAGGTATTCAGCTGTATTCAGTTGGACTGGAAGCCGACCCAAACATAGTTGGTCAAAGGCTAGGCAGAAGATGCTCTGAGGCGTCACTACTGATACGTGGGATCATATTCTTTCTTCTGATATCCTTTCTATAGTACCTACCTTAAATATCTTTGTACATAGGTAACAATTTTAGGCCCTAGACAAGTGACAATCACTTTCAAAATGTTATAAGTATATATAACTGTTATAAGCATTATGTTGCATTTCTTCCGTCCATTATCGCTGAAAGAATTTTGCTTTGTCTACGCCCACCAGTCTTGTTACTTATTTTTCAAACACACACAAGTTACTAATATTGATGACAAAACGAACTGGACTGCGTTGTTGGTCTAGAGTGCGCAATCGCAACTGCTGAGCATGAGATTCGATTCCCGGGTCGAGCAAATTGTTATTGTGTTTTTCTATCAGTAGCAGCCACGGAGCCTGGATTTATGCCCGGTTGATGACAATAGGCTCGTTCCCTATTACCTGGGGCTTCAACATAACTGGTGAAATGTGGCTGCCTGTACTATTAGGTACACCTCTTCCTAACCCGTCGGGGATTACCTACAGTCGTGATATGTTCACAAAACATTCAGCCATTTTTTTCACTTACCTATTGTGTATTTGATTCCACTCGCTAAGTCTTGAATTTAACTTGTCATCAAATACAGCCTGAATAAACACTAGCCCCTCATAGAAGAGACAATCAGAGTCCCACAAAAAGCGCCTCGGACCCATGGGACCATGGTAATATCGTCTGAATGAAAATTGCAAATGTATTCAACAGAGGTGCAAAAAAGAATGTATGGTAAAATACAATAGAGTTGAGATTCTAATGCATGCAACCCGGGCGGTCGTTTTTCGTGTGGCCCCGTTCTGTAAGGTCTGAAATCTTTATTTATTAGAATCGGTAAATTATAAAAGTCCAGTGTTTTATGTCCGTCGCATTGTTATTGACGGGATACAAAAACTGATCGATGAGTCCATAGATTATAATTGGGGAGAGAAATTAAGCTATGATTCAGATTCTTTTGTTTTTGCTTAAGTTAAAGCTAAAATCTAGAAGTAGGTCTCATTAATCAATAGATAATTTTCATACCTAAGTGAATTGGTGGATACTGGACAATCGCAAAAGTGGGGTTATTAGTTCCAGGAGACGAAGAAATATAAATATATACTTTTTTAGTTTCTGGTTGGGTCTTAAGCTTGGTTATAAGTAGCTGCATGGCAACGCTTTGCCTCTAGCCAAGGTAAATGCGAGATCACGGACGGGACGGAGGAATATAATAAGAAAAAGTGGAGAGATTTGGAAGAGACCTACACAGCATTGGGTGGCCAAAGGTTGAAGAAGAAGTTAAAAGCCAGCACTTGGGTGACAATAATTTAGGTGTATATTGAGACTAGTCATAACTCATACTAGTCGTTCCATAGCTACTTACTTCCCGGCAATAATCGCTAAAACCAGCCAAATTCAAACTATTAAAAAAAAGTAAAGTAAGTAACATTTTATCTTGACACCGGTTGTTACACTTCCTTTCTAAATTAAAATAATTGTAACCATCTCAGGTCGTGTTCTGAATTCAAATGCGGAGGTGTGGAAGCGGCGCAGGCGGCCAGTGGGAACCGCATTGTTCCATTATCGGTGCGAGACAAGTGTTCGCGGCGCCATCTAGTGGGTGATTATCATAAGTAATACGAACATTGAAATTATGCGAAAGTAAAACAGAAATACATTTGTTTGGGGTCTTTAAACTTACATTTGTAGTATGGTTACCGCTACCAAAAGCCTAACTCGGTTGTTAGTTATTACATGCAAAAATAAGTACTTAATAGCAATTGAGAATCCACAGTATTCCCAATACCAATATGTAGAAAAATAATAGAACAAAATGCGATTTGAGTTAATGCCTGCCTATGTTTACTGTGACGCACTCTTATCTCTATTCTTGCCAATAAAATAATCTAATAAGATTTGAAGGGTCAGCCTTCTTGATTTGACATAATTCAAGTTAGATATAACGAAATTCTTACATCAGTAAAACAAGAAACACTGATTCTTACTAAGCGACCCACATAACTAAAAAAACCTGTACTTACATGAAATTAGACGAGAAAATTGCGATGTAGTCGCTACGTTGGCGTTCCGAAGGCGACGCGTAGCAATGCGTAGGTGATGTAGCTGCTACGCTGCGTAGACGCCGCGCAGTCGCTACGAGTTGCATCGCCTACGCGGTAGCCTCTACGTCGGCGTTGGCGTTCCGATGGCGACGCGTAGCAATGCGTAGGTGATGTAGCTGCTACGCTGCGTAGACGCCGCGCAGTCGCTACGAGTTCCATCGCCTACGCGGTAGCCTCTACATCGGCGTTGGCGTTACGAAGCCGACGCGTAGCAATGCGTAGGTGAGGTAGCTGCTACGCTGCGGAGACGCCATGCTAACGCTACGGGCTTTTGATTGTCACCCGTAATGTAATAGTTATTAAGGAAATGATTACACCCGTCATTATTAACATATTTACTTGGATGTTAATGCTAAATGTGGGCCCTATGCTTCACCACAATATAAATACATACCTAGATTTGAATGTAATTCGCAAGTACACCCATAAAACAAACAAAAGAAAATCTCAACAGTTCCTTTTAAAAATGTGTTATCCATAGCAACATTTTTTATGCGTTTCCCCTTTTGCAGGCACAGGGTATAATTCACGCAAATCTTTATATTTCTTTGTGTGGGGGAGAGTGGCCGGCGCCCCGCGGAGCCCTGATGATGAGTTACTGGCACGAGCAGTAGGCCGGGGTCGCCGGATTCGCCGGAACCCGGAAGTCACCCCTCCGCCCTGCGTCATCCCGCCTCACTTCCGATACCAATCGGGCTTCGCTAACACTATGCGTATTTCATAATTTATTGACAATTTCGCAAGCTTGTGATTGTTGTAGGGCGTTAGAAGCAATGTTCGAGTTGTTGGTAGAAAGCAATGAAGCAGAATTTAGGAAGCTCTTATCTTTTATGTGATACCGTCATCTGAAGTCACTCTTAGATATTGGCAACTTCTTCAACTTGAATTTGCCCTACAATTAGCCTTTCCGTCACTTCTTTCAATTTTCTAACAATTACCATGACATTCCATTCCTGTTCCTAATTCTTTTTTAATAGAAGTATTAAGCCTTAGACGAGTATGTAAAACTTCTAACAGGGATTGGTTATTCTGCCACGAACTAGAATCTTATCAGAAATTCTTTCATCGAAAAATTTGCCTATTTTACCCTAAAATAATTAATATGCATGTAACAGGATCACTTAACTCGGCAATAACGTCACCATCTCCATGTAAAGTCTGGATTACACCTTCTCATTGACATACAACCCCATGCAGATTACCAGGAGCTCATAAGACCGTGTGCACATCAATCATAGGACAGTAGTCGCGTGTCGGCGATGAGGCGAAGCACTCGACGGCCGCGCGAACTATATTCATAAATAATGCTATTGCAACAATAGTGCGGCCACGTGGCGGGCGCGTGTGTTCCCAGCCTAACGCCACATCTAATTATTTGCACATACCCACATAAATGTTCATCAAAGTGTTGTGGATGGGTTTAATAAAGAACTTGCCTTGGGGAGCAGCTGAGACTACAGTTTTGTCTTAAATAAGTTCGATAACTTAGGGAAAACTTAAAAAAATAGACAGGCTTTCTCTTTGATAGAGACCGTGGGCCCAAATCCACCAAGCGGGCACCCAGTGTGGTAGGTGAATATCACCTGCCTTCGAATTTTTTATTCTAGGACGTGCCGTTTTGAGAGCAGAGAGGTGATAAAACACAAAGTGCCTAGAGGATTCGATGCCGGGGTGTGGGGTGCGGTGTTACCACTCGACTTGTCAACATTTTCACTTTTACAAATTATATTCACATCAATAACAAGCCATGAAAAAAAAAACTTATTTTGACCAAGAATGAAACATAGGGGTTACTATTAACCAGGTAAAAACAAAAACATATCGCCTTATCATGGATAATCTAATTATGATCTTGGAGTTGGTCACGCAATCAGTAATGAGCGAACAATAGTTCATTTGTGTTGAGGTCGCATAATTAATAGAAACAAGTTTTTTTTTTAATACAATAGTAACAAGATCGTATGAAAACGTTTTTCAATTAAATATCAAGTTTAGTTAAAGAATTGAGCATCTTCTAAGAATTCAGTTTAGTAGTCTCCAAAGAATTTGAGTAATATTAATATCTTTGAATTACGAGTGAAACCGTAAATATTTATGTAAGTGGATGTGTCAGAACGCTTGGTAGTAGCAGCCAAAAATGTCAGGAAGAACGGAAACGAAGACGTGGTACCAGCAGCTCCGTACAATGTGCGAAATATTTCTGGAAACAAATATGTAATTTTAGGAACATAAAGACACTGAAGAAACAGTAAATAATTGATGATTTAAATATAAAGATAAATATGAATTTATTTGTTTAAACATGTGTGACATGATACATATATTATATGCACATATGGATGGAAACGAGGTTAAGATTGCTGGTTCAACATGTTTTGCCATATTCGGCGTACAAAATAGTTTATAATGATTAATTCCAAATTAAAATTTAAGAAATAATTAAACAAAAACAAACAAACATATAAACAAACATAAACACAAACATTATTTTAAACAAATAACAGCTTATACGCGTAGCTCGTGGCTAAATAATAAAAGCCACTCGGGTCGATTTTTAGGTTAAGCCGTGCTTGCCTAGGTTGGTCTGTGGATGGGTACCACCCACTGTATACCGAGTTTCCTCCGTGCCTCGGAAAGCACGTAAGCCGTTGGTCCCGGGTGTCACTTGTAGATCTTTGACAGACGTTAAGTAGCCAGTGACCCAAGTCTAAGGGGTATCGTATTACCCAGTACTAACAGGGTTGTGGAGGTCAGATAGGCAGTCGCTCCATGTAAAATACTGGTATTCAACTGCCTCCGGTTAGACTGGAAGCCGACCCCAAACTAGTTCAGAAAAGGCTAGGCAGATGATGATGAACAGCTTATACATACGTAGGTATGTTGGTATCTACAAAATATTTTTCTAATTGGAAACATTTTCCCAAACCATTAATAAATTAAATCGAAATATTTTTCTAATTAATTCTATTATGGACGTATTTATTACGATCTAACCCAAAGTAAAGTAGATAATTAAGCAGTTTTATGTAAATTTAAAACAACACGTGTTATAGGGTTAAGTAGACGTTACTGTATAATGAGAAGAAAAATACGCCTATTAGAATACGACTTTTACCCAATAACAGGAAAAATGGCATGACGTTCCTTCTTTTAAGTTTATCAAACCGAAAATTGAGTTCAACAATAAACCTTTCTAAATTCAAATTACAAAAAAAAAAACGAACATTCATTGGTTCGTACCATAAACAAGGAGTGTTTACTTATTCATGCCCTTTCTATTATAATCTGTGTTCGTCTTGTCCCCTAGCGAATGCCGAGTGCAAGTGAAATAACCCATAGCCGGCGGCGTTTGGCGGTAAAACCATACGCAAACGTTAGCTAAGTCGAGTGTAAATGAAAACTTATTTGATGGAAAATGATTTAATGACTCGCTGTGATAGTTTAGGGGTGTTTGCGTAGTATTTTTGGGGTTTTAATTGAATTAAACAGTAAGAATGTTATATTGAATATTAAGGTAAAGTAATGTTTTACATAGATTGTATAGGTATTGATTGATTTTAAAATAGGTTTAAATTGTGTAGAAACATACTACAACAAACATAGGTAAGTAGATTTCATATCGGTATACTAAACAAAAAAAAATGTCATAATAAACAAAAAAAAAACATTTTAACTAATTTTAATGCAGAAATAACTCACAATACACGATTTGTTATCACGATTTTATCATACGTATACAATGTACAAATGAATAGCAACAACAAAAAGATCCGACGAGGATGGGATTCGAACCCACGCGTGCAGAGCACATTGGATTAGCAGTCCAACGCCTTAACCACTCGGCCACCTCGTCATGTTTGAAGGCCGCGAAATTACGTAACACGTTCTATTGAAGAGCCACCTGCCACGTACTAGATGAGTGAAATAAAAAGAATCGAGTTCGCTAATTGTGACGTCATCGGCTTTTATCGAACGTTGACCCCTAATGTCGTTTCTTAGCGCTAACCACAAATGGCATTGAAATTAAGAATTGTTATATTCCACACGTGTAAATACTTATGTGATATTTTATGAAGGTTTTTCTTATTATTTACAATTATATAAACAGATAATATAGAATTCTTGATTTGTTGTGCAGAGGGAATTTAGGTACCTCTCTAACGGAAGACAATTTTTAGTTACGTAGATAAGTTTTTTTTTCGGCAGTATACTTCACCCCAGTCTATTCCCGTAGTAAGTACTCAGACATAGGAACCGGAACCGCTATTATAGGAAACCTGCATAATATTTTTTATAACTTCAATCTCTGATGGCGGCATATTATAGCTCTAGTCTATGAGCGTAGATTTTTTTCTTTATCTATACATCTAGGTATAGAAATAAATAAAATTGAACTGTCTGTTTGTAATTTCAAAATAACAGCTTTTTACTGCATGAATATGAAAGTATATACAGTAGTTACAGTACTTATAAGAACAAAACATTTTTTTTTTTTATAATTGTTATCTGTTTGTCTGTCTGTTTGTTCCGGCTCATCTCCGAAACGGCTGGAACGAGTTTGATGCGTCTTTACTGGCAGATAGCTGATGTTATAAGGAGCAACTAGAGCTAAATTGTTACCCTTGAAATAGTTAACATAATCCGATTAAAATAGAGAAGTAAAATTTTATAATAATTTCACGCGGATGAAGGTCGCCGGCAACAGCTAGTTCAAAATATCACAATTCGGTCGTTTAACAGAGTGTGAAGATTTTACATTCAATATTAAAAGTTAATAGGTATTATTATGTAAATAAATACCAATTAGAGGTATAGGTACTGTTATACATAAGTACACTAAAGAAACATCATCATAAATTACTTATCTAACGTAACATAACATCACGCCTGTAATCCCTGAAGGGTAAGGCAGAGGTGTTAGTGCCTAATAGTACACCCAGATTTCACTAGTTATTTTTAAGACCCATGTAATAGGGGGCGATCCTATTACATCGAACCGGGCACAGATCCAAATTCCGGGCTGCAACTGAGAAATCACTGATGGAAAAAACCCTAAAACACTTTGCCCGACCTGGGAATCGAATAAAACAGTAGTTAGCAACGAAGGTCGGCTTCAGTTTTGAATACAACTAATTATTGCGCTCAGTTGACCACACGTATGTACTAGCAAAACCAGAATAAAACTAGTCTCTGATTCTAATAAAAATCTGTACTAGGCCAACCCAAGTTCACAGTGTTTTCATGTCAACTATAGTCTCGAGCACAAATATGTATACACTTTCCTAAGTTTCAAAGCTATTTTCGCGAGAAATAACTATTGCAGCTTGGAGAAAGGATAGGTATTTTTCATAAAAATATGAGTTCCAGAATAAGTTTGTTTTTGCTGTTTTTTGTTATACTAAATGGGCTTACTCTTGACCTCAATCTACTCCTGAAGACAGAGATGTGGTCGACGATGGAACGAGCTAACCTAAAAGAAGCCTATTCGTAAAAACATGAAATTTTAGTCAGCACAGTAGGAGAAAAACAGTTTTAAAAGTTGTTAAGTGTTTACATACATGCTCGTAACTGTACCTGCATGAAAAACTATAAATATATATTTTGATGTAAAGAACAGACTGCCAATTCATGTGTCTGATTTTCGGATTCATGTGCATATGTACCTATCACTTGCTTCGGTGAAGGAAAATATCGTGAGGAGACCAAACCAGCATGCCTGATATATTTCTCGACGGCATGTAAAGCTAAGTCATGAGACCGAGGTCGGTAAAAAAACTCTGACATCAGGTGAGGCATTAACCACACGAAAAAGAAGAAGAGGATAACCTGAATCCCAGCAACAGTGTGGTTGCTGGAAGTCTGCTTGCACCATTGAACGATTGACGATGCGTAAGTCATCTTACATTTAAAAGGCAAAAAATAGACATTCATCCATTATTAAGTCAGCCAATAGACTGGAAAGCTGTGAACTGAATCAAGACTGTCTTATCCAGGTCCTCGCTCCATGAATGCAATGATAGTGCGAGAACCAGAAAAATTACCAGAAATATCAAGTTCTCAACTCAATGCAAACAACACGACTTTTTGCCTAGATTTGATTACAGCCTTAGCTTTAAAAAAAAAAAACTTTAGATATTTCTAGGTCGTTTTAGAAGGTGGAGAGGAGACTTTTTAATACTTTTAAACAAGCTACAACAGTTTACTAAAGAAATACTGTTCCAGTACAAATATAATCTCTAAGTTATTATACTCAAAAATCATACAGCACCCCTTCGCGTTCAATACAAAAAACGCATTCAGGGTGCTAATGGGGTTGCCCCGATACTGCGCATCAGGGATGTTTGCTGAACTTCACGTGGACTGTTTCTTCACGGTGTTGAGGACACGGTGCGCATCCTTGGTGCGTAGGGTGCGGGCCAGCTCCAACAGCATCATATCTAAAAAAAGATAAGAAGTAGGCTTGATTGTGGATTGTGAACCACTGCTGCAAGATTTCAGCTGGGCCTGTCACCTTGCAGCAATGATGTCACAATCTGTTTCTGTTATTGTTTTTGTCTTTGTAAGTATATTACTAACATAGTTTGCAAGTAAATTTTTACAAACACTATGAGTCTTTCTGCTCGAAATAAATGATTAAATAAATAAGGTAAACACGTTAGAGTTTGGGTGAATCAGTTCCTTTTAGGCAAGCGTGCTCAACCCTAGGCTGCATCATCGCTTCACATCAGGCGAGTTGTGGCCAAACGTAAGATACATCGGGTAAAAAAAAAGTTTGCTGTAGGTCCCACATTATTAATTTAAGTTTCAAGAGCGCTTGTCCACCTTTAAAACCGAAAAATAAGCTAAATCTCTTAACAAATTGAAGAATATGTTACTATATTCATGTTCAAATATTCACAATACGCTGGACATTAGAATAATCTATTAAAAGGCTGTGTAATAGCTCGACCATAGATATAAGAAAGAACTCTAGCGCCGCCCGATGACTAATGATCTACAAAAGTATTATAATGATCTTACACGGGTCATTTATTCTCGATGCCTCGATGGCATATGAAATCAAAACCAATGGTAGACAGGTTCGAAAGAAAATATGTTGGTGTGTTTTAGAAATAAAAGTATTGATTGTGCCAAATATCTAATCGGTAAAGGTCTGTCAAGTTTAGACTGGTGACACTTTTATTTTAATTTTCTCCGAAATTAGTTACAATTGTAGTAGTGTGGTGACAGCTTCGTTGGTCGATTGGTCGCAAGCGCGACTGCTGAGCAGGACGTCCTGGGTTCGATTCCAGGGTCGGGCAGTGTTATTGGGTTTTTCCATCAGGAAGTTCTCAGTAGCAGACATGGAGTTGGATTTGTACCCGGTTGATTATAATAGGTTCGCCCCCTATTACATGGGACTTAAATATAACTGGCGAAATGTGGGTGTACTATTAGGTACACCTCTGCCCAACACTTGGGGGATTACAGGTGTGATGTTATGTTGTTATGCTAACATAGCATAAAATCATGTCGTTGAAGAGTTGAGTTCTGGCAGAGGCAGAGGATAAATATTAATAAGGGTGAGTCTATTGCCATCAACCGGGCTCTACACACAAGTGTAGACCTCGAGTTGCTTCTGAAAAAATCCTAAACCTAAAAACTCCTATTTCGTTTATAGTCACGTCGTATCTACACAAATAAATAAAATTGAAGTGTTTGTTTGTAATTTCAAAATAACAGATTTTACTGAATGCATATGAAAGTATACACGATACTTACATATGTATGTCTGTTTGTTCCGGATAATCACCGAAACGGCTGGACCGATTTTGACGGGACTTTCACTGGACGATAGCAGATGTTTTAAGGAGTAACTTGGCTACTTTTATTTTTAGATCAAGAATTAGAGTTCCGTGCAAAAAAATTAAAACATTTGTTATTGTTAACAAAATACAATTCAAATGTAAGTAATATTTCAATAATTATTTTACGCGGAGGAAGATCGCCGGGAACAGTAAGTCTACTATATAATATTGGAAAGTTTTCTATCTATAAAGCAGCATTAATAAAATTTTGTGTTTTTTTTTAATTTTCTAATGACGTTAGTTAGGTACAGACGCCAGCACATCAAGCTACTACAATCTGTCAAATTTCATTAATAGATTTTCAACTTTATAGCTAAAACATTAGGTACAAGGTTGTTTGGGAAAATTTGACAGTTTCAGGTAAAGAAACGATGGATGGACTGTGTGAAGGATGATATGGCAAGAAAGGAGGTGTCTGCTGAAATGACGAGTAATAGAGAAGTATGGAAGAAGAAAAACTTAGGTAGGTAACTTTTGTTGCTCTCATCTCCAGCATTTCAAATTCTGAACGCTATGGTTGAGTACCTATATTTATTCTACGCCAAAAATACTGATCGCGATCAGCACATCTAAGCCGCGTTTAATGGTTGACAGAGACAGTTCAGTTTAATTAGAGAATTTCTAAATGGTTGCTTTTCTTAAAATGAATATCTAATATTTTATTAACTGACAAGTTGTTATGATGATTGACACCAATGATCTTATAACGTTATTGATTGGCGCATTTTATTGCACCACAGAGTCTACGATACGCCATCTATAAACGTCATGCCTGTGAAACATAACATATCTTACAGGCAAATTCGACAGAAGCTACTCTTAATATAATAAAAACTACATAATCATATTCACTGTAGAGTAAATCTATTTCTAGGTCCGTATACATAGAATAATACAGGTATTTACAGTAACTGTATATACAGGTAGAAGGGACAGCCCTCCACAAACTGATGGGGTGAATTCAGTAGATCATACTAAGATGACCGGTTCAAGAAATTATTAAGAATGTTAAATTTGATTTGTTTCATTTCGTCATACGCAATGTATCGTTACCGTGGCAAACGCACGTAGCGAACGGCAAGCGCGACGACGAGTTCGATGAACTCTGTAGCTATACAGCTGATTGCACGCGTCGTCCGTTAGTGTATTTCAACATCTATTGTTGGATTTTTTATTTTAGCCGTATTATTTACATAAATGGAGTGCTGCGTACGGGGAATGTAATTTTACATTGAAATAGAGGAATGGTGACTTAAAAAATAATTTAAAATAATCCGGAGAAAAATTCCGTTGGAATATGATTCAAAATAAGGAGCTGAATGCACCCTGTCAGTTTGTGGAGGTATGTCCCTTACACTCTGTATAACAGGTAGATATATGCTTAGCATCCTATTTATAAACACGATCTTCATTTCAAATAACGTTTCGCTATCGAAGGCAGGTAATGTTCGAACAAATTGTCCTCAGTCAGTCTGTCTCATTGACGATATTTTACCAGCAAATGGTGTTCCGAGGCGCCAGTCACGAGCTACGCCGTCTCCTGAATATGACAAATAACATTAAAAATGAAACTACACGAATACCAACATAAAATAAAAATGTCAAAAATTTAAATTAAGGATTAAAATATTTAAATTTAGTGCGGGCGCGTCCCGGGCCGGCCGGCCGGGCACGGCGAGCGCCGGCCGAGCTCCGTGCGCTACGGATCGCACTGCTCACCAACTGTGGAATAGGACCTCATCTTCTACAGCTAAGGGATCTTTACTAGTGTAGAAATTCAGCGTCGTTCAAAAGTTACCCTAACTGAAACCAACAGCATTTATTTAAAAAAAATATATACTTTTGTCTATTCAAAATCAGTAGTGATTTTAAAATAAGCTGAGAATCGACACTTTTTGAACGTCAAAATAACATTAGACAGTCGCACAAAAGTGAGGAAAACAAATGGCGGAACTAACATGGGTAGAATAAGCTCACATTGTTTACTGATCACAGTTGCAGTCTGCAAGGTGGGTGGCTGGAATAAAACTCACAAGTTCTCGATTTTAATCTTCTACAGTCCAAACAACTAAATAAACAGTAGTTAAGAATAATTTACGAGTAATTATTGAACGGAACTATTTGCATATGCTTTAGAGTCGTTTACTTTCGAATTTGGGTACTTTGTAGGTAAAAAATGACATTATTCATAGCATTGGTCCCCACCTCTTTACGTACAGTAAGCCAATCTTAAAACAAATAAAAAATACTCATATAGAGAACCCATAAACTCCAGAACATAACTTATAAAATAAAATATCACTATTAAAGTCTCAGGGCATAATAAAAGTCGTCTCCATGTTATTCCACGTGGCCGAATACTATAAATTAATGGAGTGTACTGTGCCGGAGAATTTTAAATATTTGAAAGCACAGTTTAGAAAAAAATCAAAATCTCCACCACAGCATAATATATTACGTAAAATAAATAATACAATCATGAAGTAGTTATAAATGTAGTGTTTATAAAACGTAATCGTAGTTTTATGGACCATATATTTGGAGGGACGCCCGTCAGGATTCGTCTCGTGGAGCGATCTCCACCATTTGTATTAATTAGTTGCCACGGCAACAGGTATAGGCTGTGTTTACATAACTTTGGAAAAAGGAACGACCTATCTTTTGAATTTCGTTTGTTTTTATTTCGTGAAATAACTTTA
This sequence comes from Noctua fimbriata, assembly GCA_905163415.1. Taxonomy (NCBI): domain Eukaryota; kingdom Metazoa; phylum Arthropoda; class Insecta; order Lepidoptera; family Noctuidae; genus Noctua; species Noctua fimbriata. The sequence goes on along the minus strand of LR990922.1, from coordinate 11,608,550 downwards.
CAAGAATATAATTAGGAATTTTTTAAACCCACAAGAGTCATACTTGGATTTCTATCCTCAGAACTGTCTGCAACAACAGAATCATTAATATCATCGATGATAATTAAATCCTTACCGGTAAAACACCGCGTACATTCAAATTAGCGTCAGGCATAGTCATAGAGTACACTGATCTGTTGTTGACAGGTCATAATTCGCGCCCCTACCCGGGTTCGTACCTCGGCTAGGGATGTACCCGACAGCCGACCTTTGTGTACTAATAGTAGGTACAGTGTCGACGGAGCCTGTCCAACGCACTCCCCCACATCACTGAGAAGGGAAACTCAATTTCTTTTTGACAGCAACATTAAAAGACTTGACGAATTTGTAAAATCAGGCCTCTTATTAAACTACGTCGGCGCGTGTTCGATTTGCTGCGCTCTGCTATAATTTACTTTTTTTATCTATTAGGTACTAGGTCCTTTTCGCATGGTTTTCACGAGTTGACAAAACATCGGCATAATATCTTTATTATAATATTTATGCATTGCACACATTACCCTCGGAATAAATTCTCAAAATAATGGTGAAAACCGCATTAAAATCTGTTAAGACTTGCCTTTTTGAATCGTAAATTGTTACTAATTTCAAGGTTTTTCAATTTCATTGCAAGGAACCGTAATCCTTATTCTAAAAAAAAGTAGCCTATTTTAGACTTTATAACATCAGCTATCAGCTATCTGGTCCTGCCGTTTCGAAGATTAGCTGGAACAAACAGACAGACAGACAGTGACAGTGTTTTTGTTTTAAGTGCCGTATACATTTATGCATTCAGTAAAAAGCTGTTATTTTGATGTTACAAACAGACAGTTCAATTTTATTTAATTGTAGGTATAGATTAGTATAAAAGAAAAATCTGTTAGATATTTATTATAGATATCTCTTCAATAAATCATCATTCTCTTGACCTTATTCCAAATCATTTTGAGTCGGCGCGGTGGCTTCTTCTTCCATTTCTCTAATACTCGTCATACCATCAGATACCTCCTTTCTTGCGATATCTATTCAAAAAATAAAAATAACCTATTGAACCAAATACAATTGGTGACCAGTATCCAACAATATACTCAGGTTTGTACTCCGGAGAATTAGACAAGACCAATTAGAGACAAGTAATTAAATGATTTTCAAAAGATGAAACCAGAAAAAAGATGAAGATTGTCTTGAATTACCCTGATTGGTACTTTTAACGCAAGATATGCAAAATTACACAACATTTACCAATCTTAAAGCCGATGATGCATTAAATTGCTTTGGGAGTCTCTACAACAGTAAAAACTTACTTTCTTTGATTACAAAACTCATGAAAAAGTTCAACTGCTGAAATTGGAACACTCGTAAAAAAAACCTTGGTTAAAATAGGATAATGGCAGTCTATATCTTTCCATAAGTACCTACGATATCAAAACTCTGATATCCCATAGACAATCGCTACGCATAGAAAATAACTACTCATAGATAAACTGAAAGATAACTTGGCCCTGAAATAGCCTTTCAGAAAGACGAAAAAAATACACTTACGCATTACTTCTTACATGTCTTCACAAGCTCGTGTCCAGAGAGCATAGACAAGTGACAATCGCTTTTAAAGCATTTCGTATTTCTAGAACGACTAACAACAGGATTGACATAGACACTTTTCGGTAGCTTATGTCAATCGAATACATTTTTCACTTTTCTATCATCGTTACCGCTGATAGAATAAATAATGCTTTATTTAGCTTCTTCGCTCTCTTCCTGAAAAGATAAGGGTTATCAGTATGATCACGTGAGGACTGGAGGTGACCGGGTGAGGTGAGGGTGGTATCGATTGCCACGCCCTCCCGCGGCGCGTCGCCTAGCAACGCGACGCTCCCGCCCTGCCGCCGCCCCGGCCGTCGGTAAACGTCTTCTTAGCACGCACTTTCAGTTTTCCTACGGCTCTCCCGGTTTTCAGTATCAATGGTGATTTTTATAGGGGGGGGGGATTGGGTTTGCTTGCTTACGTAAACAGGTAACTGTGATTTAATTTGATTTTTTTATGAAAATTTGTACTTATTGAACGTTGAATTGTAAGTATGTATTTAAAAAAGATAATAAAAAACAGATGAAAAATTTACTACTATCCTCGTGAAAATTCTGAACCGAGCTAGTTCCTCTGGATTACCATAAAATGTTCAGAACGTGTTTTTAAGCAAATTTGTTATAACTTGACCTATAAGCTATCGATTAACATAGGTATATATTGAAACTGATTAGATTAGGAGCTGAACCAAGACATGACTGACGATAAGGTAGTTATGGTAGGAAAATATCCTGCCAATACTTTTAAATAAATCAGCAAGTATAATCTTAAGCTTGCTAAAATTGTCGCATACGCTGCACCCGGTGTTTCTTTCACATATTATTATAATAATACGTAGCCCAACTAATAAACAACGATAAATCATGTTACATGTTTAAAATTAAATCAGCGTACTAAGAGAAAACAACTCATAAAATGTTAAGTGAAACGTGGGGTGCGAAACTTAATTTAGAAACAGGCCGGTAATGAATTCTAAGGAAGATTTAATAAACTTTCCGGGGAGCGATCCCTCATTATATGGCAACATTGGCAACTACCACAATTTTGTTTATGGTAACACTTTTTTTGGCGTTACTGATGTTTGGATTAGGGTGAATTACGATAGTCGTGTTGTGCTAAAACTGGGAAGGTTATTTGATTTAGTTTTGTTAAAATGTTTGTTGTTTTTGGTGTGAAATGGCGTATTTGGTTATAGATTTTGAAAACGTGGTATTGTGTAATGGTGGTAAGTTTGCAGGGCAGGTGAAGTCATAACATAACAATTCGCTGGTTTTACTCAGGGAACCTCAAAATTATCTTCAATTTATTAATTTTGTTGTCAAAAACTTCGTGATTTAGCTTTTCAGGTCAACGCAGGACTACCATAGTTAGTTACAACAGTCATTTAGTCTCCCAGCTTGTCGAACGAAACTAATGGACTGATCCGTAAGCTTAACCAATCTGCCAAGGACAGGTAAAATCATTGCCGCAGCCCTAATTTATCATTCGATTAAAAAAATGGAACGAAAATAATTATAATACACATTTATTGACAAATGATAGCAACTTATAGGAATCGTCCTGAATCCATAAAAACAATATAAAACTATGGTGTTATTTATGTTCCCTTTATCTGTAAGGAGAATCTCCCTGTGACGTTCGTCTTTTGTCGCTGCCGCGTTTTTTTTGTGCTCGCCAAAAAACAGTCGTTAAAAATGTATCATCCAATTGCGATGGTCGTTTAACTGTAATCTGTGCCGATTTCTTTGTAGATTCCCATCTTTATAGCTTGTCTATAAGCTGATCCGTGATGAGATATGCTTTTGTTTTGAGCCGCTAGTTAAAAAAAGTTATTTTTCAAGCCATTTTTGACGCTGATTCGTTGGGACTTGCGAGTGTTGATTGTTGTCGCAGAGCTGCAGAAAAGACCTTAAGTTTCTTACAAGGAATGAAAAGAAAAATTAAAATATCGTAGCTTAGGTACCGTGGATTGGAAAATAAAAGTGATTATGAACATAAAACATATGCTAACTAACCTGTTGCTGGACTTATAATTAGATTTCAATTTCTGAAGATTAATGCACACAATTAATATTTATGAGAACATTATTTTAAGAAGTTTGAATCCAGCTGGAAGACACTAACCAATCGTAAAACCAAGATAGGTACATAAAAAAACTGTATAACTTACTCATTAACTGGTTAACGTAATTTATACAAATAAAAAAGGGACGATTTAATATAAAAATGGTTTAGATACGAATAAAATAAATACTATTATAAGATAAAAATCTCAACAAAACATTCCTTGAAGAAATATATTACACACCTATCATATTAAAATTATAACCTATAATTTAATTTTCAAAATGGTGTACATAAAAACTAACGTGCGGTGTTGTTAGGTGAAAAAAAAGGCGGTCGCACATTCGTTTGTTTCTTTTTTTTTCACGTGTTAACCCTCAAAACTGTTTGGTGGCACGGAATAGAAAAATGAGGTGTGTTCTTAGAACAGTATCATAACTCAACGAAAGATGGCCAAAGGATAGCTAAATGTCTCGAACTAATTATGATGAATATGTTTATCTATACATACGTAGGATATTGAAGGGACAAAGCAAATAAACTACTGATGTTATTGCCTTAAATAACTGGAAAACCAGCACTATTGGACCTAATACAAAATTATTGAGTTGAATATGGCGATTCCTAGAAACTTTACCTTTTATCTACTTATTAGAGACACTATAGAAATTGTTAACCAACCTTAGAGCCTAATTACCAAGAAAAGCAAAATGGACTTATCAACAATTCGCTTCCTTACTCCTCAGCTTCAGTTCCATTATTATATAGTCCCTATTCTGGTTTGGGATTCTCGTCATAATGAAGAGAGAATAAACTTGAACAGTAAACACTAAACCAATAAAAAAATTAACGTGTTACTGCAGTTGCAATCTTATTCTAACGCCAAAACAATTTGATTTTTGCTATGGGTGCTTGCGTATCTTTATCGAAGCACGCTGTCTTGAGGCTTTCAGTGCTTTTGTAATATTTTGATAAAATTATTCATGGATGTTTATAGGTATTATATTTGGCATTAAGTCCGCCTATGTACCACTACTGTATATGAAGTTTAAAGTTTAGGTTAGTTGAACCTAGGTTAGGACACACCTGAGTCTAAATTCGGTATAAAAATACCCCTTACTAGAAAACCTAAAGACCTAAGATTAATTACACACCATACTCATTTTGCATACACAGCAAAAACAACCATCTAAACACTCAGACTCGTTGAATATTACAGTTTTCCCACGTCGAACAAAGCTCGGCGCCCGATCGCGCCTGCGCCGCCCGACCGTGACGGATTGCCCCACGACAGGACACGTTATCTGTCATAACCGTCTGTGCCGCGATTGATTGTGGTTGCAGGTAACCGCTCAGGTTACTACTCCCCGACAGGTTCATGTGTGGAGGAGTAATGTAGGTATGAGCTTAGGTTGAGTGCGAAAACATACGCTTTTTAAACCAAGTAATTCCGATTGTTCCCAACGAGTCACACTGTAACATGTCACAGTGTGACTCGTTGGGAAAAATTGTGAATATTCAAATATTGTGAATAATATTCACACTGTTACTAGATGGGACAACTTTTTATCTTTTGTTTTGTTTTGTTTGAAAAATCGTGTAATTCTTATGCATTCCAAGCATCAACTTCAATCAGGATCAAGTTCATGGAAAAATATTGCTAATATTTTTGAATACTTTTTAGGTAAATAAGTTCTTACAATGGAAAATATAATCATATTTCTTGTTTTTTACAGCCTAGCACTTGGACGCTCCCAAAAAAATACATACAAGACGAGAATGAAAGAAACTACATATATTTTCTAGTCTTTTTTCTGTTAATGGACCTACTGTATATTGTCCCTGCATCACCCTAAGGTAGACTGGTAGAAAATACCTGTGGCATTAAGTCCGCCTTTGTACAGTTTCTTACTTGTGCATAAAGTTTTAATAAATAAATCAATTTGAAGTTAAAGAAAAGTATTTGTTGAGGGAAAGCGTTGAAAATATTTGTTAGAACAACAAGAAGACAACGACAAGTGTCTATTTTTATGCTAAAACGTAAATTTCCTATGTAAACAGAAATTAAGAAGATATTAAATCTTGTAGGTCATTTATACCTTCCAAATTAAATTACCTGCATAGATATAATCGACCACAATTGTCTACAAGATAGAAGAATCATCGTCGAAAGAAACGTATTAACTTGTACCCAAAGATTGGATCTCATACATCATTGATGCAAGTACTCTCTGTAATTAATTGACGGAAACAATTATTAGATATCTTATAGCATTCATAGTAAAACGCGTACCTATGTACAATAGATACAATGATATAAAAATAAAAATGTTGTAGATGTCATATCGACACATTTCTAGAGTTTATTAAATACTGAATAACATAATCTATTTTACATTTAGTTCGATACAAAGAAATTAAACCGTTATGGCATGCCACAGGTGGCGCAATAGATGTTTTTTGGAAATATCAAATCGTACAAAGGTCCATCGGCAACAATACGCCGACACGACAGATGCAACAATACGCCGACGAATGATTAATCGTACACATCTACTAACGTTTTATATGCACAAATAAAAAATATATTTTGAAAAAATGAAACAAAACTTTTTGCCTTTTGTTTATTGCGACGACGCCAACATGTCTGCACCAGACCGATTCGAATTTAGAAGGACGATCATTAATTATATTTTGTCTTACTCACGCATTCCATTTTCGAAGTCGATATGATCTATAGATCCGATCTAAGAGTCTATCGATCACGCGCATTGGAATCTAAATTTATTCATTTAGTGGCATCTTTTTGCAGATGATTTTTGACGTTTGGAGCCCGTGATAAATCGTTCGTGTTTAAGCTTAAATTATAGTTTCAATCGGCGTGTCTAATTTTAATTATTTGGTTCAGAGGTGGTTGTTTACCTGCCTATAATCTCATGACTTGATCTTTAAGTTTGAAATGAAATCTCATGTCCTCGAGCTTACTTTAAAAGAGATCTTGGCAGAATTAACTAAATATATAGTTCCTAGGTGCTGCATGAAGGTAATTTTTAAATAGAGACATGCCAGACATGACTAAACAAAACAATGTTCAAACACAACAAATTAACAAAAACCCACAAATAATTGAGCAGTTCCATAGAAAAAGACTTTATCAGTGGATAACTAATTAACTCTAAACAATATTTCATCTGTCGAGATTGCATGATGCGAGACAAAAAACGAAAGGTCGGAATGACCGCGCCAAAACCAAAACGTTCTGTCCAATCCAAAACAAATAAAACTTAAACAAAAAACGAAGCCGGTTAATAAGCTGGATGACATTTGGGAATTCGAAAAATTCATTCTAAGCATTATTAATAGCGCTCTTGAAGTGGGTCCCTCCATATGATTATTAAAATGAGAAGACAGCAATTACTTATCCTTAGACAAAATCCACGCTAACCATTACTCCAGACGATGTTTCGGTTAGTCCGTCATTGTTTTATTGTCCGACATGCCTCTCGTAAATGTACCTCGACTCCTCGAGTCGTACTCTTGTTTCATTTTAAAGATTGCTTCTTCGTAACAAGCCTTGGATGGCGTGATAGCAAATAATTTTATAAGGACCCTTAACAATATGTCAAACCGTTTTACTTTTTCTTTTTTTCAATAAATAATACGTTCACTCATAAGTTTACATTGTTCGGTCTCGTCGGACGCAGCCTTGCGACGATATTTCTCAAAATGTATCTCGAAAAACTTCCAAAGGGAATTCTTTATGCATTTGGGGCCAACATTTGTTATTATGGGAGAATGATAATGTGATTATTGTTTTGCGAGCTTTTGTATGATTGATAGCTTATTGTCATGGTTAATGAAGTGCTTTGGAAATGTTTAATTTTGTGCTTTATTTATCAAGCAACGATGAACAATTTGTGAGGTATTCGTATGACTCAAAAGTTAAAGCAATGGAGAGATTGAGGGTCGAATAATACCTAATCAATTCGTCGGACAATCACGGTAATCTAATAAACACCTAATATTTTTTGTTTCACCAAACAATGTATTCAATTACGAATTAAATACTTGCTTTCAAAACTGAACATTTAAGCCGAATATAACGGCTCATTAGTTCTACATAGCAATTTGTTACAATCGCTCTCGTATAGGTAGGTACGCTCTATCTATTCACAATGCTTGTCCGGGACAATGCCTCCCAAATTAATAATTCACGCTTATAATAAATACTATTAGATGTAATTTTAATTTGGTCTGTGGTCGATACGCTCTCGAACTGATGTTGTCTTTTTTATGTTTATAGGATTTCGTCAATAGCATTATTGTTGTGGCTTGTGTTGATGGCACCGATATGGCGTGCCGTTGTGGGCCACTCGACGGACAATTGTCCGATACAACATCGATATTGTTCAATCGAATAACATTTCTGTGGCGCCGAGCTTACACATCTGTCGGGTAGGGAGTGACGACCGATGTTATCTGTTAAAGAAATTTTATAAGGTAACCCCTGAACCGACAGTATAGCAACTCATTCGATATTTTTGCGAAACTCGATTGACCTGTTGAAAGGTTTTATAACAACTTCGTGGTAGATTCAGCGATTTAATAGAATTATGACAATCGTTTCGGTTTGCGCTTTCATTTAATAAGATTTCATAATAGGATTAAAAAGATAATTATTCAAGAACTGCTTAATAAACATGAACGCTAAATAAATACAGATGTAGGCAGATCCTCACTTAAGTACAAATTTTATACTTCAGTGTATTTAGACATGGTTGAATATAATAAACTGAAGTAAATCACATAACTTTTTTTATAAATAAGCTAGTAAGGGTCGAAATACATTATTCCGCTTGGCATAGCATTGTCTTCATTTATCTTTTAATATTTGTCTTGAAAAACCATTGATTTGTGTCCACTTATTGTTATAAATAAAAGGCATCCCATGTTGGTGGGCGGGGCAGCCCCGCCCGGGACCACAAGCCCGGTTATTATCCACTTAAACACATCACTTCTGTGCGAAATATTTAATCTTAACTTATGGGATTGGTATTTTTAGAAGTTCTTTCTATTTGTTTGGAATTAGGATCGAAGGACTGCTTATTTAAATTATATGAAACGGAATGTTGAAGGACTGGACCGCTGACGGAGTTGAAAAGGAAGTCTGATAAGTATTTCGTCAAGAGGAAGATAAGTTGTTTTGGCGCACTTTGGGAGAGGCCAGTGGTGAATTGAAAATCTGTGACAGACTCAGTTGATGTAAAAATTCAAACTTTTACTAACAAGTGAGAGTATGAAAATAAACCACGTTCGACTTTTTTTTTATGCACCTATTTTGGAAGGCGCTGGTGTCTGTGACACAATGATTTTTAATGATTAGTACAAAAAAAAAAAAGGCTCTAACGATTCACTTTTGTCTGAAATGCTCATTTTTATTTGAAAATTGTTTTTGTGAAGCTAAAATTTGTTTTTTTCTGGAATAAAATTTATATTATATTATATTTATATATTAAACTACGTCTCTATTTAATTAACTATCTTATTTCATTTGATCCATCCAAAGACAGTGCTAAGTGCAATCAACTTATGATAAAGGTACCTACTATTTCCGAAAGGGGTTGGGAGAATACAAGAAGGAAACCATGTTTATTGAATCAACCACAACGTCATTACTACCCCATCGTACTTCCCTGCGGTTGTCTCCGGGGAGAGGTTACAGCCGAATTGAAGCTCACCTAAGTGCTTGTTATACATCTCCCAAAGGATATTTTGCGTGGGAAATATGTCTAACTATCATTTGAGGATTGTTTTTTTATAGTTTTTTTTAATGATTTAAACGGTTTAATAGGTTTGATATTGCAGAATTGTCACACAGTGTGCGCCTGAAGACGGTCGTCGTCACCGAAGTAGGCCCAAGAAACGCTGGCGTGACGATTTAGACTTGTTCGTGACTGATTGGCCAGACGAGGCAAAACACCGGGAGAGTTGGAAAGGAATGGGGGAGGCCTTTGCCCAGCAGTGGGACAGAATAGGCTAAATACAATTAAAAAAGGTATAAATAACTTCCTTCATTCTCTTTATTATTTTCGTCGTATCCGTAGCTAGTGTTAAAAAGATTAAAGATTTTTCCTTCCCCCCTAAAATCCAATAAAAACCAAACAAATAAAAAATAATAAACTCCTTTGTCTGGAACTAAGTCTTTTAGCGTAATAAAGTCGACTTATCCATTCACCCTGCAGTAATCAATGTCTAATAACGTATTCGTAGCTTACGATAATGATTAACGACGAACTTTATTAATTCGATCAGCTAGGATTAGAGGCCCTACACTGTGGCGGAGGGTACACTGAAAAAACAAACGAATTTCGCAAAAGGGATACCTCCGGGACGATCCCTTTAAACAACAATTGCTCAGGGCTGTCGCGCGGCTTCAAAAGAACGGGTTTAATTTTTTTTTTTGTAAATTTTTTTTTTTCTTTCTCTTTCGTGTGATTAGTGCCTAACCTGGTGTCAGAGTTTTTATGCCGCCCATGGGCCTCTGACTTGGCTTTACATGCCGTCAAGAAATATCTCTCAGGAATACTGGTTTGGTTTCTTCAAGATGTTTTCCTTCACTGAAGCAAGTGATAATTATACAATACGCGCATGAATCCGAAAAATCAGTGGTGTGCTTGGGTTCGAACTTGAGACCTATGATTTGGCAGTCCGACGGCCACACCCCAAGGCTAACACAATGCTTCTAAAACTAATATTTGAAAAAAAAAATAGGTATACCATCATAAATCTGGACTGCTTCAAAAAAGGTATAACATAATAGTTTCTCAAAAATAATCTGATTTTGTTTCTTAGCGCCTAACAAAAATCACATGCATACAAGCTGACTGATAAAAACAAACTGTGAATATTATGATTAAAATAATTAAAATAAATATGAGGGACAACAAATGGATGCATATATCATATCCGCAAATAATATAATTGTCTTTGAATGTAGTTATGAATGGTGAAGGTCTCTAAACGGTTGCAGTATTGAAAATATAAAAACGATAGTATAAAGGGTGTAAAAAGACTCTTAACGAAGCCGAAAGGCACTTGTTCTCCCCGTTATTGTGACCATACCTGGGAACCTTCCAGTTACGGAGATATTTGAGGTCAAACTTCCAATTTTTTCAAAAGTTTTTTTTAAGTACTTATTTTTAAGGTTTTAGGGTTTACTATTCAAAGCATCCATCAGCACAATGTTTTGAGTGCGTTACATTGAGTTTTACCGTAAAACGTGATTTTTCAGACCCAAGAAAACAGTAGTTTCTCAGCTTTTTTGCTGAGCGGTACTTAGTTTGATGTACAGAATGCTTGGTTGACGGCTTCGTGAAGGGTCCTTTAACACCCTGTATACTCCTTAACATTTTCCCTTTTTTTCATAGACTGCCTCGTTGATGGTCTAGTGGTCGCAAGAGCAACTGCTCAGCATGAAGTCCTGGGTTCGATACCCAGGTCGGGCGAAGTTATTGACTTTTTCCATCAGCTGTCAGTATCAGCCACGGACTCTGGATTTGGGCCCGGTTGATGGCAATAGGCTCGCCCTCTATTACATGGGACTTAAAAACTTAGCTGGCGAAATGTAGGTGTACTACAGTAGCGAAGGGTTAATTTTTTTAAGAGGTAAGTCGGAGTACATGTCTTTAATGTGATATATATTAATTGTCTATGGAATACTGATTGCGCCCGTTTTCAAAGGGAAGCTGGTAGGAATCGAGTAGTATGGAACCTTCGCCACTGGTGTACTATAAGGTTCACCTCTGTCTAACCCTTTCGGGGATTACAGGCGTGATGTTAGATTTTGAAACCAGCGGGTTAATCTTGTCATTTGTTTTTGTACCTACTGTTATCGAAAAAAAGGTAAGTATTTAAATTCCATAGTACGGAAGTTAAGGAGGTACAATCATTATGTATGTCCAATCTTATCTCGTTTAGGAATTAATACAATATCGCTGTTGATAACCACCATGCTCGCTTTGCCTTAACTTACCAGATAATATAACAATGTAGGTAGGTATAGGCGTATCAACAAATACCTAATTAGTTACTTCTATTGTGCTTAACAGCTGAATAGGACGCAACTAACAAAATCCAATGCACAATAGCACTATATTTCAAATTTTACTTACCAAAAAAATTAATAATATTAAATAATGAAAGAAAGGTACTGGTAGGTCGGAAGGTAGCGGTAGAAAACCTTTGACAGTGTATCCTGTAGAATTTTGACACTTGGAATAATTGATTTTCGGTCTCTAAACATCAACATATCGTGCTACATGGTATTATTGGCGCGTGGATATAGTTGGAACTACATCGCCATCTTGCTTTTTCAATACAATTTCCACAGACGATATCACAATTGTTAACCAACAGTGCCCTCCTGCCTGGCAATGTCATACAAGCGCCAAAAGAAAAGAACCAGCTATACAGCAGGTACCTACTGAACTCATAATCTACCTAGCCTTTTCTCAACCATATTGGGGTCGTCTTCCAGTCTAACCGAATACAGCTGAATACCAGTATTTTACATGGAGCGACTGCCTATCTGACCTCCACAACCTAATTAATATTGGGTAATATGATACCCCTTGTTAAGACTGGTTGTCAGACTTTCGGGCCACTGACTACCTGTAACGACTGTCAAAGATATTCAAATGACAGCCGGGACCAACGGCTTAACGTGTTTTCGAGGCACGGAGGAAACTCGGTATGTAATGGGTGGTCCACGGACCAACCTAGGCAAGCCTTAGCCTGAAGATTCGACCCGAGTGGGTGATATTTTTTAGCCCAAAGCTCCGTCCTACCTACTCAACTATGTGTCAATAAAAAAAAGAAACGTGGCAACCCTAACAATAAAATCTCAGTGTCAACATACCAGCGCGAGGGTTGAGCACCCCGAGGGATACGTTTGTTTTTATTAAAACTTTTTATTCTGCAATAATGGGAACTAGTAGGATATACATTATCCTTCAGCAAACAATTACTGGTATGCAATCTACTGCAATTTAAATGCTACGTTTTTTGACTACTGAATCGTAACGTCTGGACAGTTTTCCTGCAGAAAATTCGCCCTTCTTGTCGCTAAGCTCGACACGGGAAATCCTTATGCATTCTATCCTTAAGATTACACTTATATTTCTCGAAGCACACACACAAGTTTTGTATTTACTTTATTTATGTTAGTTTATAAGGCTGGTTCGAGGAGGCACGGGAAAAGAGCACATGGAAGGAATTGGGGGAGGCCTTTGCCCAGCAGTGGGACAGTACGGGCTACTAAAAATTTTGGTTTATAAGTTATATATCTATGGGCCATTGTAGCCTGATATAAATGATTTTATGTTTCTCGAAGCATTTGGTAAATGTGAACCGATAGTATACCTGTAGTATTTACTTTAAAAAGTTTTATATTATTTATATCAATACTCTACTACTACTACGACAAAACTAATCATCAGTGTGTGCTATACCCTATCTTGTAATAACTACCCACTAAAGATTAGCCGGCTGCTAACATGGCTTACTTACACGATGAATAAGCATGAAGTTCCCATGTCTCACACACAAGTCACTACACAATACTTTAGCGTTATAGATTTCACTGGCCATAAAATTATATCTGATTTGTGTAACTATACAGGATGTGGTGCACCGATCACCAAATCTGTAACTACCCAACCATTAGAAATAACGAAAAATTGTCACGAGTCTCGGGGCCCATTCTGATGTAAACTGAAACGTTTCTATTCCACATCGTTCCTATTCAAAGATTGATCGGTGGATCTTGCAAGTGTCATTAAGTCCTCGCCAAGTGTCGCATATTGGAGATGCATCTTCTACTCCTTTTATTACCTAAGTGTGAACAATATGACCTCAAAAGTCCTGATAAAAAGAATTTCAGTTTTTCATAAAGAATGTGCTAAGAAACGTCTAAACATTTTAACTTTTTTCATCAGTAGGACCACATGTACTAGAGTCCGACTGACAACAGTGTTTTGTGTCCCGAAAATGGCCCAGCCCCCGTAGCATGACCACCGTAGACATGGATTTCTTTAACGGAAGAAACGACAAAATGACAGATAGTGCAAAGAAATCTGTCATTGTGTCGACACAATCTGTCATTTTGTCGATTCTTCCGTCAAAGAAATCCTTGTCTACGGTGGTCATGCTACAGGGGCAGGACTAAAATTAATTATGAATCCGTATTCGTATGCATTCATAATTATTGAATTCGTTTAGAACTGACAATTAACCTAAAATTAACAAAAAAAAATCCTTATAAATGACCAGGCCGGACAAAGTCCGAATGGAGAACCAAGAAGCCGGACATGACCATAAAAATCCGGGTGGTGATGGTAACCCTTTTTCAAGCAAAAACTAGTAAATGGTGAGCATCATATTAATTAAACGTAAGTACCTAAGTACTTAGTCTAGTATCTCGTCAAAGAAATACCTATATTTTAGCAAAACATTTAAGTAAAACACTTATCTATGCTTATCTAAGGAGTATTAATTTCTCAACTGGTGCTATCACAAACCTGAAACGTTTTATGAGTACCAATTACTATTTATTTGTTAGCTTGTGTAAGAAGACGTATAGCTGCCACTTCTGACATAACAGTATCGTTGACGTGAGTATATACTGTTTACGTTGATATCTTCTTTTAATACCAAGTCAATTCAAAGGTATTTTAATGTGAACTAACGAACCACTTTAGCTATCGAACGTTACCACTTAAGCGTTTCAGGCATATCAAGTAATTATTGCTTCAAATGAATAAATTAAAATTATTTTCCAGGAAAAGTGAAGATGAACAGCCGCTCCCGTATATTACTGCTGCTGACGGTCATAGGCTTCGGAGGCTTGAGTGCTTCCATCGCGCTGCTTGTAATACGCACCAGGTCAGACCCCAATGGCATTCAGCAGGAGTACGACCTCGACCTGTGCCACCCGCTGGTTATAGCGCACCGCGGCGCCAGCGGCTACGTCCCCGAACACACCCTCGGAGCCTACGCCCTCGCAGCCACCATGGGCTCCGACTACCTAGAACCAGATGTCGTCATGACCAAAGACGGACAAATCATAGCACGCCACGACAATGAACTTGGCTTATCAACAGATGTAGGTGAACGTCCAGAATTTGCCAGCCGCTATCGTACTCAAAATGTTGACGGCAGTAACGTAAGCGGATGGTTCACTGAAGACTTCACTCTGGCGGAGATAAAGACTCTACGAGCAATAGAACGCATACCAGACATAAGACCTGGCAATGCTAGAATGGATACAGCCTTTGATGTTCCGACTATGCAGGAGATCATCGATTTGATCAAAGGTCTAGAAATCAGTCTACATCGTTCAATTGGAATTTATCCTGAAATCAAACATGCCACTCATTTCCAACGTTTGGGACTAGCGATGGAACGACCTCTAGTGGATTTGCTCCACAACAATGGTTACAGAGGTCCTGAAGCACATATTTATATTCAATCTTTTGAAGTGAGCAACTTGAAGGAACTGAAAAATTTGACTGATCTTCGATTGATTCAGCTTTTTGCGAGTAATTCTGCTCTCCCACCGTTCGATCAATATGTGGCGGGGACAACTCTCACTTATGCTCAAATGGCTACTCCTGAAGGGCTACGTGAGATTGCTACTTACGCTTACGCAGTGGGACCCGACAAAGGTTACATAATTCCTCGCGATGCTGATGGCTATCTGGATGCTGTGACAACTTATGTGCAGGATGCTCATGCAGCAGGGCTGAAAGTGCACCCATATACCTTTCGGTCAGAGAATACATACCTGCCGACTGAATTCCGAAGCGATGATCCTTCACCTGGCGCTCTCGGTGACGCTGCAGGTGAGCTAAACGCGTTCCTTGCTGCAGGGATAGACGGTTTTTTTACTGACCAGCCAGATGATTTAGTGCGCGTTCGGGGTCATTGTGACAATTAAGTGCTCCTAACTATTATTTATTGTGATAAAGACACAAACGTCAATGTAGATCGTAAAACCTCATACGTCAGATCATAAAATGTTCAATTGCCAGCGGTCTAGCTGTAATGTGACCATGTTACCTCTACATAAGTAAAATTGTAAATATATAATGTAATTTTAGATATACTGTCCATATTGTGATTATTAATTTATTCTAGATAGTAAGTTATGTATTTTACAATGCCCTGTGCTAAACAATAAATGCTTTAATCTTTACTGCTGAATTCCGTCTTAATCCCCTTTAATCCTACGAAATTAATCGACAAGATTATCTATTATTAGAAGGCAATGATGCCTAACATAATTCTGCGAAGAATTAGCAAACGTAGCAGGTGGAGTTCTGTTTCTGTCACACCTACTTCCCATGGGGGAAGTAGGTGTGAGTTTATGTATGAATGTGTAAACATTATACATACGTCCAATACCTACAATCCAAGGGTCCCCGTGAAGGTCGCAGTTATCCACTGGATACGAGAAACTGTACGGGTCGATGTGCCGTCGCTTGGGAGAGACCGATGTGCAGTAATGGACATCTGTCGGCAGAAATATTTATAACTAGCTTTTCGCGGCTGCGCTCCCGTTATGTACGGAAATTAGGTTTAGGTTTAAAGATATTTTTTCTCAAAATTAACTCTCGGGAATGTAGCCTACGACACTCGGGGATAATAGTTAGAATCGTCGATCAATAGTTCCGAAGATTAGCCACTATGACACCTACAAACAAAGGGGAATGCCGATTTTAGGCCCAAAAATGCGCAAGAAAATTGTTTTATTAAAAAATCTTATGTTCATTTTAGGTAAGTCGTGAATTTCAGAGATAACTCTGAAATTCACGACGTGATAGAAGTTGAAAACATATTTGAAAAAATAAAAAATATTGAAACAATAACGAAATTCTGTGGCTGTACTGGATAAAGTGGAATTACGTTTTTTTTTGTGCAAATAGAAAATCTCAGTTTCATTTAAATAAATAGAATCCTAAACCATAATAGCGAAAAATTTAAGATTTGTTTAAAAAAAATTACTTAAGCGTTTACACATATTTATACTTATTATATACTTAATTATAACACTTATTTGTCCTTTTGTGAAAAGAAATTCCATTGCATTTTATGTATTAAATATACATTTACAATCGACTTACAGTACATAGTATAATAAATTCAATGATCTACATAAAGCGCCGTTCGAAAAAAAACCTTAACATTAAAAAAAAACCTTATAATTTGGAAACTGACTTTTTTCAATAATTTTCTTTAAACAAAATATTTGTTCATACTAATATTAGCATTCGGTCTCACATGTGGGCACTCAGGGCCTAAATCACTATGGCGGTCTGGCATTCCCCTTTTACCTCTTTATAATATTAAAACAGATGAGGAAGTGTTGACTAAAAGATTAGTTTAAGGTTTATTTAAACTAATTGCTTATCTGGCGAAGGGCAATGGTTCTTTATCTTTAACCTTTAGTAAGCTAGCTTAGAAACAAGGGTCCATGATACCGATGTCATCTGCACATCAACGAACGCTAACGCCACCTACTGATTACGAACACAGTCTTCCGAATTTTTGATCGATAACACCACAAGATAGGATTTTCTTGGGATTTTACTGGTGGAGGTGATCGATGAATCGCAAAAAGAGCATTGGAAGACGGTCGAAAAAGAAATAAATCTGTTTTGCTGGAGACTTCTAAATAAAAGGTCAAAGTATATGGATAAAAAGTGTTCGTAATACAGGTGACGGTTGTAGGTAGGTACCTACATCAGATGCAATTACGTCACTTGTCCTAAGACTGCTTTGCGAGTTGTTCACCCTATTCGAAACCTTTGAAATGATATGATACATGATAACAATAAGATACACCCAGTTTTATGATTTATCTCAAGTATGTGTACAGTGACATAAAAAAAACATTATTAATACAAAAATGAGTAAATAGGTACTTTACAATATCTTAGCACAGTTTTCGCTAAGCAGATGTAAATAGAAAGTCGTACAAAATTTGTTATCTAACTATCTTAAAAAATGCTATGTCATAAGTACAAATACTTACAAAAAAAAACTTGATCAGAAACAGAATGTCCAACGCTATCTGCTGAATACCAAAAATAAATTGCTACGACAAATCATAAAAGTAATAAGTTATTGTTTTATTCGTTCCACCCAATTACAGACTTCAATAAGCGAGGATACATTTTACATACTCTGTAGGTATTATCTGCATGTCAATAGGTACATAATTCTGAGAGTAGGTAAATCTTTGTTTATTTCGCTTTGTCTTTAGTTCAGGCGTTATTTACGTAGATAGTTCGACTCGTGCACAATCTGCCTTTTCAATTTTAATGATACTATGTTGTAACCTCCTTGCAATATCATTGACCAATACGTAAAATCAAGTTCATACAGAATACTCACTGGCTATACAGGTCAAGCAACGTAACTAAATTACGTCAAGAGTTAAGCTATACACTTTCCTCGTGGTCGTAAATGGTGGTAGACATATTGTTGTTGTTTGATGTAACGCTTTAGTTCTTGACTGTACATTGTGTTTTGTCTCCTTGTCACCCACTTCTCATATCTGTGAATATAATATCGTAAATGTGTACGAGTTGCAAAAGTGACATCGACAAACACGTAAGTAATTTCTTTAATCATTATTATTTTTATTTTTTTTATTCAAAACTTTTCCCTGTATCAAGCCAGTGTTCCACTTATATTAGTGATGTACTAGTAAAACTTGCTGAAATGTACCTAAATTAGTTACCTAGTAGGTAGGTCTATCAGGTACTAGATACCTGCACGAACTGGTTAAACAACATTGCAACTAATGAGACTGATAATAAACCTATCAAGTTAATCAAAAATGGTTATAGGTAGCGCACAACTTGTCTATGTTCAAACAAGGCTTGCCTTTACTAGGTACTAACTGTGTAAACAAGACTTAGAGTTTAAATCTTATAATTTTAATAGTGATGAAAGGCAGAACAGTTTCGTAAATACAGCTACCGTTACTAATGTTACTATTATTGTGAAGTATATAAACAAACCCAATCATGTAATAATATGTACTAGGTAAATTATTATGAACGCTTTATTCCCAATTATTAACAATTCTTTACAGGAAAATGAAGATGGATCGCAATGTGTGGATTATGTTATGTAGTTTATTTGGTATAGTATATGGGGTTACAAATAATTCAGAAACTCAGCTAAATGAGCCAGAAACTCAGATAAATAAGTCAGAAACTCAGATAACTGAGTCAGAAACTGTTAAAATAATGAGGAAATCAGATGAATACGACAGTGAATTCTGTCACCCACTGGTGATTGGACATCGCGGAGCCAGCGGGTACACCCCGGAGCACACCCTCGGCTCCTACGCCATGGCCGCACTCATGGGGGCCGACTACGTGGAGCCCGATCTAGTCATGACAAAAGACGGCCGGGTAATTGCCCGACACGATAACGAATTAGGGTTAACGACAGATGTGTTCCTACACCCCGAGTTCGCTTCTCGTTATCGCAATAAAACTGTAGATGGCATAGAAAGAAGCGGCTGGTTCACAGAAGATTTTACTCTAGCAGAAATAAAGACCTTAAGGGCTATAGAACGCATTTCAGACATAAGACCCGGAAACGCCCGCATGGACGGCGCTTTTGAAGTTCCGACGTTTATAGAAATAATTGAAATGGTCAAAAGTCTACAAACCAGTCAAGATAGAGTTATTGGAATTTATCCAGAAATCAAGCACAGTACCTATTTTGCGTCAATCGGATTACCGATGGAGAAATTGGTAGTGGATATTTTGCACAGCTACGGATACCAGGAACCTCAAGCACCAATTTATATACAGTCGTTTGAAGTGAATAATTTGAAAAAACTGAAACAAATGACTCAGCTTCGGCTACTGCAGCTGTTCGACAGTAAGTCTCTGTCGCCTTTCGATCAAACTGCAACTGGCCTCACGTATGGTCAGATGGCTACCCCTGAGGGGCTCAGAGACGTAGCGCAATATGCTTACGCGGTGGGTCCAGACAAGGGCTACATCATTCCTCGTGACGAAAATGATAATCTTGGTAATGTCACTTCTTTCGTAAGCGATGCACATAATGAAGGCTTGAAGGTTCATATATACACGTTCCGAGCTGAGAATAACTTCTTGCCAAGAGAGTTCCACAACCCTGATGATCCCAACACGCCATCTGTTTTGGGTGACTTAACTGCTGAGATCAGCACTTATTTTGCCGCTGGGATAGATGGCCTGTTCTGCGATCAGCCCGACGTTCCTGTGCGACTTCGACCACCTTGCAGGCAAAAAGAACTGGTCTCTAACATTCCACCGTTAATGCTACCTATCCTATAATAATAATTAAGTATAAGTTAGGTACCTATAGTGTTCTCCAGAACTCTAAAATATACTGCGAAAGTACAATTTTAAATACCTTATGTAAATACTTTTTTTTTACAGTGTCTTTTATTATGGATGTATTGTAGATTCTTATGTTTTGGAGATATTTAAGTACTGCAGCCTACATGAATGGAGTGCAACAATTTTTTTTCCGATTTCAATTTTTTTGTTAATTTTGTTTTTAAGAAATATTTTTTAGATGATGTTAGCTGATTCGCTCCTTTATCTTTTTACATAATATTGTACGCCTTACTTATCAGTTGTACTTATTACAAACAAAACCTTTTAGGTACACTTATGTAACAAATAAAATATATTGACTTTGACAAGAAGATCACTATTACTGGCATTATTAGGATAGATAGGTAAATCGGTTAATTTGAATGATTTATGTACTTATTTCTCATGTAAATAGCGATCTAAACATGTAGCTAAGTATATATTATGTATAAATATACCTAATACTTTTAAAATATAATTTTTGTAAGTACATGATATTATTACCTCTTACAAATACACTTATTTTTTCCAATAACTGATTATTTCATATGACCAATACTGACAAACAAGTAAAACCGAAGAAGAGCACCCCACCAGTCACCAACACCCGACTTCCTCAAAGCCCAGGGACATCTGCCTCGGGCGTGACCTGAGGGAAACAGTACACAAAGTCACAATCCATTCTATCGGCAACAACAATGATGGAAAGTCAAATATGACTTACAAGGGGGCGTCCATTAATTATGCGAGGAGAGTCTTGAGCTGAATCTAACCCAATCTCACGAGAGGGAGAGGCCCCCCTCTCTCTCTCGTGAGATTGGGTTAGATTCAGCTCTCGGCTCGGTCTCGGCAAATTTTACGTTATTTTTTTTTTTCAAACTGTAAAATTTCGGGAAAACTGGGTATTATCAAGTAATTTACATGTTTCTCTACTAATATTTCTAAATTTTACACAATAATAATCTATTAAATGTACCTAAAGATAAATATTAAATCGAAATAATAGGCAAATTAATTATGTTTTTTTTAAATAAATCTAACGCAAATATAAGATTTTTACTTTAAACACCTCCACGTCCACGACGCCCGTACTATTCAATCGATCCATCAGCACAATGTTTTGAGTGCGTTACTATTGAGTCGTTTCTCACCATTAATTTTTGCGTAAAGTTACTTAGTTTGATGTACAGAATGCTTGGTTGACGGCTTCGTGAAGAGTCCGTTTACACCCTGTACTGTTTAGGAGTAAAAAGAATGACATTATGATTTATGATACCGTAACGTGGTTGCTTACTGAGCCGAAGTAATACAGATGTATCATCGATTCCAACAGAAGATTTTTTTGAATACTAAGTTGGCTTGCGTTCGGCCGCAACTGGCCTGATGTGAAGCGAGGATTTGGCCTCGGGTGGAGCACGCTTGCCTATAAGAAACCGATTCACTCGAAATTTGATTCAAATTGAAATCAGTTTTTTTTGTCACCGACTTCTGAAACTAAAGTTATTTTTCACCTTTTTTTGTTTTTGAAGACGGTTTTATTTTTTCCATTACTTATTTTTTCTTTTTTTTTGTAATATCCTATACAAATATTTGCTATGCATTTATTTAAGATTGTTAACAATATCTAAATGTCATAGTAATAGATCTATCCCCAATGAAATGAACCTTATCACACCTAACTGTCGAAATGTTGGTGTACTGTACACATTTGCGTACCCCCTCAGAGCATACAGGCGTGATGTTATGTTACGGTGTTTTGTAAACATTATACATCCAAGCGATTGCAGCAATCCCTACAGATTTGCTGACTATTATTGAAGAATTCCGTTCCATATCTCCGAAGTCCATGAATAGATCATGATAATATTTCTATGAGACTAACTTGGGAGTAGGTATACTCTTTCAAACAAAAAACAATTTTCAAAATCGATCCACAACTGATCGAGAAATCGGTGAACATACAAAAAAAAAACATAGAACCTTCTCCTTTTTGAAATCGGTTAAAAATAAACGCCATCTTATAATTTTAAGAGCTCAAATAGCAAAATAAGGTTTAGAAACCTCGAAAATTTTCGGAATCAGCGTTGGTTAATTTTTACTTTACATAACGAATTGGCTGAACTAACGCAGACTAGCATTCAACATTGTGGAGTCCATGCGCTGGGACACGGCTATGTTCAAATGGCAATAACTCTTAAAATAATTGGTATTGAGTCAATATTTTGATATCTATTTGTTGGTTGACTCAAATACTTCTGATTTAACATATAAACATACGCAACATTAAGGGGTAAATTTTGCACTAGAGTAGAAAATGTAAAAAAAATAGTAATTTCGTATTTGCATTTCATTGAACATAACCTAGATCAGCCGATTAAAAAAAACAAAATGGCTGCCATTCACGGGGTGTGGGGTTAGGAGTATTTATAAACTTGTTGATAGAAATGAGTATACTGTATATGCCCTTAAAGTATCGGTAACCAGTAGCCAAACACACTGTATAGTAGTCTATGCAGACCAGGGGGGGCACACTTAGTACGTTGTCATCAATTTAAATAGACGACAGCGACATCTGGAGTTTGGTGGGATAAAAAACTTGGCAGCCATCTTGTCTTGTTTGTCAAATTGTCAAACAAATGTCATAGTCGCCATTCGGCAATGTCATTGTCGATCAACTCCGGCTTTCCCGACGTGTTGATGCGCTTTCCGAGTTTAACTCAGCTAATTCTGTTAAAATTGTTACTTGTTACTGTTATTTTTTTTGTTAAGTTTTGTTTTTAGTTCATAATATTATTATAACTCTGTTTTTCGTTGGTATATTTTGTTGTTTGGTTATCATGAGTGAACTCCGAAGAAACAGCAGCTCAAATATATTATAATAAGCTTATAAAGAATAAATATTAATTTCTTTTTGATAATAAATAAAAGGGCAGTATTTTGAACTTCATACGCTTTTTTTTAGTAGATAGGTGTAAGGTGGGTAGCTTTAGTTCACTCACCAAACTCTAGGTGGCAGCACTTTCCATACATGCAAATTTTATCACAGAGTTGTTACTCTTTCCCTCTATACTTACTTTACTCTTTGATACAGACTAGGCTGTTCAGATTGTAATTATGTGGCGTAATTAATTTGGTGTTATCACCGTAAAAAATTGGTTCCTGCCTATTTATTATGGCAAAAACAAAGACCGGCCAAGAGCAAAATTGAACTCGAGCGCTAAGAGTTCCGTCCCAACAAAACTATTACATAAACCTGAAATTAAGGTCCTGTTGTTACGGATTCTGTGAAATTTTCAACCATATACCTCTTACGATTCAAGAGATTCCTATATCCTACTCTGTCAAATAGAGAACAGACAGTGGGAAACATTGACTTAGGGTACGGAATCCTAAAAAAACATACACAATATTTCCTTTCCCAGCTCTCATTGGCCATTTAAATAAGAGTCACCATCACGGACGGTCAAGTCTTTTGAGCAACACACTTAGAGATCATTCTCAATCTATCTACAATTCGTCAACTAGTAACAAGCTTGTGGACATCAAGGTAAGGAGAATTCTTATTTATGCTTGAATTAAAGTAAACGGCGTCGTAGCAAAACGCTAGACTATCAAAAATGATGATGTATTTATATTCCGTACTTATCGCGACTAAGTATCAATCATCGGCTAACCTTGGATTGCCAATTACTTAGCGCTGATTTATTTCAAATCTTTTCAAAAATATTATTTTGGATGTATACTATTGGGATGTTGTATTACCTTCATGTAAACTTTATTATTGAAAGATTTTGAGTAGGATTTTTCACTAAGGTTTACACAGATAAAACATATACCCTAAAATTTAATACTTAAAAGCCAAGAAGCCCAACCTCAGTACATGCTTATAAAACGAATAAAACTGACAGTGACAGTCAGCTGGATGTGACGCTGTCAGAAAGGATATGACATTTGTAATACTATTAAACTAAGTATTTTCAATTTTTCGCTGTTTAAACCACGTACAACATAAATTATAATTTAAAGTTAGCAATGTGAACAGAAACAGAATAAAAGTAAACTCAGAAATGATAAGACAATCTCTGAAATTGAGAAAGACACTAACAGTCTTGGGCATACTTTCTTTATGTAAGTACAATACAATCTGTTGATAAGTTTACACAAATGCTTGCCGCATTTTTGTGTTGTTTTGCCTTCGTCGTGTGATTTTAATGCTATGATTGCGTCCTTTACACGTTAGTAGCAAAACTTTTATCGGACTCACTCAGTTATTACAACGGTTGCGCTGCTAGTATATTGCTTTTCCTTCCTTCAACACAAAGTTGTTTTATTCATCAATCGATAGTTAAGTACTAAGTATGTTGATCAATTACTTTAAATAACAATGAATTTTTCAAAAGGTCAAGGTATAGTAATAAAACAAATAATATTCAAATTTTTAGGAATATTTTAGCATTTTACAACCAAAACATTATTCAAATATAAAACAGTGAAATAAAAGGAAAATACACCAATTTTAATTTTTATTATTCATAATATTAACAATAAACTAAACTTTTTTCAGTTCTCCTATTATTTTTAATACTTACAAAACGTAATAGTGGATTGCACCAAAGAATAGAAGAGGGGGATGTTCAAAAACTAGACAGAGATTTTATTGATCTGCCAAAGAAGGATAAATATATTGATCCAGATATAATGGAGGGTAAATTGCAACAAAACAGTGATAATGATGGTACAAAGCGAGAACTGCTGGAAGCTAAGTCAAGGATAGACCAATTAGAAAAGAAAATAGCTATATTGGAAGGAAGAGTGCCACAGAAGTATCCAGAAGTTAAGTTTCTGGGCTACAAGGAGAGGAAAAGAATTTTGGTAAGACATTTTACATTCACTCATTCTACATTCATTGTGTAAATAATTTCATCGCCAATTCTCTTAAACAGTGAAGGAAAATATTTTGAGGAAACCGGTATGTACTTGAAATAAAAAAAATACATGACATTATAACACCCACTGATCCCACTGGGCCCACATGATGGATTATGGCCTGGCTGTGTCCCATCAGTGGGATCATTTTACCCTGATTATGAATTCTACATTTATCATGTCCAACCAGTTCATTAGTTACAATAAAAAAATAACAACTTCTTGTCTGTATCATGTAAATGTATGAAACCTTATCTTTTAACAAGTAGATAACAAACAACATTACTTCATCATAATGATGTTTGTTTGTTTACTTAACTGGTGGCCCTTATTACATGATAAAGATTAGAAAATTAAAAATTATATAGGTATACAAACATTAAAACGCTTGTTTTAAGACTTATTTTATGGTATAGATGTGGCAACTTTATGTTCATGTGCACTTTCCATTGCTTGCTTACTTAAACTTGATGAAAGTTGTCTGCATTTTGCATATTCTATTGAACATGAAAATTTACTCAATGAAAGGGAATAAAATATAAATGGCCTCGTTTAAGGCATAGATTGCAAAATTATATTATTACAGTGCAAAATTTTTCCTATACATATCATTACTTTTGTATATGGTTCGTGCAGCACAGGTGCACAAAGTGTAGTCCTGCCCGCACCACACTTTTTAGTATTGCCATCTGATACGCTGCGGCCCGACGGGGTTGTAATGTGCGCTTATCTTTATTGTGACAAAGAATTAAAGTCATGATGTAATTTCAGGTGACAGGAGGCGCGGGATTCGTTGGCTCACATTTGGTAGATGTACTTATGACTCAAGGCCATGAGGTGATTGTTGTGGACAACTTCTTCACAGGCCGCAAGCGTAATGTGGAGCACTGGTTTGGTCACCGCAACTTCGAGATGATTCATCATGATATAGTTAACCCACTTTATGTAGAGGTAAGCAATTGTTATCATTGTTAAAGCAACAGCCTCAGCTGCATCCGCATTTTTAGACAGACAGTTGTATTTCCGGGGACTTTGCTTCGCCAGTTCCACTCCACAGCTTAAAACAAGAATGGTGATGGATCAGCGTTATGGGGGTCTGTTTTAAGCTGGGTACAGATTATTTGCAACATAACATGCAATGCAACATGTTTCTTAATCCGGGTTGTATGTAGAGCGTGCACACACTTATTTTAGTGTGATCGCGACACATGTGTGTCATCATTAAAATGTGTTTAAAATGTTGCATTTCTGCAAGCTGCAAAATTATTTGCAACACAACCTGCAATGCAACATGCATTGCAGGTTGTGTGGCAAATAAGCTGTACTCCGCTTTATCTTATTTTGGTATATTCCAAAAGTGGTTTGTGTAATTATCTTATGTAGCCCCTGTTCACTGTGTGGTATTAGATTGTGCCAACCTGGTTTATTATAATCATGGTTTCCAGCCTGATGAAATCTCACAAATGAGAATGCAGCTTACGAGCTAAAGTTTCTAACAAACACTTTAATTATGTACTTTTTTTAGGCGGATGAAATATACCACTTAGCTAGTCCTGCGAGTCCACCTCATTACATGCAAAATCCTGTAAAGACAATTAAGACTAATACTTTAGGAACAATCAATATGTTAGGTGAGTATTATATGACTAGTAAATGCTATTAAATTGTTTTTGTATAGTTGTTGCATTTGATGCGGCAATCATTTTAATAAGAACCTTATTTATGACTTAATGCTCATCATCGTCCAAAGTAATGTGCCTGACTACTGTCAAACTAAGTACGAATGGTGTAGATTGTTATGAGCAATATAAAAACGTAATATTTAAGCTTCCCCTTGTACAGAGCAGGTGAAACTCAAGTATTTTTTAACTGTAAGAAACAAATCAAAATGCAATTAAATTTTAATACTGTATTTATGATTTTTTAAGGTGGATTTAGCATATCTGCATTTAAAATTACCAATGAAAATTGTTAATTGGATATGTAATGAGTAATGATAACAGTAATAATTGTTTGCCTACTTCTTACTTGGTATTTGCTTTATTAGCTGGAACATAGCTTGATTGTTTGTGTTATGAATGCCTTTCTCAAATCAAACGTAACTTACAGACATTCTCAAAGGTATTTCTGAAACTACAGTACACTTTATGGGGACTTAAGGTGCATTCAGAAAACTGGCAACGACACTAATAGCTGTCAAAAAAAATCATTTTTTTTATTAGTTTATTATCAATACTTCTTATGAATTATCTCTCATTTATGAAATACTAGCTTTTCGGATGGGAACAGGGACGGTTACCGTTACCACAAAAATACCGGTAAAATTACCAAAACCTTAACGTTATGCTACGTTAACTAGTAACGTTAAAAATATCGTTAAATCATAGGATTTACCGGTATTTAAATAGCGTTACCAGTAGCGTTACTTCGCTAAAAACTAATCACGGTGCGACGTTGCCAAACCGAACGTGCGCCGCGAGTTCTTTCGTTCGGATCTTCTAATAGGAGCGGCAACAGCTAGCATTTTACGACGATCGGACAGATACCTACGAAAACGCGACGGCTCGCGCCTTTTTCATTTTATAAGACGTCTGGTCACACAAACATGGCGAACACCAAATACATCTATTTGTTTTGTTGTTCTAATTATTAGTTGTTTGTGTAAAAAATATCATTATAGACCGAAAGAAGTGCAACAAAGTATATCAGTATAACTATAACTTTTTAAAGAATATTAAATCTACTTACCTTCCTACTTTAGCCATGGTAGTGAATCATACGAAAAGTAGTATAGTCTATGAAAAAAAGACCTAGAAAAAATTGACCACAATCCTTCGCCTAATCAAGCCTTCGGGACCCGGTGGGATGAGGGAGTAGTAGTAGGGAACACCATGGGACACCTCAATGGCATTGACCTTGAGATCAAGGTCAAAATTCCAAAAGTCAAGACCCGCGGTTCTCAGGAACAGTAACAGGTCATTTATATTCATGGTTAGTGACCTTGTGGTCAAAATCAAGTGACCGTAGGGTCAAGGACAAGTGACTTTGAGGTCAAGATCAAGTGATCCTGGAGGTCTTGAAACCTTAGAGTTCAAGGTCGAGTGACCTGTCTTTGAAATTCCAGTGCCTTGACACTCCCGACCCCATGACTTCGAGCGCAAAAACAGTGTTTCTTTTTCTTCTAAATTTGCTTATATCTCGAAAACGGTGTGTCCTATCGCAAAAATAATGAAAAATTTGCCCCCTTAATAACCCCCTGGCGCGTAATTCTCGACACGTAGGTAATAATTAATTACGAAAAATTTAAATTTTATTATCCATACAAAAAAAATATATAATCTGGCTTATCAATTGTAGGCCTTTATTTAAAGGATTCCTTCGACATCGTTTTTACGACAAACGGTTGGTCAGCCAAAAAACACCAAGACGCTTTTATCCTTATATTTAGGTGGTATATACGATAGAATCGAGAAAATGAACGATTTGCTAAAATAACAGTTTTTTGGCTAAATTTTTCTGAGTCTTTTTTTCTCAGTGCCCCGTTACATACACTCCAACCGAATGTTCCACTATGGAACTGTGAAGAAGGTACCAGAAAGTTGTAGAACTTTCTCGAAGGATGGTTCAGTATATAAATAGCTGTCGTGTTTGCGGGAGGAGTCAGCCGCCCGATACAAACCATCACGTATCAGTATGACTCGCCAACCACGGTATACTCTAATCACCGCCGACGATCCCATCACCCTCCATCAGGAAAGCAGTAGGGAAACCTGTAATTTACGCAAACACAAGCCGGCATCATTGCGACCTCACCGTCGAGGTCCGTCGCGAAGTAAGTGTGTTCAAGTAATCATTGCAGATGCATCGCAGAAACAATACCTATTACACGCCGAAGGTAGTTGTACTAACATCGTAAGATGCTAGACTCCCCACCTACATCGTTAGAAAGAGACAGGCGAATAAATTACCGGTATAAGTATTGTTACTTTTACCGATACTAATATTAGTTACTAGGTAACGTTAACGGACTTACGGGTAACGTTATAAATATCGTTACTTTTTTATCGGTAATATAACGGTAATCGGTAACGTTAAGAAAAAAGTAACGGTAATTCGGTCCCTGGATGGGAAATCATCAAATGACCCCCCCGCTCGGGGCGGAGCGGAAGGGAGTGTCAGACTTGTACTGACTAAAACCCATCCATGTTCCTTCTTTGCCCTTTGTGTTCCAGGGCCACGGTATCTCTTTCGAACAGTCCCGCAGATGAAATACTAGCTGTTGCCCGCGATCTTCGTTCGCGTAAAACGCTCGCTATTTGAATCGGATTTCAACGGTTTTGATTTTTTGTACGGCACCCTAATTATTTTTTCTAAAATAAAAGTAGCCTAAGTTACTCCTTATAACATCAGCTATCTGCCTGTAAGTCCCGTCAAAATCGATTCAGCTGTTTCGGAGATTAGCTGTTTGAATCGGATTTTGTTAACAATATCAAGAGTTTTAATTTTTTTACACGGAACCCTAATTGTTTTTCTAAAATAAATGTAGCCTAAGTTATTCATTATAACATCAGTAGGTATGCCAGTAAAACTCCCGTCAAAATCGGTCCAGCTGTTTCGGAGATTAGACGAAACCTACAGACAGACAGACAAAAATTAAAAAATGTGTTATGTTATAAGTACCGTATATACTTTCATATAAATATAAAAAGCTGTTATTTTGAAATTACAAACAGCCATAAATAATATACAGGGTGTAAACGGAGGATCCGTTTTTCATTCGTCTAGAACAAAAAAAGATCGCAATGACTGCCTTTCGGCTTCATTAAGGGTGTTGTTTACATCGTCACGTTGTCAACTTTCAGAATGCACAATCAAGTTTTGCTTTTGAGAACTGAAAACTGAACCATTTGATTCTTGGACCTCTTTGATCAATTAAAGATAACTGCAATTCAATTAATTTAGGTATGTTAAAACTGTTACATAAAGTGACGTCATCAAATTTCAGGTTTAGCGCGGCGAGTTGGAGCTAAGATACTGATAGCGAGCACATCTGAAGTGTATGGAGACCCTATGGTGCACCCGCAACCTGAATCTTACTGGGGTCATGTTAATCCAATTGGTTAGTATACTTTTACTATGCAATATATTTATGCCAATGGTTGCCAAATCATAAACTAGACAACCTAAATTGACACTTATTATTACATTAAGTTGGGCCATATTTGCCCAAAAATCTAAAACTTATTTTTATATGACTGTCAAAAAATTAACTGCAGTAACACTTTTGAATAAAAAAATACTGATATTTAAAAACGAAAAATGGCAGCGACACATAATGCGGTGTTTCATACAGTACACTGGATTTTCAACTCTGTATTAAACTGAGTTTTGAGGATGCAGGACGATTTTTTAACGCACAGGGCTGCTGTGCGTTAAAAAAGCGCACTGGGCTGCTGTGCGTTAAAAAAGCGCACTGTTTGATTTTGTACTCTTAAAGTCCAGTGCGCAAGAGAAAAGCGCACGTGTGAACGTGAACAAGTGCTGTAGCACAAAAAATAAGACAAAGTCACGTTGGCTTCTTTTAGTGGAACAGGTGTCACTTTGTCAAAGTGTGTGAGTGACTATATTCTCTACTAGCTGTTGCCCGCAACCTTCGTCCACGTGAAGTTAAGTCCAGCTGTTTCAGAGATTAGCCAGAACCTACAAACAGACAGACAAAAATAAAAAATAAAATGTTTTCTTAATAAGTACCGTATATACTTTCTTATGAATTCAGTAAATAGCTGTTATTTCGAAATTACAAACAGACACTTCATTTTTATTTATTTGCATGTGTAGGTTAGCACTTCACAGGTGTTCAAATGATTGTTACAATGACCTTACTCGATGAAGTTTGCTTGATTCTGCGACCTTTCATAAAATAGAACAAATGAGTCAACTTGTTTGCATAAACAAATGATTGTTACAATGACCTTACTCGATGAAGTTTACTTGCTTCTGCGACCTTTCATAAAATAGAACAAATGAGACAACTTGTTTGCATAAATTATGTTAATTTTTAAAGAACTCAGAAAAGGATATTATGCTACATTTTAGTATTAATAACACATTAAAACAATACTTTATCGCTTGAATAGTAAACCATTCTCAATTACCTGATAATTAAACCGTAAATATTGGAAGTAACGGGACTTAAGTCTGATCAATATCCTGTTTCCAATAGATGTTAAAAGTTAATATTGCTTAAGTGGAAATACCACTTAAGCAATTAACCTGTAAGTGTAAATTAAGTTGTTATCAGAATGACAAATACCTACCAGATTCATCAAAATGTTTAAGTAAAGTAAAACAAATGCAATACCTATTGTATTTGTTTACATTTTTGGTAACGAAGTCGCAACCAGTATGACAAATGTTCATGTAGTTTTGGTGAAATTATCAAGGGTGTATTGGATACCCAACACCCGTCTTTTTTCAATAAATGTTTCCCAACTTAAATCTGTCTTAAGTAACGGGTGAGCAAAGAGGAATTATCTCAAACCACAGATCCAAACCAATACATGAATTTGACTATGACTATCATCATGCAGACAGATAATCATTTTTTTTTAATTTCGATAAATATAATTAATTCCGTACACTGACACAAATACCGTAAATACCTACATTGTGAGCACATAGTAGAAAACACCTGTGACATTTATACAATGTATAATAAATGTGATTAAATATAAACAAAGAGCAAAACTATTTAATAAACTTACACGACATTATAACCTCAGTGCCAGTCGTGCCAACTGTGTTTATAAGACAATGACCTCAAGTTTGCCCGCGTGACTTTTCATACAAACTACATCATTTCATTTTAATTGTTTAGGATTTGTTACTTGAAATATGTATAATTGTCTATGACTTCCTCAAAGAATTTATGCTATCTTTAAAATAAACTTCATCATAATCGGTCCAAGAGTTTAGCCATAAAACATAACAAACAAACACTAACTTCTATCATAGCAATGGATGGAATAGAACGTGGATGTAATACTATCCTTAATTAACTAATACCTTACTACATTTCAGGGCCTCGAGCGTGTTATGATGAAGGCAAGAGGGTAGCGGAGACCCTGGCATACTCCTACGCCAAACAGGAGAAAGTGGCCGTCAGGGTGGCCAGGATATTCAACACGTATGGCCCGAGGATGCATGTGTCGGATGGACGAGTGGTCTCCAACTTTATCATGCAAGCGCTGCAAAATTTGACTATTACTGTAAGGAACTTTTTTTTTAATACGTCATCATCATCCACGACCTGACTTCACACACTGCTGGGTAAAGGCCTCTATTTTATGAGAAAACCTCCACGTTCCTTTGATCTTACCACCGGTAAAATTCTGCTGTTTGTATTTCACTTTAGTGTGCAACAGCTGCTTTTTTAATCCCAATAGTTTAATTTTAATTTTAAACTGGTACCAAGAGTTAAGCACAATCATGATTCTAGAGAATCATGATTGTGCTTAACTCTTGGTACCAGTTTGATCGCCGATTTCCCTTACCACCTGTCCTCTGCCTAGCCTTTTCCCAACTGTGTTGGGGTCGGCTTCCAGTTAAACCAGATGCAGCTGATTGCCTGTCTGACCTCCACAACCCAGTTAGTACTGGTTAAAACTATACTCCTTCATAAGTCTGATTGTCAGACTTTCGGGCCACTGACTACCTGTAACGACTGTCAAAGATCTACAAATGACAGCCGGGACCAACGGCTTAACGTGCTTGCCGAGGCATGGAAGAAACTCGGTTTGTAATGGATGGTCACCCATCCACAGACCAACCTTGTCACGCGCGGCTTGACCAAAAGATCGACTCGAGCGGCTGTTATTTATTAGCTCCTTCCCAGTATAAACATTTTTGTGTCCAAGAATATTTTTTTTGGATTTTAGCCCTACTATCTTTAACTTATAGATTGTTACGAATTTTCCCGAATCCTGTAAAAATTGTTTTCACTACATATTTTCTCCCCATTTAAGGCCAGCAATAGTACCTACTTATTGGATTGTATATCAGGCTGTAAAATCATAAAAAAAAGCTTTAATTATTTCTTTTACAAATTCGAAACATGATTTTTTTTAACATAACTTTAAATTTTTTACCCATTGGCAAAGAGTATAACTCCTGATGTTTTCATATAAATCAAGTAACTAGGTACATGCATTCAGCCGATTACGAAATTGATGGAGAGCAAGTACCTATACACTTTTCAAAAAAATAAACCAATAGTAATTATGAGACAGGGAAGCTGTATCATAACATGCTAGACAAGTCATCTAGTGAGTAGTTATACCTACTAAGATTCTCAAGGCTGTTAATTTAATATTTTATTCCTTGATATTGTGATTGAAAGCTCAATAGACATTGTTCAGTAGGGTCGGCAGTCGCTTATAATAGAAAAGACTATAGTGAATTTTAGGCGGCAATTTTTATCTTGCAACATTCAACTTGCAACCAAAATCTTTAAGCATTTGAAAAGTGAAACGCGTCGTTTATGATAAAGCTATATTTTGCCCGCGGCTTCGGACATGTGGAGGTCGGAAATTATCCTACGGCAACTAGGGTAAAATTTACTTAATATTATATATTATTTTTATTTAATTTATTTGAATTAATAAATAGTATCTTATGTCGTAAACCAGGTTATGGTCTTCCTGTGTGCTAATGTCCATAAAATAATAGACAGTTGGATCGCCAGACAGTTATCTATACAAATAAATAAAATTGAAGTGTCTGTTTGTAATTTCAAAATGACAGCTTTTTACTGAATGCCTATGAAAGTATATACGGTACGTCTTATAACAAAACACTTTATTTTTGTTTGTCTGTCTGTTCCGGCTAATCTCCGAAACGGCTGGACCGATTTTGACGGTACTTTTACTGACAGATAGCTGATGTTATAAGAAGTAACTAAGGCTACTTTTATTCTAGACTAGCTGTTGCCCGCGACTTTCGTCCGCGTGAAATTTTAGCCTATAACCTTCCTCGATAAATGGGCTATCCAATTCTAAAAGAATTTTTCAAATCGAACCAGTAGTTCCTGAGATTAGCGCGTTCAAGCAAACAAACAAACAAACTCTTCAGCTTTATAATATTAGTATAGAAAAGGGATTAGGGTTCCGTGCAAAAAAAAACCCTTGAATTTGTTTACAAAATTGGATTCAAATTAGGAAGTAATATTTTTATAATAATTACGGGGACAAAGGTCCCGGGCGACAGCTAAGTTTAATATAATGACAAACCGTCATGTACCTACACTCTGAAATTCATTAATTAACCTGTAAAAAAAGATTACAATAGAAGATCCTGGTCAGAGACTTATCCAGCGCATCCTGGGAAGTCAGCCGCACTGTCAATGGTCTTTGACATGTGAGAAAAAATAGTAATACTATTACTACTATCACTACTATCTTTAATTTCCAGGTGTATGGCAACGGAAAACAGACCCGCTCATTCTGTTACGTGTCTGATCTCGTTGATGGATTGCTGTCGTTGATGGCGGCCAACTACACGCTACCTGTCAACATCGGGAACCCCGTAGAAAATACTATACAAGGTAAACACATTAACAATATAGTTGCAATGACGTGACTTATTGGTATTGACATAAGGTTTAAATTACAATGTTATTTTTTAACCTTTCGACCGCCATAGTCCCATATACGAGACAAGTAATGCGAGTGCTCTGGCGGTCAAAAGGTTAACCTTTTGAACGCCAGAGCATAAACAAATGCGCGTGCCCTCCACGCCAAGCCACAATTTGACCTACCATTTTGTCTCATATTTGTGTCGTTTGCCGTACAAGACACTCGCTTACTTGTCACGTATATGTGACAATGGCGTTCAAAAGGTTAAATTCACGCCAGACGCAGTCATGATGTGACTATAGGCCACATAATTCATTAATTCACTCCTAACAAGATCGGAGACTCAACACTCGAAGTTGTAGACGATTATGTCTACCTGGTACAAACGATCCAGTTAGGTAGGTCTAACTTCGAGAAAGTGGTCAATCGTCGAATCCGACTCGGCTGGGCAGCGTTCGGGAATTTGCGTGGTATCTTCTCGTCCAACTTACCGCAGTGTCTCAAGACGAAAGTCTATGATCAGTGTGTGTTGCCAGTGATTACATACGGGACCGAAACGTGGTCGCTCACAATGGGCCTTATCAGAAGGCTTAAAGTCACCCAAAGAGCAATGGAGAGGGCTATGCTCGGAGTTTCCTTAGGTTTAAATCAGAAATGAGGACATCCGCAAGAGAACCAAGGTTACCGACGTAGCCCGAAGAATAGCCAAACTTAAGTGGCAGTTGGCAGGGCACATTGCTCGCAGAACGGATGGCCGATGAGGCCGGAAGACGCTGCGTTAGAAGGCCTCCTACTAGGTGGACCGATGACCTGGTGAAGGTTACAGGGATCCGCTGGATGCGAGTCGCTACTAATAACTAGGCCAACTAACGCTCAGGCGATTTTTATTCACATTTTTTTGGTCAGTTATTGGATTTTCAAATTTTGACATTGAGCATAGAGTTAAAAAAACATCCCTTGTGTTATAAAACCGCGATAAATATTTGTGAAAGTAGTCCGAACGTCAGCTAAGCATGATTTTGGAATATGCTGAGTAAGATAATATGAACATACTAATATAGCTACATGTTTACAATTCGTTGAACTCAGCTAATCTCAGAATCGGTAGAACTAAATGATAGCGCTTATCGCGAGATATCACTAACTTTACTGTTGCGCTTCCTTTAAACATGTAGATAAGCATACTACATTTCAGGATACACCCTCTGCTTATTACTCGTACGTACTTAGTCCAATTGCAAAAATATATAACTTTGTTTGGGAATCGTAGCCCTGGCTGACGATGACGTTAGTAAAAAGATCATCAAAGAGAAGTACCTATACTGTTAAATTGTTAATGATCTTCCAATAACACCACGAAGGTTAGGCAGAAGTGTACCTAATAGCACACCCCACATTTCTCCAGTTATGTTTAAGTCCCATGTAGTAGGGGGCGAGCTTACTGCCATCAACCGGGCACAAATCTAGACACCGTGACTGCTACTGAGGAATTCCTAATGCAAAAACCCAATAACACTGTGCCCAACCTGAGAATCGAACCCAGGACCTCACACTCGACAGTCGCGAGATTCACTAGAACAACTAGGCAGTCTTGCTAGTTATTAATCTTATTTTTCTGTCTCATCACAGCCCCTACTGGACTTAAGCCTCTCCCAAGCTTTGCCACAGCGCTATGTCCTCCACCTTCTGCATCACGACACGCGTGGAGAGCCTCTACACACGTCTATAAAAAAAATCACTATTAATTCCAGAATTCGCCATGATCATCAAGAACCAAGTGCCGGGATGTCGCAGCATGGTGGCTAAGGGCGCGCCGGTGGAGGACGACCCACAGCGGCGGCGCCCCGACATCACGGTGGCTAAGGAGCATCTGCATTGGGAACCTAAGGTTTGAATTACTAAGTTCAAAGCCGATAGGAAGAAGATAGGTGCAAAGTAAAAAAGGATTTTACTGCCATGGTTATAGAGCCCTTTATTACTTTGTGCTTATGTCTTAGCTTGTGTTAAATAATTATGAAGGGGAGCTCTAAAGAAATCCATGTAGCAGCTTATGAGTAAGTAAGAACAGCCCCACATGTCGATTGATGAACCCACGCTTTCCGAAGACCCTCAGAAAGCTGGTTAAGCCAGTTGGTCCTGGGTGTCATTTATGGAACTTTGAAGTTAGAAGCTCGGAAGTTCAACAGGTTGTGGAGGTCAAAATAAGCAGTCGCTCCATATAAAATACTGATATTCAGTTGCATCCTGTTAGACTAGACACACCCAACATGATCTCAACATAGTTAGGTTAGAGGTTATTATATATTAAAGGAAAATGCACTACTGTTTCTATATTATTATTTGGAAACCAAAGGAACTGTAATGAAACTTGAGGTCGAGACCCAGCTGTCATTTGTTACAAATGCAACCACAAATACATTTTATCTTTCTTGCTTTTTCAGGTATCATTACAAGAAGGTCTGCAAAGAACCATAGACTACTTCAAAGAAGAGTTGTCAAGGACAACATTTCAAAACAATCAAACCTACATGAATATGAAGTCATAATTAATTTAGTTTTTAGAATCTGTTAAAATGTGATATTCGGGTGCCTGTGTGCAGGATTGTATAAATAACAATAAGATATCATACATTTTGTTGAATTATTCTCACTTTTTGTTATTTATGACACAATGTTACATGGTTACCCCTAAATGACAAAAATGTGTTGTATATCTAATTTATATTCAATTGTTTGGTTAAATAAAAAAATGCACATTTCTCGTAATGTTCAAAAATATTGCGTTTTTATTGGTATCAAAGCAAAGATGTACATTGACTAGAAACTTAGTAACCTAAGGAATATTTAAGTAAAGATGATCTTAAAATATTATTGCTAGTAATGATAACTTGGTCTTATAAAAATCAATGTGTGTTTGTCTGTTCGTACCCTACAGACACCAACTACTGACCCGATTTTGATGAAACTTTGCACAGTTGTTCTACATATACATAGTAGGTGAAGGTAGTAGGTAGGTAAAATTGCATTGCAATGCAATGCAACCTACATCTAGTAGAGAGATATTTTGAGAAATATTTTAAAGGTTGAACCTAATTACATGTTCTATTTGTTCTAAACATAGTTTCGCACTTATTTACTTAATTTTTACATAATTAGCATTCCACAACGAATGAAATACTGAACATGATAATCCTTTTCTTTACTAGTCCTTACTAATATATATTTATATTTTTTATATTATAAATGCGAAAGCAACCTAGACCACTGAACCGATCATCCTGAATTTTGCATATACATTGTCAGGTGTACAGAAACGGACATAGGGTAAAAAAGTACAGTTCCCGAGGAAAACAACAATAACGTTCTTATGATAATAGACGGCGCCACGTGTCTTTACAATGATCATGATTGAATTATATTATTACAAGCACAACTCGAATTGATCGTCAAATTCTAAATTAACGCGAGCGAAGCTACGGTCAAAAGCTAGTTATAAAAAAATGAACACACTATTGGGACCGTGCCACAATACTCTTGGTCAAGTAAACTTAGCCTATACAACCAAAGATTTAAATCGAAAGACTGCCCTAGCACCTGATTACACCTGTATAACGGCGATGACAATACTACAAATAAATTAAAATACGTATACCTCATGACATTCCCAGTCTGCAATACAAAAATTTAATGGAATATATCCAGTAGTTTAGTTACAGGACCATATTTTATTTTTACATTTTCTACATGATGTGGATTAATAGGCTAGCACCGACAGGTTAACGACCCCCGCATCGGTATAAACATTCAACACATATTTCATTAAATTTTATTTCCAGATGCAAATTATACCTAAGGTTAGTGAACCAATATTAATACATGGTGTTCTATTTCATTGTTTACGCGCGAACGTTTGGTGCCACGGCAGACGAAAGCGGGGAGGGTGAGCCCCGCCCCGGCCGCCCGCCTGTGTCCGTTAGATCTCGCAAGCGAGCGGGCACATTATCATTATGTTGCCAACCAATGCCGTATTATAACATAATTTTATACAGTCCACTTAGTTTAATTGAAGAGCCAAACACAGCCACAGCCAGCCTTTGGGAAGAGCCATATCCCAAATATTTGTTAACATTTTTATGCTATTTAGTTTGTTTGTTCAATGTGAGGATTTATTTGATAATTAAAAAATATTCCACTGGACTAGTATTACCGGTGTTTTTTTTTACTGTCGTATTGTCAGCGCGACCTTGTTTAAGCTTCGTACAGGACCAGGATATGCAAGCTCACTGCACTCAGTGTGATCACTCTTTCGCATAATCTAACTTTAACAAGTGCCCATCTAAAGATTCAAATCTTTGTACACAACCTAAAACTTTCTAGCCACATTTTACAAACAGCAGCAAACTATTTACAGCACATACTAGGCAAAACATCCCACTTATAAAGATATGATTTTCTTAAAATAGTTTCAGTCTTACAAAGTCTTTCTCCGTGCGAGTGTACCAATGTCTTATACAGTTGGAACATGTCACTTGGTAACTGTTTGTGTCTAACCAACATCTGGGTGGAACAGCCTCTCGATTTCCATTCAGTGTCGAACCTTACGTCATGTACTCTGTTCATGCCATCTAGAGAGGCGGTCCACACGCCCATTGAGACATCTTCGGATTTGTAATGTCTGAAATAATGAAATAAACAAAAACATTGTTATAGCAGGCATAAATAGAAGTAGCTCATTCTGTTATTCGGCTACATTTGGACATACTGAATACCAATCCTTTATTATTTGAGAAAAGCTAGACAAAATATGAAAGTTCATTTTGAGTTAACAGCATACTAACACAGCGTTTTGTAGGTTTCATGAAGACATATTTTTTGTAATCAACAAAAAACGGAAAAGAAAGTGAATTATGTATGAATTTAAAATCCATAAAATATACAAAATATTCGCTCACCCCAAAATATCTGCATTTTTTCCAACATAGTCGACAATGCTTCGAGATATGACATAGCCACCACCTAATGCATAAGGTAAGTAGTTGTCACATAAGAACCAGTCCTTTTCTTGCCATTTTCCGTTCAAGTACACACGGGCTCTCCCATCAAAATAGCCCCAATAAAGGCCTTTGTATGAAGGGAGATCTTTCTGAAATGTGATAATAATCTGAAGATCAGCCTGTGTTTTCTGAGATCCCTATAGAGGTGGTTGCATCTAGGTGTTAATCCAACAAGGGACAAAGAAGATAAAGTACAACTTTATCAAGGAAGACAGGAGTACTAAATCAACAAAATTTAAAACAGTGTTGAGCTGCTTACACGAAGAAGTCTACTGGGACAAAGACCTGACTCATCATCATCATCTGCCTAGACTTTTCCCAACTATAATTCCCTTATAATCCCCTTGGTCAGACTTTTTGGGCCTCTGACTACCTAATGACTGTCAAAGATCTACAAATGAGCAGGGACCAACGGCTTAACATGCTTTCCGAGGCACTGAGGAAACTCGGTATGTAATGGGCGGTCACCCATCCACAGACCAACCTAGGCAAGCACGGCTTAACCTAAATATCGGCCCGAGCGGCTGTTATTATTTAGCCACAAGCTCCTCTTCAAAGACCTGACTGTAAGAGTAAATACCATTATATCTAGGTATACATAGATCATAGATGTGTATTTTATAGCTAAGGAAATAACTTTACCTTGTATGTAACATAGTCACTTATTTCATGAGCATTCATTTCAGGTGCAAACGCTTCCAGATCTTTTATAATCAGATCAACTCTAACAAAAGAATCATCATCACATTTAATCAAATATTTTAATTTACTCAAATTGTTTGTCAGCCATTTCAATGAATGTAACATTTTCATAGCCAGATTCTTATAGCTGTCTTCAAAGCTGTCTAATAATAAAAGGTCATTGCTTCTGTTATTTTCAGTGTTTAACCTTGTTAGCTTCGTTTCACTCAGACCTTCAGTGCCAATTACAAAATAAAACTTTATGAATTTATGTGTAGTGTGTTGCTCTGTCCATGTATGATTCCACTTGTACAGCTTCTCTCCATTTTCTACGAATATATTATTCGATAACTTCATCCATGTTGCTCTTATTGCATCCCTCTTAGCTTCATTATCTGGACCACTTAAAACTAATACAGCATATTCAAACTTATCTAATGAATTTTTAGCATCACTTTCTTTGGCAGCTAGGGCATCCGCACACTCGAGACGTAAAAAACTCAAAGTTATACCACAACCAACGTAAAAAAAGAATATACTGGCGAGTATCATACTTTTGTTTCTTCGTAGCAAAGACACGTACATTTTTAAGGGACCTTAGAGCAAATCTAAATATTTCATTCTTGTCTTTAATTCAATATTTAATATGAAAATGCACCTGAAAAGCTTAATTATTATTTGGATAACCCGATTCTGTTCAAGATAACTGGCTCTGAGATATACTTCAGCACACACATGACTCGCTTATTAAATAAGGCACCATTAAAACAGGCTCGTCTATTTATATGCACGGAACTATTATACATTTACGGATTATTTATTTAACCACTCAACTCCAACAAACCATTTAAACTTGAACGAAAACTGTTTTGATTACACACCAAAGGGTATAAATTAAACTGTCATTGCGTCAAAAACTGTCAATCAAAATTGTCAACCCCCTCCAGCTCTTCTATCACAGAATATCAATACTCTAGCGAGGTCTTCTTCTTTACACTAAACTAAAAAGGAACTAGGAGTCCATTGGCCAAAGAGTATAATAATAATAGGGGAGCCAGTAGCTCAGTCGAGTGAGGCTCTGGCACTGGGCCTGGCACACAATAATACAAATTGTTAATTTATCTTTGACAGTCGAGTGTGTGTGTATGTCAAACGACATAGTGCTTGAATTTGTCCACATAAACTTAAGTTTGAGCAGCATGTTTGGAAATACAAAAAATATAATATAACTTGTACAAAAATGTTTAAATATGTAGCTTGCAAAAATCATCAACCTCAAGTTCATTTAACCCCACTGAACGACTTTTTCATGAAATAGTCATTGAATGGGATTAAATGTACCTAGGGGGTTGTATTTATGATTTTAATGATTATAATTCTGTAAAGCTACATACGGCCCAAGAAACGCTGGCGTGACGATCTGGACTCATTCTTAACGGATTGGTCAGAGAGGGCAAATTGTAAGCAGGATTGGAAAGCCATGGGGGAGGCCTTTGCCCAGCAGTGGGACAGAACAGGCTGATTAAAAAAAAAAAAAAAAAAGCTACATACGTGGTAAACGGCCGCAAATCATATTTTGTTTAGTATACAGCCTGACACTGACCAGCAAATTTCAAAAAACCTAAGAAAATTTGAATTTTGCGGGTTACCCTGGCGCTCTCCAACTAGATTCAAATGTGAGGAGGCATAGAATAATAAGCTATGGAGGGAACAAGGACCAAATCATCCTAACAAACTTTTTGCCACTTTTTGCGGGGCGGGGGGGGGGAGTAAACACATAAAGTACCTACACTACGGTAGTTTAGATCAGAGATGCATCCTATTGCTGCTACAAATGAACACGAAGCAAAAACAATCACACAATAAAGAAACTTACATACATTGACAATTAGCTTGTATGTATACAATGAGTCACACCAACACATCAAAATAAAAAAAAACTCGTGCAAATAATAATAGTTTTTTCTTTCATAGAAATTGAGCCAGGATTTCCAAAGTTACAGCGTTGTAAAGTTACACCGCTTTTTAAAATTTGCGTTCCTTCGTGAGCTACTGCGATGATTGCAGGTGATGCGGAGTGTTTACGTTCATAAAATTTGATTTGTAAAGTGGTCTGCAATTATTATTTTAAGTGTTTGTGTTAGCGGTTACTTTAAATATTATTGTTACTGAATTAACATAGTGATCCGAATATTATTACCACATGGTACAGAAAAAAAACAATTTTTGTAGTGTTTTTTCAAGATAGGAAAAAACAAACAGATTCTTTTTTCTCGATTTACGTATTTTTTAGACATGCTAATTACAAAAACCATTGGTGTGACTCATTGACCTACAACAACAAACAAAAGTGCTAATGATGTGGGACAACCAATGATTGGTATTTCATTCGTTATTCTTGAATGAATGAATGGATCAACAAAATTATGATTTACTAGTACCAACGAAATCAAGCGAGATAGTCCCCATTGTGTCCATTTAGCGGGGATGAAAGATCAGTAACCGATTTTCGTTCGAAGCGAGAAAAATGTGAGATTTGTTAGACTCTAGAGAATATCAGTCATCAAGTTCAACTTGAAGATAGGCATGTGACCATAACGTGACAGGAGGACAGATGTTTCATTCTAATCTCATGTCACTGTCAAATCAAATTGACATTTTCCGTATTCGTTTTCATTCACGTTGATTCGGATTACATTTTTTTATCAGTAAAAAATTAGCGGTGGTCGTGAACGGAGTGATTTTTGATAATATGACACAATAATAAAATTGTACGTGCCATATTCAAAAGTGGAATGGTTGCCTATTGTTAACCTTAGTTAATAGTTTGATGAATTTGCTAACATTACCGAAGTACTTAGTTACCAGTGACTTATAATTCGAATTTACACCGAGGGGTACGATAAAAAAAAGATCTTACCTGTCGTGTGGGTATAAAATAAATAATAAGTAGGTAGTGTACATTTGAATAGGCTGTGTTACCGTGTCGAAGTGGGGCTGTGTGCCGGTGCACAGGTCATGCGGTTGCCCGTCCTATAAGGTTACAAAACCATACCGACTGTCGAAGACCGCCACGGTAAGTATTTATAGCTTTCCCATGAGCTTGTATTCATGAAATATTTAAAGTAACCTCCTGTTAATTTACATAACATTGATTTATATGCCTTTTCTTTTTTCATGTTCAGAAACGTTTTTAAAGTACGTAGTTATTATAAGAATTACGTAGCCTTGGTTGTAAAAAATATAAAATCGCTTTTTGCAGGTACCCTGAATCATGGAGTCTTTAGATAAAAAAGGCCGCCCTCCACATCCCAGGGCTAAAGCTAATCCACTGTCTGCACTCACATTTGCGTAAGTTTTAATTAAAAAAATATGTAACAAAAACTAAGTTTTAAAAGTATATATTTTTATGCTCCTACCTACATTTGAAAAAATCTAAATATTTTCCATTAAAAATCATGCAATGCTCATGCTATCTACAGGGAAAAATCCTACAAATTCAAAGGGTAAAGGTGATCTTCATTCCAAAACCTTCTTCTGTTAATATTCAGTACCCACATCAACATGACATTATGCTTAGCTTAGACTAGATTACTAGCTTATTGCTTATAGCTTTAATAAAAAAAAAAAAACAAATAAAATGGAAAATGGAAATCAGAGCACAGTCTAAAAGCAACAAAATACCTAATAAGTAATTCATGCCTACTTTGTTTTGAGATGCCTGTTATAAACTGTCCCACTGTAGAGCATAATC
Organism: Noctua fimbriata; assembly: GCA_905163415.1. NCBI lineage: Eukaryota > Metazoa > Arthropoda > Insecta > Lepidoptera > Noctuidae > Noctua > Noctua fimbriata. Next base: position 11,564,388 of record LR990922.1, on the reverse strand, counting down.
TATTCCCTTCTTCAACTATTCTGTAAGTAATGCCTAATTTGAATTTCATTTTTAGATGGACCCTGCCCATTTTCTGGAGTGGTGTAAAAAGAGAAATGGAAGAACATGACCTCTATGAACCACTAGCAGAACATTCATCAGGTAAGCTTTATGTTCTGATGCCTAGATACTATGTCTAGGGAAAGAAGACACTAAATGTAAGATTCAAACTAATTGTAAAACTTATGTTGTTAAGTTTACATTATGTTTTGGTACCTATGTTTAGCTAAAGTAGTTAACAAATATCAGGTGAATGTGATGAGCTAGATTAATAAAAATATTTTGTATTAGGTATACATCATACTTTAAATATTTTTTTTTTATCTAGAAGTTAGCTAAAACATTATCCCTTATTTGTTAATAAGTTAACAAGCTTTGGTCCTTGGAGTAAAGTTAGTACCACTATTAATAGAGTTATATGTTACATACGTTTTTTGTGGTTTTAGTTTACAACATATTTTTCCAAAAGTTTACAACATATTTGTTAACAAGGAACTATGTGTGTGCGATTCATTTTTCTTATTTTAAATTTGTCTTGCTTTGTGGATGCCCCTTAGACCCCAGTTTAGGTACTGAATTCCTAATGATGTTTCACCACATTATGCAATAAAAATGTCTCATAACCCTATACTAAAACAAAAAAAACATTTTGAATGTAAATGTGGTGCTGGTCTGCAAACGATGGGGCACTTAATATCGTGTCCTGTGTGTCCTGTTGTTTGTTAACTTCAGGAACTGATGGACGCTACCGAAAGCGCCAAACTATTAGCTCAGTTCTGGGCCGACACAATTTAGATTGCCGTTCCCACGCTAAGAAGAAGAACAAAATAAAACTAATTACTTGATATTGGTTCATATTGGTGTTCACATGACACCACAAAACTAGTTATAAATCATAATAATCCGAGAGTTATTTTTAGCTTTAGGTTTATGATAATTTGCCTGAAAACGCTCGCGTTTGTTTACATAATGTTTGACTTGCGATTGCCGAGTGCGCCAAAAATGAGTGCATAGGAAAACTATAGTATGTTTAAGTTAGAAATTATCGTAAAATCCTGCAGTCGTCGGACATTCGGAATGTACTTAACTAACTTTTACTTACTTAATTCCGATATGTGGGCCATTCTTTTAATTCTTTAAAATCCATTTCTTTCGAATCATCATGAATTAAAATCGTTGCAGGTAGCCAGTACTTACCATTAACAAAAATAATCCCACGTTATTAAAGGGGAGTTGAGCATGTTAAGAATCAGGTAACCTTTTTTTTATGTAGCTCAACTTACCAATCTATACTGATGGTCAGGATCGAAAACCCGTAACACAATGTAAGCATAATACCTTAGAAAACTCTTGAATTCCAAACGGGCCAACATGTTCTCTTTTCAAACGTTGAAATTGACAATAGACGGTTACAATAAACCCATTAACGCGCCCCGCTGGCTTTGCTAGGAAAAATTACGCATCCAAAATCAAGGCAATTTTTTGGTTTATGCATTTAGATAATTCCTAAAAGCCTGTGTAACGAGTTTGTAAGAGCAAGCAGGTTTGCAAAACCATTTATTAGCTAAAGTAATAAAAAAATAATCACATAACGCATTATCCGCCACTGACTAATCTAAGCTAGGTATGTAACCTCTAAAAAACTCCTGGCGTACTGGTTTATGACTAAACTTCATGATAATTAGGTGTTAGGTAGTCCGCCACCTCTAATAGCGATCGCCGAGGCATCTCCGTCTCCGTCATGTTGTTTTCGAATGCCAATATTTTTGTTAAAATCTGAATCGACTTCAACTCGGCCTACTGCAGTCTACTGCTAACATTAGCCACTCCGACCCAAGTGGCGCCAGAACTAAAAGAAGTAGTCCTTTTTAGGTCAGTCGATCAACGAAATATATAAATTATATTCAAAGTCTTGACTGATTGACTGATAGATCAATCTGGTCCTAGAGACATGACATGCACATGACATTGTGAAGAGTAGGAATCCACTAAGAAAGGGTTTTTCGAAATTCCACCCCTAAGAGGATGAAATAGGGGATTGAATTTTCTGTGAAACTTTATGTTTTCTGGGTCGATTGACTCGTAAATTAGTGTACCTACACACTCTTTAATTAAAATTATGAGACACGTGTATCACAGTTTCTCCAAAATCATCCTCCAACAGAGTCAAATGGGCTTCGAAACTCACGTAGACGGGCGCATGGCGCGTAGTGTTGCGCAGGGCGTGCGGGGTGCGGGAGTACTTACCTATTAGTAATTAGGTAGGATTCTTCTGAGGTAGACGTGTCTGTAAATATATGTAAATTCCCGATGGTCGCGTTGGCTCGTGATACGCGACATTGATATGAAATATTTTGTAATCGTATTATGTCTAAATAGATTGCTAATGAATCATTTCATTGATGTCACCGATGTCCAACCTCAAACCATCAATATTTCAAATATGTAATGTAATTGCTATTACTATAAACTAATATTTGCAAGTTATATAAATAAAAAAAATGTCATTTGTTTCATGTTAGGCCACGCGGGCGAAACCGCAAGCAGAAGCTAGTATAACAAATAAATAAAAGTAGGTCTTGACTGCATCTACTGGATTCAATAAATAACTTTGAAGTGAGCGTATACACATTGTGTTTATTCGTAGCGTATGTGATACGTCTCATTGTCATGAATCACCCGGGATACTGCGGAAGGCGCGAGCGTCAGTTCAATTCAACAACAATCAACAATTTAATAAGCTAAAGTGAACTGAGTTGGCAGACCAATTGCCTACGAAAACAAGATTTAGCTAAGGCACTTTTGAACTTTACGTATTGTGAACGTAGAAATATAATTTTCCTTTTACCCTCTATATTGTACCTGCTCTATGCCATGTTCTGTTTATAAGAATACAAGTAAATAGTAAAATAACTGGCTGACTTAACGCAGATGTAGGTACTTTCTAGCTAGTAACTACATTGATACATTCCTAAATGATTATGCAAAAGAAACTAATTCTGAAGCATTTTCCGCATCGTCGGCACCTATTATTAGTATCGTTTGACTCAAAAGTTATACTTAGAATTAACTGTAAGGCTAAGTTCATTCTAAGCTCAAGAAATTGATATACCTTGACGATAAAAAAATAAGTTCTCGTTGGTAAGGCTTGATGAGAGCATTGACTTCATGTATGAATTTAAAAGTCGAATGCTGTTAAAAAACAAACAAAATTTGTTGTTTGTTTGATTTTGTGTAAATGACATAAAAATAAGGAGTTCAGAATGGATGTGATATTTTAAAGAACCTAAACTGTATGTAATTTCAATACATCTTCATTTCATTTTCATGCTCATCTGGAAAGTAAGGAAAACAATGTATTAGCCGCTTAATTTTCAATCAAAGTTACGCACTGCTGTATTACGTGGCTTTACCGTAGCTTGTTTATATGTCAGGGAAAACCACATTGACCAGAGTTCTTTAAATTCCGGAAATATCAATCATCAACTTCCTCTTGCTTCCAACGAATAATTTGTTGTAGATCTCATGATCATTTTGAGCTATTTGTTTCAGGAATTTCAATAGATACCTACCTTATGGGAAAAAAAAAAATAAAAATCGAAGAAGTGGTATATTTATATTGATTTATGCTTTGCTTTATTAGTGTTTTTAATTAAACGCCACGCCTAACGGCTAAACGGATTTGAAGGAAATATGTGTCGACATGGGATATGTTACCCCATTTAAGTACGTTTTCGGGGGATATTTTTTCGTGTAATTTTCGACCTGCACGCGAACAAAGCAACGGGCAAAGTTATGATAGCAGCAAAGTCATGAGCTAGTTATGATTCGTTTTCGAGTAGATCATTGCACGCCACATGATGACGCATTACAACGTTCAAAGACCATTTTATTACATCTCATTTCGTTTGTTTACTTTTGGACATAATAACATAATCTGGAAATACAAACAAAATTGCGCTTTTGTCCTTTAAAGAAAAGGCTATGTTAATAAACTGATAAGAAACATTGGTCATTTATACAGTTAAACATTTTTTTTCAATCTCACTTAATCTTTTTTACATATCATTTGTATGTTTTCTAATTCAACATTTGTTCGTAAAGATAAAAAGCGTTAAATTTACAATTGGATTAGTACTTTTATAGGTTAATCTAGCCATAAACTGCACAAAAACAATAATGGGTACTTACCGAGTTACCGGCATTATTTTTAGAACTGATTTCACCCATTGGTGAAAGATAGATAGAAGATATTTTAGATGTGCTAATCGCGTTCAAGTTTCATTAAAGTTGAACGCGATTAGCACATCTAAACGACGTTCATGAGCTGTGTCAATATGCCATAGCAATTTTGACACTGACAGCTCTTGAATGCCGGTTACTTGTACTGTACGCGTTTATTTACAGTTACATTGGAGCAATGTGTCCTTAGTCTTCTTAGATCAGTAACCTTGTTGTTACTCCAAGCTTATCAGGTTCCTACCTAACTCAAGATTATGTTGCATTTGTTCCCATTATTATTCTAAGTACCCGGTGCCGCGAGCCTGTTATTCAATCTGCCAGTGTGCATCCGAATCAGTGACGACAAACGCAACAAAATCTAATATTTGTCGAGGGGCCTCGACAAATATTATGTTTAGTTTCTTTTCACTAAGCACAGCTTTTATTTTTATGTGTCCTTAAAACCATGAAACCCTTTTTTTTAACGACTGCCAGCAATGACCTCATATGCTCAAGATCAGATCCACAAAAAGTCCATTAGGAATAAAATGCAGTGCATACATTTCTCCCCCAACTTAACTCAAACTCCAATCGGTCATTGTACAAAGGGCAGAGTCTATAGGCTGCAAATAATACGCCTTTTATACTATTGATATAATCACACAGAGTACTTGAGTAAGTCATGTTGCAATATAAATGATGCTATTATCGACTGGCGCGTGTAATAGGACAAGATGGTTTTGTTCACAGTGATTAGGCATGTCTAGGTTCTCTTTCCGTACAAATTTTGTTGACTTGAGAAGATAATAAATTGTAAAGTGACGAGGTCATCTTAAATGCAGTTAGTAAAGAAGAATACATTTTGCCTGTAAATCTTTAAAAGGCTCTAAAGTGCGCAATCCCAGAGATCGAGCCCACATTAATCAGATGATCAGTTGGTTATGGATACCCAAGTACCATTACAGCTTTTGCCAAGTCTTACACCTTGATTGAGGTAGATATTCGCGAAATACAAATCCTAGATCTAGCCAAGGGATCGTATCCATGCCATGATGAGTTACGCAATTAGAATGTTTACAAACCTCAAGATTGCAGTCGCTACCGCTACTCGCTAAGGCATTTGTGTGTCCTTTTAATGACTTCGCTGGAACTTCAATGAAAAACGAACAACCTAATGATAATGTATATATTTCTGTTAACAGGGCCATTAGGTGACAAATTCGCAAGATTATGGGAGGAAGAGGTACAAAGAGCAGGAGGGAAGAGAAAACCCAGCCTGTTACGAGTTATATTAAGAGCTTATGCGGCCAGATGTATGCTGTATGGATTTGTTCTGTTAGTGATGGAATGTGGCATAAGGTAAGATTACTTTTTCTTTGACGTCCTCTGCAATGTCCGTTGGACCCCTATCATGTGTCATGGCGGCCAGTAGATCTCTAACAAACTTTAACTTAAACACATTTATGCTATGTCATCGCTTATCAGTACCTATAAGCCGTTTATGGCTTACCGGTGGCGGTATGGCCTACCTTGAAAAGCAGGATCGATTTAACTGGGCCGCTGCCAATAACGTTTTTTCTTTAGTTGCAGTAATAAAAGTATTTTTCGCTTTTCAAAATGTTGAGGATCAATCTTACCAGATTAAAAGTATTGATTTAGTTTGGTTTATTTATTTGCTTAAGGCAGATAGATGGAGATGAACGAAAGCAGGAAAAAACTGCCATTACTTGACTGTTTATTTGGGAATTATTGTGTTTATTTCATCGTATTTTTACAAAAGTGTTCTCGGAAAAAAACCCTTTTCTGAGTAAACCCATACAACTGACGAACGTATGCTGTCTGATCAATAAGGGGTGCTACGACTCGAACATACAATGTGTTCAAGGCATCGGCATGATTCGGCACCGACCGGGCGCCAAAACCAAATGCATATTTTACGGCCCGGCTAAATCATGCCGAACGGAGATCAGACGAAGACGAAATGTACACGAGCCTGAATAAAACTCGTCCAAGGACATATTGAAATCGTATAAAAATAAACTGATTGCGGTATTTCAGTACGATCTATTAATAGCAGAGTGCTGTAACGGGGTCATATATGTGTTTTCCTGTATAAATGGTACATATAGCAGGGAGGTGTTACAATGATAAGATAGGAGCTTCGATCAATATGCAGCGTTTTGCGCCGAAATTACTTCGCGTTTGCTTTTATACTCTTCCCACGCGATATACTGCAAGGAAACTGTGCATAAGTATAGTTATATATATGTATCTATATCTATCTATATACAATATAAAATGGTAAACTGACTGACTGACTGGGTGATATATCAACACACAGCCCAAACCGCTGGTCCTAGAGACATGAAACTTGGAGAGTGTGTTCTTTGTGGAGAGTAAGTATCCACTAAGAAAGGATTTTTGGGAATTCCACCCTTGAAGCAGTAAAATAGGGGATGAAATTTTATATGAAAGTCCGTCAGTTTTGAAGTTAGGATCTTCAAATTGTGTTTAGGCTAACCATTGAAAATTAATTAATACGTGTCTCAGCGTTTTTGATAATTCTACCCCTGAAGGGTTAAAAAAGGGGATGAAGGTAAGTAATCGGATATTTTTCGACATCCACGCGGGCGAAGACGCGGGCAAAAGCTATTAGTTATATGTATAAAATACTAGTTTAATAAACTATTCTTATCTTATCGCCTAATTATTATTCAGCTATACATTTACGTGCGAACTATTTGCTAGCTCCAATGTAATACAGACAGGGTTATTTGTTCACGTTTGGCAGAAATTTACACCGTGACTCAGGGTCCTGGATCTCGCTTTATCTCAAAATTCGACTTGTTGTTAGCGCAAGGCTGCAAGCCTGAAACTTTGAATTCGTAATCAAACTACTAGATAAATACACAATGTTATTGTCGTTCCATGGGACTAGAGCATAACTTATTGGTCACACATAATACCTGTAAAGCAAGCATTACACATGTGACTGTTCCTAAATTACCAAAAGCTGATAAAATTTTCGTTTTTCCTAAATCATATTGCTATTAGTATTAATGTCGATTTTCCCCTGAGAAATACTTTAGATACATCAATATAAAGTCGCACTATTGTGACTCCAAAATCTCCAAAGCCAGGATGTTGAGCGAAAATAAAACAAAGAATCCTTGAAACTTGCTACATAATACCCGATGACAGGACCCAGTTTCTGAGTGACCATAAAAATTATGTCGAGTCATTGAACAGACACAAACAAAACAACCCTGCACCTATGTCATATGTATTCACAAAACAATAATTGTAAAAATATTACCGATTTGTTTATATTTAAAGGTGATTAACACTATGAATCACATGTTTTTGTGTAATAATGTTACTAATATTCAAAGATAAATAAGGTGAAAATGTTGAGAGAGTATTGACACTGAATTGTTGTGATTCTGTGGTGTTATATCGGAGACCTTATGATCTTTCTAGGATTGTAAACTGAAACCTATTTGCTTATCTGTCAAGGTCGTAAGCGCTTTCGTATTAATGTTTAGACGTAATTAAAACCTTTTTAAAGTTCTGCCAAAACTTAGGAAAACCAGAACGGCAGAACATATTAATGTGGTCCGTAACAAAAAAAAAAAAAAAAAACATCCGCTCAATTTTCGACTGACAGCGTAGATTTTGTCTAGCTTGCTCTAGGCGGGTATCACAGAATAAAATTAAATAATAGTACCAACCTGTGGTATTCATACATCAAATTAGTATTCAAAAAGCATCAGCGTGTGGTCATAGATCGATGGTGTGTATCATGTCGATAATTCTATGTCCATGGATTTATAGAAGAGCTTGGTTATTGCGCTTTTTTATTTTTGTTTGCCGGAATTGTGCCACTCCTGGGCAAAGGCCTCCCCCCATTCCTTCCACTTTTCTCGATGTTGCGATTCTTCTCGCGAATTAACTTACTATTTGAATATAGAAACTGCAGACATGCTTCTGATTGCTAGATTGAGTTGCTCTTTAAATGGTGCATTGTATCTAGTGATAAATATCATAGCATAGCCTTCATAATACATAGTTTACTAGCTCCTTACATTTCCGCATTGTCATCTGTCTACCGCAACTCATTGACTTGACATCCTAAAAATTAACACCTATTCAAAGTTTTGGGAAATGACGCGGTTTTCCCATTCGAAAATCGGTTTTCCTGTTACTCAAGGTTTGTTCACATTTTGTACTTTGATGCTGAGTTTTTTTTTTTCGGTTCTCGTGGCTAAATAATAACAGCCGCTCGGATCGATCTTTAGGTTAAGCCGTGCTTGCCTAGGTTGGTCTGTGGATGGGTGACCACCCATAACATACCGAGTTTTCTCCGTGCCTCGGAAAGCACTTTAAACCGTTGGTCCCGGCTGTCATTTGTAGATGTTTGACAGTCGTTACAGGTAGTCAGTGGCTCAAAAAGTCTGACAACCAGTCTAACCAAGGGGCATCGTATTACCGAGTACTAACTGGGTTGTGGAGGTCAGATAAGCAGTCGCTCCATGTAAAATACGGGTATTCAGCTGCTTCCGGTTAGACTGGAAGCCGACCCCGAACATAGTTGGGAAAAGGCTAGGCAGATGATGATGCTGAAATTTATTTACAAGTTTTTTTTTTGTCCCGTTTTGTCCCGCTCCTAGGCAAAGGCCTCCCCCATTCCTTCCACTTTTATAAGTTAGGATACTAGAAGGACCATCACGAGAACAACTAAGTATGTAAGGTACTAAGAAATAAGATGATAGTTATTTCCATGATAACAAAAAATGACGTGAGAATTGCATGCTCTGTCACATGATAATCGTATAATCGTGACGAACATAGAATAGCAGGAAGTGCTTGTCATACGATACGAGTATAACAATTTGAAAAAACAATTGTATATAACTCTGTCTGTGATATGATAAGTGTGTGGTTGTTGACCAAACTATAGTATAAGTCATTATACTAAGTCACTTGACCTGCGGTGTTCTCGGAATTGAAATATAAACTTACCCTAATTTTTATCCGGCGCTGGGTTCGTCTAAATGAGTACTTACCTATATGTAAGAAGAAAACGTTCAGGAAAAAAAAATGAAAGTAAATAGACTAAAGGGCCGGTCTTACTGTTGAAACTGAACGCGACCACGATCAGCATCTCCTAATCAGCTGTTAGTATCATAATTGTTACGGATTATTGACACCGTTAAGCTCTTGAACGCGGTTTAGATGTGCTGATTGCGCTGTGTCAGTGACATTCGCCTGAAGTAGCGGTACACACCACCTGCACTCCTACAAGAATGGCTCGACCAGCCCCCGTAGCATGAACACCGTAGACAAGGATTTCTTTGACGGAAGAATCGACAAAATGACAGATAGTGCAAAGAAATCTGTCATTGTGTCGATACAATCTGTCATTTTGTTGATTCAATCTATCAATTTGTTGATGAAATCTTGTCTTCGGTGGTCATGCTACGGGGGCAGGTTGATAGTCGTACCTTGCACGGTCGCATGTCCTAAGTTGTTCGATCAAGAATTCATTATAAATCATGGGATTCGTGAATCGTACAATAATAATATTTTTTAGAGCTGTACCTATAAACGAAATCATGCAGACCTAAAACATCTCGAGCTAAAATCATGAATTGAATTGCCTTAATTTGTTTTATGATTGAGCATTTTCGTAAACAGTCAGAATATCACAATCACTATTGGATATTTGGAGAATATAATTTTCGTAAAAAAAAGAATCGAACCTCAAAAATCTAACTCAATTTCTTTAAATAGTTAATATTACCTATTTCTAATGTATGAACGATGTTCACATGACATCAATCATCGTACTAGGAAATGTCCCACCTAGTACACACGGCAACACATCAAGCAATACATTTCCAGTATAACATGGCCTCGCTTTGTATAGATTTCCCGTGCAATGAGAGATCCGCTTATACTGGTTTTGTATAGCTTGCTTTGTCATCGTGCATACCTAAGTACTTATTTTACAATGTCGAGGTCCGTTCTATACTCGTCCGTCGCCACGGTGACGTAAAAAATCAACAGTCGTCATGCTAAGTCACTCGTATTGTTTGTTTTGGCAATTTAAAGGTCTTTGTAGACAATCTGAAACACGATCGATAGCGTGCATTGTGAAGACTGTTCTTTTTAAAGGATATTGATGACAGAAAGGTCGCTTTTTGTATACAGGGTAGTAAAAAATCTTATGCACAATGGGGCGGCACTTACGTAAGGTGGACAAAATTTCACGTAGTATTATTCTACCAGTGAGGTAGAAAAGAAATGGCATATTACCTACATACTAAGTAAAATACAATTTACTGAAGTACTTAGACCGTCAAAAACTGAAGCCCTTGAATTGATTTGGCAATGTCGCTAGAGGTACTTATTTAATTATAATTTGCTTCCAATCTCTTGTAAAAGATAATAATTATAGGTACATACATGATATGATAATGATGGACAGGTCTACGAGGACAGCCATTAAGAGAATTAACCGCTATTACTTTACGAAGTAATGGAGGCAAACACGTAAACATAGAGTGATAAATTAATAAGAAAATGTCCAGCTGTTAAATGATTTGTAATAGTACGGCATTGGCTTGCGTGTGTTGCCATGACAACCTTATTAACATGTACGACGGTGCTGTTTTTTTTTGCGAAGGCTTGGGAATATTCTAACGTTGTGTTTTTACACGTCATAACGTAACGAAATCACCGTTAACTAAGGTAGCAATTAAGTTATGGATAGGGATATTAATACGAACAATTTGTCAGTAAATTAAATCTATTTTTTTTGGCATGGCATAATTTCTGTAATATAAATTCTAAGCTTATTTCCTATTTCAGTAGATTCAAAGCAAGCACAGCTCAAAATAACAGATTATAAACTAATTAAAAATATTAAAATGCAGCAGTTTCTTATCGGCGTACGATGAATCTTCACCTTGTTTTCTAAACACGTGTATGTTTCTTGCCAGCGCTGTTATTGACTGACTATGTTGTGCAAATAGATTGGACTGGCAATCAGCAACAATAAGTGTGGGGAACATGTACTTAACTGGTCTCGGATATGTCTACAGGCGACATAAATACTGTCTGATTGAATTTCGATCGAATTTAAAATTTAATTTAATTCGATGACGAATTTAACGAGCATTGTAAAGCTTTTACAGCTTAAAATTAACATAATTATCGGTCATAGTTTCCGAGGAAAGACCTCACCTAATTTATTGATCAAGTCTCGTAAAATTTTTACCGTTCGATTATGCGTTTCCTAGTTGAAGGTGCCCACTTGCTAGTGTCGAAAGTGTCCACGTGGCCCAAGTAATTTTATAAAATGTAATGTCGATGACGATACAAAATAAGAAGTTGAAGGTTAGGCAAAATATGAAGATACATTTCTCGTTAAAAGCGCGCTCAAAAATACAGGCAACTGGCAAACAACATAGCCTTTACACGTCACCGTTGTTTGCTCGTGACCTCGGCCGTGTAATATCTGTATTATCTAACAGCTTACACGTCCGTCGCAAACCGACGAAAGACGCGAGCCAAACAGGTCATTAATCCTTCGACCGTTAGTGGATTCGACGAGTCTTGCATCTTACTACTTCGATAAACTTGTGATCTGCTTTTGTTTTGACTGTATTGTACAATTTATAAGTAAAATGTTAAATTGTTTATTTTATTTTGGCCAGTAATTTTCTCATTTCTACGCACTAGGCATTTGGAAAAAAAGTCTTTAACCTGTGCCTCCCATAGCTATTTTTTTTTATTTCTAAGTAGTATGCGTATTCTACACGCAACTGAGTAACCATTTCGTAATACATGTAAAAATAAATTGAGCTATTAATAACTGAAGATTTCCACTATTACGACGTACGCTGCCGCCGTAATATGAAGTCACGATACTTGCCAATTTCCCATTGATCGGTACGATTTTATTTCCCCTTTCAGTAGCCTACCAATACAATGCTTTTCTTGACGTTTCATTTGTTAAGAAAATAACGAATGTTTATAAAATAATTGTATGTTTAACGCTATTCATAACCACTCTTGATCTATGTTGAGTTTTTCACTTTGTATATTGTATACGCCTTCGTTGAATGGTGGGAAAAGGCATTTTTGTTTCTACATGTTCCTGCCTTATATCAGAGCTATTAGAAAGAATAGAATTACATAAGTATTTGCTTTTAAGTAATTAATGTCTTTCATATTGGATTTTCTTGACCTTATTCTGAAAAATAATTGGCACATAAATGATTTATCACTGTAACACATTATTTCAAAGAAATACAGCATAAATAAATCGTGAAAAACTGTAGCTGGCATATAGTTGGCAACTGAAACTTTCAGTAGTACAATACTTCAATAATTCAATATTCATTGACTTTCCCACTATGTCTGTTGCCAAGTTGTACACATATTTATTTAACTCTCTTCAACAATGTTGGACGAAGCAATTACGAATTGATCCAAGTCTCACTTTAAGCTTATTTTTACAGACATTCTAAAAGAAGTACCTAGTAATCTTACCAAGAGGTAGATTTTGTGTTACCCAGTGACTAGTGTTGTAGAGGTAAGACAGGCAGGCGCTGCATGTAAAATATTGATATTCAGCGATATCCGGTTAGTCTGGAAGCCGACTCCAATTTATATAATGTTATAGTGTTGTTTTACCACTCCTCAATAACCAAAAATAATTAAGGCAATAAATGCTTACGAGGTACTTACGTATAGTATGGCACGTTCATTACGAAGTAGCGCGTCATTTTATAGCTTCCATTCCATTAAATTCGCAATAGAAACCTATTGGTCGGTTTCCCAATTATACTGTCACATTAGCCTATTGTAATTCGCAGTATATTGATCGACGTCATGATGACCGGCGCATTTAAACGTCATGTAATGAAAAAGTTACCTAATTTTTTTTTATGGTACCTACTGGGTTCGAGTTCCCGGTTCTCGGAGCAAAGTGTTGTTAGGAATTTCTCCTGTCCAGAAATCCAGACTGGAATTCTGCCAGGTTGATGGCAATAGGCTCGCCCGGCTGCTGTAGTTGAGACTTAAATAAATGAATAAACCAAATCAACCAAACTCATCGATATAAGCCGGAACTGTTATGTCTAAAATCAGCTGTACTTCAGATACTTAGTACACAATTATAAAGGGTGTCAATCGACCCTTAACGAAGCGGAAAGGCACTTGTTGTCCCCGTCTTTGCGATCATTTTTTTGTTCTAGACCAGACCTGGGAACCTTCTAGTTACGGAGATATTGGGGGTCCCAACTTTTTCACAAGTTTTTTTTTAAATACATGTTTCTATTGTAAGATTTTTACTTGAAACACCTCCACGACCCCCGTACTATTCAGTCCATCCATCAGCACAATGCTTTGAGTGCGTTCCATCGAGTCCTACCGTAAAACGTGATTTTTCGCCCCAAAAAAAAAGTCGTTTCCCAGCAATAATTGTTGCGTAAAGTTACTTAGTTTGATGTACAGAATGCTTGGTTGACGGCTTCGTGAAGGGTCTGTTCTGGTCCAGTAGAATTATGTCCCTTCTGAAGTACCTCAATGAAAAAATAGTAAGAATCTTCATGCCGTTGATACCTGTTAGGTTCAAGTGGAATTATAAGTAGTGTAGTAAACAAAGTACTTAATTATTGCTAAATTATTTAATAGAATACAACAAGCTGGTATATTAAAGTTTCTGACGAGGTAAACACGACACTATCTCTTTCGTTTAATATAAGCATAATCAGCCTATAATGTTCCCACAGCTGGGACACAGGCCTCCTCTCTATGAGAGGGAATGGGCTATAATCCAGCACGCGGGCCCAGTGCGGGTTGGTAGATGTCACATGTCTTCGAATTTTTGGTTCTACGACATGGCGGTTTCCTCACGATGTTTTCCTTCACCATTTTGAGAGCAGTGGTGATGAAATAAATTACACAAAGTAATGCGCCCGCCTGAGTTCGAACCTACGACTTACTGTTCGTTCACTGGGCCACCGCTGCTCTCAATCTCTTTCGTTTTGTTAACTGTTATTCAGCTAAAGTAAGCAAACGAAAATGGACTTTGTATGGTGTGTGAGACAACATGGTCTTGAGTACAAAGTCGAGTATGTGTTTTGTTTAGCAATTAGATTAACATTTTTTGCCGATCTTTAGATCAATAATAAAAGGCGAAAGCAAAGTCCAAAGTTAAAAAAACCTGTCTTAGTATTGTTTTCTTTTAAAATTAAATTAGAGGCATGCCTCATATTATATTGGGTGGCTGGTTATTAGTGATCGACACTTAAAACACGTGGTTGTACTTATCAATATGAAAAATGATTAAAATTTCTGTAACCGGGAAAAAAAAATCATATCCCAAATTTTTTCGATGTATATGACAAATGTGAACAGCTATAACTTGTTATGTAGATAATATATTTTTTTCCACGTACCCCGAAATAACTGACGACAGACACGAATCTGTAAAACCCCTTGTTTGTAAAATAAACCATTACAAACTATTTACAGTTTATTCAGCAATAAATGATTCATTCGACCTACTGCCTTATCTCTATAGTTTGAACATTTAAAGCTAACATTACTCTACGCAAACGCAATGAGAGGCGTGCATGCAATCCGCAATTGTACACAATCAATACGCCTTCCTGTGTACTTCGTACCATCCGACTTATTGTCATGCCAAAATGTGTCTGACTAATACTTCAGCTCCGATGAGGCGCCTTTACTAACTATCTGTTGCGGTTTGCGGTTTTCCCTAGGCGTTTTAGTAGGTTATGCACCTACTCCAGCTCCTTTGTCAATAAGTATTTGATATTACAATTAGATGCTTGTAAAGGAAAAACGTATTGTTTTCACTGAGTACTTTTCTTGTAAGGAATTAGCGGATGTCAAGACCTGATATGTTTTATTTATTTGTCAATAAGCTCGCCCCTATTTATTACATGGGACGCTTAACTGGCAAATTTTTGGTGTACTAATAGGTATAGCGACTTTCCTAAATTTAAAAGCAATTTCGCGAGAAATTACTATTGTAACTCGGAGATAGGATCTTTTTTCATAAAAATATGAGTTCCAGAATACTATTTTCGTAACAACATGATAGTTTAATCAGAACAGTAGGAGAAAAACACTTTTAAAGATTGTTAAGTGTTAACATATTGGTGCTCGTGAATTTACACCTCTGCCTTACCCTTTGGGGACTACAGGCGTGATGTTTTGTTATTTAATTTTTATTTTCATAATAAAAAAAACAATCATAAAAGAATCCAAAAGAAGAAAAAAAAGCCAGAAGAAAAAAGAAAAAAAAAAGGTCTAGCTTGTTTGCTATCTTCTCAAAAGTTTTCTCTCAAACACTACCTACAGTACCTACGTATGTTGTTTTTGTGGAAATCCACTCGTTACATAATAACAGGGTGGTCTTATATAATGTTAGTGAGTCAAGGACTACGCTCTACCCCCTACCTCATCCTTTTCCGTATTGTAGAAACTTTTTATTGATTCCTCTTATTTTCCTCCTTAGCCTTGTGATGGCGTAAGTATTTTGGCATCTTTAATATCTGTTGAGGTTGTTTTTACCAAGGAATAAAATGAAGGTTTAAGGGAAATACCCATTTCATTATATTTGTAAATGGCTTTTATGATGAGTACCGTTTACAGCTGCTCAAACAGTACTTATAAATGAAATGAAATTTATAATAGTAAGTTGGTTATTAAAAATACTTTTACAAGTCAGTTTTTTTTTAAAACTAGATGTGGTCGGAGTTAGTTATCTGTCTATTCTGAGAAGAAACAGACTTAGAGGCCACAGTCTCTTTTAAAGCCCAGACATTGTCGCTTGTCAGTGTCATAGGAGCAACTATGTTTATACTTACTATGGGAACTAAAATAAACGTTTGAAAACGAAATTTTTGACTGTTCCTAGGTAAACTATCGAAAGTGAAAAGTGCTTACATTACAAAACAGCGATTTGAAGTTTATTTCATGAATAACTTTTAGGTTTCCTTACATGAGTTGGAAATATTTTTTATACAGATATAGTCATTAATGACAAAGTTATCTGTAATGTACTAATAAACGTAGCGTGACGCTTTACGGTTCCGTGTAGACTAGTCCTCACCTATCCCGGGCGGCGAGTGCACGTACCCTTAAAGTTGTTCATCTACTCACTGATATTTTGGTGGTTTTATTCTAAACCCTAACTAGTGTTTCTAGTGAACACCACATTATCCATAAAATAAACTTCAAATTGCTGTCCTGTAGTTTTCACTTTCGATAGTTACCTAGGTTTGGTTATGTTTATAAATATGATGGAATTGCAGACAAGGCATAAAGGCAATATACTAGTAGTTCAGTTTCCACGAAAAAATATCTACACCGATCCATTGAGTAATTACATTATCTTGCAAGTTAATATAAACAAAACAAATCTACGTATGGCGTTTTTGTTTATGCAGACGAAACAAAATGCATATGTTTGTAAACAGAGCTAAAGGAATGTGAAACACATCGAAGTATTTTTTTCTTGAATGGTTTTATTTTGTAAACAAATATGGCGCAGCAATTAAGAGATCGACCACTCTTATCGGCGTGGAAACGGTTTGAGGCGGTTAGAAAAACCGTGTTCATGGAATAAAAGAGAATTAGTCGTCATTCACCTTGTTTTGGGAACCTGACACCGCGCTGTGTGACAAATTCGACAAATGTGGTGATTTATGCGATCAACTCAATCCGATTCAGCGACTATAAAGGGTGTAAATAGACCCTTAACATAGCCAAAAGGCACTTGTTCTCCCCGTCTTTGCGATATTTTTTTTGTTCTAGACCATATCTGGAACCTTCTAGTTATGGAGATATTGGGAGTCAAAGTTCCAACTTTTTCACAAGTTTTTTTTTAAAACATGTTTTTAATGTAAGATTTTTACTTTACCTGCACGACCTGCACGACCCCCGTACTATTTAATTTATCCATGAACACAATGATTTGACTGCTTACCATCGAGTCCTACCGTAAAACGTGATTTTTCACCCCAAAAAAAATAGTCGATTCCCAGCAATAATTTTTGCGTAAAGTTAGTTTGATGTACAGAATGCTTGGTTGACGGCTATGTGAAGGGTCTGTTTACACCCTGTATAATGTGGTCACTCTCTAGACTCTAGAGGGTGATCACATTATATCGACGCGTAGAGAGAGAGCCTTCTAGAGAGTGCTCAACACGAATTGGTAATTGATGTAAGTTATACGTTTATTGATGCGAAGACTCGTGTTTTCCGATCGTATTATTTGTTTATCAAATAAAATGAAAAAAAAAACACATATATCCTTCAACTTCGCTAGCTATTCTATTTTTTTTTGTCCATTTAGGCTCAGCGCATACAGGGTACGCAGGCACGGCAGGGCATTGAGATTCCAATGTTCAAGGCCACGATGGAACCCTAAGGCATAGAAGGGAAGAGGATTTCCTTTGAAGCACTAAGGTCACTCGAAACATTATAATTTCAATCTTGTTGCCACTAGCTACGTATGAATTTACGTTGGGTAAAGTTAAAATGCCCTGCCGTGCCGACCCCGGTGTGCGCTGGCCTTTAAAAGTTTTCATGAAGAGGTCTCTAGCAAACCGCCCATTATTTCACCCTATGTAAAATAAAAAACTTTTTCATACCTGTAATTTGTATGGTGTACGTAATAAAAAGTATTATATCTATTTGACTGACACTATCGCGACAATCAAACAATTGTAATCGTATTAAGAGCTATTACACAGTAGTATAAACAATCACTATCTTGAATCTGTTTTGATAAGATTATACACTTCTACTGTATCTGAAGCAATCTCTGCACTTATTGACAGCTAGCAATCATCGATGAGTAATGTAACAATACCTTTAGGTGCTTATCTTTTTAAGTATCAATATACAACATTATTTTTAGTATATGCGAAACCTGAATACAGTTTGTTCAGAATAAGTAACTGAATCGATTCCAATAATTTTTAAACCATGTTATATTTTGTCCCAAAAATATTTAAAAAAGTTACAAGTTGGACACCGAGCGAGATTAAGTACCTATCGCATTAATTTAGGTACCTACTGCCAAATTATGTTTATCAATGAGCTCAAGATGACGCTGGAGGTTCGCGCGCGGGGACGTTGCGTGGTGACCACGCTATTGTGCACACAACCAGGTAACAGAATAAGCTTATAACTTTGTGATTTTTTATGATACAGTTTTGAATTTTTGTACATATTCTTTACATAAAAATACTCGACACGTGTTTCAGGTTTTGCATATACTAAAACTAATGTTGTATTCAATAGTTAATTATTACATAAAGACTTGATTTATTAACCGTCAATTCACACGTTTGTATGTAAAACGGTGACTTGAAAACATTAAATCGTAATTTTATGTATGTATCGTTTCATATCATCATTTATTTTTAAACAGTTTTAGTTGTCGCTATGTCGGTTGTTTATTCAAATTTTTCGGAGACTAAATTGTGAAATTTTGGTTTGGGAGCAATGGCAATAAAAATTAAATAGAATCCTATTTTTATTTGCGTCTACAATGGTTTTTTTTAATCGGAAACATTTAAATACGCAAAAAAATACAAAGAAAAATTCTATAGTAAATCGAAGAAGAAACTAAATTCTCATCACATTAAATTTAAACAATTACAGAACGGCAAATGCCAATTAGAGAATCTTTTAACAACATTTATCATCTAGGATGAATAAATGAATGATATAGAACAGGCAACAGTAATGATGACCAAATAATGCTGCCTGTAGACGTTCCTAGGGGCTCCTAAAACCAATATCCTAAAGGTTCGAAAAATTGCCATGTTTCCTGAGCCTCGAAAAACCGTAATTCCAGCCAGAACACCATAACTCCTTACCCATCCTAACCCCTCCTTCCATCCTGCAGGATCCAACAGCCACGTATGTTAGGCTCCTTCATAGGCTACTTCGGGCGATCTTCTCACGAGGAGTTTCATGAGCGTCTGCAGATACTCCGTGAACAGGTGGCCAACACTTTCAATAGCACTGACAAGTGAGAGAAAGTTAGCTACCGTAGAAAATGTACTGTAAAGTTGTTTGTTGTTAACTGTAGAATTACCTAGTGAATTTTATAGGGTGAATTTATTTGAAACATCATTCTGTTTCTGCCAACTTCAAACAATTGAATGAAACAGCAAGATGTTTTAAAATCGTATAAGTAAACGTATTAAGTCGTAGTGCAAGAGGCACGCTGGAGAAATGTAAAGATGTAACCACTTGTGTCATATACGTCCTGCAGGACATTTTTTTATTTGAAAAACATGTCTAATTGCACCAATTTGTGAAGAAAAAGCAACTTTAAACACGAATCCAATAAAAGTCATTGATAAAAAGATGTCATTCGATTTTGAACTTAACCAGCAACATGTTATGGTTTAAAATCATTTAGAGAAATTTGACAGTTTGTGGTAACTTGATGTGCTGGCGACAGTACAAATAACACTGCTATCGTTCCCCCAAGGGATGCATATGACTAAGTCAACTATCTGTATCATAGGTAAATGAGTATTTATAAAGGTGTAATTCCTCCTACCTGCCTTTGTTAGTTTAGTATTACCTACTGTAAACTAATTTAGATAACTCAGCCTGTTCTACATTTACATACGATCTAATGCCATCGACCTGTTGTGTACACACCAGGCTTATAAATCTCCGAGTTGCAATCAATTTTGATTCGAATGAGTATCGCTTTGGCACTTAATTGGGTCTAAATGACTAATGGGTAATTTGGCACAAATTCACACACACATAACTCGAAGATGTCCGTGAAGCAGGTTTACTTACTGATCTAGATTTCTGAATTGATGTAAAAAAATATTAATAAAAAATAAATTAACATTGAAAATGTTACCAAGGCTGCTCTATTTAAATCGGATCCGACTAGATTAACGGATTTTGTATTATTATTATTCTAGTTTTGTAATTTTTATTAATTACTTAATTGATAGAGATCATCGATGTATTTGTTGTCATTTTTGATTAAGCCTACTTTAATATACAGCATGTACCAGAAACGTTCGGCCGTGTTCAAGGATTTGGTACAGGTTTAGATACATACACCTTCGGACTGACCAAATTTCGCTATACATGAAAGTAAAAAATTGAGAAACGTAGAAAATTGGGCGCTCTTAACCTCGAGCTTAATGTCTGCGTCGAATTTTATACTAAAAGGCAAATACATCCTTTATTCAGTAACATCAAAAAAGTGCGCGAGTATTTTTCCTTTTGGTAGAAACTGACCCTCTGGGACCAATATCGTTATCATGATAAAATCATCACAATCTTAGTCTTGTAGGGAAAATTTACCAGTTTGATAGTCTGAATCATTGCCTAAAATATGGCCACATTTTTCTGGCACACGCTGTATACCTATATACATTTCAGGCAGGTAATCTTCGATGAAAGCACCTTGACTTTCGTAAGGCGGATGTTTTTAACTTGAGATTACACGTGTCTTTGTAGAATTACCTAGTTAGACAGGATTTAATGTTACCTCACCGAAAGATGAGCTTTATCTTTTCTGATATTTTGAATTTAAAGATACTTCCTTGTTGAGTGGTAGATATAGTCGTGACCTAGTTTAGCATTTACTTTTGGTAACTATTTCTAGATAAGTAAAGTAACCTTCATTAAATCGGTATTAGAAACTTGTTCAATTTAAATAACATTACTTGATATGTTTCTAATTGCGTTACAACATTGCAAAGATGCGGAAATGAGAGAGAAACCTTCAATATAGTAAAGGATTGTAAAAGTATAAGTGTAGGCGCTGAGCAGACGATGGACTATTTGTCCGCCGGACACACGCAGACAATAAAAACTAATGGATGTAAAACAACGCTGAAACCAATGGACAGGATTCATTTCAGCTGTAATGTTGGTCCGTTAGACAGAATAGTCATCATCTGCTCAGCTCCCATAGCATAACCACCGTAGACAAGGATATCTTTTGACGGAAGAATCGACAAAAACAAACAGTGCAAAGAAATCTGTCATTGTGTCGATACAATCTGTCATTTTGTCGATTCTTCCGTCAAAGAAATCCTTGTCTACAGTGGTCATGCTACAAGGGCAGGACGTAAGAAGTCGACATATCCATAACCGCTCCCTTTAGAGCTACTGATCCAATAAACAAAACTTAATACAACATACTTGTGATTACAACACCAGGATTGCACAGCCAGTGTTCCTGGGCAAGCTGGTGGAGTACTACAGCCCTGACAACTCCATGAAGCAGCAGGAGGCTTACATGTACGCCGGCGCCGTGGTCCTGTGCTCCGCCCTCAACGTGTTCGTTGTGCATCCGTATATGATGGCCATCCTGCATATGGGCATGAAGTTCAGGGTCGCTTGCTGTTCGCTTATTTATAGAAAGGTAAGTTACTATCGTACAGTCTTTGTGCAGTATTAACTGACCCTTCTTTCCCTATTCTTTAATTTTGTAAGAAGGGTCAAGTAATGCTGGGTTCCGACTGTATAAAAGTGAGAAATGAATGTTTTACTTACTACACGAGTGGGACGCCACTTGCAATGCATTAATAAAACCCAATAACACTGCCCGACCTGGGAATCGAACCCAAGACATCATGCTCAGCTGTCGCGCTTGCGACCACTAGACCAACGAGGCAGTCCATTCCACTACAATTATGTTGATTTCTGTACATGTGTGTGTTATTACTTATTACTATTAGTAATAGATTTTCCAAGTTACAGTTAGATCAAAACGTTTACCCCATTAGTTAGTTCAGTACCAATTAATTATGACTAATCGTATTTACAATCCGCAAAACATGACAAACGTAGAAAATATTTCTGTTTATTACTTAGACAGGAAACGGGATATTTACCATGTTTACTATTTTTGACGAGTTCCCGATATTAATATCCCGTTTCCTGTCTAAGTAATAATGTTAGTGACCATGATAGTTTAAAATCTTATATTTCTGTTTGTTTTTCACATTACTTAGTTAATACTTTCTTTTATTGACACTACTACTACCAAATAAATACGTAACAAGAATCTTGTTATCAGTTCTCTACACTACAGATTTACAGCATTTTCGCGTGTCTGATAGTCTTATCTTTAGTCCATTCTAGACATTATTTACAAACAAACTTATGAATGTTTATTTGCATATCTCATTCTTCTGTTTTTGTCATGAATCATTGTTTATTTTCAAGGCGCTTTTATCTTTTAAAATAATAATAGGCTTTACGGATTACGTATCTGTACAGTAGCATTAAACTAATATTGAAAAACAGAAATAATGTTTGTTTGTTAAATAATACGTAATCTTGAAAACTACAGGAGTTACAGGACCAACAACTTTTTGACGGCACGTTTGGCGGATTAGCTGCTGCGCGGCGTGTCACGGGTTTGATCCCCGCACGGAACAAATATTTGTATGGCCTATAGATAGTTGTTCCGGGTCTGGCTGTGTGTGTATGTGAGTTTAAATGTTTGTAAACGCTCCCACGATACAGGAGAATTTCCTAGTGTGGGGCAAAGTTTTAATAAAAAAATATTAAAAAAAAACTGAAGAAGCAACGACGAGACACGCGCGACGATGCGAAATACTTCATAATGATGCCATGTTTAAACTAAAATAAAGACTAAATATAAATATTAGAAGGGTAAATCACATCAATCTAGAGTATTAAAAGGAGTGCTAGACGTTGTCCTGTCCGGATGGAATTTTCCAATTTTTCTTTTTCTAAAACCATTCCTGATCGATCCTGCATTTCTCATGCAAAAGTGCAATATCTACTCGGTCAAAATGTATGGAACTGCTGTTTTTTTTTTAAATTACCTACCGATAAAAAGTTTCTATGTGGGGTTTCAGAATGATGTAACTACCTACTAAATACATGTATAGATATAAGATTGATTATTTTATAATAGACTAAATACTTCGTGAGAGTTTCCTTAGTCATATCAGTTTCTGATACAACGTACAGAAATAGTTTCGGTTAAACATGGGCGATCTTCACCTTGAGATCTTTACGGTTCGCTAAGCATTTAATTATTATCGCCTTGACATTACTCAGTTTACTCACATGAAACATTACATTGCTTGCTCTTTTTACATTGTCATTCGTAAATATTTAAAACTAAAATGTGTAGATTATTCGTTACTAAGTTTACCAGTACACATAGTTTACACTTAAATAATAATGTAATGCTTTGTAGGTACAGTATCCTTTAAAAATATACAACTAGTTATAATAACGCCAATAAAATTAATTTAAAAAAAATTACAGACCTATATTACTAAAATATAAACATGCATTTGATAGCTTTACAATTCTGCTACAAATAGCTAAAATGATTTAATTTGCATTTTAAATTAGTATTATTAGATAATAAATGAACATCTGTTCGTGAACTTCCTTATAGACAGGTAATTTAGCGGTATAGTCGTCGACAAATGAAATGAGTGGTTAGTCCGGTCTTTAGAGGATCGCCTATAGTCGAGTGCAATTAGACAAAAAGGTGGAACGAAGTTTATAATGGTCGGATTTTCACGAGTCTTTTGTGTTATTTGAATTTTTTTATTAAAAGTAAAAGGTAAAATAATTAAAATTAAAATTGATATAACTGAAGCAATTACCCCACCTAATTTATTTGGAATTGATTGTAAAATTGCTTAAGCAAATAAAAAATATCATTAGATTTTTTTTTTTTTTCGATATGAATAACTTCAAATTCGACGAATGTATATTGTGTCGTAATAGTGTGATCTGTGTGCATCCATTAAACGTCAATCTGGGAATCGCCAACTTCGTTCCACCTTTTGTGCAATTTTTCTCTTATTGCACTTGGCTACTAGGCTCTTTATTAGGTCACCAACACAGTGGCTAGTGCTATTTTTATCACTGATAAAACGGTACTCGATCAACGTTAAATTTCAATTTGTCTGGAATACTTTTTTCTCGTTTTTGTCACCAGACGTCGCTGCGGTACTTCAGTTTCGGTACAAATTGAAGTTTAAGCTGAACCTATTCGGTAAAGTTTCGCATTTTTCCCGCAGGAACTAATCATGATAAGTAGTCGTGGGAACCGCCTCAGGTGGCTGTTATGTATCTACACGACCACCTTA
Organism: Noctua fimbriata; assembly: GCA_905163415.1. Taxonomy (NCBI): domain Eukaryota; kingdom Metazoa; phylum Arthropoda; class Insecta; order Lepidoptera; family Noctuidae; genus Noctua; species Noctua fimbriata. The sequence goes on along the minus strand of LR990922.1, from coordinate 11,539,930 downwards.
ATGGATCTACTATCTACTGCGATACATTAGTTAGACATGCATTATTATGTCTACTTTTCAAGTACACACGTGGGTAAATATCCATATGCGCTTGTGTGATAAACTTTGGTAAAATGGACGAACTAAAAAGAGTAGTTTTTACACACATGTATTAGAAACGTTTTTATGTTTTATCATCGTCATTACGCTGCCCTTATCCGTATTAATTTGGGGTCAGAACAGCATCTCTTCTTGTTTCATACTTCTCTATTTATCGTCGATTCGTCATCTCATAAATCGCTTTTTTTTTAGCCATATCATCTTTCACACAGGAGCTCGTGGTTAAATAATAACAGCCGCTCGGATCGATCTTTAGGTTAAGCCGTGCTTGCCTAGGTTAGTCTGTGGATGGATGACCAGCCATTACATACCGAGTTTCGTCCGTGCCTCGGATAGCACGCTAAGCCGTTGGTCCCGGCTGTCATTTGTAGATCTCTGACAGTCGTTACAGGTAGTCAGTGGCCCAAAAAGTCTGACAAGCAGTCTTACCAAGGGGTATAGTATTACCTAGTACTAACTGGGTTGTGGAGGTCAGATAGGCAGTCGCTACATGTAGAATACTGGTATTCAGCTGCATCCGGTTAGACTGGAAGTCGACCCTAACATAGTTGGGAAAAGGCTATGCAGATGATGATCTTTCACACAGTTCACCCACCATTTCTTTGGTATTCATTCTTCTACATTCATACTTTTTGTTTCAATCATTTTCTTTATTTTCTTTCCAGTCCCTTCGGCTATCAAAGACAGCGCTCGGCGAGACGACGGTGGGCCAGGTAGTGAACCTCCTTTCGAACGACGTGAACAGATTCGACGTGGCTATCATCTTCCTACATTATCTGTGGATCGGGCCGCTGGCTACTGTCATCATCACGTACTTCATGTGGGTGGAGATCAGCTGGGCGGCTGTCGTTGGAGTCGGGTTCATGCTTGCATTCATACCCTTACAAGGTAAAATGAAGAAAAGTATACAAATATAGTATAAATTAAAAATATTATGAAGAGGTAAAATTTTTTTGTTTGTAAGTTTTGGATGCAGTAATCTTCGGAACTGGTAATCAGATTTTTAAAATTCTTTCACTAATAAGAAGCTACAATATCCCCAATTGTCATAGGCTATATTTAAAACGTTCCCGTGGGATAATTTTCGACCCAAGCTAGTTTATAATCATTAAATCCAGAAATTATCCTGAAAGAACTACAATCATACAAATAGCGATTGTTTCTATTTCACAGTTAAACATATAAATAACATACAAAGGCATACTAAAAATTATTTTTATATTTACGAGTATATTGTTTCATAATAATTCTTAGTATTACTGCTGTTGATGTACCAAATGAATATAATATCGGAACTTTACAGTCGTCGGTATCAATATTTAATGATGTTTATCTAATTCATTTCTACTCATAATTTTTAGCAGCCTTCAACAGTATGGGTGCTTGAATTTAAAAATAATCCTCCATTGTTAAATTATTGATACTTTTACAAGTATTGACGATGACGCCCTGAAGTATCAAGAAACGCGGGCACACTGTAAACGATTGTTTGTTCACGTGTCCAAGAAATAGGTCAAATTATATAAACTTTCGTTAGCAAGTTTATTTACCCTCCTCCAACACTTTTGTTGATATTTCATCGTGTTAAATTATACTGTGCCCTAGATATGATAGATTAATATGTAGGGTACATATCAACAAAATTTGAATTATTTTCTAATTTACTAACGTAATTTGTTTATTTAGTTTACAAAATCTATTTCATAAAGTTATATTTTTGTGCCGTTTACAATTAGTTCACCAAACATTTAGCTCGACTAAAATATTAGTTGGTCAGCGAAACTCCAGATAAATTAGGTACACTTGTTACTTACTGGAAATTCAGATTGAAATTCCATTAGGAGAACCAAATTTAGTCTTCTTAGTCGGTGGGAAGGCGACCGGTCTGGGACGAACCTTACAGGTGCCGTACGATAATGGCGGGGCGCGGCCCTTCCCCTTCGGGGGAAACTGACCATAATACTAATATTAATATGATTTAGGAAAACCGAAAATGTTATCAGCCCAGGGTAAATTAGTAACAGTCACATGACAGAAACATCTAGAATTCTAAACCGATTTAGTAAACATTTCTCCCGATTCAAATTCCTTTATTGCCCACTGAATCTGAAAGTCCTTCGGGTACGACAGTCGTAACGACGAAATTATACAAAATTTTATGACAATCGTAAACGCGAATAGATATAATACATTGTTAGACACGCCCGTGACCAAAACAAACTTATTTAAACCGTATTTGTTGTTTTAGCATCTTGTTTTTGTTTTAAGGGACGTCCACACACTTATACAATTGATTATTCAAAATATGTTATGTTAAATCTAACGTGTATTTGTTTTTGCTCATGTTAGAGATGCCTGAAAATATAATGAGGTCATTGCCGAGCTAGTCTATAAAATAGACAGTTGTTTTGCTATGTTTAAGCTAAACTGGCTTAACTGTTTTACTGTTGGGAAAAGATCTCCTCATAAAGCCTTCATTAAAGGGGGGTTTCAAAGGCCTTTTCTGACTAATTTGTCATCCTTGATCTGAAGCTGCGTGTCTGCATGTCTGTCTTCAGGCCTCCACTGCGTGACGACTTGGACCTTTCTATGTCCTTGATGCATTTAAAATCTACGAATATAGATCCTTAGCGTATAGTGACTCAGATTACATCTGCAAATAGTTGTTAAATATTTATAAGAGAATTAACAGCTTCTAATATTTATTTTGTTTGACAGCTTATTTGGGCAAGCGTACATCAGTACTACGATTAAAAACAGCGCTTCGGACGGACGAGCGTGTGCGCCTCATGAACGAAATCTTATCCGGAATACAGGTCATCAAGATGTACACTTGGGAAAAACCGTTTGCGGACCTCGTCGCCAAAGCGAGAAAGTAAGTTTGATTTTTAATTCTTAAAGGCAATGTAAGGCAGATGTGTGTGGCAACGCCGGGAGGGCACGCCCTAAAGGACATACACTGACTTTATTGGTGAGGTTCTTCAGAAAGGCGTGCGTGTATGACCAGATGACTGTATGAACGTGGACGAGGCAAAAGGAGTAAGTAAGGATCGTAGCAGGTGGCGTTCTGTGGTTTTACCTACCCCTTATGGGAAAAAGGTGTGAGTTTATGTATGTATGTGTATGTTAAATTTTTAAAATAGTGAAGAAAAGCATCGTGCGGAACCTGCATGCCCTTTATTCGGATATTCCACCTATGTCATCCACTAATCCGCATTTGCCCGCTTGCTGGATTACAGCTCATCCCTCTAGTATAGAGGAGACCTGTGTCTCACCAGTACATTTCGTTTCAACATTTGAATAAATAGGTAGCCTTTACAAAGAGTTCTATTGTATCATTGTGTACTGTACCGACACAATCGAAGCCGTTCTCATCACTGTTGGTGAAGGGCTAGGCAGATGACCATTACACAAACGCTCATTTTGCTGTGCTTGCTCTTCTTTGTTTATTTCTAAGTTCGCTCTTGACTTGACATATTTATCTGAATGACTTCCCATTATTCGTATTATATTACCACTTAACAACATAAAAGCAAAACAGTTAAAACTTGCTTCCACTTGAGGCTAACGTTTGTCAAAGCAAATTTTATCGCGGTCACACGATTTCCAAACTTAAAATAATACATGTATGGATGGAAGAAGTCTTAATTCCAAATTTAATTTGACTGTTTTTCGTTGTTTTTTTTTTTCTACGCTGAATATTTGATAAAACTCTGATATAAAACAATTTATTAAACTTGAAATCGTTTTTCCTTTAAAAGTTTTTAAATTATTAGAGTCGCGCATCATGTGACTTTTGTGTAATTAACATAATCTTCAAATTGCATTGTATTGATCTTCTTGTCGTTTCGATGTTACTTCCATATTACAGAATTTGGGCTCAGACGCTAGTGATATGCATCAACGGTAGCTTCATGGTACCAGAGGTGTACCGTGATGTGTCATTCTACAATTCTCCCGCTGACAGACGTCAATACCCCTCCCGCACCTCACAGCTAGCTCAGACACTGTCTCTTTTAAATTATTAGCTTAACATAATCAGCCTGTAATGTTTCTATTGCTAGGATACGGGCTTTCTCTCTTTGAGAGCCTGTAATCCACCACGTGAGTCCAGTGCAAAATCAAATCAAAAGTCATTGTGTGCGAGTGCAAAATCATTTATTCAAATTAGGCTAAATCTTTCTGAACGTCAATATTTACAAGAGACAGTCCCCCAAAGCGCCTGCCGTTCGCCACTTCCTTGTGTTATAGCTGGGAAGAAGTGCAGGTTGATAGATGTCACATGCTATCGAATTTTTGGTTTCTTCTAGGACATGTATTCTTACTTCGTATTATAGTAAGAACACCACACCGACGCGAAAACGGTTACCACGTATTCAGTACTCATTCTGAGCCCCTAGATAGAAATTATATTGGTCATAAAATAAAACAGCTGTTCCATACATTGTGACCGCGTAGGAATTGCACTTTTGTAGGAAACAGCTGACTTTTTTTAAAATAACCGATGAAAAATTTCTATGTGGGGGGCTCAGAATGATGTACTGACTACGTGGTAACCATTTTCGCGTCGGTGTACCTTCCACCCCGTATTTTTCGATAACGGTAGGCTTGTAGTTGTCTAGTTCTAACATATTTCCCGTGTCTAACCCAAATCTTTTCTTCACAGGCGAGAAATAAAGCAGATTCGTGCGACATCATACATCCGTGGTGTGCTGACGTCGTTCATCATGTTCACGACGCGAATCTGCCTGTTCTGCTCCATCCTCGCGTATGTGCTGGCGTACAATGTGATCACCGCGAAGCAGGTGTTCGTCGTCACCAGCTTCTACAATATACTGAGGCAGACTATGACTGTCTTCTTTCCACAAGGTTAGTTATATTATTATGAAATTGGTTGTAAGTAGCAGTAGAGTTCTAATTATAATTTTTTTAGTCTTTGTCCCAGATTAAGAATTTCTCCTGTATCGCGGGTGCGTTTACAAACATTTAAACTCACATACACAAACAGCCAGCCCCGGAACAACTATTTGAATAAAAGAAAAACAATATACCTATTTTGTCGACAAGCAGTTGTTTCAGTTTGGTTACCTTTGGAATTGTAGACATCTCAAGCGAACCATGAACTCAGCAAACCGCTAGATTTGTAAGACTGAGAAGGGGCTTACGTCTAAATAATACCTGCTATACAACATTAGTTTTAGTATATGCGAAACCTGAAACTCGTGTCTAGTATTTTTATGTAAAGAATCTATGTACAAAATTTAAAACTGTATCATGAAAAATCGCAAAGTTATAAGCTTGTTCTGTTAGCTAGTTGTCCTCACAAAAACGTGGTCACTGCGCAGCGCGCGCCTCCAGCGTCGTCTTGAGCTCATTGGTAATAATAATTTGGCAGTAGGTACCGAATTTTTTGCGATAGGTACTTAAAGACGCTCGGTATCCAACTTTTAACTTTAAAAAAAATATAGCATGGTTTAAAAATTATTGGAATCGATTCAGTTACTTATTCTGAACAAACTATATTCAGGTTTCGCATATACTAAAAATAATGTTGTATATTATTGGTCTAGGCTGTCATTTGTGGATTTTTGACAGTCATTACGTTGAGTAAGAGGCCAGAAGGTCTGACTACCCGTTTTGACAAAGGTTATCGTGTCATCCAGGAACTGAGTTGTTTCGGTCAGATAAGCAGACGCTTCATATGAAATACTATTACTTAGTATCTGGTAAGACTGGATGCCGATCCCAACGTTATTAGGAAAAATCTAGGCTGATAACAATGAACCTATCTATCCATTTAAATATGTCCTTATTGTCTCCAGGTATAGCTCAAGTAGCAGAAGCAACAATATCAATAAAGCGGTTGCAGAACTTCATGCTTTATGAGGATACTAGCAAGCCAGTCCCCGGTCTAGCGGAGATTCAGACTTCCACCAAGCCCAAGGGCACACCTCGCAAGTCTGCTGATGTTATTAAAGAAGACCTCGCGGAGGAGAAGAGCGGGGGGGCTGCCTCGCCTGAGCCCACGAAAGAAGATGAGGCTAAAGGCAATGGTAAGAGCTGTTTGGATTTTTTATCATACTGCTTACGGCATAAGGATTAAATTTGATTGATGCGCGAGTCTTTGTCTGTCACTAGAATATTTTATCTAGCCCAAACGGATGAGAACAATTCAGTGACACACTATTTAAAACACATTTAAGTGTATTAAATCATAATTATATTGTAGAAGTGCTATTGATATTTTGTTATTAAATAAACATTATGGAAGCTTACATAAATATACACATTGCTTGTGTTTGAAAAGACTTAAAAAACCTCCAATTGTTATTTGTTTTTGCCTATCTAGTATAGTACACACGGTGACACATCAATCTTACATTTCCAGTATAACATGGCCTCGCTTTGTATACATTTCCAATATAATGAGAGATCGGCTTAAACTGGTTTTGTGCAGCTTGATTGATCGACGTGAGTATTTGAACGTAAAGTGCGTTTGCGCGAACCAATTTGAAGGAAGCAATTTAACAGCATTTATTACACAATTTAACACATTTTTTCGCGTCAAATTAAGTCAAGTTCATCCTATGTTATCTTCTAAAGTTCGCATCTTTAGAATATAATATAATACCTGTAATTTACACCCTTATAACAATGTATTTACCGCAAGACTTGCTCCCGTCATTCACCTACACAACTACAAAAATAACAAAACAATTTCAAGCTAATACCACCCTTATCGCAACGCAGGAAACGCGACACTTGCTCCACTCGAATCTGGCGAAGACGAGGACCATGAGTTGGCCGCGCGGGTGGAGGAAGACGCGCGGGGAGTGCGACTAAAACATGCGACGGCTAAGTGGATAGTGTCGCACCAGGAGAACACGCTCACAGATCTGTCACTCACCATCAAGCCTGGCAAGTGAGTCCTTTTTGTTATGTTTTTATAGCCAAAAATTAAAAAAAAATATTCATAAGTTTTCGATGGTGTTGAGAAAACCATACGATTTATAGAATTAGCTGCAGTTTCTGAATTATGTTCTTAATATTGGTCGGGCTATGTTTTGTCTGAGCTGTCTGTGAATCGAAGATTTGAGAGAGCAAGAAGCAACTATGTGAACGAACACAAAACGTCCGTAAATATTTTGTAAACGCGCGTTGAAGGACGGAACCTATTGAAAAACTTCCATATTTTAATTCAATTCATTTTCAATTAAATTTTATGCAACATATTAAGTATTAACTCCCGCCCGCAAAAATATGCACATGCAGGTAAAGCGATAAATAAATCAAACCTAAAATGACACGAGGTTCGCCCCTCGACGGGTCTTCCTCAAGATATCAGAACATCGGCAGGAGGATGGCCAAGTAACGCCTGGTTCCATAATATATCAATTTATTTTGTTCATCAGGATAATTGCAGTAATCGGGCCAGTAGGCGCCGGCAAGTCTTCTCTACTACACGTGTTACTACGAGAACTGCCCTTACTATCAGGCACAGTACATGTCGGTGGTAACGTCTCCTACGCTAGCCAGGAGCCATGGCTCTTTGCAGGTAAACATTCTATGTGTAGCGTTATATTCAGCTAGATTTTGGTTATTGACATAACATCACGCCTGTAATCCCCGAAGGGTTAGGCAGAGGTCTACCTAATAGTACACCCACATTTAGCCAGCTATGTTTAAGTCCCATGTAATAGGGGGCGAGCCTTTTGCCACCAACAGGACACAAATCCAGACTCCGTGGCTGCTACTGAGAAATTTCTAATGGAAAAACCCAATAACACTTTGCCCGACCTGGGAATCGAATCCAGGACCTCATGCTCAGCAGTCGCGCTTGCCACTGGACTAACGAGGCAGTATGTTGGTTATTGTTTCTTGTATTTATGCTTACCTATTTATGAGTACTATATCGATGGTGATAATTTGAAATCCACTAAGAGACATTGAGCGAAGTTCAGTTAATGCGACACGGTTACGATTACGATATTACGAATTTTTGATGTCGATGTGGATTTAGTCCTGGTTATTTTCATCACGATTTACTTTTTATTTAGAAGATTGCGTCAATGACCCCTTCCGCCGGTATTGTAACAGCACTTTTTCCACAGGGAGTGTCCGTCAGAACATTCTGTTCGGTCAGGCGATGGACCGGCCGCGGTACAACACAGTGGTGCGGCGCTGCGCTCTCGACAGAGACTTTGCTCTGTTCCCGCATGGGGATAAGACTATCGTCGGCGAGAGGGGCGTCAGTCTCAGTGGAGGTAAGAAAATTGTAACAGTTCGGGATTTAATGTAAAGTCTTGACCAAATTAAACACTAACATTAATTTCCTCATTCCCAGGTCAACGGGCCCGCATATCCCTCGCTCGCTCCGTCTATAAGCGCGCCGACATCTACCTGCTAGACGACCCGCTATCAGCAGTTGACGCACACGTCGGACGTCACCTGTTCGAGTCGTGTCTCATTGGGTACCTGCGCAACACCACCCGGATCCTCGTCACTCATCAGCTGCAGTTCCTTAGAGATGTCGACCAGGTAAGCACGTGTAACCACGGTCCACATGTACCATAACTTAGGTACATCCTAGTTGAAGAAGGATTTTAAAAAAGCTGTTTTGCTTCCTACAAAAGAGCAATTCATTTAGCACGTGCCGATCGGTCAATACGGTCTGCACTCTTGGAATCGTGTCCTCAAGGTCAATTAAACTTGCTTACCCTGCAAGATCATCACTAAAACTCAAATCATTCTTTCTCCAGATCATAATTCTAAAGAACGGCGCGATAGCCGCGGCGGGTAACTTCGACACTCTCAGCGCGTCTGGTCTGGACTTCGCGACACTGCTGGCGCGGGACCCGGAGGAAGAGAAGCCCGTTCTGGACCCCAACGCTTCCGATGCAGACACAGAGTCCATGCTACAGGGCAGCTTCCGGAAACGACAGATGAGCATACACTCGGTAATAATTGCATAAGAAACATGGTTGACCATTGGGTCTAAACTGAAAGAAATATCTGTTTAGGTAGAATAATAAAACCATGTAGGAGCGAAACACTTTATTTCCATTTAACGTACGCCAACGTAATGCAGAAACAATCAAGTTTTAGTTAGTTAGTAAAGAAATTTAATATCGCTGCTCACCAGTATGACTTGTGAGAACAAGTCAAACTGGTTTTTGACCCAAACAGGCCAAAGCGAAAATAGAGTTTTCAATATTGTCTATGGTCGTACGCCGCAACTGAAGTTCCAATCCAGGCTTTAGTTCGACCGACATTCCCGAAAGATTCGGTTCGGGTCGTTCGGTTTTTTTGAGTTTCGATTGATTTTAGGAGCGTTTTTAACCTGTATAAAATATTATCATCGTTATAGGTGAGTTCTGTGGACAACTTAACCGCAACGGCACCTCCTGCCGGCGAGGCAGAGACTAGAACCCAAGGCGCAGTGGGATGCAAGGTGTACGGCGCGTACCTAGGAGCGGCCGGGCACGCGTGCCTCGTGCTGCTGATGTTGCTGGTCGCCACGCTCGCGCAGCTACTCGGCTCTGCGTCCGACTGGTGGACGAGTTACTGGTGAGTGTATACTACTGTAGCGCAGATAATCAAGTTTCAAAAAAGAACACTAGCGACATCTATGACGCAAATGAAGAACTAAAATCAAAATCCTGAATCGCGATGTTAGAGTTCTCCGCGAGTTAAGAACTTATAAAAAAACCCGCCCACCAGACAACACTCGTCTGGCTGGAAGATCCTACTCATCACAAAGAGTAGGGTGCGTACCTAAGGAGCAGTTATCCCTACGATACGGCCTGCTTCAAGTGGTGCGGCCGTCCCGCAAAAATATTTCAGTTCTTGCTTGTTTGTCCTTCTTTCACGCAGCATCGGAGCAACGAATCGACGTGTACCGATGATTATCATAGAGAATATCGTTCCAAAAAAAAAAAAAACCGGTTTCAGTAAACACCACGACAGTTAATAACAAAGAATGTAACAAAATCCCAAAAAAAGCTGTATTGATCAACTCCCATTCTTCTGTTCTTTTCTCCACTAATTTCAATACCTTATTTCAGGGTAATTTTAGAAGAAGCACACCCTATCCAGCGTTTGTTAGACATACCGCTGAGTGAGAGGAACGGCACATATGCGCTGCAGACGATCAACAACTACACCGGCGTACTTATAGAGAACACGTACTTCGAGACCGCGGGCATCAGCCGATACGACTGCATCTATATTTATTCTGGTGAGATTTTGTTTTTAAAGGCACACTTTACCATTGATTTTGCATTATGTTAATTCTTGTTCTCCTTGCTATAAGGTTGCTTTCAGAAGTAAATTTACTATTTGGTTGAGCCGTAAATACGGCAGTAAGTATAACATTCATCGATGTTTTTTTTATGAAAACGGTGCCCTCATACGACGACCATCCACATAGAAAGCGGTTTTGATACCACAAAGTTGGACACCACTTTTAAAAATGGCAGATATTCACGACTGCTGTAATTTTGTTGCAGTAATTTATTATTATTAATTCATTTATTTCAGAAAAAAATCCAACAACAAAAAAGTCTATGAATGTAAGCTGTTGTGGCTTAGTAGCAGAGCTGTGGAATGGCTTAGCTCTCCGTCTAATACCTAACTTTGAATCAGTCTTTGACAACTTCTAACATACAGTATTTCCTTTCCAGCCATGGTGATAGCTCTGGTTGTGGTGTCCCTACTCCGTTCGTTCATGTTCTTCTCGATGGCGATGCGCGCGTCCACACGGCTGCACAATAACATGTTCTCGTCAATAACGCGGGCTCCCATGCGGTTCTTCCACACCAACCCTTCGGGACGGATCCTGAACAGGTTCTCTAAGGATATGGGAGCCGTGGATGAGGTCCTACCATCTGCGCTGTTGGATGTCTTACAGGTAAGATACGATTACCTTCATAATCCGCAGCCCGACTTCACTCACCGCTGGTTATAGGCCTCTTTGCTGTTGTCAAGCTCCATGTTCTCGTGCCTGCCTCATCCAGGAGATACTTTTGTTAATTCTCCCAAATATCCGTTTCGTCGTTTTTCGTCATCAGACGTGGGACACCCGCTTTTTTTTACTGTTTATGCCCGTCTTGAAACTGATTAATTTTTTCTTCTTTTCCTTGTGTGAACTCGATGATTCAATAATATTTTTCTTTATTCCAGATCGGCCTCTCCCTAATCGGTATCGTGGTAGTAGTGGCCGTGGTGAACTACTGGCTGCTAGTACCGACCTTCGCCATCGGCTTCGTGTTCTACGGACTCCGCATCTTCTACCTGTCCTCCTCGCGCAGCATCAAGCGCCTCGAGGGTGTGAGTGAGTCATCTCTGACGCATAGCGCGACCATTTCTTTAAGACTAACCTTCGGTTAACATCGGGATACTTCGCCGTTTCTCGAAAAGGATGCCCGTACATTGCATGGCCGGTAGACTTAATACAGATTGAAACTGTACTGAGTACTGACATCATTTCACTTTTATCTTATAGTTATTTATGGCAACACTAAGTTTTTTTTTGTTTTATTAAAGTAACCGTGGTCTTCCTCCACTCTGACGGGACTGTACCTAACAATCCTGAAATTATAAAACGAACTGTAGTGCTATCGTTACCTCCTCAGCTCGCAGTCCGGTATTCTCTCACCTGAACGCGACACTACAAGGCATCACGACTATTCGCGCGTTCGGAGCGCAAGAGGCGCTTATACGAGAATTCGACAACCATCAGGATCTGCATAGCTCTTCGTGGTAAGTTAACATAGTTATGCTCCAAGTATTCTTATAGAAGAATTATATTCACATGAATGTAGTGTGTGTATTGGGATTTTCGAAAATAAACGGGGCAAGCAAACTTTACTTCTTATATTTTAATTTTTCAATATTTTTTACAACATAACCAACGTAACGTCTTTTCAATCGTCATTCGTCTTTTTCACTGTGTGTTGTCACTCCATCGTCTTACATTCCCTTATTCAATCAGTGTTGCCACATAACTAACCTTATATTCCCACATGTATATGAGTGTGTTATACATATCACGACATAAATGAGACATAACAAAGGTGTCTATGTAAACGTGATCGTAGTTTTAAGATTAAATGTGACTCGTGACCATCGCAAGATCCCGAATTTTCGTCATGTACATAGACGCAGTAATTCGAGATAACGAAACTTTTCCAATGACGTTCCTGATTCATCGATTACCTTCTGAATTGCTTTAATCACAATATTCTGTGTTTCGTTTCCAGGTACCTATTCATCGCCAGCTCTAGAGCATTCGGCTTCTGGCTGGACCTTGTGTGCGTGGTCTACATCGGCGTGGTAACGCTCAGTTTCCTCGTTTTCGGGCAAAGTGAGTCTCTCTTATTCTACGACACAAGTTTTTTATAGGTCTACTCATTCGATTCCCTGAAATGTGTATGAAATCATCCTTCTCAACTTCTATTTTTCAATTCTGAAACCGATCTTGATTCTCAAATCTGGTGATTATGAGCCTTTTATTATAATAAATTATTCCATTAAATATGTGCTGTTGCATAAAAATGTGTCTAAGTCTGAGTTAACTTTGTTGCAGCTGCGTCTGGAGGTAACGTTGGTCTGGCGATCACACAAGCGATGGGCCTTACGGGAATGTTCCAGTGGGGCATGCGACAGTCCACAGAGCTAGAAAATCAAATGACCAGTGTGGAAAGGTAAGGCATTAAGAAAGAAAGAAAGAAAGAAAGAAAACATATTTATTTGGCACATGCCACAAGTACACACAACAAACAAATAAAAATAATTTAAATTTACACAATAAAAAAGTTAAAACTAAACAAAAATAAAAAAAAATAAAAAGAGATAATATTGTGCGTCTCACGGCTGCGCCAAATAGGCCCAGTTCAGCAAACTGCCGAGCAGCTAGTGCCCGACGCTGGTTTTCAACTGGACCTGGGATGGTGATGGTGAGGCATTACTACCCTTCCATCTCTTATAGACCAGCACGCGTACCATGACCTACGTAGAAACGGGTTTTGTCGACGGAAGAATCGACAAAATGACAGACCCAACAAAAGCAATCTGCCATTTTGTCGATTCGTCCGTGGACAAAACCCGTTTCTACGGCGGTCATGCTACGCGTACTGAACGCAATACGACACAGGCCTATAAAACCACGCATTGTTTAAAAAACTATTAGAATAATCTGTGAAATAGTAACTTTTAGAATAACCTTCTGTCTATGAACTTGAATTTAAGATTCTTGCGGATGAAAGAAAAGCGCCCTTTTCATTTTTTCGCATACATTGAGTGCTACCGGTATCTTTTGGTGCAAAATGACATTGACAGGGGTAAGGCTTTGTTGAAAACAATGAAGACGTTTTTTTTTAAATTTTATTAAAAAAAACAACGAGCCAAAAGATCCATGTACCAACTATAACTTATTTCTTCCCAGAATACAAGAATACTCCACCATAGAATCAGAACCGCCCCTCCAATCAGCCCCGGACAAGAAGCCCCCTCCGTCCTGGCCGGAGGCGGGTCGCATCGAGTTCCGGCACGTGTCGCTGTACTACTCGCCCACCGACCCGCCCGTGCTCAACGACCTGTCCTTCGTCGTGGAGCCCAAGGAGAAGGTCGGCATCGTCGGTAGAACTGGCGCTGGGAAGTCTTCGCTTATCAACGCTCTGTTTAGGTAAGTTGGTTTTATTAGAACTTCCATTTAATTTAGAGTATATCAAACTATTGCAGTACTACTGCAATCAGGAGCGGAATATCAGAGTGGCAACAATGTTTGTTGAGGTTATAGAAACTATTTTCGTAAAGAGTATTCATATAGTGTGTAGATTTAGTAGTTAGCGTGCCCTATTACAGTTTTCTTAGTTATATTTTTAGAAAAACGGCAGAAATAGAGAAGACTGAGCTATAAAGTGCAAAAAATCCTAACTCGAAGTAAAATGGTTTTAAAACATCTTAATGGTGGTCACCACTATCCAATAGGCTATTTGACAATCGAAAAAAAATAAAAATATTTAGTCCGTCAGTGGTGATATACACAAAAAAACGTTGAACACGTATTATTTCTTTTGTCACTAATCTAAAAATGACGACGATACAGCGCATCAAAGTTCAAGAGAGGGGGCTTGTTACGTCACGGGCTAGTAAAAAGTAACAGGCTTGTGACGTCATGCGAGATTTCAACCCGCTGTATCGTGGTCACTTTTCGTTTACATAACAAAAGAAAACATACGTGTCCGTCATTTTTTGATAATCTAACTGACGGACTAAATAGATTTTTTTCAGGCAAATACCCTGTTCTTATGAGCAATAAGTTTAAACCTCCACCGCAGTTCAATCGACTAAAACAACACCCTTCCCCCACCAGGCTCGCAACACTAGAAGGCGAGATCATAATCGACGGTCGCGAGACGTCGAAGCTGGGCCTGCACGAGCTCCGCAGCCAGCTGTCCATCATCCCGCAGGAGCCGGTGCTGTTCTCGGGCACCATGCGGCACAACCTCGACCCCTTCGACGAGTACCCCGATCAGGTGCTGTGGAGGGCGTTGGAAGAGGTATATGTGACTCCTATATTTTGTAGATAGAAAAAAAGAGAAAGAAAAATAAGTATGACTGACAGAGACGTTTTTACCAAGACAAACTCTTTCTAGAACTTGGATGTGCTATAAAATTACGTCCTCAACATACTTGACGGTGATATTTTGCAATCTTTCAATTTTATTTTTTTTTACTTTTTACCTAACATCTGACACCAGCTCTGAAGATTTTTCTTAAAATTAAATAATTGTAATATTTACAATTTCCTATTTTGTGTACTTACTCGCTACTTTTTTAAACAATTACGTTTTAATTGAATTCGTTTAGGTTTTAGTTTCAGTGATTGATATTTTGTTACTAAATTAAAATGAACGGCTGTATTCTTCAAATTGTCTTTTTTTAAACATCTTCGGTTGTTTCATAAAATAAAGTAATAACACAAAACTCATTTTCTAAAATGGTATTACCATTAATTAAAATCTAATTTTCTTCATGTTTGTCGTGAAATCTTGTCGTCCAACGTTTTCTATATTGGAACACAAACATTGTTCACCCAGGTGGAACTAAAAGAGGCAGTGATGGAGCTCCCTGCGGGCCTGTCGTCGCGCATGTCGGAGGGCGGCGGGAACTTCTCGGTGGGACAGCGCCAGCTCGTGTGTCTGGCCAGAGCTATCGTCCGGAGGAATCGGTTGCTTGTGCTGGACGAGGCCACCGCTAACGTCGACCCGCAGTGAGTTGATATTTTGTGTTTTGTTTACTTACTGTGTTTCACCTTCATGGAGTTTCTAACAGCATAGGACCCATGAGGTTTTAAGCATAAAAAGTATTCTATGTTATATGGGAAAGATTATCTTTTACAATTGAACAACTTGACCTCTTTATAAGATAAGCAACGTGAAATCAATCAGCCAATTATGTGTGTAGGGTAAAACCACAAAAACCATTTGCTTGGTATTGAATCACAATTGATTTTTACATTATTTATTATTATAAAACATTACTATTTTTATTGACATTATTTTATACTTTTGACATTAATTGTAATGGTGGAATCTTAATTTGTTTTTATATTGTATCACATTTTTTTATTTTGCTATTTAACATAATAATAGGGGAATTACAAATGTTTAAATTTTTTTGGTTACTGTTATAATAATGATTGCCACTGTAATTTTTTTTAATTTTATAATTTTGTGAAACATTTCGATACAATGTAAAAATTGTTACATGAAATAAATGAATGAATGATTAAATTTTTTTTTATTTTTTTTTAGGACTGATGCGCTTATACAAACTACAATTAGGAGCAAATTCGCGGAGTGCACCGTGCTCACGATCGCACATCGTCTTAACACTGTCATGGATTCAGATAAGGTAAATAGTAAAGTATAGAGTAAATAAAATGCAAATCAGGCGTGTTCGGTACTTGCAAGGAAAGTAAGAAGGGCTTTTCCTAAAGATCTTTATTGTCATGTCATTTTTTCCACATTTAAGTAAATTGGGCTTCGACCTCGACAAGATTACCGTACGCTTGTGTCGTTGTGCGTGTCTATTTTCGTATTGTATTCACGTTTACAAGGAAAAAGCAGGATAAGAGGTGGGGCGTCTTTGTAAAGGTTTCCATACTAAGCAGCCTTGAGTCAAATAACTTTCGTTCACCTTTGTTTACCACCAGTAATAATACTTACTCGTTACTTACAGGTGTTAGTAATGGACGCGGGCCGCATGGTAGAGTACGACCATCCTCACATCTTGCTACAGAACTCGGACGGCATCCTGCACGGCATGGTCGACCAGACCGGCAAAGCCATGGCTGAGACGCTATGCAAAGTTGCGAAACAGGTGAGGAGAGCTACTTAATTTTTAGTTTTGGGTTCAGAGTTGATTGTGACTGGCGTCATTTGGTGTTGACAGTGCTCACACACTTTTTCAGTATGATCATTTTACAATGTTTACCAAAAGTGATAATGCATTGCAAGCGCCAAAATAACCATGCAGCACTGCATAATTATGTCGTCTATTCTTTTTCGTGAACATCATCAAGGAGTCAGCTCATACGAAGCAGTAAGATGCTCATAGTTTCCATTTTAGAGCTACTGAGGTGCTGACAGTTTTGTCTCAGTTGATACATGACAGTGTGAAGCTATTTTATTTGAGGCTTTTCTTATGTGCCACGTTGATTGATAACCGGTACAAAAGCTTTTTTTTTATCATAGGGGTATCCAAAAGGGATGTTCTATAATATAATCTTTGTTCGTGTTTCAGGCCTATGAAGTCAAAATGGGGCAGCCCCCGGCGGGCACCTCAGATTGATACAAATTAATATTAATGTTAGGCTATGAATTAATTGTTCCTACAATCGAAATATTGTACAAAGGATCTGGTGATGAAGTGCATGAGGTGATGGAGCATGCGATACATCACGGTTATTTCCACATAAGTGAAATGATTATTTTTAATATGTAAAATATTTATAGTCAACACTTTCGTAACTAAAAGGCGGGATGAGGAACTAGTTCCGTACGACGACCTAGAAACATAACTGCATCTGACTGCGCGAACACATAAAAATATTTCACAGTATTTGCACTCATTACTTTTTATAAAGTTATTCCTCAACAATGAGTTATTATTGAAAGTGGTTCCAAGTAAGAAACTATTTGCAGTCATTAGTAAGGTGAAACGTTTTTTCCAACATGCACTTATGAGGCACCTTACGAATTATGACATAATTGCAGCAGTTAGTGTGTAAAGGTATTTCAAATTGCTTTGTTAATGATAACATGAACTCGTCAGTACTTATAGGCAAGTCGTAACTATGCTGTTCCTAGTACGTTAGATTCCGAAGTGTTGGCTGAATGTCACAAAATGTATTAGGTATTTTTTATAAATTGAAATAATTTTTAAGAATATGTTTTATTATTATGTGACTTAGCTAATAATTATGTTTTTATAAACGACAAGTGAGATTTACAAGTTTATTTTAGATTATAACAAATTGCATTCAGGTGTGTTCGTGGAATAATGAATAATTTATAAACATGTTTGCATTCAATGCCAAATGTAATCTCGAATACCATTAAAATAGATAGATAATTAAATAAATTACGGTCCAATAACTTTTGAGCTTTAACAATTAGTTACGAGGTGCTATATTTGTATCTTGTACTTAATCGTAAGATCGGTGACTGATGACGTCACGCGTGACGAGCTCTACTATGTACTTACTATTCGAAATCAATCTTGTGAATTATATACTTAGATACTTTAAGTATCGATACAGAAGTGCTTAATTTTGAGAACTTATATTTTTATGAATATCACGTAGTTTTATCCAATTATAATTTTAAATGTTATTGTTATTCTTAATTTTGAATGTGGTGCAGTGAAAATGTAATGTACGCCAATAAAATGTTATGTAAGTAAGAACTTGTTAAATGTTGGTTTATTGCAACGAAAATAAAACAGTTTTTACGTATCAATAGCATTTGTTTTATTTACATACAACAATTCAGATAAGAAAATAGATTCTTATTGAAGAACATCTATTCGTTTTGAACCTTCAGCGTCGGTTTAAGTAAACTAAAAACAAACTAAGTAAGAATATTTTTTACGGAATGTATCGTTTAAACTATAATACTAATTGTTTACAATAATCAGTAACCTGCTAAGCTTCTTCGTATAACTAAACACATGTAAAAATACTCTTGTTTATAATAATATTTACATCAGTATTACTTACAACAACACATTATTTATAAAAAAAAAAAAGTATAAAAAAAAAAGATCAGAAAGAGCCAGCAGTGTACAAAACACCAAACTTACATCGTGTTCTAGAGTCTTAACATTGTTTTGGTTTGACATGGTTTTTATAAGCTACCGTCTCTTTACATCAACATCCACACTTCGATTATCACAGAACCCTGAATCGTCGCAACACATTCTACACTCCGCTGTTTCCAAACAACATAAATTATTACAATCATATAAGAAGATAAATTAAGAATTTAATTTTAACTAAACTAAAAGTCGTCGCCGACACAATCATGAGCGAGCTGACGGTCGACAACACGGAATCCATCCGTTCATAATACTTGAAAGAGAAAAATACACAAAAAAAAGAGTAAAACAGTAAGATAAATAAAATAAATAGTGGAATACAACCGCAAACTTAAAACAAATTGTCATGATAGCTTTCCATTGGCACAATAGAAATGGAAAACAGAAACGATGTTAATCAGACGAAAGAAAGATACTGAGATCTTAGAAAACTGTATACAGGTTTCATCAAATGGGCTTACGATCTAACTAGCATAGTGTGATACTGGATATTACAGATACCTAAGAACTACTCACAGTCTTCATACGAATAATAGATTGGCAGCGCGGGGTGTGTGGGACCGTACGGGCAGTTCACGCGCACTGGCTAGTGTCCTACTGTCTACTGTCACGCACTGTCACACTGAGTAGCTGCCGCCAGCTGGCAGCGCCTACACCAGCGCGGTGAGGCTGCCCGAGCGAGAGTATTTGTTGTCTTCAAAATCAGTTGGGATTGGCTTTGTCTGTAAGTAATATAGTGGTGTTAATAATTTGTTTCAATCTAGATCGTATGGTGCATGATACACGGAACCAAAAGAGTTTTGCACCACTTTTTGATACCATATTATGGTTAATTCGTTGAGAATAAGGCTCAATTTAAATTTCTGCAAAACAGAATACAAGCGAATTATTGAAATAAAATTGTACATAACATAACTTCCTGTAAATTATTATTATTGTGAAACGTACAAACTTGATACGAGCTTGAAACCGTTAAAATCTGTAAAATTCCATAATACAATTCGCTTCCATTCCGTTCGTTGGCTAAGTAAATTGATAATAAAACCAAAAAATAATCTATACGTCTGTGGCGTCACGTTAAGGTGTAAGTTGTTGAAGATATAAATGAGGGCAAAAAAGGATATCGAAAGAAGAAATATTGTATACTAGGTGTAAAAAGCACAATGCCTCTGAATTACCACTTATGTGGTATTGCGCTTTTTCTGTTACACCCTATAGAAATATTGTGTGAGGAGCACAAATTCAGGTGAACCATGAAGCATATTAAAAGGTAGTGCAAAACCCTTCCAATCCAGTGGCATTAGTAAGTGCATCGTGTTACCTCAGTAACGTGTACATACATCGTTGAGCGCGGGCGGCAGCGGCAGCGCGAGGCGCAGCGACGTCCAGAAGGCGCGCTCGTGCACGTGGCGCCACGCCACCAGCCGCGTGCCGCGCAGGGTTGTCACCAGGCTCTCGCCGCCTTCTTTGGCCTCTCGCTTTAACTTGGGCAGGTCCTGGAGAGAAAAATGAGGTCAGTGGATGAAAAACATGCGAAGATACATCATCATCCATTTTTTCGCAGCCATTTTTTAACAAACCTACTCTAGGTTGCATTTGACATACTGCGACCCCAAATTAATAGGGTTGAAGGCTGGAGAATGGTGATGATAATAACAGTAGGTATTAACTACAAAAAAATCTACGCGTAAACCCGTGTTCACATACATAAAGCGACAACTAAATGGCAGCCATTCGAATTTCTACTCTCGGTTAAAATCCAACAGATTACTTTTGCGCACTCAGTCGCGCCAGTGGTGGTGAAAACGGGAATTTGTGTAATGAAGTTGAATGACTAATTTGGCTGAACAGGACCATTTAATAATAGGTATACATACCCATTAAACACAACTACCTGAAAGGTGAAACTGATAAACAAAAACTGTTCATGTGTAACGTTTCAACAGGCGTATCAATAAGAGGCGCAAAATTGTTTCAAGTCAATAAACAATCGATAAAACAATTACTAGGAAAAAACGTCTACTTGGAAACCCAGACAAGGCAAGGAATATGCAGTAACATCTGCCTCAAGAAATGTGTCATGCGAATAAATACTTCTTACGCATTACGCCTTGTTTGTTGCAATATATCTATGTCGGGATTACCTTCTTTATATTTATAGACGATCAAGATTAATGTCGGGGAAAACATTTTTTTTATTATCATAATTTGCCTTGTGACGTAAATGATGATGTCAATGGGTAAAGTTCTAGGAAGGATGCGTTCCTCTCACCCACATAATGATTCGCAAGTCTCGTGAATTCGTACCCAACAAATCTATGAGACGTACATACACTGTACACGTATGTTGACGACTGCGTCAATATACGATTGGATGCGACGCCGTGTGTCGCGAATTCGCTCCTCGCAAGGAACAAATATTTGTATGACCTACAGGTAGTTGTTCCGGGTCTAGCTGTTTGTGTAAGTGAGTTCAAATGTTTGTAAATGTATCCACGATAAAGGAGAAATTCATAATGTGGAGGAAAAACTAATCCCGTGAGACATATACCTATCCAGACACCGAATTTCTCGTAATTATGTTTGCTTAATGTTTTTTTTTTTTTTTGTTACACATGCCGTTTTCTTCACGATGTTTTCTTTGACAACTTTCAGAGCAGTAGTAATAAAATAAATAACAGAAAGTAAAATGTTGCTTAAGTTTATCGTTATCACTGGGTCACAAAATTCTGTCTTTTCGGTTGGAATCAAGTTCGTCCCACTTCACTTCGGTCACCACATATTAACACAAAGTTTTGTTCACAAACCTGTAGTAAGACAACGACGGGTGGCAGCGGGAGCGCTCTTAGCTGCCGGAGCGCCGTGAGTAGCTGCTGAGGCGAGTGTTGCGCGGGCGACAGCACGGCGACCAGCGAGCGACACCGCGACGCCTCGCCGACTAGTTCGCTGTACCCTGAAGACGATAATACATGAAGGATATAGAGACCGAAAACAATTGCAAAACAAAACTGAAAAAAATTAATACTAAACATCATGCTGTATGGTGGAGGGAGTTGGTTCGCCAATTATGGATATAAATAATGAAGTGCCATGCGGGCTCCGAGCTTTTGCAGCTGGGATAATAGTTTCATATATTTATTTTTAGTTTCTTCTTGACTTATAAACAGAGGTCGGAATTAGGTAGAGTTATTTATGTACTTGCATCGAAATGTTGATATTAATATGGATCTTCCAGGGATTTCCCGGGATTTATAATACAATCCCGTGTGGCCAACAATATTACAAATAAATAATAATAATTGTTTTCTTTTGTTCTCACAAGCTATGTTGTGCGAACTACAAATGTGGCAACATCGTGCGTGTGCGCCATTGGGATTTTGCAACTTCGGACATCCGATGTCGGATGGTTTAAATTGTGTGAAAGTAAATAACTTTTTTATTTAATAAATCACGGGATTTTTCTGCTCTTTAAAATTAATCTCGGGATTTGAGGCATATCCACTTTATTCTTTCGCTGTATAAAATCAATGTAAGTACATAAATAACTCTACCTAATTCCGACCTCTGCTTATAAAATTCAACTAGTTTCATTTATGGGTCCTCAGAACATTAAGAATTGTTCATGCTAAAATATAGAAGTAAAATTTCAATGTGCATAGTAAAAATCGAGGCAGACGGAATTATGTAGTTTGTGTTTAACCCCATGGGAACAAAGCGTGAGCATGTGTATGTAATTTTTAATACATAATTGTATGTAAGGTCTCTACAAGGTCAAGTTTAATTAGCTAGCAACAAAAAGAAATTAGATTCCTAAAAGGTACCTATATATTCCTAACTAAACTACCTGCGTATGTCCCACTGCTGGACAAAAGCCTCCCCATATCCTTCGTTCATTGAACCCAACAAAAAAAAGTTTTCCGTGTTTAGACTTCGATACCCACCAGGCTTGTATAAGTAATTAAATCCTTGCTTAAAAATGTCCTTGTTTAAAAAAAGTTGCGAGTAGAGTAGTTTAATCGATAGAGGTTTAGTATTTTAAGTACCTGGGCGACCGAGCTCTGCTCGAATAAAAATATAGAAAACGAATTTTCCCAGATATGTGACCTAACTAGATCGATTATTCACTTTCGTAAAACCTATACTGCAACTTTCATCAAAATCGTACAGCCGTTTTCGGGAACGTGATTGGAAATATATACAAATATTGCTCATTTAACAGTGTAGAATATATATTTCATTGAAAACGTACAGTTCAAAGGAAAAAGAAAATCTATAATGTATAAAGAAATGTTCCTGGTAAGTAAGTCGCCTTTTCCCTTCTGTGGAACTCAAAGGAAAATCTTGACGCACAAGTTCATAATAATTACGGATTTCTAGTAACTCACCCACGCTCGGGTGAATTACTGTTTCTCTGAATTTGCCGCCAAGTAGCATTCGTTAGAAATATTGTTTTATTGGAACTTTGTTTTCATCGATATCCAATAAATGTGAAGTTGTCACGAGTGGTACTTATTGTTTCCATGGTTGTTGAACTTTGTCTCTGCTATAATTTTTCAGACAGTTTGTGTATTTCAAATTTCGAAATAATTTTGAGGAATTACGTGTAATTGGAATGTTGTTTTTACTGTTATCAACGTAACGCTGCTTAGTTTAAGGAAATTAGATGTTTTTTTACAATCTTTCTGTTAATTGTACCTAACTTCTTTATATTCGCGTTTTATGATAAAAAGGATTATACTACTACAAACACACGTTTTTATAACTGAACAAACAGGCACGTTGTTTTATTCTCAATTTAAACACTACCAAGTGTTGTAATTATGACGTTTTCGGACTATCTTGTGGCTACTATCCATACTTCTTCTATAATTACAATCATAATATCACGCCTGTAATCCCAGACGGGTTATGTAGAGCTGTACCTTATAGTACCTACACCCAAATTTCGTCAGTTATATTTAAGTTCCATGTAATAGGGTGTGAGTCTATTGCCATCCCATGGCATGGGCATTAATCCTGACTCCGTGGCTGCTATTGAGAAATTCCTGATGGAAAAACTCAATAACAATTTGTCGGACCCGAGAATCGAACCCAGGACCTCATGCTCAACAGTCGCGTTGCGACCACTAGACCAACGAGGCATATAACCGTCAGATACATTCCTTTCGGAAGGGACTCATTCGAAAAATACGAAAATTTGCTAGGATTGTTGGATGGATGTTTATTGCTCCTTCATTCAAAACGAATTTCAACAGATTTGGATGACATTTGGCACACAGATAGTTTATAACCTGGATTAACAGATGGGATACTTTTACTTTTTATCCCGAACTCCACGCTGGCGAAGCCGCGGGCATAAGGTAGTCTATACCAACATTACAAAGAGGTAAAATTTGTTTGTAGTTTATACATATGTAGGGGCTAATCTCCGGAACTAATGATCCAATTCTAAAAAATCTTTCTCTGGCTGAAAGCTACATTATTAGTGGGTGGTATAGGCTATAAATTATATTTACTCATGGATGCCCCAATCATTTGGGGGAGGCCATGTCCAGCAGTGGACGTCTTTCGGCTGAAATGATGATGATGATGATGATGCAAATTAGCCGACCTATCACAATTTTTGCGGACGAAATCGCGGGTGAAGTGCTAGTATAAAATAAAAGTATACTCACAAGTATCAGGCTGCGTGGAGAGTGGGACGGCGTGCACCCTGTACTTGTACTTGAGCGCGAGCGTGGGCAGCAGGGCGCCGCGCACCAGCTCCCCGTCCACCGCCGTCCAGCACACTAGCACGTCGAACTCCTTCTCTAGTACTGGGGACAAAACATTCATCGTTAGCTTCATTATAAGCTTGGAGTCGGTTCCAATAAAACAACGGATCGATTATTTTACATATGGATGCCTCAAGCTTTACTTTGAATTTACTCTAGCTGTAGTTAAGTACATAGGTACGCACGGCGACCAGTCAAGATATACAAAACTAGTTTGTGCGGATCTCTCATTGTACGGAAAATGTATACAAAGCGAGCTCATGTTATACTGGAAATTTATAGCTTATTGTGTCGCCGTGTGTACAGTAGAATTTCATATGAGAAGTGAATGTTTTTAGTTGTAAATAAATAAATAAAAAACTTTATTGTTCAAGAGAGCATTACTCAAGCTGAATATCACTAGCCTCCACACTAGGATTCCTGTGTCGTGGGGACTAAGTAAGGCATACAATAGTATCGTACAGGTAAGATTTCTTAGGCTAAGGTAAAGATGTGCAAATCCAGTAAGAACGCTCTAACATCGCATGTAGCATAATGTGCAATCTTATGTTTTAACTAGGGCATAAATTAAAAGTACTGCCGAATGTGTAAGTGTTTTAGTCAACCTCTAAAGGCAGGGTAATTTCGACTGTAAGCTAGTTAATATCGCCCATAGAAACAAGCTCTCCCAACTAGAAAACAGGATAATTTTGCCAGTAGAATTAGGCAAATTCAATTAACAAATTCTATGTATAACTTAAAAACTATGATAACACATTTTCGTATCCTTTTTTCCTTACTCTAATTAGTCAAACAGCTAAAATATTCACTACTGCTAGCATATCTTAATCAGTCTTTGTAAAGTGTATGATTAGCATGTTATTTGCATATGTCACAAATACTTGGAACTACACACATAATTCACGACGTTCAACAAATGTTCAACTGCACACCTGACTAATGCACGTTTACACCACCACTAGACGTCACCTAAATGAATGCCTTAATAAGAGAGCTCTGTAGGATTCCTAACTACGTACGGTCTTCTAGTAATAAATAACTTCTTGGATTCATGCTCGCCTAGTACTGTTCGTAAGGTTACTGCCCATAACTAGAACAACTGTACTAACACCACTCAATCCCATGAAATGTTTTTGAGTAATATTGTATTACTCAAACAAACGGTGGGGTCAACGGGAACAATTTTTAATTATTATAACCAATTCCCGCTGCCCCCCCAGTGGGGCTACAGGCGATGGGGTCAACGGGAATACACCAACACTGGCAGTTGAAATTGAACCAGTGAAATAATATTTAGGCAATTATTTAGGTATCGCTTGTTTTAGTGAAAACATGAGCATACGTTTTTGTGCATATTGCATTACAGATCTTTTTTATAATTTTTTGGTCTGACAACTAAAGTAACATGTCTACGTCTGTCTATGGCGAATTAAATGGTCTGTACTAAAGAAAAATACTCAGAATTTCAAGTCGAGCGAGACTGTTTTTTCAACGCAATGGATATGATGGCATCATCATTAATATTTGTCTTACTGACGCACGTATATAATTGTACTTAGATAATCGTGGCATTTAATTTCGACAGTCATGCATCTGCTAGCTTAGTAATATGGTTATTCAGGCAAGGGATCCTATAATTTTATTGATCAGAGTTTAAAGCTGTTTGAACCCTCAAAGTTATAGGTAGATATGAGATATTAGTACATAGCCACATGGAAGATTTTCTGCTACTTGGAGCATTTTAATGTAGGTTATTAGGGCTCATACAGACGAGCGGCACTCTGCCTTCGTCGTCGGCTGCCGTCGATGGGTGGCGACGCTTGTAGTTGTATCTGCCGTTGGCAAAGTGCCGTTCTTCTGTATGAGTCCTTACTTATAACCAACTTCAAATAAAAAGGTTTTTAATTCGCGTCCACGATTTTTTAGGAGTAATTTGCGTGTTTGTTTTGTACCAATTCACGTCACTATATTTACCAGCATATACACTAAAAAGGTCGAGCAAAAAAGGTATCGTGCTATAAATTACCTACTATATCCTATAACTTGAAATGACGTATTTACTGACCTCGTGCCCTCCTGGCGGTGGGCTGGGCCCTCGCCCTCGCATGTCTCGCCGCGAGCAGTAGCCTCGGGGTGCACCGTCGATGTAGGGCTGCGGCTGAGACGAGCGCTAGGGCTCCTGCGGCCGCGCCTAGGGCGAGTGCCCGCCACGGGACCGCGCCACTGCCGCACCAAGATGAGTTTGAACCGTCGTCTGGTCCACCGTCTGTGTGATGAAAAACTTATTTTAGAGTTAGGTGTAATATGATTGTATGAAAGGAGTCACGGAAAGTAGTATGTCTAGAAATGACAACGAAATACATAAGTGCAAATAAAAATATAAGTTCGAGTTTTTTAGGAATTATGGAATCTAGGGTACCAAGTCAAAATTTAAATTTGAAGTTCCAAGTAGCAGCAGTCCACATATATATTGAAAATGCCAGATAATTAACAGATAATTAAATGGTTATATGAGGCTTTATTCGAAAATATCATCATGGAAAACGTTCTTTAATGAATGTAAAAAGTATACCTCTGCCTAAACTAACTTGAAAGACAGCATACGGGTGTGTCGCGCAAGATGCGACGTACAAATTGATATTTTAACAAGGATGAAAATAGTAAAATCGTGCATCGGCTATTAGGCACACCGGTGGATACCTGAATTATCTGAATGGCTATTATAATAACATTGATTAGCAGTTCAATGATGACGAGATTCTGATACGCAATAAAATTTTCGACAATTTACACAAAATTGTACCAAATGTATCCACATTAAAACCTATTTATATGCTCTAATTCGATATCGAATTTAAATTACCAAGACCTAGCTATCTTAACTAACACAATAAATGTGATCGTGAATTGTTTTGTTCGTTTTTCATAACTTGAATGTATTTCGATAAAATTTGACATACGCACCAAGACCTGGGTTTGTCAACGAATACTTTTTATCCGGGTATGTAATTCCCGATCTCTACGCAAGTGAAGCTGCGGTAAAAAGCTAGTCGGACTGTTAATAAGAGCGATGCAATATATGTTACATCGCGCAATGTTATGACTAGGCGCTGTACTATTTAGACATTAGACATCCACACTGTCTGCCTACGCACTGTTTGTGCACACTTAGGGTTAAGTTACATAGTACATACAAACATATAGCTACATGAGAGACGAGGCCTTAACCTCTGGGCCATCACGACTGTTCATCTACATCGAAAAAAGAAAAAATGTATGGGACAGCTGACTGGCAGTATCAAAGTTGGTCCCATAATATTTGTTCATATTGATGAATCTGCAGCCATACATAACTAAAAGAGTTCGTATATCTCAAGCCTTCTAGACCTACAATAATAATTAAAAAAAAAAAAACTTAATACCATAATCAATACAGCTGACGACCGCAGTAGGTACATTTTATTACTTATAATTATAATAATATGTCCATCTATTTACGTCGTATATTGTTATATCTACAAAGGAAAATGGGCCTTGGGACCTTTTGTTTACCCCGACCTACATGAACATAATACCTACTTAATCTACGTCATTATATCATGCTTATATGTGTCAGAGAATGGAGAAATCCGGCTGTATTAACACTTTGACGTTGCGCTGGCTTAGCGTAACAAGGAGTTTCAACAGAATAAGGAGCTAGCTTACACTGGCTTTGTGCGGCTTCCGTTACGTCAAGTCCCATGAGAACCCTTTACAGTTAATGAGGTACAATCTAGGCTGACGATGAATGATCCAATCCAAAAAACAATACCCTAAACTAGGACTCCAAGCTTAGAAGTCACACTTGCGATAGAATAAAGAGGTTGTCAAACACTAAGTCGCAAACCAGTACAGACAAAATGCGGACACCGGACTCTCATAGATACTATGCTGAAGTATCTGTCAGTGTCCGGTCTTCTTCTTTTTCGTGTGTGTAGTGCCCAACCTGGTGTCAGAGATTTTATGCCGTGGGTTTCTGACTTGGCTTTACATGAATGCCGTTGTGAAATATCTCTCAGGCATGCTGGTTTCCTCATGATGTTTTCCTTCACCGAAGCAAGTGATAATTATACTAAACGCATATGAAACCGAAAAATCAGAAATGTCCGGTGTCCGCTGCCAATTCGTTTGTCTAAACCGGTTTGAACTGATTCATTAATCTGTACTGCATTGTTTATAACTGTATGTGGAGATCGTATATATGACTAATATGTATATTTACCTTATAACGCCTAAATACCGTAATCGACGCAAGACACATAAACAGACAAACAAGGATATACTCACATCTGTAGTGAACCGTGACGTAGTTCTTTGACACGACGTCATTGCTATGCACGACGCAGACATACGCGCCGTAATCCTGCGCAGACACGCGGTCCACGGTTAGGTATGATCCGATGATGTCTTCTACATCCTCCCTGCAATCATAACATTATAACTATAACATCACGCCTGTTATCCCTGAAAATGTAGGCAGAGGTGTAATTTTTAATTCCAGTTTATTTAACCGCACCACGGAGGCCCTCATTTCGCCAGTTATGCTTAACGAATCCAGGACCTCATGTTCAGCAGCAACGCATGTGCCCACTAAACAAAAGAAGCAGTCCCTGCGATCAATAATTCAATAGTAATACTACTTCCTTATTGGCTGACAGGAAGCGTTGACTAAGTATGGTAAAGGCCTAATGTGAGCTGGCGGCGATGAGGTTTGAAAACTTAATTGCGTAATTCTATTATTCTAGGAGTTCGTGCGGACATTTACGAGTTTTTGGATCCTCGTCTGAATACTGTCCGGCCTTTTCGATTAAAGAGTTTTTTTAGAAATATAATTATACTGCCACCGGGAGAAGATATCGTAGAAACTGTCTTCAAAATTCTACCTCATGTAAGTAAGGTAAGCTACGAAACGAATTTAGAGATTTCAACATGTTTTATATGAATTTTTCGCCAGTGGAAACGCACAGTAAAAAAACATTTAGAAATATGGGGCTCTGCTGGATAACATAACATCACGCCTGTAATCCCGGAAGGGTTAGGCAGAGGTGTACCTAATAGTACACCCACATTGCGCCTATACCCATGTAATAGAGGGCAAGGCTATTGCCATCAACTGGGCACAAATCTACACTCCATGGTTGCTACTGAGAAATTCCTGATGGAGAAACCTTTGCCCGACCCGGGAATCGAACCAAAAAACCTCATGCTTACATTCGCGAATGCGACCACTAGACCAACGAGTCAACGGCGATAAAAGGTTTTTTTTAGAAAATAAAAGTAATTAGTTAATAGATACATTAAACAATATAAAAGGAACAATTTTTTTTTCCTGACACAAGATGACCTTCAAACAAATCCTATGTAGGACGTAAAGAAAAACATTGCAGTCTGCTGAAAATTAATGTAAATATATCTTTTTACAAGCATTTATAACTGGTTAATAATAACTGAATGTAAACCTTCGGGAGAGTACAAAAGGTTAATTTATGCGTAATAGAGATTTCCCATTTATTATTATAAGTTGTTGTTGTTGTAATGTTTAAACAGCGGTTGTTTTCTTTTCTAACCGTTCAAAATTGAGTAAAGCCTTTTTGTATAAATTAACTTTGGTCGTAAATAATTTGTGGAAATTTTAAGACAGTCATTGAAATCGTTTGCCGTCATAAAGATCATATCGCTTTTGTGATCCTTGTGTGGTTTAGTGGAGTTTTTATTTGAAATCTGTGTATGAATCGCTACATTCGCTAAAGACGGATTATTTAAAGATTATCAAGTCTCATGATGTCCGTCAGGTCGATTCCCGTCAGGCAATTGTCTTTGGGTATTTCCATCAGAAATTTCTCAGTAACAGCTATGGAATCTGGATTTGAGCGCGGTTGATGGCAATAGGCTCGCCTCCTATTACTACTACTAGGATTAGACTATTAGGTGCACCTCTGCCTTACCCTTCGGTGATTACAGGCGTAATGTTATGTTATCAAGTTTTGTTGTTTCCTGATTCAAATAAGCACCTAGCTTACTACATCATACAAATAATTATGTGTATGATACCTTTCTTACAGAGAAGATATCGTAGAAACTGTCTTCAAAAGTCTACCTCATGTAAGTAAGGTAACCAACGAAACGAATTTACAGATTTCAACATGTAAAACATGTTTAAAAAAAATATATTATGTTGTAGTTGTTGTATGTTGTTGTTGTGTGTTGTTATATATGTTGTAAATTCATATAAAATATGAATTTTTAGAAACTTGGGCTTCTGCTAGATAACATAACATCACATAACATAATCCTCGAAAGGTTAGGCAGCGGTGTAACTAATAGTACACCCACATTTCGCCAGTTATGTTTATTAAGTCCCATGTAATAGGGGGCGAGCCTATTACCATAAACCGGGCTGAAATCCGTGGCGTGAGAAAATCCTGATGGAAAAACCCAATAACACTTTACCCGACCCGGGAATCGAACCCAGGACCTCATGATCAGCAATCGCGCTTGCCACCACTCGACCAACGAGACAGTCAACGCTACATGAATGAACTAATTGCTATATCGCTAACAAGGGCCAATCAAATTATAAACAGCTGCATATTACATTTACAGGAAACAGGGACCCCGTCGCTTTTCTGGGAAAACACTAATACTAAAATAAACAGTTAACCGTAAATTATTATCTAACGTAAACATACGCGTTTTCTTCTCTCAGTAAAAGCGTCAGCCATATTGAAAGGTTACCAGTTGACCTCTAGCTTGCAGATGTCTGTACCTACGCTTGTTATCGGGAATCTATTGAACTCTTGAGAGCTTCGTAATTAGATACGCTCACTCAGGTTGTTGTAAGAAATAATAAGACATAACTCCTTTCTCATTTGAAAGGTTCTTTGAATAAAAGGAATACAAGTTAATTCGACCAATTAAAATCGAAGAATTGGTGCTCCTACTTGGCCTTTAATTACCTTTTAACATTTTTCGTCAGTCAAAAGCAATTTCCATCTACAGATTCTTCTCAAACGTATTCATATTATACAGAGTAAATATTGACGTATTGAACATAAGGAGGGACTCACCGGGTGGTCTTGATTTCTGTCTGAGTGGGTAGCAGGTCTCCCTCAGTATTGTTGGGCCACACTTTTCGCCATCGCAGGTCGCTGCGGGCGTCGGCCAATAACGACCGACCTGCACAATACACATGATTAAGGTTATCAGATCCTGATTAGATTAAATTGTATCTTTTCACAGAAAAGGATAAAGAAATGGAGGGCAAAATATATTTTTCCGAAAAAAGGATAAGATAGCGGATTGGTTGATAAAAACCACAACAAGTGATCATTACGCTGAAATGAGATTTGATTTGATGACGTGAAATTTTGATTCCCATTCACAGATTTTCAAAAAAATTTACAGTTAGCAAGAAAATGAGAAAAGTTCTTTGCAATCTTTGACTTTTTTAGTACTCCAACCTGAGTTGGTCCCATAGAAAATTGATCAGTATAAGAAACAGGATCGACAGGCTTCAATAAAAAAGTATGTAAAATGGCCATTTGCTTGCTAACTGTATTTTTTTTAACGGTGAATGGAGATCAAAATTTCCCAAAAAATTATGGATAGTTTTAAGACTATCCTCGTGTAGCTGCAACGTTTAAGATAGTTCTCCTTACTACCCAGGTGAAAGTTTCCACCCTGTATAAGATTAATAAATGGTGTTCAGCAAAAAAGATAAAGCTTCTTTAGATTCAAAGACGCGCGTCCGTCGATCGATAACGACTACGATCGCAGGTCAGCGTCGTGAACTATGAACTGCAAGTCTCGAGTGCCACTTTCACCTGTCCATTAAATTGCCGCTCCATTTCTTTGTCCTCCATGGTTAAAAGTACTGTAGGCGTATTGCTTACCAATGAGAGCTTCGCAGTACAGGCGCAACTCGCCCCCCACCTCCACCCACTGATCTTTCGAAATGAACATTGTTCTCGGTGCGTCCGTTGGTTTTTCTGTGAATCGGAATGTTAGCTGATACAAATTTTCCTTGAACGAAACCATTTCGCTCACTCAATAAAGAACTGTTATTTTACTTTATATTACTTACGATAAACCGTTTAAACTAAAGATGTTAGGTCACACGTAAAGTTGTGAAACGAGCGAAATTACTGTTAAGGGTTATGTGTAAGTCGTAATTTTAATAACCGTAGTCATTTGCATCACGACGATCTATTCTAGCTCAGCTGAAGTGTTATGGGATGGCTGTTTACAGCCGTCGTATCATAAAGCCTACGATAATAATATAAATATGAGTGTGTGTACTTTTATGACTCGATATAATATTATAAAGTCTGGACCCCCGCAGTGCTAATGGATGAGCATAATAGCTTTTCAGCGTTTTATTTCTCAATCTGATGAGTTACTAAGGCGATATCAGCATGTCTATGGAGAACATGAATAGATGAAGTCTCTGGCGGCCAGATAAAGTAGTTATCCTTTTCTATAGATGCAAGAAAACTTTCAAAATAGGACAGGATATCGATATTTCTACTTAATCTTAAATTCACTGACAGACATCGCTCAGCGTATACCGCTGGGTCCACAGGTATATTATTTTGCACGAGAGCTAGAATGGTGAGCTCTAAGAAAGGATTGTTTAATAGGGGATAAAATGTTGTATAAAGGGTGTAACAAGACCCTTAACGAAGCCGAAAGGCACTTATTTTTCCCGTCATTGTGATATTTTTTTTGTTCTAGACCATACCTGGGAACCTTCTAGTTACAGAGATATTGGGGGTCAACGTTCCAGCTTTTACACAAGTATTTTTTTTTAGATACATGTTTTTAATGTACGATTTTTACTTTGAACACCTCGACGATCCCCGTACTATTCAACCCATCCATAATCACAATGGTTTGAGTGCATTACATTAATTCCTAAAGTAAAATGTGATTTTTCACCCCAAAAAAAGTCGTTTCCCAATAATAAATTTTGCGTAAAGTTACTTAATTTGATGTACATAATGCTTGGTTGACGGCTTCGTGAAGGGTTCGTTTACAGCCTATAGTATAGAAGTCCCTAATTGTTGCCGATTGGAAACCCCCTCGGACACATGCTTGTAACCGTCTTAAATAGAGACCCAGAAATTGAATTACGGACTGATGTCCGCAATTCAATTTGTGGGTCTCTGTGGCCGCTGTTGATCCATGAAGGACTAAGCAAAGCTTAGCGTACTAACTGGGTATTAACTATTGCATCAAATCAAAGTTTTTTATAAGATTGGCAAAAATACAGTTTAGTTTGCGAATTCGCTTATATCAAGTATGGTTTTCAAATAAAATGTCATTTTAATATTCACCTAAAACGCTAAGTTTGACAGTATGTGTCTCCGTGTGCGTCTCATTGGAAAGGCGACAGGTATAGTTGCCGGAGTCAGCTCTCGCTGCCCGCCGCGCGTATAGCGTCTGGTTGGCAGCCTCAGGGTACAGGATCATGTTGGACACCCCTGCTGACCATGGGTACGCCACGCCATCTTTGAACCTGGAAGAAAACGAGGAGTTTATTGAGATGGCCTTGAAGAGAGGAGAATTTGAGCTCAAAATTGGGTTAAACATGGCTGGTGCTGCCAGAGACCTTAACCTTATGTCATTAAAGTGCATCAGGTCACTTTCGACTAAGGTATAGGTACCTACGTAATAAACGATGCATCGCAAATAAGGAAGGCGCGGTTATTCAGTTCCCGTTACAGCATTTTGCAATGTTCATTGGTAAAACCCAATCTTACGTGGTAAATACCACGTCGTTATTTTACGCTAAGAACGTATTTACATGAGAATAATCTATGTATTTACACAGCGAATTAGCAGAAAGGAAGACGCTTGCTATGCTTATCTTTAGTATTCTAGTCGATAAGCTGGGCTACGGAAAAAAGGAAAGCAAAAAAACCATATTGACTCTTGCACGCGAAGTTTCCGAACATTTCCATCATGTAATTGCTACGTAAACATTCTCAACTCAACTCAAGTTCAGAAGGTCTTGGATTTGCCCGAAACGAAGACTTAAGTTTTTGTAATTGTTTATTCAAGCGTACTGGAAATACCGCATCACAAAGAATTATTAGCGTAACGTGTACTTAACAAGGAAATTATCGCGTTCTGTGAATTGATCGTTTTGTGAGATACACGCTTCTAATGCTTCGCCATTGTGATTGCGCGACGAGATCAACCGGCATGTGTACTGGTGTACAAGCAGGAAATAATTCCCAGTAGGCGACTAATGGAGCGCCATTCCGCCGGAGCGGGGTGGCGGGCTGGTGGCGTAATGTAACCGCCGTCGATGACAGCTAAGTGATTCTGCGAAATACTGCATTGCAGTCACTCGTCAACGGAGAAATCGCGACTCTCAAATATTCCGCAAATTGATAAATGCGCAGCGGTGACAAAATCCACCTACACTTTTCAAAGGTAATGGTAAAATATTTAAAACCGCACATTCGCTTTAGGCGTAATCGAACAGCTGTAATTTGTTCAGCGAATCCAGCTTATGCAAACAAAACGTCGCGGAGCTACCGATTCCCGTGAACAGTAAAATTTTGCGGGAGCCGTTTTTGAATCGTTTGAAAGGAAAACAAACATTTGAGCGATGTTTCATCGCAAGGCCGCGGTGGAATTGTTTCTCAGAAGCGACGGTGAGCTGTGATCTGGTGAATATCCTCTGTTAATAGAACACTTATAAGGGAATACACAAATTCATACTATTCACACACGAACGGGTGAAAATCGCCATATCTTAATCCCATAATTTAAGTATTTTCTGTGAGTACACACGCAGAGCAAATATTATGAAGCTAATGCACGGTGTGCACGTTGCCGTTGGTGTTGTTCATAGCTATTATTTGCACTAGAGTCGTGACAATTTCCGAGAAAACATATCAAGAGCGCATGTTTACAATCTTCATTCCACTTTCCAGTGTCCCTGGGAGAACGGTGCGAATATTTTTAACTTTTTTCAAAGTAATGACTCACGCAACGCACGCATTAAGTACATTAATATGGAACGCGAATTTGTGGCGATGTATGGAAACTATTGATGAGCCGGCTTTTTAAAATAAACCACAGTTGGAGGCGCGTTTACAGACGTCCGACCTACGTATCTCTATAGAATTTGTGTAATCTTCTACGTAGGTAGATTGTAATTTAAGTTCATGATTCATACTAATTGGTAATAGGTATCAAATAAATAGCTGTAATAGTATTAGCTATCCCCATCCCATATAGTTGTGTGCGTGCAATGCTCTGCGGCTATAGCTGTACCGGCAGAAACTGCATGTTTCTTGCGCCCGCGCCACCGAGCCGCCTGCGGCAAATAGAGCCTGACTACGTCTATACACCGAACTATTAGTATTACCAACAATTATTACAACTATTCCATGTAAAAGAGCAAAACACAAATGTAATGATACTCATTATGACATCGTTAACGATTCTGTCAGAGATCGTTTAATTTAATTAGCAACAAGTGTTCGATAAAAACAGTAGATTTTGTTTTTTCTTACTTGTTTCGAGCAGATCGTGGACAAACGTAGCGTATAATACGCGTGGCCATGCGGGCCCATCAAGAACGTTTCTTTGCAATCAACTTATTGGAATGTACGCCTTGACTGATAGTTCACTTGATATTCCGATGTATCTTCAACGATATCAGAAAGTATGTTAGTAATCCGTTAAGTATAATTAACATAGTCTGTCTCGTAGCAGGAAAACGTCGTATTTTAAAAGGTTGAAACAAAAAGAAATCCCCGATGAGGTCATCCTCCGGCGGGCGCGTCGGCCTCTCCTGTAAAAAGCTCCGAATATTTCCGAAATAACGCGAACCGGTCTTTGACCGTGTGTCGGGTTGCACTCCCTCGCCGCTCACCACAAATCATTCGCATGCAGCCTCCTTGCGAACGGAGATACATACGCATACCTACCCATGATATATGGGCGTGCGAAGTAATATATTGGAGAAGGAACCACGCTCAAATAACAATCAGTTCTCAGACTTCCTTTCAGCACAGATATACCAAAAGAGGAATACCTTACTTAATACAAATAGTTTGTATTATAACATTAAACAGACGAACAAACCACGTGCCAAAGATTTCAGTTAAACCAAAACTACATTCAGTTAACAATTAAGGGTTTGATCAACCTACTTTGAATTAAATCATGAGCGCATTCAGTAAGAGCAAAACGTAAGCGGAAAATAACCAAGCAAAATGCACTCGAAATTACTTTATTATGTGTTTACCAGTGTTCGGGAATCCCATTTTTATATTATTATTGTTAAAGAGTGAAACGAATTTCAGTACTCGAGTACTGAAGGCATAGCTTTGGTAGAACGTATCTAGAACCTACTCCATATTTGCAACCGCAGTTTTAGAATTTAGATAAACCGCTAAAGTTTCCGTTTCTCCAAGTAAGCAAAGCAAACTTTCATACCAGCAAGTTTTAATTGAAAATTCTTCACTGAGCATTCATTCATCTTCTTCATATGAGCTAAGTTTAGTAATTTCTCTGAAATTGAATCTCTACAGATTTCATGAAATATTCATGAGGTCCTGGGTTCTATTCCTGGGTCGGGGAAAGTGTTATTGGGTTTTTCCATTAGGCATTTCTCAGTAGCAACCACGGAGTCTGGATTTGTGTCCGGTTGATGGCATTAGACTCACCTTCTATTACATGGGACTTAAAAATAACTTGTGAAATGTGGGGGGTGTACTTGTTAGGTACACCTCTGCCTAACCCTTCGTGGATTACAAGGCGTAATGTTATATTTCAGTAAATATTGACAACCAAGCAGGATAACAGACCACAACAACTATACGAATATATCCATTTTACTTGAATATTAAACTTTACACCGGCATGACATGTAACCACAAAATGCAATCAAAGCCCAGAGGTGACTTCCATTTTTTACCCAACTGCGGCGAAGCCCAAAAGGAGGGTTATGTCCGTCTTGTCCGATAATGTGGTATTGATGTCAGGTCTCAAATTACAGTAATAAAATACATCGGATAAACCCGAACAACTAGTATTTGCAAATTATAGACTCACTATTAAGAAAGTATGTGCTCATTTTGAGCCACCTTATAATTTGTTGACACCAATAAAACCAAATATAGATGTGCATTTTCCTTGTGGAACATCCGTAATGATTAATGAAGTTATTAGCGTAAGTTGTGACGTCGGACCAGATTTAATGATACCTCTCAAGAGCTGATAAGCGAATGCTCATTGTTATTTAAATTCCATGCAGTGAATCCGGCTTTTTGTGGGAGAGCGATCACGTCACCTCAACTAAGAGCAGTTTAACAAAAAACGGGGAATTAGTCAAAGATATACAACTAATGATTTGAAGGTGAACGAACTGTTTGTTATCTTTGTTAATACTTGGTTGTAAGTATTAACAAGCGGATTCCACCGTCCACATCGAATTAAATAAATCCTAAGGAATATCATCTTAATTAGCTTGAATGAGAACATAGTAATTTTGAGTTGTAAACAATACCCGAATGAGAGTTGGAACAAAAAATCGTTACATATGATTGAAATATTTCCGTCTGTGTATTGCGGTCTTTCCGAATTGTTCGATAATGACCTCAACCGTCCACCTCACGTCTATAAATGTTTAATGTTTATTCCTTCGATCAATGGCTTGTTAAGAATTTGTAACAAATGTCAATTAATAAAACGCCGACATCGTAGAGAATGGATCATGCGAAGGAATTTTAATTCATGAATGGTTCTACAACATGGCTGACGTAGTTTGTTAACATAATAATGCAGCAGACACCGTGTGAGTAAAGGGCGAACTCATTTCGTGTTAAGTCTTTGATGACATCATTTGGAAGACGATACGATTACAGAGTTTTATAAAGAGGACAAAGAGAGCAGCTAATGAGAAGCGCACGTTGCATCAGTTCCTCGAAGTAATTAGGCTAGCAGCGGCCGCGGACGGGGCGCGGACGCCAAATTGACACCGCCCGAAGGAACCGGCGCGCTGGCTCGGCGTACTCTCTACGTGGTTAAACCCTTTGTTGGCGGAGCCATTCGCATGCTGATCGTTTCTGTGAAACAACCGCAATTATACTTCTCTGGCGAACAGTTGACACACACACACACGCCGCATAATGACGTCGCTCCCTTGCATTACAGTGTAATCGCAGGCCAGCCCGTCACGCACCGATGACAATAATAATAATCGCTATATGTTGTGGGAAATGGAAAACCTAACATGCAACAATTGATATATTATTATAGAAAATAAAAAGCCTATCTGCTCTTCACGATTCACGGCAATCGCTTTTATTACTCACACATTTTTCCGGGAAATAATTTTCATAAAGTGGGATATCTGGAAATCGATAGAGTTGTTGCTTTTTGCGAAACTATCCTTCACTCTGTCAAAAGGTTTGATAGAGTGCCCAGATACTGGAAATATGGAAATGGATCTATTGGAGTAATGGAAGCGCGATACTTTTTATTAGTAAAGAACATGCTATAGACCATATAATATGATCCCATTTTCAATAACGGTGCTATTGCTCGTTGTATGGTAAAGCTAACAAGCAGAAAAGTAATACGTGGGGCGTCGCCAACAAAGCGCAGAGCCGCGCACGCCGGCCACGCTCGGCGCACGCCACGGCTGAGCCGGCGAGCCCGTCTGCTCGCCTGCCTCCGCACTCGTTATAAATCCTACACTTACATAACGATTTCCAATGAATTTCATGCGATGCAATTTTCGAATGTCAACGGATACATTTCGCTTAGTGATAAATCTAAATACAGCCATTTATTCTGACAGGCAACAGCTGTAGAGGAGTAATGAGAATAAGACGCACACCGGCTCGTTTTTGCGGTATACGTAATTATATGTACAAGTGTAAGTACACGTTTGCGTTTGAGCTCCTATAATATTAAAGACGGTGTTGCGGCAATAACATGGAATATCGGAAACTAACGTTGCAGGCTACAAGTGTAGCAATTTCATACAGTTAGTGCGGTTTAGGGATACGCGTCGGGAATACTTGAATGTTGCGATTAGAAAAACCGCAAAGTACCGGGTGTGGAGCAAAAAGTTGATCGCATAACAGGTGAGCGAGAAACCGGCGGTATCTCCCGGCGACGACACAGCTCGTTCCTCGTACCGCAGAGCGCGACAACTGTACATACGAGTATACCACAGTACCAGTAGTACCTCAGTACCACTCACCGACGATACGATAGATGGTGATCTAACGATCGCCATAAAGTGACAGGATAAAGTTATGCGACCGCTCAAACCGCACATTACGAACTTACTATTGAGTTTACGAACGATAAAGGGGCGTGGCAGTTACAAAAAACGCAATAAACTGTATTCACGAGCACCTTGTCCTACATGATGCAGTTTATTAGAAAATGATTCAGACTTTATACAGCGGATGCGTCACTGCCTGACCATAACCCAAATAGTTACATTTGCTGTATTTTAACAGTTTCCTCGAAATTATTTACGTCACAGCTGTCTTTCAAGTAATTTCGATGATAACCGTAATCATACAGAAACGATAATGATCGATCGCGGCAGTTATGGTTCTAGGAATGAAGAATTCTATGGAATTTGGGCGAGTTAGATGTTTGAACCTATAATAAAGACACAAAGGAATAATACAGGATGTTTGATTCCTTTGTTATCTTTATTATTAACTAATGCTACGAGTTTTATATTTATGACTCAAAACAATAAGAGATAAGTCATAAGTCTTGAATGCTGCATGACGGTCAGGAGTCACGATTACCACTCTCGGCGGTGTCCCCTAGTTCATCTAATTTAAGCTCGCAAGGTGTATAATTATACACCATGTATTCAATCTTAGAATCGTTTAGTTTAAAGTCGATACCTTATACCACTAACAAGAAGATGCATTAAGGCAAAACGGCTTCCAACTACATCAATAGAATTATCCGTATGAAAAACGTACCGAGCTTATTAATTACATCGGGAGAACGTTTGTCATACCTGTCATGTTCATGAGTGGGAAGAAAAAGTTTGGAGAGGAAGGCGGTAGTTTGTATTTGCGTTCCTGGTGTCCAGGGAATGTAGTCTGTGTGCAGGTAATGACGCGTCCCGGAACCGCCAGGTGGTTGGGCCGGCTGCGTATGGGCAAAGAATGCCGCCTCAGCTTCGCCACGCCTGGGAACATCGCCTGGCCGACGTCCGCAACACATCTGTACTCGCCCGATTCAGCCACGGTAACTGCTTTTCCTAACATGCACTTGTTACCGTGAAATTATATAAAACTTGCTGTGAGCGGATGTTTTTGCTTTCTCTAGCAGTCTGGCTTATCAAATCGTATTGAATGCATGTCGTTTGAAATTGTTCAGCGCTTTTCTTTGCAAGTTCAGCACTTTTCTTTGCAAGTTCAGCTTTAGATTATGAGTTAGGAAACTTATTGCATTCATTTTCGTCCCGTTAAAGTTTGGGATGCTAAGTTTTAGAATTTAAGGTTTTGTTTGCTTGTAGCACAGTAAAAGCTTCCAATTTGTCACGGCAAGCATTCGTTGATTTCAATATAAATGACACACTGAACACACACCCACAAACAAACTAAATTGCACACCTAACAAATGGTTCAATTAGGTTTTTAAATTAATCAATTAATCAGGCCATTACAGTAATGATTAATATGTAAAACTGTTTGCAGAACGAGCGAACTGAGCAAAAAGCCTCCCCTAAGCGTTCGGTTATTAGTATAAGTTCGCAAAGAGTATTTACGATGTGGCTAATGAATTAATAAGCGCGAATGTTCATAAAAAGTATACTACTACGAATTTCCACAGCGATGTGATACAGCCGTGTGCACAGACTACGTAATCAGGCCCGTGCACACTCGCGGGCGCCTGAATAGTAGTTAATTTCGGGCGGACGCACACCGAGCTACCGGTGCGGTGTTCAATGTACAGATACGCTTTGTATTTAAATGAAGTGAGCGTATCGCGTAATCGGAAACAGGAACCATCTACCAATTATGGGAATC
Organism: Noctua fimbriata; assembly: GCA_905163415.1. NCBI lineage: Eukaryota > Metazoa > Arthropoda > Insecta > Lepidoptera > Noctuidae > Noctua > Noctua fimbriata. The sequence goes on along the minus strand of LR990922.1, from coordinate 11,498,592 downwards.
TATCACATTATAAATGTTTCTATTGAATACAACGGCACTGTCGCCATGCGAATGACTACTAGCTACGAGCTTCGTGCCTCGTAGCAAGAACAGCAGCGTTCGTTTAACGTCTGCATTTACCGTCATGGTTAACCGCAATTTTATTATTAAAGTGGTTTGAAAGTATAAAAACACGCAATTTATCATTTTCCTCGAAACAGTCGATGGTATTTATTCAAACAATACTCATTTTAGCATTCGGTAGCCGATCGCGGTTTCTTGGCACTACGTGAAACTGCAAGTGCACAAGAATTTATTATTGCTGGGAGTCACGCGACGAATACTAACAAGGGTAGTGGCAGCCAGCAGTGTCGTCCGTGCGTGCCCCGACGGCGACCACTCGATTGTGCGAAATATTAAATATTCAATTCCGCGAAACGGCCGGAAATGACTGTTTCATTATGCGCGTCGGGTGCGTAAAATGATCGATTTGGATGGCACCGGGCGCTGCCCGCTGCCCGCCGCCTGCCGGCCGTCGACTGCTCTTCTCAGATTCGCACAATTCCTGATAAAGATCGTTCTTAGAGCAGCGGACGTTCCTAACGATTCAAACGCATTTAACAAAGGTTAGTCGGCCGAACACTTCTAAGTAATGACTGAATCACCCTCTTTATTCCATTTATTTTGTTGCCAATTTTTCGTTAGCATAATCAAGTCTTTTAGAAGTTTAAATGAAGTCGTAAACATGCAACGATATTGTTTGTAAGTACAGATATGCAGCCGTACAGCTTTTTGCAGGAAAACAGTTTATTAAATGGAGTAAACGTGAGTTGTATAGTGCGAAAACACTGGCAAATAGTACTTATTACAAAGTTATTCCGACATAATGTGCGTGTTGGTCGTAATATACGTTGACCACCTCTGTAGATAGTCGCTACCGACGGACGCACGACACACGGTGACAGCATAATAAGTTCCAGTGAGCACCGCTGCCAAGATGCACGTGCGATAACGTATATTCGATTTACGATATTATTTCATCGGTACAGAGATGCCACAATATTCATGCATTAAATATAGGAAATTGACATGGAGACTGCAGTTATCGCTACGTAGAAAATGTAATACGAGATGCTAGGAAGCTCATGTGCGTGATTGCGTGCGCTGGACAGCAGCAAGCGGGCGCAGGGCCGGCCGACGGCGGATCTTACACGCACGCAAGCATCTTCTCGCTAATCGGCTCATATATCGGCAAACATACTCGTGCAATTAGTCTTCCTGGTAGCCAGCGATACCTAATAATCCCAGCAACTAGCATGCGGCGCGTTATGTGATTGAGAACCACGCCATGTCAGTTGCTTGCACCGACTTACATCAGGATGTTCAATATCGTTCGTTACATCGACATGCGTCGTAGAATTATTTATAAGACTACTCGTATAATGTAGGATCAGGCCGTTGGTATGCACTATCGGGTGAAGTGATACTGAGTGTTATTGTAATAAGCAAAAGGTTTGCATGCAGCGTGTAACCTTGAAATAGGATAATTCCCTAGCACTAGCGAACAGGCTAGAGTTAGTCAGACATTATAATGAACAATTATAGCTCCAGCAAAAAGCTTATGTAAATTACGAACATGACATTGTGGATATTATTAAATAACTGAGTGGCAATTAAGTGAGATACCAAGAAGTAGTCACCTACGCGACTCATTTACGATTCTCTGTCTTTAGCGGAGTTTAGCGACATTCTTTGTGAACGTTATTTTATTGAAATACAAAGTATTTTACATTGTCAGTCTCTGAGTAACGCTGTACAAGCGTACATGTATAAGCTGCCGTTAGTTCAGTGAATATTCATGAATCGTCTTAAATTTATATTTCCAAAAGCTTTCATGCTATCGACCCTTCGATCTCAATAATTTATTGAAAGAGGTTTTGTTGGCTTTTGTTACATGTGGATATAAAAGCCTCGTATTGATTGAGATATTTTTTTCACTGCTGGAAAACGAGTACAGTATTTGCACAGTTATACTTCTGACATAAACCTTATGTCAACGAGGATAAAGATTAAGCAGCGTAGCAAGTAACACTAACTACCACTGGCGAAGGTACCATACAACTCGATTCCTACCGGATTCCCTTTGAAAAATGGCACAGGCAGTATTCAATAGACAAATAATATAATCACATTAAAGATGTGTACCGGCCTTACCTGTTACAAAAATTGACCCTTCGCTACTGCTAACTACCATTTTATTTAGTGTCAAAAGTTGTTCAGATATAAACTCTGACATGATTTATTATTTACCAAAGTTTTATAAACACATTTAATTGGCATCGGCTAGCGGCTGGCCGTGTCGGGAATATCCACATAATATTGCGCTATGACTAATGACCTATTATTACCGAATAGTTTAATATTGACATATAATAAGTATGGGTATAAGAGACATGCCAGATGGTTTATGCCATATTAGTCGAGCTGTCACATTTTTTGCGAACGAAGTCGCGGGCGAAGTGCTACTTTTTAATAAATAGTAATAATTAATGAAACGATAACAAAGTCTCAAAGTTTACCTAAGTACAAAGGAATAAGTTCGCATTTATAAAAAAAAAAACAGTAAAACGAAGTTTTAGTTTTTCGTTTGAAAAAAACTGAAGAACAATTTCTCCGAAAACGATTTTTTGATTGAATAACTTTTAATTTCGCTTACATTTTTTTAAAAGTATTTTTAAACGATGTTTATTTTTTAAATTGGTTTTTACAAACACTTTATACACGTCAAAAAAGAAAACTAAATAACGTTGGTGTTTTTCATCCGACTACTATATGCCAACAATAATGAAGTCTAAGTTAATTAGCTGCAGTATAAAATGAGAGATAGCAGAAGCCCAGCCAGGTCCGGCAAGATCAAACTGACCACACAGAACAACAATTATTTTAATTAACGTGTATGCAAGGAATTAAATAAGAAAGCCTTGTCTTGTATACTTGTCTGTTGCTAATTATCTCGTAGGGCTTGAAAACCCGACATTCAAGTCTCACAATTATAGTTGTTCGACAATTAAATATGATTCTTATTTATGAATACCGAAATAGTCGTAATATAAATCAAATCGAGCAATAGTGTGTTTTCATTACAAAAAGTTGGCATTTCAGGTCCTTCCTGAAATCGAGACTTCATTACGGAATAATATATCTGTATGTGTACAGATATTTTTTTATATAATATCCGGCTAGCAGTAGCGAAGGGTCAATTTTTGTAAGAGGTAAGACGGACTACAATATCTTTAATGTGATTATATTATTTGTCTATAGAATACTAACTGTGCCATTTTTCAAAGGGAAGCCGGTAGAAATCGAGTTCTATGGAGCCTTCGCCACTGCCGGTTAGCTACTTCATTAGTATTTTTTGTGTAAGAATTTTTAATTTAAATATACGCTCTATGGGACTGAAAATGATGCAATATAACGGTTAGCACAAAAACTAGATTCAACCGACGACGCACGTGTTTGTGACTCATAGGGCGACAAATGTTCAGAATTAGACACTAAGCATAGACGTAGCTAACTGTAACCTCAAAACCCAACTTTCAAAACTGTGTTGAAGTATCTGACCTCCACAACCCAGTTAGTACTGAGTAATACGATACCCCTTGGTAAGACTGGTTGTTACATGTAATACTGGTATTCAGCTGCATCCGGCTAGACTGGAAGCCGACCCCAACATAGTTGGGAAAAGGCTAGGCAGATGATGTGTTGAAGAAAGATAATAAATGGTGCGGAACGGAGCGAAAATGTCAGTTAAAAAAGATGTAGAAATTAGCTTATTAATGAAGAGTTGACAGATTTAGTTAACAAACTACAAAACGTACGTAAATCACAGCAGTACAGGTAGAATTTCAATGCTGAATTATTACAACAATGATTTAAATTAGATCGATACTCCTATACACATTTATCTATCGTAAACAAACATATGAAATATTGGTTAAGTGAAATAAAATATTTTGAATAAGATTGTCTTTTCTTCCGCGTAGGAGTTAAGTGCGCGTAGGCCTGCGTAGAGTGTGCAAAACGTTGCGTAGACTAGACGCTACGCAAGTGCGTAGAAGCTGCGTAGGCTGCGTAGCGGTCGCTACGGAGCAACGTCTACGCCGCACTTACGTCATTATTACAGTTTTGGTACAATCGTTTTTAGAATAGACTCAAACAATGGTTTCATTGCAAAAAGAGAAATATTTTAACAGAGGACCAATTAATTATATTTTCATCGTATTGAATTTGTATTGCGTAAACATTCCCGCGATTGTTCATGTCAATAAAAATAAAACTCGGCGTTTACGCTTACGCTGGATCATGACAGCCCAACGCAAAATCACCCTTAGATCCAAGTAGTTAAGTTTGAAGCTTCCAGAGCAATTTAATACCCTTTGACCGTTCGCTTCGGATTTGGATGCTATTCAATCGCAGCGTAGGTAAACGATAGCAACAACTATGCAATCAGCGAACGTAACGAGTTGTACTGTATTGTTTGCGTATCGCAATCGGCAGCCTTATTGTGTACCATACCGGCGGCAATCGCAAAAGCTCTAACGAATAAAGTTTGTCTACATAGTTATCGAGAATTTTCAGCACATGTAATGGCAATGAATACTGTTTAATATTATATGCAATTGAGCATCGAGTCGTCCAAATATTCGCACATCGATAGATTTCAGCTATCCAGTTATAATTGTGAAAAGAATCGCTGTAACGTTCGTTGCGCCATTTCAAAAAGAAGCAAGGGTTTACAACCTCTTAACTATTACGAATTAATATGAAATATGACGAGTAGCTATGACACTGGACCCGGTGTCATTACATACCGTACTACTTAGTTGAACATGATTCTAACATGTAAACGGAGACAGTGTGTTCAATTACACTTTACCTAGCATAGTGTCAATGTATCTAGCTAGCATGAATGAACTCGAATTCTCTTTAACAATGAGTAAAAAAGTGTTGTCGTGTTTACCGAGAAGGCGACACGTCGGCGGAGGTCCCAGGACGGCCACGATTCAATATTTGCTCGCGGAGGAGGCGCGAGGGGCGGCGACCGCGCCCGCGAGATGCTGGCCGAATGTTAATTTTCACGATGAAGCCATTTGTCGGACGTGCAGCGGCGTCATAACGAGCCCGCGCCACATTTCTCGAAACTCATACGATTCGACGACTATGCAATGTCCATTGTTGCATGAATTATTATTATGCGGACGAGAATTAAGCGCGCAGACGCAAGCGCGAGCTTTGACACCGACCATCGATTCACAGATTCAGTGTGCGTATCGACGCAGCAAAAAATCGCATTCCTTACGTTTAATATTCTCACTCCAGAAGCTAATATGTGACATTCATTTTTATCATGACACCGCGTTCACAATGAAGCGTTTAATATGTATCTCCCCGTCCCGTGCTCCCGAGACTCAATATCGGGTTTCCCATGCGAGCGACATTCCTCGCTAATGTTCGACATGGTGGTCTAACAATGAACTTTTTTAGCGTTAACACTGCGTGGCTACTTGAGAAAGAACTTGAACCAAGTCATTTAAAAAACCACAATCAATGTGATATCTATTGGTAATCCAAACGTGGACGAGTAGATTACAGAACATTACACGCTTATTAAATGCTCAATGGATGACAAAAAATACAGAATGGAGGCCGCACTCGGCGATCCATGTCATGTCAATATTGGCTATTGGAATAGAATGTATTTGTGAAGTAAAAACACCGGCGTGTGAACGGACCGGACCGGTGGTGGCCGCGGTCCGGAGCTCGACCGTCGGATCTCAGCAAACTGACATTTCCGTTTGAAATCATTACCGTTCACTAGCTTTCCAAATAATGAAGTCGCTTATATTACGCGTACCGGTAAAGTCACGCGTTTCTGTCCTACACATCGCGATGAGGTCTTTGACTATTTGTTCCGAGAAAATAAACGCAATAGAAATAGTGTTTTAAACATGGACGTGGTCGCATCGATCATATTACAAATTGTAATTTATCGAATTTCATTATGTGATTTAGTCGTAGGTATAAAAACTGCCTGTTTGGTTGTGGTAAAAAGTGTGGCACATCAATGTGACAAGAGTGTCACAACAGACGTTGAGAGACATTTAATGATCGTGAGATACGTCGCCCAGCCTCCCAGGTAGCCGCTCATCATAACTAATTTGTAAGGCATTCGGGGACCGTCTCCAACTGAACCGACTTGCCCCTAGGCTTGCATAGAATCCAGACATGTTTGAACGATCTCTGCTGTATTTATAATATTGAAGTACATATTTGATTTGATTAGGTCGGACGTTAGTGCAGGTTTCTAAGCAAATTGTGTTAGTATTAAAGGGCCTTGTTGGGAAGTTATTAAAATTATACGGACAAACAAATTCATAAGGTATTCAAACTGAATCGAAATCGTCCAAATAAATGATTTCACTTTCAAAAGAAACCTAAATAAGCCATAAACCTACCGTCCTATAAAATACTTATCAAGTTATTCATGAAGTTCATGGATCAAACGAAGATTAAACGCTTTGAGTATCAAGTGGCGAATAATGTGGCGTTACAAATGTTACGCAAACACCCTTCACAGAAGGATACGGTGGGAGCAGTCGTCTACGACAATACAATATAATTGAGGGTTCTATTCACACGGAACACCTCCTTGTCTGCTTCAACAACCACGGTGAAATATGTGAACAAAAAATATTTACAAAGGAATTGTTACCTACTTTGGAAGGGAGAAATAAAAGAATAACTTGGAGATCAATATTGTAGATAAATAAAACGGTCCATTGTGAAGGCTACGCTCGCGCTGGCCTGCGCACACCCTCGACGGCTCGACCTCGCATCACGTGCTCTGCGCTAGAGCATGCAACAAAAAGAAATGACCTGGCTCATGGCTGATTCATCAACGTACACCAATCGCGAACGGTTAGTCTGGGAATTTCGAATTTGGAATTCACGCAGTTCTACATAATGACCTGTATCCGTTAGAAGAATTTTGATAATGACCCAATCCAATCCAACCTTGCATTTTTTCCCAAGCTATAATAAGTAAATGTAATAAATAATAGACTTATCTTAAGAAGCTAATTACAGGAAATCAATTTAAGCGTAGCAATTAACCGGATCTCTGAACGCTCAGGTAATTGTCGAGTTTCATCTTAATTCTATTTCCGTTCCGTTCAAATGTTAAAACCGATATTTAAGTCCACAAGGTAGCTAAAGTGCAAGCACAGACAATATCAATTTCAAATAATCTTTTACAAGATGTTAAGTAGATAACACAATCACCGAATTTGTAAAACAAAGTGAAGCCTACTACCTGAGGACGGTTATAAAGCCGCTTTTAAAAATAATCGGTTCAACAAATCGAGTCATTGGAACGTGTCAGGACATGCTGTCGGTTTTTATTTGGGCCCAGTGGGTTGTCCATGGTCGTTTTGTGTATTTTATGGCCACTTCATTAACAGTATCCGATACTTATTTTGAGGAGCTCTCTCTATTGACACGTCAATCGAGTGCAAGGTGTTAAGTAAGGATTAACTTATCACATAGTAAGCTCTGTTATTCAATGCTATTCGATATTACAAATTCATTATTTATTACTGATGCAGCCGCTACTCATCTAAAGAACGGACTAATGCGCAATAATTAATGGACCCGTATCAAGCTTTGTATTACATATTTATGAAAGCAGAAAGTGTAAAAACCGTTTTGACGATTGCTTACGGTACAGTGTGCAAATGTGCAATATCGTTTCTTTTTTTCATAGCAAGATAAACTGCTAACAGAGCTCGCTCTGAATCGTTTGTTGACTTTGACAGATAACGAGTTTAGCACAAAAAATACTGAGTTCAGGAGTGTTTTTATTACAACAATGACTTTCGAGTGAGAAAATTAAGAAATGAATTTGTGGTAGGTAGGTATTACAACAATGTGAATAAGAGTCACATTGTCACACAGTGACATTTAAATTTTAACGGTGATAAACAAGCTGCGAGCGGTAAAGAAGCAGGAGAGATCGTTCAGCGTTCCCACAGCACAGCAGCGCGCAGCGGTGCAGGCAGCAGCGGGGGGACGGTGCATGGAGGGGGGCGCGGGGCGAGGCGGCGCGCAACAAAGAGCCTTCCGGGAACCGCCACAATACAGGTTTGCGGCGACGTGCGATACCTTCGCAGATACCGGCCGCGACCGGCGACCAACTACACCCGCACACTATTCACAACGACACAGGCTTTTGTCAACTAAATAAGAATGGGAACCCAACGGTACACTTCAGAACCAGAGGCGACACAACAGACAACTTACAAACATTACTTGAATTGAACATCCGCTACAACTAATATCAAGATCGTGGTTTCTCGCTAATCATTATCGGCCTGATAGCAATCAGACATGAAAAAAATTTGCCAACATTGACTTAGCACGACTCTGTACCGAGAATTTTTGTATGTATGACACGAATATTGATAAGGTTCGATGTTGGCAAGTCTAAACATGTAGATAAATCGAAGTGAAAGAAAGAACATTTTAATACATGCGAAAGTTTGGGCACTTAATCAAGCCACAGACGGCTGAACCGATTTGAAGAAATTTAGAACAGCAGACTGCGTGATTCAAAACGGATAACACTCATGAAGCAGCGGTAACTTTTCATCCCAAAACAGCAGGGCGAATATCATAAAACCACATGAACGATGACAACATCTAATTCTTTAATGTAGGTACAGGCAGGCGTCGAATTGAATAAAATAAAGGGTTGAATCAGTGGGAAGCCGTTTAGCATAAAAGTAAAAGTGGGGTAATAAAATAAAATTGCCAGGCTCGAACCCGTTCCGGCGTGAGCGCCGTCGGCGGTGGATTTATTACAAGACACTGACATGCGCATGTCACTCTCGCTATGCCCTCGTGAGACACCAGCGAGAGCCTGTCCATCCACTCCACATGATTTATCGCCTTTGATACTGATAGACTTTAATACATTGAAACGATTAATGTTGAAATCGACAACCATATGGACGCAAAGTTGTTATTACCGCAACAGACTTGCAATTGCAATAAGAGCTTACGATAGATAAACAATTTCAATGCGTGAATGAACACGAACAGTCATGTTGAAAGCTTTTGCGAGTCTATGTAAACGAATTCTCTGGTACTTATAATAAGATTTGGGACGATGACATACGTAAAGCTTAGAACCCCGCGCTGAAACGCTCGAGTTAACCCGCTATGCGAAGTATGGAGCAAGAAAAAGATAAACCCAAAGCTACCGAAGTAGAAAAACGATCTAGTTAATGATACTAATGACACAAACGTTTAAGACACAAAAAAGGAAAACAGTATACAGGTGTCACAAGCAATAAAAATTCCCGTCAACTCCCATCAACAAGAAGCTAAAGCCATCTAACGACATAATTACAGTAATCGGGAATGTCAAGCGAACTAATTTCACGCATTAATTTGTACTAACTAGTAGCAAGCTGCTTACTCATTCGCTGTCAGCGCCGTCGGAGGCGATGGCTCAGCTAATCTGTGCACAAACGTCTACGATTGCAATTTGTTATCTTGATTTAACGTGAAGATGTCACGCCATGGTGTCTACTAAGATTTGACGTATCTTCTTACGCTGCTGCAGCAAGACATAGAAAGGCTACAGTCTGCAGACCAATGGAATCAATGACTTAAAATCCTTGAAATTCAAATCTATAGTACAATTACAGGTAGATTTATACGTAGTTTATATGTTAGCAATATGAATATTAATTTATTGAGTCGAACACTAACGCGCCTGGATTATTATGAAACTATTTACTTACTGATTTCTCGGAATTGTCTCCGGTAGGCAAGTACCTACCATGTGCGTAGTCGTGTCGCTATTTTATGGCGAAATCGCTGTGACGTTGGCACAACTACGCCAATCCGCGAATATACATTCAAGCACGCATATGGATGAGTGCCCACGTAGTGGATGTTATACATGACCATTCTACACACACCCACACGTACATAATCACGTTTTAATCCTGTACTGGGTAATCAATTGATGCCGGTATCTCATTTAAAAGCAATCAGGTTTAAAGTTGACGATATTGCAGAATATACATATATTATTATAGGTACGAGAAAGACTTCCCTTATCCGTTACCCATAAACGACATTGGTGTAGTTCAGTTTTGGGTTAAATAAGTAAAAGTAACTAATTACTTTAACGCATAAACGATCTGAAACAGAACAGGTTAATCCTAAGGTCGACTGGTGGTAGAAAATGACATTGTAAGCCTGCCACCAAACAAAATATTTAAAGAGAAAAATTAAGTAAATCATAAGGACGACCTGACATTTGAAGAAAATCCAAAGCATTTACTATTAATAAAAGCAAAGCTAACCCAACATTACCGCGGACTTTTACGATTTGAATAAGGCTAAGCTTCTAAAGCTAAGTACAGGACAGGGGCATCTAATGCCTTTTCCGCCTCTCCTACGTCGGGATGAAATTTACAAAAAGGGAAATCTTTAATTAGAATGAATAGGTACGGGTACTAATAGCAGTAATTCTGATGAGTGTGATGACAAACAAGAGTGGGCATGTCACACATTTGTAATCGCTAATTTGATTAAGACGTGATTCATCAAACGCGATAACAACAGGAGTGCAATCGTGATTGATAGTAATTTGAAAACTATTGCAACACAACGCAAAAGAAATAGAACTTCATTACTGCTTAGATAGCCGAGAAGGTGGTATTTACGGTTCCTGCGAAGCAATGACAGGTTTTGACTTAAATAGATATCTACTGAATGCATTAAAACAATAATTGCACATTTAAAAAGATTTCTGAGAACTTTCATGCAGTGCGTGATGATGTTATGGATGGTTTGCAATTTAACAAGTTGTTACAAGTGGATAATGACATAATCCATTCGTCCGACGGCCTAGAGCTTCATATCACAAGCGTTCTGAGTCACGCAAATATATGTAGTCCATTGGGGCTTTATTGAGATTATTATATCAATAGATATTTACTATGACACAATCTCAGAAATATTTACGGATCTAGAAGTGGCAAATTATACCGGCTTATCCATGAAATGCTTTCCTCTCGTAACTTCGTACCTAACTGTTTTGCTATTGGTTGCATCTTTGCCGTTAGTAATACCTTCAATATGATTATATTCACCAGTAAAATATGTATTTTTCTTGGTTATAATATTAGTGCTCAGGTACACATCAAAGATGGATGCTGGTGACGGCGGACAGCGGCGGGGAGCGGGCGGGGTAACGAGTAGCAATCATTACTTCTCAGAATCGTACTTGTTTTCGCACCAGGTGCACTCATGCCGTACATATTGATAAATAACACCTCCGGCGATTTATGTTCAGTCAAATAATTCTTTTCTAAACAATTTAGATAAGTGCGAACTGACATTATTTGCCAATAGTTTACTTAAAATCGTAAAATATCGTTATTAGTTGGGTGTTAGTGTAAGGAGATTTTATGTGGTCGTTTGGTAACATCCGGGTAGAGCAGTAGAAGGATTTCGTGAATTTATAGCTGATAATCCTATTGATACAGTAATGATCCGAATCTAATGTGATCATTAATGGGCAATAAAGCTAATTGATTTTGGTGAATCGAGTAATGTAAATTATGTGTGCTACGCAGCTCTCGTATGGTACAGCGGGAGGAAATTCATTTGCCATTTTTGAAGTAAATGTAGCAGAGACTGCACACACAATGCAACACCGTTACTTTGAAGTACCGCATTCCGCACGAGTGACGAGGCAATTCGATGAAATTGCACTACCAATTGATTTTTTACTTTGCCTACAGAAAAGCACAGTTACTGGAACAACGAATTGTTCATCAAGGGAATAATTGTTGAAACTTTTACCGAGAACTCCATCGGCGTGTGTATCGCATACTGCATGAAATTAATTGGCTTTCGCTATAACATCACAGTATTTCATCATCATATTTTATATATACTCCGCTTTGTCAATACATTTTGTTAAATTGGAAATGTTGCTATGATATGCTCGCTGTGCTCAGCCAGTCTGTCTGTCTGTTAATTTCACCAGTATGAAATTCCAATTTATATTAATTTTGCATTCAATCATAGACCCCGATTAGCTGAATAATACAGTTACGCATTATTATAATAATGTAATACACTTATGAGATAGTTTATCGTCAGACTAAATAATATAGAGTTATCTTTGAATACAAGCTTCTACGGGGATGTTTCATGTGGTTTCATTTAACCATGATATTTATAACATAGCATCACGCCTGTAATTCATGAAGGGTTAGGCAGAGGTGGAGATACCCATTAGTCCACCCACATTTCGCGAAGGTGTTTATAGTGAAGCCTTAATTGAATTGAATTAATGCAATTTATTTCTAAGTCGATTCTGCTAACTGCTAAAGGTAGCCTGGTATGAAAACACGATCAATTAAGTCGATTTATTACTCTATTCTCTTTGGTCCTATTAATTCCACTGCTGCCTTGGCGCCAATGTTGAGGTCAAAACAAAAGTATGAAATTAAAAGGTAGTTTCCGTTAGATCCATAGTCTTCATCATCATCATCATCATTTCAGCCGAAAGACGTCCACTGCTGGACATAGGCCTCCCCCAAGTGTCGCCACATTGACCGGTCCCGTGCGACTCGCATCCAGCGGATCCCTGCAACCTTCACCAGGTCATCGGTCCACCTAGTGGGAGGCTTTCCAACGCAGCGTCTTCCGGTTCTCGGTCGCCACTCCAGAACTTTTCGGCCCCATCGGCCATCCATAGTCTTGGGGCAAAGCATTTCTTCCACGATATTGTGATTCTTTTGTGAACGTTTTTTCCTGTTCTGGGAATACTAGTGGATTTATTCGAGATGTTATCACTTTATCAGCATACACGTGTTCGCGTTCTATAAATACATGTATAGTTCTTGATCCTTTCTTGTCGTTGTATTTACTTACAACATATATCGAAAGTATGACGAGGACTTCTATTGTTAGAAACGAATCACACACCTATTTATAAACCACTCAATCTATAAAGTCAATACAGTATCACCCCAAATTCTGTATGATTAACATTGGTTCCAATGACGTCACGTTATAACTAGATCCTTATGGCTGTGCCACCGTCGATATTTTTTCACACGGCGATGTCATTAATATTTTGTGGACGGTGCTGTCGCGAGTCGGCGCCGGCGGAGCACAGCGCAGCATAGGCATGGATGACGGGGGCAATGCCCATTGTCACACCATGCGATTATCAATTATTTTTGCGCACACAATGGACTTCATTTCGTAGAAGCTCTGTGCTTATCGTCACGAGCGGCAGCGCACACCTGCCTGTCTCTCGGCCCCGAAACTTCGAACGATATCATTATTTGGCGCTTTAAATGCGTACATTATTATTGTTGAAATATGAACTTCCAGTTGTGTTGAAGTTTCGTCACTATAAAGTTAGGTACCCAATTAATGTTTCAATTGAAGTAGATAATAGATGGAATACGATACATAAAATGAATGAAACATCGCCACAGGTGGTATTCAATTGGCAGCTTTCCGGCAATGAGAAAAAAAGGTTCTAGCTAACTAAAATATAATATACGCTACGCTCATTCAGGTTAAGTTTCTTGTCGGAAACTTGATATTTTTACATATGAATGTCGCTCTCCTCTGTTTTAGGCGTTTATTACGAAGGGTAGATGGGTCCACTGACTCCAGTCATGCCTGCATAAATTCATTGACAAGCCGGCTTATTTCTACCACAGAAAACATAATTTGTTTCTACCCAAGTTTTAATTTTAAGTGCCGTCATTAAATGACCTTTTACGAAACCACATTGAGAATCAGTGATTATAACTCGGAAGGTAGCGTATTTTTTTACATAAATCGGATGAAGAAGTCACTACATAGTATAAAGCAAAGTCGCTTCCCGCTGTCTGTCCCTGTGTTTTCTTAGATCTTTAAAACTACGCAACGGATTTTGATGCGGTTTTCAGTAATAGGTAGAGTGATTCAAGAGGAAGGTTTATTTATATATATATAGCACCCGCGCGAAGCCGGGGCGGGTCGGTAGTACTTAAAATAACTTAGCTTGTTCGGATAATTACATATGTAATATTTGGAGTAACGATTCTCACGTTTAATCAAACAAACTCAGTTCTTTCTTTTATATACGCTTTGCAGTTTACAAACAGCAATTGAAGCTAGGTGTGGGTTCTGGAAACTGTTACTGCTTTGATACCAGACTGCCTTTGTTCATTAGAATGTATTCTAGGATATCATAGCCATATCGGTGCTAGTGAGAACTGGTAGCGACTTAATTATTCCTTGAAATGAAACCACAACTTTTAACTTTGCTGTGGTGCCTTAGGACCTCGGAAACTCTCTCTATGTTAGTGACGAGCTATCATAGCAGCCTTGTAGCAGAATACTGCTATAGGTTGATTTTAACATAAACAAAACATCATGCCTGTAATCACCGAATGGTGGGGCAGAGATGTAGCTAATAATACATACATAATATTTCGTCAGTAGGCTGATGATATAAGAAAGAATAAAGAAGACATACCATTCAATACTCCTGTATCCCTTCACACAGCAGTGGATGCTCTTGAACTTGTCTTCGAAGCCGTACTCGTAGGGCACCGGCTCCTTGGTAAACTGCATCCATGAGGAGTTTGTAGTGAAGGTGTTGTGGGAGCAGTAGCTGGCACCCTGAGAGGAAGCCATGCCCGACGCAGCGAGCAGCCCCAGTAGGCCACACCACACAGTCCGTACACACATTTTGATCTACTGAAGCATCCTGAAAAAAAATAACAATATTGTATTCAGCCAAACCAAGATGACTATCCTACCTATCACATAATTCGCAAGAAGTAAAATGGATCTATGTCAAAGTTATCCTAAAATTGTATTATTTGCCTAACATTATCAATTTTACGAGTACTAAGTAGGTTGTGGAGGTCAGATAGGCAGTCGCTCCATGTAAATACTGGTATTCAGCTGCATCCGGATAGACTGGAAGCCGACACCCTAACATAGTTGGGAAAAGGCTAGGCAGATGATGATTGTCAATTCTATCTTTAGATCCGTCTGATCAGAATAAATGCGTACTGTGTGCTTAGAGGCGGTAACAGTCATGCTATTACCGCCTCTATCGCCTACAAGTTACGATCGCTGAAGCATTTGTTACGACTGAACTATTTGATCGTTTTGATTATGATTCATGTGTAGAGGGCTTAGTAAAGGGACATTTGCTTTCCAGTGTTTCTTATTTTTAAACCCCGACGCAAAAAGAGGGGTGTTATAAGTTTGACCGCACTAAATGTGTGTGTGTCTGTCTCTGGCACCGTAGCTCTTAAACGAGTGAACCGATTTGGATGCAGTTTTTTTTATTTGAAAGCTTGTTTCTTGGCGATGGTTCTTAGATACGTTTTATCAAAATCAGTGCAGCCATTTACTAGTTATAGGGGATGAAAGTGGGCATGAAAAATCGAATATTTTCAAATATACCCAAGTGGGGTATCAAATGAAAGTGCATGATGTTTATATTACAATTAGACATGTTTTTATCAAAAATTGGTGTAGCCATTTACTAGATTTGGGGGATGAAAAATCGAATATTTTCAAATATACCCAAGTGGGGTATCAAATGAAAGGGCATGATGTGTATATTACAATTAGACATGTTTTATCAAAACCGGCTTAGCCATTTTATTGACTTTTCAAATGTTTGTTCGATATTCTTTGTTGTGATGGGGGTTTTTTAAATTTAATTTTTATTTATTACAACGTCTTTTAGAAGGATTGACATCTACTAAAACTTTTGGGTAGGCTAGTTTCAATCCAATACATTGACTTTTAAATTTTCCATAATTTTATTGTTCTCGCTTTCAGAATGTCATTTCCTCCAGGCCCTCGAGTGGGAGCTGCACACATCGGACCAAACCAAACTGATCAGAATTCATTGATTCGTCTCCATTTATGGCTGAAGATCAAAGTCCTTTTATGACCGCGAGTTATTTAATAAAATCACGTAGAGGATAATGCCTATAAGATATTATCTAATCAAGTTGTAATAAACATTTTCTGTTGTTAGTTGTTACAAAGCATTCGCGTTATTAATATACTATGAATCACTGAGGGAAATACCTGTGTAAAATTCTATTACGATTTTTTGTTTCAACCAATGACGCAATCATATTTTTTATACTTGTACGTAAGTAGGTTATATTTAAATAATGAACGATAAGATGTTAATCAAACGATCAAATGAATATTCACTTTTGTATTGAAAAAAAAAACTTAACAAGACGGATCAATACGACACGATAACCATATAGTCTATGTAGGTTTTCGGAGTAACCAATTGTCCATCCAACCTTGTCTGTCTCTATGTGACCTACCGTCTGTCAGCTTTTGTCGGGACAGTTAATTAGTATGATTTTTGTGCTATTAATTGGCTTATATCTGAATATTAACTTTTTTTTTTCGAGATTGTAAATTGGTAATTTATGAGAAGAACTAAATATTTTGGTATGCGAAATCAGGTTTCGTTCTCATAGTAAAACCCATGAACAACCGGGTTTTACGGTGGGACCAAAACCGGGTTCCGCATGCCCTAATAAGTATATTGAGTTTATCCTCAAGCTAAGACAATTTTAGCCACGTATAAAATACTTGCGACTACGGAATATTTCAGTTGTGGTTTTTATTTTCCTTTTTGGTCATATTTCTGAGTTAAACTTGTAGCCTATTAATTCTTAAACACTAAGCTAAGTAAGTTCAAATGAGTCATATTCCAAGGATCGTACTACTCATTTAATTGAAAATGGTTTCTCTAGAAATACATAACAGAAACTTGTAATAACTGGGTAAACAGTTGGTGGTAAAGAAAACAGCATTAATTATTAGCCAACTAAGCACCTAATTGTGATTGTACAATTATAATCCTGTAAAGAAGTTATTACCGTAATACAAATTGATATGTATGCCTACTTTATATTCATCATGGCATAAAGATAAAGACTGAATAGAATAGCTGGTAAAAACCAAGAGGTATTTTCAATTAATGGTCTTTTTATCGCTTTTAACTGGAGATGGACCTTTGCACACGACTTGCACTTTACCTCCAATATTTATTCTCTCGACAGCGTCATGTCATCATGCCGTCACTATTTTCCTTAAAAGTATCCTTTCATTCATACGGTATTTCAAATAAACTTTAACTAACCAAAGCACATGACTCAATTGAGTATTATTTTCATTACTGGTTAAGGTAATCGCAGAAATAGCAAAACATAACACTGGAATACCTATCGAACAGGCAAGTTGAATGTCACGTAAAAAGTTAAGTGTCGCTTCTGGGAACATTCAAACAAACAGTCACTAAGGTTAAGGCACTTATATAATTCATAAGTCGGCCGAACCGTTGTTCTACTGTTTCCCGAAATACAATAGAAATTAAACGTAGGTAAGTAATTCTGTTTCATGGAAAATTTTACGGGTTTCGAACTATGAAGGGATTATCGGCTCGACCTCGGCGGAAAGTACAAGGATTAATTTCAATAATAGTCAGCCATTTTTGCCATTATCCTTTATGTAAAGGTTTTATGACTTAAAATACCTTAAAGTTAAACCGTGGTCTTTTTTGAAAGTGGAACTGCGAAAGTTATTTCATTAGACAATAGAAAAGCTAACGGGATGACGGCTTATTTAAAGAATGGAGTAATATAATCCGGGAGCTGTTAAAATAAAACTGAGTGCTAAATACGAGTTGAGCCTTTTGTTTTTGTTGCTTGACGATTTTGCTTTATTTGAAATTGTTTTTTGTATGGAAGTTTTAATTTTTTTTCTTGCTACGGATGGAAACTTTACCGACGACGTAGGTAGTAGCATTTCGTGGTTCTTCTGAATTAAAAATGCTTTCACTATGGTAACTTTCAACCAAGGTCAATCAACTAATCTGTAAGACTGAAAACATCGTAGGTAGATACTTACATCTATGGAAATTACAACGCTTTTTTTAAACATTCAGAAATATTGAATCAAACCTATTTACCTTAGAATGCAAAAACTATTTAGATATTAAATTAAATCTTTGGAAGGAATGAATTACTAAATAAAATTACCTAGGTAGCAATATAAGTAGGAAATTCTACGAATTGGCAACTGCGCGAGTGACGGGGCCCTAGCAGTCGTTCTTAGAAAAGCAATACTAATGGCAATGCAGTCGCTAGTTTTTTGGTACATGACTACGTTGAAATACCTATTTGATTATACGTAAAATTATCTTGTACCAATTACACGCCGATCACAATGGGTTTTAATTAGGAATATTCCGTCGATATATCCGTTTTGAGTTGCTGGGAGGTTCGACGAGAGATGTCAATCACGCTTAGCCTTGGCGAGCTATACTATGTAGACATTATGTACGTAGTCCTTTGAGGGTGTGTCGCGCGGTGTGAAATGGGAATCAATCAATGCAATGGCTGTTTAATGTAGCATGAAGCTAGGTACACATACCTTCGCAGCCCCTTTTATTTTAAGAATTGTACCTACTTTATTAGATAAGTTATTTTACTAAAAGTTCTCTAACCTACATTGGTTAATGGTTGCTATCCGCGCTTTGTACAAGCTGTTTTCTATTATGTTTATATCCTGAGTCACTAACTAGGACATAGGTACCTATCTTAATGTACCTATTTCAATGTTTGCTTCACAAAGCTTGTATGCACATTCAAATGGCCAGATTTGTTCTAGAAAACAATGAATTAGTTTATGCAGTTGTAATCGGGTCGAGCGAGATTGAATAGAAACAACAGATTACTGCAGAACACGAGATGTAGATAACAGAGTTCCGTATATAACCGACCTAATCCGTGCTGTACTAAGTTTTTATTGTGAAATCTTTCCCTAAATACCTACCTAGGTAGGTACGGTACCCAGGATATTCACACACAATTCCAATGGAATGAATGCATAAATCGAAAAATACAACCATTCCAAACATCATTTATACGTATACATATAAGGTAGAATACCGCTATATCGCTCGTTTCTGCGACTTCAAAGCTATCAAGTTTACTGAGAATGGGATCGGCAGTAACATGGAAACGATAATACCGCGGTAAACGAAACATGTCGCTTAGCTTACGTGCTCAATTCAACCCAATATCGGCAGTCGGCAGCATCCGAGAACACGATGAGATATAGGTAGGTAGATACCTACAACAGGTACCTACTACGTGTGATGCAGTAGTCGCACACACGAGTTGTTCTTGTAATACAAGGACCACAAGCTCGTTCTGCGGTGAGGCGAGTGATTTTTGCAATTACCGACAGGCGGCACACATATCTGTCGGCAATTTGCCGCTCCTCTCGCGAGCTCCGCTGATCGGCTTCTCGGAAACGCACTTGCATCAACTGTGTACCCGGTTAGTGCGACTGTGCGATTAACGTACTAATTACCGCGCGGAACCGCCTCAGTGCGCTGCCGTGCCGCGGACACATATACCACCTCTATAGTCTGTCGATGACATTTGTACAAGCGCGCAAAAACACTGGCCACTTGCTTTTTTAATTGCTGACTTTTTTTTCGGTAATTATGGCAACTCAGGTTTAAATAACTGTTTATTAAATTGTACTCAGTTATTGTCCTTTCTTGGGACATACCTTTTTTATTGGTTGAAGCAATTATTGTAATTGTCAGATAACTACTGGACTCTCTATTAATGTCACAGTATGTCTGTGGCCAAGGCTGCAGTATGCATAGAATCTAAATGTGCTTAAATCTTGACAAGCCCATTCACAAGTTTACCTCAACATTTGTATTCAAGTTGCTTAGTATTTTGTCTACTCTATAATGTACTACATTACTCTTTTTAATTTGCATTTATTTCAATGATTCAGTCTGTCCGCTAAGACGACACATTTTTTTTTCTTAATACCACAAAATGGGGATTTTATTTTTGGTACTAACATTAGATAATAAGTTATTTTAATGTTATGTTACTAACACTATGGATCTTTTGTTTCTGAAATAAAAATAAAACTTCATTCATTCATTTTATGTGAGGCAGTGAGATATACCTACTGTGCTTACATACTACTTTAGATTGTATTTATATTTCATTGTTTGTTCATTTCTGGGTTTTGCCATTAATGCAGATATTTTATTTATAAATTTATGAAGCTACATTAATCAACTATAGTAACTACACTAATTTAAACTGACCATGTTAAGATTTCTTGAGTCTAAACATTCTTGAAAGTATATTTTCCTAAATAATAAACATTTTCTTACAAAATTTCATTATAAAAATAAAATCAATGATGCAATGAAACAGGTACAAACATGTAGAAATGAATCATTTCAAGATCCAGTATGTTATGTGATAGTAAAGTGAAGATAAACATACACATATACAAAGAAAACCAATCAACAGCACTTTGCAATATGTGATTCTGAGAAAAACACACAAGGGGAAATCCTCAGTATAGTATTGAAGGCTGAATATAAAATCAAGTGGGGTCCAGTAAATTGTATTTAGTTGTATGTAGTATTTATAATAAAATATTGGTCATGTTGGATCAACAATAAGAGTACCAACTAAACAAAGAACAGTTTAAAATTAAACAGTTTTGGTTCCCAGAAAAACACCACAAGTATTTCAAAATCTCTCTTTGAATAACAGTAAAGTGCAAAACTACGGAAAGTAATAAAAGTACCGTGATGCAGTCGGCACTAACCATGCTCAATCATCGCAAGTGAAAGTATATTATAGCACAAATCCACGCGAAATTAAGTACCGAAATTGCATTAGCGAAACATGCCCCATGTTTTTGTCATCAGTGGCTAATTTAAATTATAAAAGATATTTGCCTAAATACGGTCACGTGCCATTTAACATTTCATACAAGCCTTGTAATCTAAAGCTTTTACAAATAAAAAAATATACGGCATTACTCACCGAATCTGCGGGATGACAGTCCAACTTTCCAAGAATTGAAAATACCGCAAACTCTCTGTAGACAATATTTATCACAGTTCGATATATCACATCACACTCTTTTAACTGTTCGTATATTTATTTGATAAATTAATACGTTTTATAATAATATTTACATCGGTAACTTTACTTTCCATTCATTGGAAAAATCACAAATCTCACCGAACCCCACGAGCAAACGCATGCGACTGGCGAGTGGCGGCTGACAGCAGCTGTGACAGCGGTGCTCTGCTGACAACCGGCAATTTGACGCCTGTCAAATTCAACGACCGGCGCACGTTCCTTTTAACGTTTGAGTCCTTAATACATTTTATTTTATCAAATAGGAACAACAAATTAAGAGTAAGTATGTTAACGATGATTTTATAATATTGGAACAACGTTTTTTTTTCTGTTCTTAGAGAAATAAGACTTGGTCTTTATGTTAGCTGATTTTTATTTCCGAATAGTCCGTAGTTATTATACTAAGTCTATGGTCCGTAGTAAATATTTCCTTTTTTTTTAATTTTTATTAAAACATAGTGCTTATCAATAAGATAACTAAATTTATTTCTTCTTCCCCTTCCCCTTGGTATTTCTCAAAAATTTGAACTGTCCTAGAGCCCGGCGAACCATGACGCCGCGCCACCACGCCTGTATGTGCATGGCGGAGAGGCGTAATTTCTCTTCTCTTGCTAGACGGGCAGCGCGTTCCCGTTTAAATGTTAACCAACTACGCATTTCACCTTCATGTAGGTTGTACTGAAACAAATCAACGCTTAGATTTATAACCGTTATCTGTAAAGTTTAGTCAACTGTATTTCCAATTAAAAGTTATGGAAATTATTCTGAGAATTTGACATTGACCAATTATGTTCAAAGTTAGGAAGCCTGGTAAAACATAAGTTTTATTAAAATTACTGGGTCTACTTATTCTAATTTCATAACAGCTATCGTATTAATCATGACGGTTGATTAAAATTTACATAGACCTTACGAAGAAAGCTTACCAACGCTTGTAATTCCTGTCTCTTACTGCTGGCAACAAGCAGTTGTTCCAGTTTACTCTGACTCCTCGCACTTATTTCGGCAATGTCGATGTCGTAACGCTGGCGCCAATATTCCAATGACTTTTCGAGTTCCTTCAACAAAATGCTGGAACTAAGCAACTGTTGCAAGTACTGTGACATTATAGGTTTTTTTGCCTACTCGAGTAATTATTTTATGTTCTATGTGGTGGAGAAATAGTATGAAATAAATCTTCAGCTGGGACCGGTACTTATTTTTTGAACAATTTGCACATCGGTTTTGCACAGTTTTGCACGAACCGAGATGTGAAAATGGTTTTCCAAGTTCTATCCGCTATTGTGTTACCAAGTGATGATTGGGCAGTAGCGGTCAGTTAGACAGTCGCTCCATGTAAAGTACTGGTATTCAGCTTCATCAGGATACACCTACTGAAAGACGATCCCAACATATTATTTGATTGGGATAAGGCCAACCAGATGATGATGTTCGATTTGTGACTTTGTGCAGGTAGGCAGTGCAGAACGCTATTATGAAATAAAGATGAAATGTATTGTAATATAGCTGATATTTTTTTTTTCTTTATCTTGATCATCATCTGCCAAGCCTTTTCCCAACTATGTTGGGGTCGGTTTTGAGTATAACCAGATGCAGTTCAGCAGCAGAATACCTTGATCTGTAACTCAAAAGCTTTGAGCAACTCATCGTGCACTCGCTGCTCGTGGTCGGCGCGGGGTAGAGGCGCCCGTGGCCCACTCAGCTTTAGCTCCCGAGATTCCAAGCGCGCGAACAGCCATTTTTCTGCGTAACATAGCCGTGTTTTCGCGTTATGGATGTCGTCCTGCAATAGAAAGATGGAATTTTACCTATCTTTGGCGAACAATGATTAATCGCCATCTATTTCTTTTTTTTTTTTTTTCATTCATTCGTATATGTAACTATTCAAAACTATTAAAAGGCATGTCATTAGAGGGCAGTTACAAGGTGATTTGAGTGGCAACGCCGAAAGGGAACGTTCTAGAACATATACAGACCTCAATAGTGAGGTTCTTCAGGAGGGGTCATGGCCGTGGTATTTGCAACCGGCGGCGGCGTGGGTGTATGACCAGTTATGAACGTGTAGGTACGAGGCCAATGAGGAATATGAAAGGATCGTATGGGAGTTGGCAAACCACAGAATCCCACCTGCCGTTCTTTGGTTTCTGCCAACTCCCATTGGAGAAAGACGTGAGTTTATGCATGCATTAAACTGTTCACTGTTGGGCTCTTCAGAGATTTTGAAAGAGCGTAACCGATAATAAATCATAGTTACCGTCTTGAAAATCGGTCCTACGTTAGTACCTAAATGAAATTTGATTTTATCAGTTATTTGAAAGGCGTCCTCCTCCAGATTACCCCTTTGGTCAGCTACATATCTTGTTAGGGAAGACGTCGCCTCCCGAGGAAATGCCAACATGTCGTTAATCGTAGTAGGTACTCCGGTGAATCAATTGAATGGATTTTTTGCCATTGCCGACTTTATCCAAACAACCCAATCGCTTGAAATGCTAATTATGACAGTTGACGAAATATTGTTAAATGTGAACGTAAATTAAATTATATTTTTTCTCATTTGGAAACTAGAGTTTCTACCATGTTGCTTTATCCGGCGCTTACATAGAATACTACTAGTCGTATTTCCTTTTATAAGTATCATAGATAACTTCGGTGATTTGTGTATACATACAAACGGACGGGCGGAGTGTACGTTTGGAAACTGCATAGTCCAAGTCGAGTTGCACGGACTTTGCCTGGCTATTGTAACTCTTTCTCACAAATGTTCTTAGAACCGCCTTTTCCACGCTCTCAGTAACGCCTCGTTGATCTCATAATTGTTGCATCGCAAACACCACTTTACTGAGAAGTAGCAGCATCAGCATGTTTATGACTTGTCAGTAATTATCACTTTCATAGAAATAAACATGTACGCCGTACGCACATTCATTTTGTCTCGGAGAACAGCTATTTTCTGGTCTGCGTTGTTTAGCTCCGTCGCCCATTGATTTCTTTTCGCGTCTAATTCTGCATCTAATGTTTTGCGAGATCTGAAAAAGAATTAAGTAGTCCGTCTATGATTCATGAATAAAGATTAAACTACCTGGGTACCTTACCTAGTACCTCCACAGGTATTGTTGATTAATATTTTGTTTATTCAAAACATATACTTAATTTACATAATATGTAAGAGACCAAAATAATAAGAAATGATTAAGGCATAATCAAATTGCGATCGAATATCTGACAAATAGGCAGAGATTTACGTTTTCAGTTGTTCATTTCTGAGCTGCAGCGACTCAACATCACATCCTGACTGCTTGAGCAGCTCCACAGCAATGATCACCGACTGCCACGTTCCGTTCTCCGCGACCTCTATGAGAGTTCGTCTTATCACGTCGTTCACGAAGCTTCTGAAACATTTGATGCATTTCTTTGCAAATGGATTTTTTTCATCGTTTTTTTTTAACTAGGAAAGAATTTAAAGTTTAATAGGTAAGAAACCTTGTTCCCGTGCTGAGTTCACTGACACATGCTAAACTATTACAGGTAGGTAAGGCATGATACAGGGTGGAAAGGATCGACGCACAAATGATTACAACGTATTCAACAGTTTAACCGACTGTATGTAATATTGGTACAATTGCACATTTTATGTATGTTAGCCAATACCAGCTCCTAAAAATTGTGCCGACTTCCAAAAAAAAGTATTTTATTTTTAAATTAGGTACCGATGAAAAATTTCTAACTGAGGGTTTAGAATGATTTATACTGAATACGTGGTAATCGTTGGTGAGGTGATGTCCCTCCTCCCTGTATATTAGGTAGGTACCTATATCTAAACAAGTGCTCGAAGAGAGACTTTAAATAACAGATAATAAAAACTACGATAATAATCGATAATAAAAACAGGTGACCAATAGCCGTAGCTTACAAAGTATGATCCACGATTTTCATATATCCATAATATCCTGGTATGTTTTTGTTTGGGGACGGGACGTCACCGTAACGCCATCTCCCTACACTGGGGTGCAACTCACCGATCCTTGGCTAGCTTATCTTGCTGTAGCTTCTCGATTTTGTTTGTAGGGCGCCAGTCTGCGAGCCTCAGCGTTACACTGCCCTCTGTAAACGAATTTCATGAAAGCGATAGATGGCGCTGTAAGTCTGGTGGTTAAAAGTTTTCGTAGTTGCTTAACTTCACACTGATACGGTTTTTAAAAATCTGGCTCTTTGCTTAAATATCATCATCATTTCAAATCAAAATAGTCCACTCCTTGACATAGGCCTCCCCCAAGCCCAAGCATCTTCGTGTTTTTTTATTGTGAAGGAATATTCAAGGTATTCCCCACGTAAATGAAGAAGGTCGTAAGTGACGAAAATTCCCCACATGTATAAAGAATAAGGTTTGGTTTCTGCTGGGGGGATTGTGAAGAATGAAATTGGGTCCCCAGGCAGAAGTAAAGTAACGAGGAGGAACATCGTGAGTTTTTTTTGTAAGTAGGTTAGGTTTGGTTTGGTTTATAAGTTAGGTTTGGTTTGGTTTGGTTTGTAAGTTAGGTAAGGTTGGTTAGTAAGTTAGGTTAGATTTGGTTTGGTAAGTAGGGTAGGTTTGGTTTGGTTTGGTTTGTAAGTTAGGTTTGCTTTGGTTTGTAGGTTCGATTTGGTTTGGTATGTCGGTTAGGTTTAGTTTGTAAGGTAGGTTAGGTTTTGTTTGTAAGTTAGGTTAGGTTTGGTTTAGTTTATAAGTTAGATTAGGTTTGTAAAACCATTTTTTTAAAACGTTATTCGTTATTTTTGCTCGAGATTTATGTATGAAGCGTATTTTTCGTGTTTTCCGGTTTTATTCCTATTAGTAGTTTTCCAGTGTACCCACACTAGATTAGTATCGGAGGCCAAATAATACTTTGTCATTTTATGAGTAAATTAACTAGCACTTATTTATGTCTACTGTAGAGTGAAAAAATTTAAAATAGTTGTCTGTGGGCGTTATTACCATCTAATATTACGTATTTACCTCCATTCACGGGCAAGACTTAGGTAAAAAAAACTGCCCAGTACGTGTCGTAACACAAAAGAAATAATTTAACCCTACAACAAACTTAACATTGAAGTTGAAAATAATGTTCTCGCACACATTCGAACAGTAAATGAAAGTTTGTACTTACGCAGAATATTGAGAGATTTACCATGTTATTTTAAGACCATTAGACTTCATAGGTTTTCCTGTAATCTACATACAGTATAAGTAGAGAACTATTTTCTAATAAATCATTATACAACATTAGTTTTAGTATATGCAAACCTGAAACACGTGTCGAGTATTTTTATGTAAAGAATCTATGTACAAAATTTCAAAACTGTATCATGAAAAATCACAAAGTTAAAAGCTTATTCTGCTACCTGGCTGTCCGCACAAAAGCGTGGTCACCACGAAACGCGCCCGCGCGCGGGCCTTCAGCGGTGTCTTGAGCTCATTGATAAACATAATTTGGCAGTAGGTACCTCAATTATTGCGATAGGTACTTAATGTCACTCGGTGTCCAACTTGTAACTTTTTTGAAATATTTTTTGAACAAAATATAACATGGTTTAAAAATTATTGGAATCGATTATATCCAGGTTTCGCATATACTAAAAATAATGTTGTAGGCTCAGTAGTTTCTCTCGCTAGGCTGTGACAGGCAGAAACACGAGATGGTCACACAGCCGAATGTCAAGGTACGGTACCCTAAAATAGGTAGATAAAAAGGTACTCACCTATAATCTTCATTTGCAGTAAAACCACCTCGAATGACAACGCAAAGAGCAGCGCGTCCATTTCACTAATCCTGCTACAAAACACGATATTACATTATTTTCATATTTTTATTTCAGATAAGTATCACATTTCTTTTTACCTAACTTAATCTGAGGTTATGTTATGTTATTACTTACTTATGTTAGTACTTATATGTTAATGGAATAGACACAATCAACATAAAAACTTAGTGATGATTGTATCTAGTTTTTAAAGTGTCTTTTTATGATATAACTTTGCTTAATTTAGGTTTTCTGCAAGAATGGTAATAAGTGTTCTTAAGCAGGTTTTTGGATTTGAAATATGAAGCAGAGTCACTTAGATCCCAAGGTCCAAAGATTATGTATCATTATACATAATCTTTAACAATGCCACTTGTGGCGTATGCTCGATTATTGACTTTTTTCATCCCTAGTTTACAGTCATGTATGGGAAGTGAAGTGCCACTGTAATTTCAGTAATTTCAGTTTTTACTCCACTAAGTTACCGGTGCACAGAATACATCTTCTTTTTCCAATTTGCACCAGTGCCAACCCCGAAGGGGAATACTCGACTAGTATGGCTGCCTGACATCCGGACGGACAGCCAGACGGTCGGATGGTCAAAATGGAAGAGTTAAAATATTACCCGATTGCGGCGGAGGCCAAAAGGAGGATAAAGTTTTGCCATTTGGCTACGGTGTCCTAAAAATTACAGTTAAAATGATGCAGATATTCCGTTGAACAAGCCAAGATGAAGTCATTATAGGTAAGTAGATTTCCATTATACCAGGGCAGTAATGACTGGCTCGTTGGTCGAGCGGTCGCAAGCGCGAGTGCTGAACATGATGTCCTGGATTCGATTCCCGGATCGGGCATGGTGTTATTGAGTTTTCCTTAAGAAATTTCTCAGTAGCAGCCACGGAGTCTGGATTTGTGCCCGGTTGATGGCAATAGACTCGTCCCCTATTACATTAGACTTAAAACATAACTAGCGAAATGTGGGTGTACTAAAAGGTACACCTCTGCCTAACCCTTCGAGGATTACTGGCGTGATATTATGTGTTATGTAGTAACGTACTTTTTTCAGCCAGTAAGCTCCCGTATCCAAATCTTCATACCTATTTATCTAAGTACAATGTGACATAACATTTTACCCTTGTACCTAGTAGCAAGGGATGTGTGGCTGCGGTGGAGAGGCTTGTATATTTAGGACCAAGTAGATTACATGGCAAATCAAACGATAACCTTATATTTTAGTGCTATTATTAAATTCCTGTTGTCATCTGAAAATTCCAATAAGGTTGCTTCATCGGATACTTACCTTAGTACTTTAAATTAGGCACAGAAGCATCTTATTAAGTACTAGTTGTTGCCTGCGACCTTCGTCCGCGTGAAATTTTATAATCTTCCCCTTACAAGCTTCCCCAATAAATGGGCTATCCAACATTAAAAGAATTTTTCAAATCGAACCAGTAGTTCCTGAGATTAGCGCGTTCAACCAAACAAACAAACTCTTCAGCCTTATAATATTATATAAGTATAGATTTTCAATAAGACATACTTAGGTAGGTACAATTATCTATGGATGAGCAAAAAAATGGGACTTATTAAAAGCCAAATTATTCATTTATTTTAATAACTTTAATGAAATGGAAACCAATCCATCGACGGAGTTTTATGGACGAGGGAAGACTAATATCCGCCACAATATTGTCTGTGGTCGGTCGGTAGTTAACAATAGAGGAGTAAGAACCTGCCAGGACCGTCTAATGAGCCTCGTTGAACTACTGTCGCGGGCGGGTGGAATGAATAGTCACTATTATAGTAGATATTGAAGGCGTCCTACGTCGACGACCTACGTTTGTCTTTTTTCGTCTGTACGTACGTCTAATTCCGTCAAATTTGACAAAAAGACGAAAGACTTTGGTTTATTGGACGAAAAAGTGAACTGATTCTGTTAGCTATATAATAGATAAAACCTAGTTTTAAAAATTTTAGAAGTGCAAAAAAGATTTATTGCTTTTTTTTTTGCAAATGAAAAGCCGCCCTAATACTTTTTTGTTAAGTTATTTAAATTAGGAATACACAAGTAGATTTTTTTAAACATGGAATTTCTGTAGTTTCAATGTCTACCTAAGTACTGGGGAATTGTAAAGGTTCAAGTAAGTACCCATCAGCCGCCTAGTAATATTCCTGGACACTATTATTTGTCAACAATAAACGCTACTCATTTTCCTTCACGTGTTCATGGAACCAGACAAACAAACTTCAGGCTCCAGACGAAGTTTAATAGACCTACTCTGTTTACACTAACTTTAATGAAACATTAGTTATATAAATGTGTACATACCTCTCATTTCCTTCCATGTCTTTAGCTGTATATGTGAACAGACAATATAGGAAAGTATTCAGTTATGATTAAGAATAAAAAGCTTAACAAATTAATATTACTGTTTATGGTTTCTTGCTACCGAAAAGCTCTGATTAATAGATGCTTCCGTCTCCTAGCAACTGTATATGAGTTCTATTGTATGATCGATAAAATTAGATCTCTCTCAAGCCAAATCAAATCTTTCAACAATAAACGAACAGTTTTTCCTTGTAGGTAGTACCTAGTTAGCATTTATATGGTGGAAGTATTTCGAGAACTAATTTATATCCGATTTGAATTTTAAACGCTGAATACCAATGTGTACGAAATTTCAATACAGGCATTAAAAACGTCAATAAGTATTTGAACGGGCGTGATTTGTTTGTAAAATCGCATTTGTTTATTAGGATATTTAAAAACAGGACGATGCAATGCAAGTGTTTGATCTGAGAAATTTAAAAATACGTTCGCACGGTCTCATGAATACAAATCAGTCGAGACGGTTTTTTGCACGTCTCTTCGACTTCATGCTAACTGCCAACGCGACGAACCTCTTTGCTGGAAACTTATTAGCTTCAATACTATATTCATTCTCACGCTGATCTCAGAACAAAAACCAAAAGCGTAACAGCTGCATTTAAAGACTGGCTCATTGGTCTAGTAGTCGCAAGTTCTACTGCTAGGCATGAGGTCCTGGTTTCGATTTCTAAGTCGGGCCAAAGTTATAGGGTTCTTTCATCAGAAATTTCGCAGTAGCAGGCCGGACTCTGGATTTATGCCCGGTTGATGGCAATAGGCTCACCCCCTATTACATGGGACTTAAAATAGCTCCCGACATTGTGAATGTAGATACTATAGGTATACAGGTACCTCTACCTAAGTTAAGTTTTGTGTATGCAGCTGCATCTCGTATTGAGCGCAATATCCTCTGAACTAAACGGCCATGACAGGAACGTTTTCCAGCTTATTGGCGTAGCATGAATTGCTGGAAGGAACTCTAGGAAGTGTAGAATTTGAATAATAAGGCTCCGCGCAAACGAGCCACTTTCCACAGCCACCGGTGGCTGGCGACAAGCTGTTTACATGATTTTTAAAAAGTTTTGTGTGGAATCGCCGCATACGTGTAGCGCGTGTAGCGGCGTCCACTCGCGACTCAGTGTCCGCGACACGCCACCGGTGGCGAATTATTAGGAGAGCGATCAAACCTTCGGTCTCCATCGTAAGACTGTACAGCAGGAGAGTGTTACAAATTGTAGCGGCCACCGACTACTAGTGGGGGCCACCGACCACTCGTGGCAGCCTCTGACCACCTTCGTTTGCGCGGTACCAAGGGACTTGGCGCGCGATAGCCACCGGTGGCTGGGGTCGGTGGCCCGTTTGCGCGAAGCCTTAGTTGCTTCTAGGATGCTCCAATATGTTTTAAACATTATCTTAATATGCTGTTTTCTAAAAGGTAAATATCAACAAAAAAATAGCTGACTTATTGTCAAACCATCAACACAAATTGCTGACAGATTGTCAAACTATCAACTTAGTTCGCTGTTCGCTGATAGGTGGTTAAACTCATGCCAATTGATGTGATTGGCTGTTTTTTGTATTTTAGTCATATAATCGAAGAAGTTATCGTGAGTTTGATAACCCGTCAGGTAAAAGTCGTGATTGGTCTACCGCGATACCTTATCCACATATACCAAACGTTACTTAACACGTACTTAGTCTAAGCTTTATTCGTTATTACGTGCTAAGCAGCGTTTAAAGATCTCAACCTTAGGATAGTATTTATGTAGGTACTTGCGTTATTTTAAAACCATTTGACACTTCCTTCAGAAAGCTTTTTAAAGACTAGTGAGACAAAAATGCTCTAATGGCTGTAGGGTAAACGTATCGGATTTTAGGAACCGAGCATTAGATAAGCAAATTAAGAGCAAGGGACCAATTACCATTATTCATATCACTGTGATACCCTACCGTAGCCTTTATTTTCCGGAATTGTTTCGAGGCGAGAATTCACCTGGTCTGGAATGTGAACTTATACTAAATGCAGAAAGTATAGAGAAAGTAGCATAACATCATCAACTGCCTAGCCTTTTATTAACTATGTTAGGATTGTTGGGGTAGCCGGACGCCCGGTGCCATCACTGCGTCCAATGTCTGCAGGACACGGCGCGGTATACGCTGGCCGAGTGTGTCGCGTGGGATGAGCCGCGCCGTGCCCTCGTTACAGAGGTGGGAGGAGACCTGTCGCTACCCACCGTTGTTCGTTGGATGGTCGGCAGCGCAGAGACTTGAGACGCGGTGATGTCCTTCTGCAAAACCGTCATGTCGCAGAAGGAAGTTGCGGAAAGGGAGAGGGAGATGACGACCTCACACTGGACTCGAGACGGCGGTGCGTAGTGTTCCAGGCGCGCCTCTCTTTGACGTAACGGGGGGAGTTTTACACCTCACTCCCCACCGGGACGAGGTCCGCAGGTCAAGCAGGCTAGTCCGGGGCAGCGAAAGTCGCATTAGATCCCGCTGCTCCGACGCAAGTGTGCGAGGCAACACCGGTGTGGTTTTAGTTAGTACGAGTCCGCTCTCCCCAGGGTGGAGGACATCCATTGAGAATTTCCAAACTTACAAGACTTCCAGTCTAACCAGATGCAGCTATATACCAGTATTTTACAAGGAACCATCCTTCCTTGTAAAATACTGGTATTTAGCATTACAATATGTTTGGGAATTACTTAGGGCATATTTTTCTATCCACACTTAAGAGGATTCTTAGTAGAATCATAATAATATGAATCATACGTAAAAATTCTTAAAATGGCCTCAGACGCAGTTAATATTATGAATTGTCAATTGTAATTCATATTCCTATTATGATTTTGCTAAAGCGACCATTTTAGGCCCGAAGTTCTTAAATAAAGAAGAATCAGGGCATCAGTCTTTGAAGACAGCAATTTGCAGAATCAGAGTCTAAAGTTTTATATTAAAATTCGAGAGAACCAAGCTTTTTAGCTGATGTTTGTTTTAGTTTTAATATAGCAGAGGCTAGTACGCATCGCAGAGTTTATATCAAACCTGTGTTCACGGAAACTAGTGGGTATAATGAAGAATTCTTCCACACTTATTATTTTTATAATTATGTACATAGTTTTTTGACTCGAGGTAGGGAAGAGACAATAGAGAGCTAATGAGTTCAATGGAAACATGCGTTCCTGGTATGAGGTTCTGGGTTCCTTTCCGAGGTCGGGAGAAGCGTTATTATTTTTTTCCAGCAGGAATTTCTCAGTAGCAGCTACGGAGACTGGGTTTGTGCCTGGTTGATGGCAATACGATCGCCCCCTATTACATGGGATTTAAACATGACTGGTGAAATGTGGGTGGCACTATTAGGTACACCGCTGCCTAACCTTTCATGGATAACAGGAGTGATATTACGTGTTATGTTATGTTTTAAGGAAAAATCTAGTTTTTTTTTTGTTGAATGATTAAATTCTCCTCGTAGGGTAACACTAAAAGTGGCCAGCATATCTTATCCCGGGTCACCGTAACATTGTGAGCACCATTAGTTAATAACCTATCTCGTTTAAAACCGTTGCAATAAATTACACAAAAATTCTCGGTACTGAATCATACTTTGACAAACACATTGGTAATCATCATCTGTCTAGCCTTTCCCAACTATATTGGGGTCGGCTTCATCTAGTTAGACTGCCTCCATATAGTTGGGAAAAGGCTAGGCAGATGGGGTCGGCTTCCAGTCCAACCATATGCAGCTAAATACCAGTATTTTATATGTAGCAACTGCCTCCTATCTGACCTTCACAACCCAGTTAGTACTGGGTAATACGATACCCCTTGGTAAGACTGGTTGTCAGACTTTCGGGCCACTGACTACCTGTAACGACTGTCAAAGATGTACAAATGACAACCGGGATCAACGGCGAAGCACGGAGGAAAGACGGTATTTAATAAGTGGTCACCCATCCACGGACTAAACAAGGCAAGCGCGGATTGACCCGAGCGGCTGTTATTATTTAGCCCTACAACATAACAAAAGATACACATAGGTACGAGTATATTAAGCTGATTCTTGTACTTACCAACCGATATACTTTCATTCTTACCAGACGTTATTGATATAGAAGCAGGCCGACTTTCCAAAATCTTACATTAATTTACACTCGTATGTAAGACAATGCTTCTAAAAGTTAATAAAGATTGTTAAAAGTTCAGGATTCTTTATTATGACCCTTTTCTAAGTAAACTGTATAATTATAAGAGACCTCGACTCAACCTTTACTTATCAAAGGATTTAGCAGTTTTATAACTTCGCTAAATATTTGCCGGATTGTTGTAATTATTTTTCGTGTAGTCAACTCTCCTGAAGATCTGAACATTGCCACCGTTTGAAGTGCCTTAAATGTCTTCCCCGTCTCTTTGATATACTGCACTAATGAAACACCGATTAATTAAAATTCGAAAGCGGCAAAATTAGTCGCTAATGGCTTGTTCACCAGCTCGAAGTTGTTTTAATCTGGCGAATATATTCTGGGTCCAGTTCTTTTACATTTTCAGTTTCTTTGATACAGTATAAAGATTGTACCATTACCACCACATCTTATAGCAGTACTAGCGACCCGCCCCGGCTTCGCACAGGTGCAATATATACATATAAACCTTCCTCTTGAATCACTCTATCTATTAAAAAAAACCGCATCAAAATCCGTTGCGTAGTTTCAAAGATTTAAGCATACAAAGGGACATAGGGACAGAGAAAGCGACTTTGTTTTATACTATTTAGTGATTACTTCAGTGAGGGGAAAAGATGGAGCGTTACGTCCTTTATAGCAGAAATGTTTGTGTTGAAGTAGTAAAATTCATTTCACCACTACAACAGCGGGCAACATAGCACCGCTAATAACACAGGGTTAGTTTTCAAAGACCAAGCGAATTTTCAGAGATTATTCAGAATCGATAGCAGATTCATTCTTTTTTTGTTAACGGATCTTGTGGAAATTATTACAATACAATTCAGTTCAACAACCAAGACTAAATATAAAATTTTATGATCCCTTTCAAAAAAATCGAAGATGTTCTAAATTTTGGGACATTTTCAATTTAATGTTTTCATTACTTCTTATTTGTCTTTGATTAGAATAATCAACACTCAATTACAGTTCATTATAGAGATCAAACAAAAAAAAAAAAAAACACGAAACAAAAAGAGAAAGAGAGAAAGAGAGAGAGAGAGAGAGAGTTCATTGTAAACTAATGATGTATTTGATGTATTCGGTGGCCATACCTCCTAACGTAACCATTAGCCAACAGTAAAGGATACTTTATTAAAACTAGGACTTAACAAACAGAACAAATCTAATTCTTCGTTGAGAAGAATATCGGTTTCATTCATTATTATCTTGGCCTTTGAATGCAATCAATTTGTAGTCTAACAAGATGCAGCTTCGGTAACAAATGATCCTGTAAAACTACAATAAATGAATCAGCCTGTAGGTATTTCTTTTATTTCAGCTTAGATTATTTACTTATCTACCGAGAAGTAAATGTTATCTCATCATAAAACCTCACACTTAGGTATGTACTTCATTTCAGAAATGCTGGGGGCCTAAGGAAAGTGACTTTCTAGCAGATCAGCGGTAGAGATGAAGAAAAAACAAACTGCTTAAATGCGAACAACTTTGAAAAAAAAATCGCCAAGTGCGAGTTGACCTCGCGCACCGATCGACGGCGACGACGGTTCCGTATACACTTGAAGGTATTTTGTTACATATGGTTTTAGATTTTTTCCTTTACATGTGCAAACGGTCAAATCTTTTGATCGCCATATCTTATAAGTTTGTTTTTTTCATTGCTCCAAAGGGCAAGCAGACTTGAGTATTTGATATTAATTTCAGTTTGATACCTCCACGCGTTCCTGAGAAAAAGGGTCTTGACAGACAGACAACAAAGTGATCATAATAAAGGTTCCGTTTGTGCCAACTGAGGGACGGAACCCTAAAACGGCTAGTTTATTAAAAAAGTAGTCATCATTGGATGACAATCTTGTTGCAAGCCGTTGTAGAAAACTAAACGCTTTGAAAGCAGTTGCCACTTTTCTAGACACTCTGACGCGAGGATTCTCGACGTTCCTCTTCAGAAAGTTAGTTCAGATAAAGAAAAAAGCGTTAAGATTACCTGACTAAAAAAGGGAAGGTGATCTTAAATGCCAGGAAACCATATAAGCACTAAAATACCTAAGCGTTCCAAACTTAAACATCTAGGAATTTCGTTTAAATAATACATGATATTGCCGGCACTGACGTAGTTGAGCGCCAGTCTACGCCCTCACGGTACCGAAAATGTGTTGAAGAGTAATGAAATCACGTGGCTCTGGAGGCGTCGGTTTAAATTAAATCACGTTAATTATCGCACGTAGACGGAGCCCGGGGCTCTCTTAGGTTGGGGTCTCTTTAGGACGTCAGACTTTACCGACCTGTACGTTACATGATCCTGTATGGACAGTCGCGGAAGTGTGCGACCGAGAAATGTTAACTTTAGTTATCCATCAAGACCTGAAGTAAAAGGTAAGATACGCATAATCCTCACTTCACTTCCGTTATACATCATTTTTGGCAAGTATCTTTATCGAAAGGCCTTCCCTTCTAGAATTTAGTTATTTGCACTCTATAGCTTTTACCTCCATTAACCAAGACTATGCGTTAATATGTTTCCCATCTTTGTCAACATAGGCAAATCATGATGTCCCTAAACTATAATATACAAGATTATATTCATAAAGTCAATATACACCACAGGTCCTCAATTACGAATACAGCAATCGTCCGTCGCGTCGTCGTGACGGAAGGCTAAACGACGTCGTCGGTCGCAGTCGACGTGTGGTCAGTCAGACCGCAGCCTTACCGCGTCGAGCAAAGTATCTATCGCGTTGCCCTCATGATATTACCTATGGAGGTAATATTTAATGCGTCATGCATTTCTGAGAGGGACCTAAGTAGCTTTAGCATACTGGTGAATTTCCTTGTAGTATGTTGTAGTTAATTTAAATAGCGGTGTATTTATACAACATTATTTTTAGTATATGCGAAACCTGAATATAGTTTGTTCAGAATTAGTAACTGAATCGATTCCAATAATTTTTAAACCATGTTAGGTATATTTTGTGCCAAAAATATTTAAAAAAGGTTAAAAGTTGAACACCGAGCGACACTAAGTACCTAGCGCAATCATTTAGGTACATTTTGCCAAATTATTATTATCAAGACGACGGTGGAGGCGCGCGCGCGGCGGAACCGCATGGTGACCACGTTTTAGTGCGGACAACTAGGTAACAGAACAGAGGCTTATAACTTTGTGATTTTTCATGATTCAGTTTTGAAATTTTGCACATAGATTCTTTACATAAAAATACTACACACGTGTTTCAGGTTTCGCATATACTAAAACTAATGTTGTATATTGGGTAAACTTCTTTAACTTTTTAACAAATGGGTTGGTTACTGATATTATAGAATTTATTCTGATACTTTTTTATTATTTTTTATTTGACAGAGATGAGATCGACGATGAAACGAGCTAACCCAAAAGAAACCTATTAACTCGCAACTTAAATAGACACTGTTTCCGTTCTGTATAAAGTAATCCTGATTTAAGTACCTACATTATTTGATGGAAGTACCCAAGTACTGTAATTTTATCTCTTGACAACGAAAAAAAAAACTAATTAATGTCGGTCAAAGGGTCGCGGCCGGTGTCAGCGCGGCAGCGGCGCGAAAGTTGATTGAGCTTTTTATTTAGGAGTTAGGACGCTTTTCTAGAGTTCCCTAATTGCGTGCACCTTCCCACACAATTGCCTAATAACTAAGTTTACCGAAATTCCATTCTACCTGCAGAATCTCCTCCTCCTCGTGCCTGTATTTAATTATGGATTCCTTCATCACATAGATACTATGACAAAGTGGCTCTTTGATACTCGCTACGTTATTCCCAAAATAGTAATTTTACAGGAATTTCAATCGAATTTACCCGTTTAAATTAACACGTTAAAGGACCACATTGCTTAACATGACACGCTGTGCTTAATGAAACACAAATTAATAATTTAACGTTTTTATTGAACGTAATTTATAATGTATGAACTATTACATTTTTCCTACCATTTAAATGCTATAAGAGATCAATGTTGTAACGTAAAAATACATATAAGTACATTAAACTACTCTGTACATATAAATTACGTAGAGACTAACAGTAAACGTCTAATACGTTTACATTTAGATAAATGTAAAAATAATTAGGTAATGGTATTATTATTGAATAAAATAAGTATGTTCTATGATGCTATGCGATACTATATTTACGGCGATATTTGGCACAAATAAATACTATGAAAAAAGAAAAATATCTATGAAGGACACATACGAATCTCGTGGTAACTTTGAAGTTATGTAACATTCTAAGTAACAACAATTAACAAGCGTAGAAAAATACTATTATGGAAATACAATAGAGAGTAGGGACAGCTGTGTTCACCACAAACAAGATATTACGACAACATACTGATGTATGTTGAGCTGGCTAACACACACCATTTTATGGATGACCATCCGACATACAAACAAATCTAAACAGTACAGTGATAGTCTACAATAAGATGATTTTCACAAGCCGGTGGCCACTAACTAAATGACACATCGTATATTTTGGTAATGAATGTACACTTTCATGATTTTAGCACAAGCTAATGAACGAAATTGACAAAGGACGACACGACGTAGGTGGACATTTACTTCGTATCGTATGTCGGATGGAAGGTAAAGCATACATTAAAGTTTTACATTATGTCCTAAACCTACCACAATTTTTGCCGACGTTAACGAAAACAAAAAACAATGCCAACGAGTCTTGATTTTTTTAATTTTACATTTGCACAAACAATTTTTTTTAATGATTAATATACATCTATAGAGGTTGTATTATGTAGTGTTGACGTAATATCTTATTTCCAGCCAGGCAGTGGTGACATCTCGCGGAAACTGAAAGGAGTCAGTCGCAGAAGGCTCTAGTTGTCGTAGCGGGTTGGAGCAGAGTTGACCCAGAATCCTGAACAAAAAACGATAGTCAATTTCACACCATACTAAAAATAGGTAATAGGGTATTATATTTTGGGAGTTTAATAGCAGATTTTGCATTTGAAGTAAAATTAAAATCAGATAAAACATTCCTGTAGAGATACAAAATAAGTAACAAGGCAAGTTAAATATGTTTGCTTATAAAAATGTGCTGCGGAGAAGAAATATCGAAGAAAACACGGGGTTTTCGATATAAGAGTGTTGAAACATAGACCCAACCAAACAACAAATATTGGCTGCCTGCTTATAATTCAGGACGAGTTCAAAAAGTCAACGAGGTAAATAGGTAACTTGTGCTGAATACGTGGGATTCCATTATTTCATATAAAAAAATATCGCAATGTATATTTGTTCCAACGGAGGTTATATTAAAGATTCTGTCCTCAATTCCCGCCCTATGAATGTGGCGAAAAAGGGAATCATCTGTACCATAAAAAAATATAGAACTGATTTCATAATTCCATGTCATGAAATCAGTTCCACCACTCTTTCCTAAGAAAACGGACAAAGCAAAAAAAAAAAAATACTGACACGAAACAATTCTTGTTTGTTTCTAGGATGGTAATGCAATCATCTTTAATGGCAAAACAGAAACAACGCATTTGCGTTGTTTATTGTTGTATTTGTTGCTATTGAAGATGTTTATGGTATGGATGTTATGGTATGGAAATTATGGCTTACAACCTGTAATGAATTTTGTTGGTTGATATAACTTTATATAACAATTTAAATTCCAGGTCGGCCACTTTCGTATATAATAATCAAGTCCTACGTACCTCGTTTGCCAACATTTTGCAGGAACAGCCGGTTGGCGACGGCCTGCCGCTGGTTGGCCTCACGCATCTGCTTGCGGGCCACCTCGAGGATCAACCGCTGCCGCAGCACCTCCATGGGGTTGTTGATGGACAGCGACGGCATCTTGCGCTTCGGCCGCGCGCGACCCTCGGGCACGTCCGCGGGGTCCACCAGCCTCTGCGGCAACCCCAACCACTCATATTGTTGTAGTTTGTAGAACATTAAAAAAAAACATGACAGGTAAAGGGACCGCTCTTATACGGGTCTGGCAAAGGGCGCATTCGGTTGAGTTGAAACCAATAACTAAAGAATATTTGAAATGCATTCAATTTTTCATTTCTGTAGATGGAAAGTATCTTTGAAATATGTGAATACTGGGAATTTGTCGCACATTCTATAAATATCAGTGCTTTTAAAGTTCTCCCAAATCGCTAATCGTCCAGCCCCTGTAGCATGACCACCGTAGAAAAGGATTTATTTGACGGTAGAATCGACAAAATGACAGATTGTGTCGACACAATGACATAATTCTTTGCACTATACGGTGGCCACGCTACGGGGGCAGGACTTCTTGTTCCTAAAGTGTCTGACGGGAAGAAAAAAGAAGAGACATAACCGAAGTTCCCAACAACACACACGCACCTGCCTGTTTATTTTCGCAGTGACTAATTAATCTTTTTTTTCAGAAATAAACGAAGTACTTAATGAAGTACATATTCGTACGTCATTTATTTCTGAAAAAAAAACATGGATGAGTGAGACAAAGGTGAAGATTGTCTAAATATTACTCGACTCAGAATGTGATCAGAGGCAGAAATGCTATTAATTTAACCCGCCAATGTAAATAATGAGATGATAACGGTAATTGAATTAAAATACTTAGTGTGTATATTGCTGATTATCTAATTTAACAAATTTTCCCAAAAATAGATGTTACAAGCTAATTTTCTTCACTGACCAATCTTTAAAAAATCATATCGTCAGCTATATCATGAAATTGATATGGCTAATTAACAAAAAAATGCGTGGGTAGCCTGGAGAAAAATCTAATGACTGCGAACGCGGCTAAGTGTAACTAATTTCAGATATAAAAATTTCTAGGGATAGTGCTAAATATAGGTTCAACAGATGGGCCAAGAAGATTCTCCGAAATAAAAGATGTTGGCATTTTACTGCCGGCCTATTATATTGAATTACTCTTCCCATCTCGCGAGTCGATGGGACGAGAGCGATTCATTTCCCAATAAAGGGGTGAAATGCTTGTGAGTTGTGTACATACTCCTAGGTGTTGGGTTCCGCACCACTCACCACATTTGCGTTACCGACAGTTACTTGCCACCTCGTTTCAGAGCCTTGTTATTTCTTGTGACATCTTGTACCTTTACGACCTACATATTGAACGGCCTATTGGCAAGTTCTTTACGAAGTAAATATAATTATTGTTGGGCTGTTTTCCATTTACTTACAAAAGTTTTCGTAAATAATTTCTAACCATTGATTTGTTTTACGAATTCAATCATATTTTGCGTGATTGCTTTAACATATTACAGAAGCCTACGTATGTCGTCAATAACACATCAATTAATACTCTCCTTTATCCTGGATATTGCCTTAATTAGCTATTTTAAAAGTCTCTCATTAAAAAACAGCCTTGGATATTAGACAATTACGCTGCTGACCCCAATTTTTTGTAAGTATTTAAATATTCGATTGCTACTTTCGCAGGCATGATATCGATCAATTTGAATAAATTCTCTATAAATGAATTTAACGGTTGCAAAGATACGGTGGCAATTACCTAAGGATATAATGTTGACTTGATTGCTATAAAAAGTCAGAATCTGTGGGTGAGTCAGGTATTTTGATGAATTATTATTCAATAAATGTAGGATGTGATAAATAAATGTAGGCACCCTTTTTCTGCAATGTCGTTTACTGATCATATTAAAGTTTTAGTTTTCCCATACTGTATTACAACACAAATACGTTAGTCAGTTCTACTCTCAAAATTACTGAGCTAGGTCGTATTAGAGGTAAATAAATTAATGAAACAACAAGTAATCTAAAAGACGTTTATTGCATCTTTTTATGCCAATAATTTAATACTATTACAATGTTTAGGTATGTATAAAAGAATGACAATGCGTCTAGCTATAGCACTATAACATTAAAATAAATTAACATAACTATTACAACAAATGGCAGAATTATTTTATATCTAAGTTACTAAATAAACTTCAATTTAATCTACAAACCAAACCAATAAATCATTTGTACTTTGCCTAATTTACAAAAAAAAACATTAAATAGGTATCATGCGTCATCATATAATACTATACATTTCAAAGAGACTACTGTTCAACATTTTCTAATATCTGATGCTTTTCCTAATCTACTGCTCAACAAGTTATATGGAATATGCTATGTAGAACAT
The DNA here is from genome assembly GCA_905163415.1 of Noctua fimbriata. NCBI lineage: Eukaryota > Metazoa > Arthropoda > Insecta > Lepidoptera > Noctuidae > Noctua > Noctua fimbriata. The sequence goes on along the minus strand of LR990922.1, from coordinate 11,456,985 downwards.
TTAAACGTGGATATTTTAACAGATACTTTAGAACCAGGGTCTCGGATAACGTCTACGTAGGCAGGCATTTCTTGGTTGGCGATATTTAGCTTTTAGTAGTATCTCACAGCTTGCACGGAAGGAGTCCACTGGAAGCCTGCAATACAAAACATAATATTATTTCGCTATAAGTTACATATATTAGACAATATTTTGAGAAAGAATGTAATGATTTGCATGCTTAGAAACTAAATAAAACATTGAATGATACTAACATGCTTGAAGATGGATTAGATGTGAGATGTTCTGGATAACTACAGAGTATTTGATGTTTTTAGTAGTTGTATTTATATTATACTCCTTGGCCTGACGTATTTCGTTCCAAAACAAAGAAGAAGGTTGTTCAAATAATCCAAATAAGGAGACCGCATGCAACGTCCCCACTTATATAATGGCCTCCACTTTTAGTTAATTTGTTTGAAAACAAAGTGAATATTTAATGGAACATCCAACTTTAACGTAAAATATCCACAATATAATAGCTACAAAGATAAATGGGGCGATCGCCCGAATCATGCAGGTTCTTTTTTGAAGTAGGCTCTATTAAAAAAATCATGTTTATATAATATATAAGTATAGAATCGTGTCAGCTAAATCCTAAGGCTGCCCTTTCCACTGGAGATGTGTTAAGCTGTGTACCGATGAATGTCTTTGCTTTTTACCATAACCAATAGGATCGTTTGATTTCAAAAACTAAACTCGGCTTAGCTCATACACATCTTATTAGTATCAATTTTATTTTACCTGCCGCGCTAGACCACTCAACTCTGGTGGAAAGGTAGCCTCAATATTTATTAAAAAGTCATGTTTAACGTGAGTTCTACAATCTACGACGCATCGTCCATGATAAGATAAATGCTAGACAAGTCTAGCTAAATCTAGACATGTAGCGTCAGATTAATTACCGGAATCTCGGCTCTATTACTGTATTCCTCTTACATAGAGGAGGTCTGCATCCCAGCAGTGGGAGGCTACATGCAATGAATTACTCTATCGTGGACGAAGCGAGTAACTAATGTACTTGCAAAACCCACCTCGTTTGCCAATATCGTTCAGGAAGTTCCGGTTGACGGCGGCGCGGAGGGCCTGCTGCTTCCGCTCTTTCTCTTCGCTCAGCTTCTGGCGCAGCACCGACATCGGCAGGTCGATGGACAGCGAAGGCATGCGCCGCTTCACCCGACCACTGCCGGTCTTCACGTACCACGTAAATTAGCTACTATATCTCACTCAAGGATTAGCCGAAACTTAGGGTATGTGGGGTAATTTAGAGGTAGGTAAAGACTAGCCCAATTTTAGGATAAATGGGGTAAATTTAGAAGATAGAAGGGAAGTAGAAGAAGTGTCGGTAGACCAACAGCCAGAGGGGTGGATGACGTTCAAAAGATCGCGGGTAATCGAAGAACTAGTTGAGGCCAGAGACGCATGCCACAAAAGAGAATATACTCAGTAGAGGGTGAATTAGGGAGGCCAATGATCATGGTGATGATGGGGTGTCTCATTATGAGAAACACTGAAGTAAGTGCTATTAATTTATGAAAAGAAATAAGTAAGTAGTTCTTTTGGCATAAAGTTAACTGATATACGAACGTAATTTGTAGTCAATAAGTATCATTTATTCTAAGCCTTGAAAGCATATTGTTAGGATAAAATATTCTTTATTATGTACACCATACAAGTAACATTCATAAGAGAAAACATTTCACATAGAGTGACACAATGGATGGTCTAATCGCTAAAAGTGGTCTTGTTAAATTGTTAGTTCATATCATCATGAAAACAGCCTGTTTTGTAATCCAAATTTAATATTATCCCAGTGACCTACATATTTCTGACTGATATTTTACCAAACAACAATGACTTTGTTGGTCATATTCGTGAATTATGTCAGTTGAATTTGGGCTTATGTATTCAATGATAAATAAATAAGTTGGATACAATAAGTTCACCCTTGGAGTCTTAAGTCGATTGGTTTTCAGGAATCTCTTAGGGCCTTTAGTATTCCTTGAACGTTTTCCATTACACTAATGAATCAGTGACTGGACCTAATTTACCCTTAAAGGTACTTTATGACCCTAAATGTATGTACCCTTACTTACTAAACTATTCGATGAGTGTACTTGAGTACACTTTAACATATTATTATTTAACATATTATTATTTCCAGAAAGTTAACAAGGCATATGAAAAAAAATAAACAGCAATTTCTATAAAAGAATTATCTTTATTTTGCTCACAACAGATTCTCTACATACATGTGCATAGATGCAAATAACAAGGGTAAACTTTGTACAAATCTATATTGGAAGAGCGTAACTTGAATAGCGGTTACAGGTCGATTACTCGAGGTCTAACAACAGCTGGATTCTACCACTTCAGTTCTGACTCCTCCAGGATCCTACAAAATAGAGAAAACTATATTACACTCTGTACTCCGTTGAAGTTTAAACAGGGGTTCATGCACGTCCATCAAACAACACATGCATCATGCGATTACTTTCTCAAATACTGAGAATATCTACGTTCAATTTCTCAATCTACAGATTTAGTTCATTCTCATTTCACAAAAAAACTCGTGCATATTTCACTATGTTTTTCATTTAAGAATCAATTGTTCAATCTAACCTCGCTTTCCGACTCGGTCAAGGAAGTTCCTGTTGTTGTGTGCCACTCTCTCCATATAGTTGTTGTAGGCTCCTCGCTGCAACACTTCCACCGCAGGGTTGACGGAGAACGAGCGGCGTGTGCGCATCTCCGCGTCACTTGCCACCTTCGTATACACTCATGTTTTTATTCACTGTACTATAAATCTTTAGCCCGAAGTGCGTTTGATATATTGGAAAAGCAAGCATATAAGTCACACAGTGAAGTTCGTAAATAACTCGTTGAATTCAATAGATACAGAAAGCGTAAAGCCGAGGTTCTGTTCGTTTCATGTCGCGAAGAAAATTTCTAGTTGTTTGCGAAGCACTCTTGTTTTAACATCGTTTGCATTGAAGAGGCGGAAGCGTATACTTCTAACAATATCATCTGAACTCTCCATTGGGTGATTCTTTTAACTATAATATGGAACGTTATTGGTGTTTTCCTAAGATGTGGTAAGTAAAAACCTTTGTGACCTTTAGAAGTTTACTTGACAAAGATAATTACAGACAAAGTTGAATTAAAGCTACGGTCAATGCTCGTTAGCGCAGAAACTTGTACAAGTAATGTTTTGAAGTAACAATTTAGGTGTAATAGTTTAAATTTTACAAATATAGTGGCCCCGAACGCCGCATATAAAAGTTAACGTGCAGGTATATGTAATTAAATAGTATGCATCGTTGGGCATAACGACCACACAGTATACAGCTCGAATAAAGTCTGCTTCAAACGAGGACCACTGCTCGAGCGAAGTATTATATCGTCTGTGGTAAAACGTTACTCTCCCGTTAAAGTTTGACCACAAATAGTTATTATTACCTTGTCACTATTTGCGTAGGTACCGTGACAACAATGCTACATCTATCTCCATAAAAGAATCTTCAAATGAATGCGAATATTTGCTTTCATAAGTACTTTTGAAGTAACTTTTGTACTTTAGGTCTATTCTATATTAATTTTATACATTTTCTGTGTAACTTAATATAATTAACGTCTTAATTGCTCCGTTCATTATGTTATTGCGTCGTTTTCCGAAGAAAATAAGTACAAACGTACTTCTATTTCAGCTAGTTAAATAAATCCTACGATGGACTGGACACCTTTAACATTTAATTATCGATCGCGAATGAACGACAGGAGATCGCTAAATTGCCTTAATTTGTTTTACTAATTACAGGGACTTTTTGCCTTGACAGAGTGAACTTTGCCTTCAGATGACGGAAAATTGTGCGTTCAGGGTGACAAAAATTCGAGATTTTAAGGTAATATGAACGCGTTGTTTTATCAAACGAATTTTAGTTTTGAACTTTGAAAATATAAAAAGGCTGGAAATCTAATGAAATAAGTACTTTTACGTCGCCTTTACGAGACCCTTGAAGGCAAATTAAGCTTAAGCTAAATATCGCAGTATTTATACTTCGTACGTATGGTTATGCATCCCGTGGGATAAGGTTTACGCGTGGTAATACAAACCACCCTTAACCATTTTCCGTAGGCATATATTATAAAAAAACAAAGAAAGTTATTTACCTGTGAGTCCCGGGGCATATCAGCGAGCAGGTAAAGCCAGGGCGCGCCGGCAGAGTAGCGGGCGGCCATAGGTGACATCGCGTAGAGGCTTTCCTGAGAACGTATTGGTACATTATATACGTTGTACAATAGGTGTACAATGTGAGGGGGTCGTGTTCAATATCTAGCTTTCCAGAGACGTGTATTTTTTGTGTATCTGTGCAATGATCTACCCATAGATGCAGAAGTTCGGACAATCAACGAATAGTAATGGTAGCCAGATCTCGCCAGTGTTGTAACTATTTTTTTTTTAAGTTTTGGTAGTTATCTGTGTTCAACTGCGGACTTCGATAGTCCTATCCTCGTATGGCTCTAGTTAGTTAAACTTGAACCTTTTCTGTAAGAAGCAAGATAAATTCTCGACTCTAATTACCGAATGTTTTTTTTTTTGAACCCTAGTGCTACATCACAGTATTTACAACTTGGCAACATTCTATTTTAATCCATAGCTAACCAAGCATCACCCGAAGAGCTTGTTGACACAATCGAATATCCTACAAATCCGCAATATGGATATTTTCTTTGTGTTCACCATTCCCGACGGATTCGTCAATTTTCCACCACGCGAGCACGGCATACAAGAGAATATTGTAAAAAAAAGTTTCCCGACTTTTTCTGTTTGCCCGCGGCTTGTAAAAATGCCTACTGAAATATTTTCACAAACAAAGTTAAGGATTCGTAAAGTACGCGATGCTTCTTTGTATATTTGGTTATAACATAAAGAGTATCGTGTCCGACAACGTTGCAAAGTTGTTACAAATATGTGGTCTAACTCAAACTAACTGGGCCACTAATTGGTTTTGCATGTAAACATTCGCATCACAACCGTCTGAAACTGAGGCTCGACCCCGATGAAACTGTTATGTCGGTAGATACACAAGACATAAATAAGACCCCAGTCAAGCATGTACTCGTATCTATTTCTGAAACCTAACTTTACGTATGTGCCAAATCCGTAAGTCTCCTAAAAGTAGAACAAGTAATAAACCAGATGTCTATGGTTTCAACTATTGACTGTTCAAATATAGGTAGTAAGGCAAAATTAAAAAAAAAAAATCAATATCAGATATTCACCTCACGTATAATGACGCAATAATACTTATTATCCTATTCGTCAATGTTGACATTAATTTCATCATATTTTTATATGTTGAGCCATAAGATAGGTGCCTCGATCGACCTGTGATTACTACAAATCTTGTGTACATTTGCTCATATTTGTGCAAACATTTCGTACATCCGTGGGTGTCTGTAACACTGTGTTATTTTTGGATAAATAATCTTATCGGATCACACGTGAGCAAACCAACACCTGGACAATTCCGGTATTTATAGTATCTACAGGATAGGACTATAGCAGCTCGACGTTATTGTATGAGGGTCGGATATTCGAGATGGTCAGTTGTTCCTTCAGATCCGTTTGACCTCATCGAAATGCCCATCGCGAGTCTATCATGACCTTTTTTGTACGACCGACCAGTGCAGTCGTGCAAGTTCGTCTCTTTTAAATTATTTTAATCAATTCCCAATGGCCCCACCAGTGAGGCCACGGGCGGTGGGGTCAACGGGAATACACCCTCAAAGCTTATCATGTCACACTTTACAATCAATGCATCGTATTGCCCTCATTCTTTACTAAGATAATCCCGAACTGAGGCGATGCCGTCAAAGTTTTTTTAACTATAGAGTTTCACAGAAAGAATCCAAAACGGCTCATATCGAAGCGTCATGCAGTGCTTGTAACAGTGCGTCTGTGCGCATCTTTAGATTGATATACCTTAATGTTTAATAAGAACTTACGTCGTCAGGTGCGGAGGAGTCCATCTGTACCATGTCGAGGGGTGAGAGGGAGTCGGGTGCGGGTGCCGCCACCACGCCGGAGCCGGCAGCCACCACCACAGCGCACCACAGAGCCCACCACATCTAGGACAAAGACAGGTTTAAAAAAACGGAAAACAACATTTTACGAGTAATCGTCTAAATCAAAATTATAAGTCATTTAGTCAAATTAGGCTATACAAGGTGTAACAGAAAGGGTATAGTCATATACAAGGATATGCTGCAGACCATCAAACTGAACAACTTTCTCCTTGGGTCCAATATCGTAAATACGAAAAAATTATCAGCTGTCCCGTACATTTGGGTCGAGTAGGTATTGAAATTTTGCATGATGGTCTTGCATGGTCAGCAGCATATCATTTCATATGACTATACGCTTTCTGTTACAGACTGTCTATCAAAATCGGCATATTTTTTTAACCTTAAATACACAAAACGTTCGCGGATTCCTTGTGTTTTAGCTGAGAAGAGGAACACATCTGATAGCATCATCATAACAATATCACGTCTGATTTTCACCGAAGGTTCTAGCAACACTATATATACCTAGTACACACCTACATTACACCAGTTAGGTTATTAGTCGCATGTAATAGGGGCGAGCCAGGTGGTTATTGTTTGGGCACAAATCCAGACTCAGGTGCTAATGAGAAATTCCTGATAGAAAAATTCAACAACACTTTCCCCGATCCGAATCGAACCCAGGGCCTAATGTTTAGGTGGTCATTAGTGTACTGATTCACTTAGAAAAAGTTCGTTAGGTAGCTACTAGAGTAAGTCGAGTAGGTACCAGTGGGGAAGGTTCCATTCAACTCGATTGCCACCGAATTCCTTTGAAAAATGGCACAGTCAGTATTCTGCAGACAAATAATATAATCACATTAAAGATATGTACTCCGGCTTAGCTATTACAAAAATTTGCCCTTCGCTACTGGTAGGTATCTACAGTTCTACGCTATCTGGCTGGCGTTATTGTTACCTATGAAAGTACCTATATAAGATAATGATGTCGTATATTTAGGCAACCGCGATCGAAAACGAGGGAAAGCTATTTCGGGAACGCTAAATTACTAATTCAAACATTCAAATATTTAGACGAGATATTTCCAAACTTTTCAGAACTACATTCTGAGAAAATTGTACGCGCACAAGAATGATGGAGACGTCAAACAATTATTAAAATCATATTGTTTGGAATAAGTTCCTAAACATAACAATAACGGAGTGCTGTTATATTGTTATCTTCGCTATCAGATAACGAGGTTGTACATCAAAAGAAACAGAAACCTTTATCTACCCTCCTCTTATGTGTGTATGAATATTAAAATTCAAAACTAAGCGATCTAACAAGATTGCATGAGCGATCGTTTCCTTTGACTTTGGGCGCCGTATCGCTTGCTTCATAGCCTCGTGTGCATTTTTGGAATCTCATAAATATTCACAAGCTCACATTTATTCCCATCACGCTTCTCGTCTGCTGTAACCACTAAGTTTTAAAACCAGAGCCCCCATTAACCCGACCTCAGCCGCTGTAACAGTAACGTTTAATCCAAATTCGTAATTACGTAAGGAGACATTGTTGGTAATTCTTCAATCAGGAGCGAGTACAAGGTAGAGTAAAATAGAAGGTAAAATAGGACAGAGCTCTTCTCTTACCGAAATAACTAGGTGAGCATTTAGATTCGTAGACATACCAAGCGTATTAGATGATGATTAGGAAATTCAGTGGCTTTAACTATTTTCGTAATGAAAAATTGTTGTCTTGGAATTCAAAAGCTATGGGTATCTGGGACAGGTCTCTTTTATTTTGTCCATACTATTCAGTTAAGTGGTGGATTCCCGCTCATAGAGAGGAGGCCTGTGTCCCAGCAGTGGGAACATTATAGGCTGATTATGCTTATGCTATTCAGTTAAGTCATCTTAGTTACCGGTCACCGCATAATCAAAACATTTCGTCAGTTCGCAAAGGTTTTAATGAAAAACCACTTTGTTCAAGAATTGGTATCTGTGCCGGATAAGAAACTTTTGACGGCTCTTTTAAACAACACTTTGATGGAATTTAAGTTATTTATTTACAAAAGAGAAATGAAGCTGTCAAAATAAATATGCCAACACAAAGGTGGGCAGGTATTTTTCTATGGCATTAAAATTTTCATCATAAAGGATAAAACGAGGGGAGATATGTGGTAAACTTTGTAAATAATTTTGTATCGAACAGCAAATATTTCCTGATTATAAATAGAGCTGTCTGTATAATGTTCATTTTATTAAATTACTCAATCCACTTAAAATTTAAGTAGACAATGTAATTTACGAGCACAACCCTTCAGTTTTAAAATGAAAATTGATATTCTTTACCAAGTTAAAATTAAGTTCGTTTCTACACGTTATGTTAACAAAACTCTCTTACACTTTATCGAAGATTTTACAAAGTTTGCGAATCTCTAGTATTTTTAATGGATCTGTAAGTCAAACATTACTCTTTACACGTCAGCAAATGCGTACTTAAATACTTTAAGAAGAAAAAAAAGACATACATTTAAATCTTATCGAAAGTACACATGTCAGTAAAAGCTGCGATGGCGTGTAAATCTAAGTAAAATATATTGTAAATCAGAAAGTAAAAGAGCTTTAGTTTTACGGGTTTTATTCGAAGCGATTGCAGGCGCGGGTTGAGTCCGTGTGACTTATCGGCTTTGCCTGACGTCGGATATTTGTCCGCCACGAGATTAGCTCATCTTGCACAGTTCTTATTAAAACCGACCATTTTCTTGGAAATAGATTTTTACTAAAAATATACAGAAAATACATATTTTTGAAAATATCTAAGATTCTTGCAATAGCGGGTGTGTTCGGAACGATTTATCTTAAAAGCTTTTTAGATAAACTGGGGATCAGAAAGTAACAAGAATTTATTTGAAAATACAAGTTGCTTTCATAGAAAATTATTACCAATTGCTTACAAATCGTCACTTGCAAGCGTAAGCGTCTTCTAACTTTGTTACATTTTATTTATCGATGCAGCTCCACCTACTACTAAATGAATCTTGAATCTAAATTGAGCTTCTACTTTCGCCATTTAAAAGTAAAAACTATAAAAGAAAAAATAATTTCGATAGTAACTCACTCGTTTCGCTTTTGGATGACGTCAATCGAGAAAAGTAGAAAAAATCTCCACGTCAGTTCCCTTGTTTTTGTGCAAATGACAGGAGGTTTTAAATAAAACCAAACAGAATGAGAAAGGAATGGTAAACGGAAATTCTTTACTAAAATACCTCCATTCATATTTCTTGTCAATTTACAAAGATATTAATATTTTGGTAATGAAGACCAGGTTACCGGAGTTGCGAGCATTTAGTGGAGTAAGGAGGTTGTTTGGGGTAATCGTGACGCGAATCAAACAGAGTGCCCTAGTTCCAAGTATCTGTAATTTGTCATCGCTCTGTCGCGTCGAGATTTAGCCAAGTGTCCAACTGAACGGGAGAACTCTATTTACGTAGGATCTGTTTCAACAACTCGACAAACTTGCTCTGTTTATGGTTGACCCACCTGTCCCTCAGCGATAAACACTCGTTAGACAGCCAACTGCACAATTTAATTAATGTTTATTTACTCAGAACATTGAATAAGTACTGATAATGTAATTAGTCACCAAAATAAAGTTATTTTTATGTTTAAAAATGCAGCTTACAATGAAAATAAAAACGTTAAACCTCCGAGTATAATATTTCTGTACGAAACGGACGAGCTTGTTTAAATGAACAAAATGTAAAAGTGGAAAATAAAAGATAATTTGAGTGATATGAGAGGTGCTCGTTGCAGCAGGTGCAGATGGTAATGTAGCAATGAAATCACATTAAATATACATAAGTGCTGCGCAACAATTGGACCCACAAAGGGAAAATATGATAACTGGAAAAATTATACACGTTGTACTTAATATTTTTAAAACTGAAAATGTAACAGCTTTGTTGAAGTATTCACAAAGCAACGCAATGGAACAATTTCGAAATAAATTCTCCTTTATCTGACTCGTGCAAAGTACAGACAAGTAAGTAAGTTTACCTGTTCCTCAACGTTAATTCCTTTTTAGTAGCTAGTAGGCTTAGAGCAAAATCTTGTTACAGCCATCTGCAAGATATTGCGTGTCTACAGAAAACTGAAAGGATCAACATTGTATGAAGAAAATGAAGGTCTACACGGGATAAACAATCATCATCTGCCTAGTCTTTTCCCAACTTTATTGGGGTCGGCTTCCAGTCTAACCGGATGCAGCTGAATACCAGTATTTTACATGGAGCGACTGCCTATCTGACCTCCACAACCCAGTAAGTACTGGGTAATACGGTACCTCTTGGTAAGACTGGTTCTCAGACGTTCGGGTCACTGACTACTTGTAACGACTGTCAAAGATCTACAAAAGACAGCCGTGACCAACGGCTTAACGTGCTTCCGAGGCATGGAGGAAACTCGGTATGTAATGAGTGATCACCCATCCACGGACCAACCTAGGCAAGCGCCGCTTAAGCTAAAGATCAACCCGACCGGCTGTTATTATTTTGCCTAGAGCTATTGGCACTGAATGGGAATTGTAAATTTGATTGATATTATAACTGGACTGTGGATACTGAACAGGCTAGTGATAGTTTGCGAACAATGCAGGTTTGTTTCACGCCATCAGGGCGTAGCACCGAGATCTATTGTGTGGCGGCTGAACTGGACGCTCCCGTGCAGATTGCTATCCGTTTCTCTGTAAAATGACCGCCACAAGTTTGGCACGGACACTGTAGCCCGGAGCTCCAGCCAATTTCCGATAAAACTGAAACTGTGCGCTTAAATTTTATAACGTTCCTGCTACGAGCTTCCTGAGCTTGAAAGTCAATTAATTGAACGCTTAAGATATATTTGTAACCCATTCCTTTTGTTTTATTACTACACCGATATTGACAATTAATAACAACGTTATATTGTTCAGTGATTTTCCCAATATCCGTTGTTAGTTTGGTGTTTCATAATATTAATCTGTGTAAGCAATGTAAGCGAAAATTGTAGTTATTACAACATCTGTAATATTGTAATTGGTTATTTCGTGTCGTAATTAAGGCTTGTGGCTTTATGTTTACATAAAACAGATTTTTTCTTTATTTGTTTATCATACTACTAAGTTGCCCTCATCATCGTGTTTTATAAGAAAAACATGTCGTGCGACCGATGGGATTTTCCATCGGCAGCAATGATGAACAAACCTTAAATTCCTATTTAATCAGTGTAGGGGATGAATTTTCAAAAATCCTGCTCAGTCTTGTTATATCAGGAGCTCATAAACAAAACTTCCCGCTTCTAGACCTGGTTTACGGTTCTAGAAAGTTTTAGGTTGTGTGGTTTAAAATTTTTCAGTGTGAATTTAAAATTTTTGGAATCATCCATTCAACGAGACGTCTTCCAAGCCATCTTCGGAACATCAAAATCCATTCACATTGAACTGCCTTGCAATTACTTATATTGTTTGTTTATGTAAACCAATATTGAAAGATAAATTAACATGCAAATATATTCGAATAACAATAACGTATACTCAACCCGTAAAATAGGAAAGTAACTGTAATTACTAACTAAAGGTAACGGAACGTAATGTATAAAACAATCTGGTCTAAGTAATCAGTCTGATCAGAAATGATCCTCACGACTGCTTTGTGACTTGCTGGTAGTGACTTTTGTTTCACACATTACTTAATACCCATTAATATCAACGCAATCCATATTAATATTATAAATCTCTCTCTCTCTCTTTGTCTGGCTGTTTGTGTATGTGAGTTTAAATGTTTGTTAACGCACCCACGATACAGGAGAAATTCCTATTGTGGGGCAACTTTTTTTTTTTAAATAAAACAAAAGGCGAAATAACTCTGTGTGCCTGTTATAAGGAACCTTTTCACGTCTCCACGGTTGAATTTGGCTCACAGGTGGACAGACCATGACCTGTGTTAGGATATTGGATTTTATATTAGTAAGTAGTAAGTAATACCCGACATTTACACAGACAAAGCTAGGGGCAAAAGCTTGTTCCTTTTAAATAGTAGTTAGTGCTTTTAGTATTCAATAAATAAACCACATTTTGATCTAAAAATAGAAGCACTTTAACTTGTGTTCAAAAGACTAACCCTGGTCAATGAGATATAGTAAAATGTTTCGCTTAGTCACAACGTCTGAATGGCCTGTGGGCCTCTATATATTTTCTAAGATAAGCCCGTGTGCCATCTTTGAGACCACTTTCTTACACAAACAGAGGCCCTTTCTGATTACATCTGTTGACTTGTCTCGTGTGTCATTTTTCAACTAAAACTTGGAGGAAACGGTCGTTGACTAAGTAACATATAAAAGAAAAATTTAATATGATTATTGCTTTTGAGTTTTAAGAAGATGGCGCCCGACATTTTTATGAACAAGATTGATTTGTCGCTTACAACGAAACTTCTTCCAAGTGTATTTATTTCTACTTACGACACATCGGATATAAGCAGCTTAGCATATGTTTCACAGTAAATCGTATTCACAGCTTTCTGCAAACCGAAGCACGTTATAAAACAGAATGCAACAAGTGCCACGGACAGCTTCGGAACGACAAATATTGACATCGTTGCTCCGGACCGGAAGTACACAGCGAATGGCGTATCCTCCCGACTTCTCGATACCAATGCTATTTGATCCGCAATTTCGAAAAGGTTCGCATAAGCATCCTGTTTTATATTCACAGACTTATTTGCAGAGTGAAACAATCCCGCAGAGGTATCCGATCATAATTTGATTGGATCATCAGCGCGCAATTGACTATCAATTGGTTTCAGCAGCCTCTGTTTAAAATGAATGATTATCGGCTCATGCATATTTGCTTAAATATGTATTGTGAATATATTGTGAGGAATGTACTTTGATGTGGTTTCATTATCGTGGCTCGCAAAAAGGGACAGAAGTTGGGAAACTTATTTTGTAACTAAATTCTACCCTCTGTGGTTTTGGATTAAACAGTTGGGTCATATTTCTATTGGTCAAGCTACGAAACTCTAATAAATTAAATGATTTTGATTCACATACTTATAATAGCGGATAAAAGTAATATGAAAGAATAGATCCATACAATCTATTGTTACAGTCTCCTTACAAAAGATTAACAAAAGAATATGTTCGTAAACAATGGAAAATAATGATTATATTCGTGATACATACTTACATAATGTGATCAAAGAACCAATCCATCATATTTATGTGTTGTCGAAATATGTTTCTCAATAGAATATCTCGCTTTTATAAAGTTAGAAAAATAAGAATATTAAAGAAAATCTAACATTATTAAAAGTTACTTTGTTTTAAGGCGTTAGAGACAGAATAAATACGAAAAATCCTTTCATCGTTGCCAAAATATGAATTATACGAATATGTATAATAATCGAAGTAATTTCAAAACATCTGCCGTCCAATGGTATTTCTTACGGAACCAAACGGGTATTTAAACTAGAGCGTAAAAACTTACCATGTTTGCTTTAGAGGTGTGAGAACGGAACACGGAATTAATCTGTAACCAAAACAAACATCCAATTAATAAACAGATCGTGCGTGAAATAATAATACAAAACTAAACAGGGGGGTACTATGATGTTTTAAAACAGGAGTAATTCCAGTGTGGGAAAGAGACAGAGCTATGCAGGTCGTCTAGCACCATCTCTTTCCCACACTGGAATAACTACTGCTTTAAGACGTCATGGTAACCCCCCAGGTACGAACTAATCCTTCTCATGAAATCTAAATAAATTTTCCTAATTAATTTCCCGATACGTTTTCAAGTATAATTCGGTCACTAGTAATGTAATATTCGATATCATGTTGCATTCAGTGTGAAAGGAAATGATCGACGTGACCCAAATTCGGACTACCAGGAAAGCTTTCGAATGAGGACGTATAGTTTCGGAAAAATTGAAATGTCAGGCGCATGAGGAACTGCATCAATGGCGCCAGATGAAGATTATTAGATTAGCCCGCAGATCTGATGTCCTATTTCTAAGTTTACGTTTTGTTAGCCGGCTTGGTAAAATTTCTCATTTCGAGGTACAGTGTCTGTCGCATTTGTATGCAGGTACCCTGTGCATTATGTTTTTTATTTCGTGTGTCGTTTTCCACGTTAGTGTAGGATCTCTTTTAGCAATTACGGTTTTAATTTCTGTTCTGGTTTTTTATCTAGTTTAGTTACTACTGAGTTAAAAGTTTCACTTTAAATGTGTACGTGTAGGGTAATGATCTTTACGAATATGTCTATGTTCTTCACAAGCAATGGCAATCAACTTTGCCTTAAGAACAGATTATCGGATGTCGCAAACACGTTTACACGTAACGGTATCTTGAACGATAATGAAGCCTATTTAAGCCGAAGTAAGTAGATATTATTATCACTATTTATCAGTAGGTATTCGTAAAAGCATATCTCCGCAAATAACACCTTTGTGTAGAGAGGAATAGTTGGGTAAACTTGTTTCTTCGGATCAGACACATTGTTTGCGCAGTATTATTTCTGAAATGATTTCTGAGGATTCAAGTATTTGCTATGTAAGTCACGCAATCTTTTGTGAATAGAAATAGAAAATGATTTATTATGCAGGTAATTCATATTTTTGGGAGTTGGGTACAGTCGAACACATAACCTAAAACTAAATTGCACGAATATTACAGTGATATAGGGTGGTCTCTGGCAATTATTAATTATCTTCTACGTATCAAGATAAGATTATCATAATGTATAAAGATCCTATTATGTTTTAAACACGAATATTTTGTTAATTTATGCCTATGAACGTGCCAGAGGTCATCAAACTGACCAACTTCCTCTTTCCTTAAATATGTATACACCCTTTCTGTTTTTTACACTGTATAATAAGTTCCATGTATCTATCTCCATACTCTATCGGTATGTTCCATACTCTATCGGTACTACATTTGGTTGGATATAGGTTTAACCTTTTCGTAGCCAAAGCCGCAGCTTGCCAATATCATGATAAAGAAATCAAAGATATTTTGTATATTTTTGCTTCAAAAATGGGAACAGGTGTACGCAACACTTACATATGTTACCTAAAGCTGTTTACGTCACGTACCTAAAGGTACAAGAAATAACCGACGCAACTTCTTTAAATATACAGAAGATGTAAACCTGGAAAGATCGGAATATTTTCTTTGGTACGCGTTACTTCACGCCATAAATAAGTTATTTTATTATACAAGGAAATGTAAGGAAAAACTACGGATAATTCTTTAGAAACACAGCATCGAATTTCTAAAGACCATCGACAATTTTCGGTACACGGTCGAAAAGAGTAATGAAGCTTTTAGCTTTGAAATTGGCTCCATGCCTCGAGATACTAGTTTTATTTTGAATATAAATCATGTTAGGACCAAAATTGACTTTTATCTAGGTCATGCAACTTTCCCTTGAACTACGTAAAATCTTCTCCTGTCTCAATTCCACACAAACGTACTGTAAGCAGTCCGTTACTGATAACAACCCAAAACTGCAAAGCATACCAGGCGAGCAGCACCCTTAGGAGGATTTTTCGCTGTCACACGTGAGCTATAAATTATCGAGAGATTGAGGAGTATCGACGTCGAGGTGTCTGTCGCCATGAGAATGCGATCGACGCGTAAGTACCGTGGGGCCTGATTAAGGGAACAATGCTTTGTCCCACGCGGCCACGCGGGGTGATCGATCCTAGCCGGTCAACACTTCAGTTGTAATTGACGAGCCGAATTACACCTAGCGCTATTTAGTTGATCGAATTATTCCGCCCACCGATAATTTGTTTGCTTATTAATATTATTTGAACGAGTTAATAAAGGTCATTTTATTTCGGTTGCCACATTATACACATTATGTCATTGGTTATGTATGACCTACTGTCCAATTTAAATGTTAAAATGATATAATGTGAAACCAAATGCATCAGAAATACACGTATCATATTTCGAGACGTTTATTTCATTTGTACTAATCCATGGAGCGAATGTGAATAGTGTTAAGACATTTCTTTATTTTTGTTTTGCAAAGCAGTCGCATGCAATGCAGATTTCTACTAAGCGGGTACGCTATCATGTATCTTAAAGAAACACTTTCGAAGATATGTTAAAGATTTACCAATGCAGCATCGATGATGATAAAAAGTTAGATTGTATATGTAAATATTCACAAAACAGTTTGCGAAGTGATCTACCGCAGTGTCGAGATACACGTAAAACTTTTAAACACTGAAATTGAATTTCTCGATAAAACTTATCGAGTCGAACCAAATATAATACTAGAACAACTTTGAAGAGGAGAATGAAGGTGAAAAGTTGCTGTTCACACTGATTTTGACAAAGAAAACAAATAAGACGAAATAAACAAAGCTTCATCGTATGTTTAAAGGGATTTCATCGTGATTTGCGCCTGTCAGCTCAAATTAAGGCAAAAATTACCGATAATGTCAGACTAGAATAGCGAAATGAAACTGAAAGCAATAATGGTTGCTATTGCTTTAGCCTTAAGGTAGAAAAGCCTGGATATGTAAATCGATTATCTCCAAAACGACATTTTAACCCCGACCCATTGATTAGATTCGTGACCCAACTCTACAAGTCCCTAAAGAAGGTAAGTGGTTCGAGGACATGCAACCTCTCCAGCGTTGTCAGCGACAACTATTATCCCAATTAATCAATAGTCAATTACTGTACAATATTCGATGGTTAGCCACACAATATAAACTGTAGACTATGATAATACAATTACACGGTGGATAATACCATAATAATTTAATAATTATAGGAATTATTGGTCGAACGTACGTGTTCCGCGTAAAGTATGAGACGCAAGCCGCTATCGAGGCGGTACGTGATAGTTGAGTTTAATAGCCACAAGATAATCCAGCTATCGAGCTATTACAGCACTAATTACTGACAATTATACTGGATTTGTTTCTATTGACAAAATCTGGGCTTTGTTTACGCTACAATATCTGAATAGCTTTCAAATTCTACGTGGGAGTGTTAATGGAAACATGAGGGATTCTAGGCTATTATCTTTATAAGGATTTAAATGTCTGAGAGGATACATCGTGTAACAAGCTTTCCACCAATTCCTAGAAGGGTCCTATGTGTGGTGGACTTAGTTAGACTATTACAACACCTACTTAAAGTTTTTGAAGCACGGCTTTTCATCACTACATTTCATATTTATAACTCGTTTGGGAAATCTAGTGCCAGGTCAAAAACTTAACCGGTCCCCGGCTTTATTTGCACCGTAATTTGTGTTGCAGTTTGTAAAGGGTGTAATAACGCATAGCAAGCGGTAACCTCAGCAGTCGGTCGACCCGACTAACGGACCGTTTAAAAACCCTCATTATTATTACACGAAAGGGAAGTCGGTTAAATTTAAATGGATATGTGACTATTATTCTCTTGTTGACAGTAAGGAACTTTAGAATTATGTAAGTTGATATTAACATGACATCTTAGCATAATCAGCCTATAATATTCCCACTGCTGAGACACACGGCCTCCTCTCTATGACAGGGAATGAACATGACATCTTACCGTCAAATATTTACCAAACTGTATCTCCATTTTAGTCTAAATCAAATATCTAGGCTGTCATGTCATGTCAATTATACCGTCGTCATATGGATCAAACCCCTTCAGTTCAAATCATGCGTCTTTGATCTGAACCTCATCTATGATGAGCTACATAAGAACAAACTAAACTAACATTAATACGTGAATGACACCACATTACAGGATAGAATTTTGAGATGGGGCAGAAAGGGACGTTTGTCGTTGTAGCTACATGTAATGGAGAAAATTTTGTCTCATAAGACTTTCTTGTAGTCAATGTACTGCTGTAGCTTGGTAAGCAGACTTGACAACGCCAAAGGCTGTCTATCTGGTATTTATTACGTCACAAGATTGGTCTGTTATTTGCCAAGACTTGCAAATCGTTTCCAAGAACATTGCTAGTCCTGTTTACAAGCTTGTATAATTTAACAGCGTCGGCGGATCACGCTAAAGATCCCAACGTTCGGTGTTAAGGCGGTTTAAAGCCAGTCCTAACACTAAATCCTAGCACAAAGTTTACTTAGTAACACTAACAAACACGCAAGTTCCATGAAATCACGGTCTACCTTGTGTTTTGACCTATTACATAAACATGACTACGATAATTTCCTCTGTATGATGAATATTATATGTTGGTATTGGATTTGATAAATTGTTTCAGTTTTACTCTTTCCCAGAGGAGCGAAATTGGTGAGGGTACTTTATTTCTGTTTTATCGTCTACGTGTTAAATGTCGTATGTTTCGTTTCCTACTCACTGATAAAATAAAGTAAGATGTCACTTTTCATGACACGTTTCCTGTACATCGCTGAACGGAATTCATAATGGTTTGTGATAAACAACTGAATTTATGAGGAGTTCTTTTGCTCCTTTTCGTGAACATTCGAAGATATAAGAGTAGTAGTTGTATGATATCAAGGCTTAGTTTTCGCCTGGTTATGTACTGGACATAACCATTTTAAAAGACATTTTTTTTTTTGTAATTCGATTTTGCAGGTCAACCAATGAGGCTGGCTTCTGTTTAACCGGCCAATCCTGTGGATAGCTTGAGTGTAAGGCCTCCATAAAACTTATATAGTTAAGCGACCACGGGCTAAAGACTTTTCAAAATAAGTACCAAAATGTATTTGAATTAGTTATCACACAAAAAGTAAGTTGTTTTATAATTGGTAAATGGATAAAATGGGTATTGTAATATTTTTCATTTAGAATCCCTAAAATATAATTTCCATGATCCGATTTTAGGCTCAAATTAAAGTGATAGGTACCTACTCAATTTAAAAATTAATTTTAAACGACGCGCCGCCCTCGCTACTTTATTTTATAGTACGGCAATTTTGGTCTCGTCTTGAACGGCAATTTGTCATGTGGTAATGTTTCGCTACATTTTTAACATGGCTTAATAATAGATGCCTGAAAAGACTACAAACAGAATAATATAACGAGAAAAATATGTGAAGTTTTGTTCAATTTCTCTTGAGAGACAAACTCCAATAAAGAAAACGTGGGTTATCGCGAAATGAATATTTACCAAATAAGCTTGATAAACTTTGTCGGAATAAAACTACTTAATGAAGCGTGAAAGTTACATCGGTTAATGTGTGGTCACATTAACCGATGGAAGACACATAAAAGTCTATTACGTAATGAACATTAACCAAAAATGTAATCACTTGGGACTTGAGACCTTTCGTAAATAAAATCTGCTGATGTAAGCGAGCTGCATGTTTCATAACCTCAATAAAATTGAAAGTTTCAAGAGCTTAGAATATATACTAGATAAAACTGGATAGGTTTGCAAGCTCAAGAGGGAATACGTACAATTATGTTGCATTTTTCAGTATTTTCTGTAGAAGAATAGACCCTATTGGTACGCCCACACTCCGCCGAGGCACTTGCAATTCACGTAACTCTATTCAGTCGTATATTTTTTACTCCTATCAGTTCAACCTGCTGTACTTTTCCTCGTTTTGTTGCTCATCACATTCATGACCATTCAAGCGGTCTGTTACGTGCATCAACCGCATCGTATGAATACATTTCTGTTGTGAACTACCTACTCATATTTTATACGACTGAAAAATGTTTCATTCGCTGGCATTTAAATGTTTATTTCTTTTGGATTTTCATTTCTCGCCCGCGTTAGAAATTATTGTTGACGGAATTCTTTCGTTACTTTTAAACTTAATTCCGGAATTGTAAAGAGAAAGGTGGGGACGTCAAAATTCGTACTATTTGCTTGTCGTGTCTGATCCCTTAGCTTTTCTGGGTTTTTCGCCCCTTGTGCGGAAAACCCCATTATTCATACGAAACGAAACCTTACCTCTTTTGTCTACCGAATTACGTATTTATACGCGGGTTGTACGTACAATGCTAGAATCAGGTTGTGCCTTATCTACGTGGCGTTAAGTAGGTAATAATGTTACGTTATAAATTACGATTGCTTTTGACTTTGCACACATTACCGTGAGACGTATTACTAAAAGATTTAAGGTGGAACCTTGAGAGGTGAGAGGGCAGGGAGACTACCTTTTTACTTGTGTTTGATTAATTAACTCGAGTTTTAATTCAATGAATCAGCACAATAATTTAGCTGAGGTGTCGTACCTTGATTACAAGCCGAATGTTGTGGTGTTTTAGTGAAATAGTCAGGTAGTTACGCTAAGAATTTCTTGTTGCTTATTCATCACATTCTCACATGTTCTAATAATAACATAACATCACGTTCGTAATCCCCTAAGAATAAGGCAGAGGTGTAGCCATTAGTACAGCTCCATTTCGCCAGTTATGTTTAAGTGCCATGTAATAGGGGGTGAGCCTATAGCCATCAACCGGGCACAAATCCAGACTCCATGGCTACTACTGAGAAATTCCTGATAAAAAAACCCAATTACACTTTGCCCGGCCTGAGAATCGAACCCAGGACCTCATGTTCAGAAGCCGCGCTTGCAACTACTAGACCAACGAGGCAATATTCTCATAATTTAAGGACCTAGCTTCTCTAGTTATTTTAACTATTAGATATGAATTTTCTGTATCTCTTTTTGTTATGTTGCTTGCTGTATTTTTTGTACCTAGTGTAGGTATCAAACTTAGTAAATCCGAAATAAATAAATGTTCTTTTATTTTTACAGCCATATGATATGTGCTTAGGCTGTATAAATGTTATTTATAGCAACACAAGTCATATATTTGGTTCAAACATTGATGGATGTTATTTTTATTAAATTGCGTAGGATTATGGTAGAATTGCGTAGGAATGATTGATTTGTTTAGAAGGATACAATACCCAATATGAGTTGTATGTAAACCTGATCCTTGTATTATTATATCAGTATTAAATTCTATATAACATAGAATTTAAAATGCTCTGTTTGTAACTTTGACGTATTTTCCTAACGTTTTTTTTTCTAATTCCATTTTTATTGGATTAATTGTTAAATGACATACCTATTCGACATATTACCTCTTAGGGTAGAGTGTCAAAACACTTGTTTCAATGTGCCGTCGGTTTCACTATTTCAAGTAGATATATTTTTTCATAGACTATGTTTTGAGAATTTAAGATACGCAGTGCAACAAAGCTTTTTTCACTCTAACTACTGCAATTGCATATACATAATCGGTTCAGACGTTTCCAAGAAAAATAAAAAAATGTTAGTATGGAAATTTCACATTTCACGAAATCGTCCATAAAAATCGGCAATTTCATACTTTAACCCCTAATATTTGCACTATATTCTAAAACTATCCTTTTAAATGACTCCCCCCGCTCTGGGCGGAGCGGAAGGGAATTGTACTGACTAAAACCCATCCATGTTCCTTCTTTGCCCTTTGTGTACCAGGGCCGCTATCTCTGTCGAACAGTCCCGCAGCCCTGGCAGGCATCGGCCCATGCGGATCCCTACGTGGTTGCTGACATCTCTTTGAGGCGCGCGTGGAACACGAACGCGCCGTCGACACGGCCGTTCGTGTCGACGGCGCGTTCGTGTTATAAGACGTCGTTATAAGACGGCCGGACGGCGAGCTAGCCCATAACTCGCCGTCCACAGACCCGGATTCTAAAACTATCCTGGAATAATAATGCTAGGTTTGATGCACTAAAACTATAATTAGCTTAGTAATTTAAAAAACGAACGATCTAATCACAGAGCACTAGATTTGACGGACGAACATCAAAATGAAGAACGCAATCAATTACTAAATATAACACAGACAAACTAACCTACATCGGTACACAAGACAACATCACTTCATAAGTCTGATAAGGGTCACAAGCACGTTAATTACGAACTACCAAATTATAACTAAACTTCAATTAATTTGACTGCTTCGTAAGATTCTGTGGGGTTTCTGTGGTATTGGGGTGTTTCATCAGAACTATTTAAGAAATAACCTGACCTAGTCTGTATTTGTGTCGATAGTCCAGCTTTCCATTATGACACGGTGTAAGAGACGTGCTAACTGTTTTTTCTTTTATCGTGTGGTTAGTGCCTAACCTGGTGTCAGTTTTTAAGCCGCTCTGACTTGGCTTTACATGCTGTCGAGAAATATCTCTTAGGCATTGGTTTGGTTTCCTCACGATGTTTTTTAGTGATAATTATACAATTCGCTCAGGAATCCGAAAAATCAGAGGCACGTGTCTTGAGTTCGAACTCGAGACTTGAACTTGGCAGTCCAACGGTCACACCACTAGGCTATCACTGCTAAACTGTTACTATAAAATCACAACATGATTTTAGACCCATACCTAGAAAATATTCGGGGGCTATTAAAAAGAAACAGATGTTCCATACGTATTGAAAAAATATATTTTGTATGAAACAACGACAACTTTAAACATACTAATCACCTTTGCCTACCCTTTGGAGGACAACCGACACACGGCGGCAATGCATTAAATAATACATTGTTATCAAATTGTTTCTTAGAAAACATCATTACATATGGAACAAGGGACTAATCAACAAAGTAATCCTTTATTAAAACCAGTTATGAACTGTGTAATTGTGTCACACCGCACACGCATAATTACTCCCAAAGAGTGTTTTTCAAACGCAGTATTACACTTGCAAGTACAAGCGTTCATTTGGAAACGGTACCCTAATTGCAATAATGTGTAATTCGCTTACAAAACACGTTTTGTTTACACGTACGTATATTTCTGCACATCTCAACAGAAATGAGACACGTGCGTTGAGAAGAAACTGTTTTATTTTTAATTAAACGGAATTAACAGATTCTAAAACACCATTTTGTTATTTTTGTGTTGAGAAGAATAGAGAATATCTAAGCGGATTTCGTTTAAAATTATAAGCACTCAAAAAACTTTTGAAAACGTTCGTCGAAGACCGTAGTAAAAGTTCAAAGCTACGTAGCAAAATCCGTAGCATTCTACGAAGCGGCTACGCATTCGTAGCAATAACAAATCTCGTAGCACTGATTGAAATTCGGCGAAAATACTCATACATGATTATTATCTGTTGTATTCTGCTCAATATATCATAAGTATCATTAGCTTCAATGGAAAATGATGTACTTACTTACTTGCTTGCTTGATAAATGAATTGATATCAAAGTGAAATATCATTGGTAACCCACGCGTATTGTTGTATACTCGAAAATACAAATAGGCACATGTGTATATAAATTAAATGAAGCGATATGTAATGTGTAGTTCAATTAACTAAATGATCTCGAATGCGAGCTCTTGTTCATTAAACTGCGAGTTCAAGTAGGTACTTGTCTAATTTAATGGACGTACTTAAACAATCGACACTTCTCTATAGATTTATCTTGTTAAAAGTGATAAAATTATAATTACAATTGTTTATTTCCTTACATTTAGTAGGTACGTACTCATGTAGACCAGAAGATACCTAGACCTGGCGGGTGTAGAATCGGTGTTGCCATCTATTGTAAGCCTTTTTTTTTGGCGTCTACGTTTTAGGATCCTGTATCTCATTAAATGGGGCCCTGATAGGATCATTTTGTTGTCCGTCTGTTTGTCTGTCTGTTCGTACGTCTGTCAAGACCCTTTTTCTCAAGAACGCTTGGAGATGTCAAGCTGAAATTAATATCAAATACTAATCTGCTTCCCCTAAGAGTAGTGAAAAGAATCATATATGTCAATCAACGCTATCAAAGGATATGACCGTGTATGTCGCATATTTTGCGATTTCGCAAGGGTATCAAAACCTATAGGGTACTTCCCGTTGACTTAGAATCATGAAATTTGGAAAGAAGCAATGTCTTACAGCACATATAAAGGAATAAACTGAAAACCGTAAATATGTAGTTTAATAACGAAATACCTACAAGTTTATACGGAACCCTCGGTGCTAGAGTCCAACTCGCATTTGGCCGGTTTTTTTAATTTTTACTGCTTTTCATACAGTAAAAAACAGTTATTCCTTAAACACCAAAATCGCAAAATTTACTAATTAAACAAAACCAAATCATCAGCGTTTACTGTTGACAGTAACCAAACAAACAACGAGTCAGTATTGCCGAGTCTATATTTAGACTCAACAATACTGTTTATAATAACTAGTAACAACAATACCGCTTACTCAGAAACCGCGTTTACTTTACAAAGAACAGCGTAAATGATACATGTTTGTGAAGGCAGAGAATTAATCCATCACACTAATATTTTATTTACACTTTAGTACGCAGATTAGCCATTAGTTGTTGAGTTTAAGTTATTTATTTTCTGTTTAATGGTTTTCCTCGGAGTCTGGATTTGGGTCTGGTTGATGGCAATAGGCTCGCCCCTTTTTATATGGGACTTTAACATTACTGACTCGTTGCTGTAGTGGTCACAAGCGCGACTGCTGAGCATGAGGTATTGGGTTCGATTCCCAGGTCAAAAAAAAAAAAACCCAATAATACTGCCCGTATTATTGGGTTTTTCCATCAGGAATTTCTCAGTAGCCTTGTAGTCTGGATTTGTGCGCGATTGATGGCAATAGGCTTGCCCCCTATTACATGGGACATGTGAAATGTGAGTATACTATTAGGTACCTACACGACTGCCTAACCCTTCGGGGATTACAGGTATGAATGATGAATGATGTGGTTTTTTTTTTCTACGAGGCTAGTTTAGTTTGGTATCCTAGTATATGTGTTTCTTATATGCCAGTGTTAGTTTTGACCTGCACTAGATTTTTGAATTTCTACATTTCAAGCAAAGTAATAGGACCTATTTTAAGAACAACCAACAAACTATAAGTGGAACCCAGTCCCATTATCACCACTAATATCTATCCCTTTTGATGAACGACCCCTTTGTGACCCAAATATAATTCTTCCAGCTTACATAAAAAATACTCAATAATACTTTTTTAATCGCCGCTAACCCTTTTATCCTGTTAAAATATTCAAACGTTTTGGAGTATTACGTGTTGAAGGCAATTCTACGCAGTTTTGGGTTGCCTAACGCCTTTTTCGTACAAGCTCGACTCCATTCGGTAGTTTCAAATAACTGATTTGAACTTTGTAATAGGACCCGGTGTCCTACCGACCCCGCCGTGGAGTACCGCGTAATTATAGTCGGGTGTAAACTTTAAGAAGTGGAGTAGACGCTGCAGAATCAATTTGTTCTTAGCTCGCTTCGTATTTATTTTAAATGCGAATATGTATTTGACAAGCTGTGTTGAGGAAGTTCGCGGCGATAGACTTCAAGTAGTTATGTTATAAGAAGTTGGTCTTTGGATGATTCTTGCCAGCTAAGACGACATTAGTGTAAAATAAGCTATGGTTTTATTTTTATAAACAAACACAATGAAAAGTATACAATCGGAGACAGAGAGTAAAAAGACTTTTTTTTAAATCCAGCCATAGAACTATACCAAGAAATTCTAGGATGGCAAACAAGAGACAAAAATCATTTATAGTTAGTGGAGCATTGGTATTATGTCCGTTTTCACTGCCTGTCCCGATAATTAGCTGACCACATACATAACATCACTGTAATCCCCAAAGGCTTAGGCTAAATTCACATTTCACCAGTTATCTTTCAAGTCCCATGTAATAGGAGGCGAGCCTATTGCCATCAACCGGACACAAATCCAGACACCGTGGCGGCTACTGAGAAATTCCTTATGGAAAAACCTAAGCTGACCACATCAGTTTGAATTGAGAGTGTTACACAAGGCGAAGATCTCAATTTAAATGGAATATTCTGAAAGTTTATCACTTTTTGATTCAATTAGTTTCGTAATACCTACGTGGATTATGGATGTTTTGAAGCAAATAACCTGTGAGATATTGTTAGGACTTTGTGGACGCTTAATGTGCCTTTGATGGGGCAAGGCGGATGGCTCATTAAAGCGGTCGGTCTATAGCGTCTACGTGCAATTTTAATAGACCAACCCCTCCTTTAAACATCTTCAAAACTAAAAACTAAATTAATTAATTTAGACAATAGAGAGCCTTATTGTAACACGACTTTATAACTTTATATTCAGTGAAGCTTTCAGTTTTGTAATAACTTAAACTTATTAATAATCATTTGTTCATAAAGCGCCCATATTTGTTGGTAAAAGGGGACTTAAAAACTATCTGAATAAATATTCATGAAGTGGTTCTGAAACTATTCGTCCCGGGTTGTGTGGAGCTCACGGCTGGCCGCCTTCAGCTCTTAAATATTTTCGTTCCGGTATTATACGGATCATATATAAGGACGGTCTTATGTCGTAAGTATTAATATTTGAGTAAATAAATGTTTACGTAACATTTATATTATGACATTTTGCGGAAGACTATATTTAGATGGGATTACTAGACGTGTGACTGACTAGAGTGTAAAAACCAACTGATTCATTAAAACTACTGCCTCGTCGGTCTTGTGGTCGCAACCGCTACTGCTGAGCATGAGGTCCTGGGTTCGATTCCCGGAACGGGCAAATTGTCATTAGGATTTTCCATCCGAGGATTGTTTCAGTAGAGAGACACGGAGTCTGGATTTGTGCCCAGTAGATGGCAATAGACTCGCCCCCTATTACATGGGACTTAAACATAACTGGTGAAATGTGGGTAAACTATTAGGTACACCTCTGCCTAACCCTTCGGAGATTACAGGCGTGATGTTATGTTATGTTATGTCAATAAAACGAACAGTTTGTAATACATTATTTAACGCTTATATCCACATTTTGTTATCTTAACAAACCTTCAAATCTAGCTAAACAAATGAACACCAATTAATCTGGCTCACACATTACATTACAACAATGAGCACCGACACCCAACAATTCAAAACTAACTCCGTTAATACATAATTGTTAACCAATTTCAAATTAATTGTTAATTTTCAGGTACCTTTGTTTTGCGTTATGAACAGAGGTGATGCTAAACGATATCGTAATTAAGGCTCAATTAATCACCCCGGAGCAATTTATTTAATAACTCTTAACGAGACCGGAGTCTTTAATAGAGTGCCCTCAAAGGTTTAGTCTTCACCAACTATTGGCTTTATAAGGATCGGCTAACACGGCGCTAAACTGTTCGGAAAAATTATAATGATGTTAATGAGAGAGCTTGCAGGAATCTTGTTAACAGGATCGATTATGTAAACTGAACTTTTAAGGCTAACGGCTAAGGTTGAATTCAAACCAAAGGCTCATTGGTGTTCGCAAACAATGGAGGTTTGTGTAGTTTTTGTTCAAAACGTATTTCAAAGTATCGAGTTAGGCACACTATGTTTTGTCTCGATTCGATTTTTTTTTTGAGCGATCAACAAATCTGTGAGCTTTTTTAATATATTATAATAATAAGTTTATTTCGTAATCAACAGGTTTTAACAGATATATTGTAGAGGCCTTCTTTTAAGTATGGAAATACCTGTAACAGAAGACCTCCCTCTTCCATATTTATGTGCAAACATTTTACAAAGCCATTTTTAATAATTAAAAACAAAGTAAGTAACAAAAAAAAAACAAGAATGTAGACTAGAGAATTTATATCGCCAGCTGTTCGAACATTGGTTAGTGTTTATACAAGGTGTAACGTAATAAACGCAAGACCTCTCGCGTGGTATCTCGTACCATGAAACTGAATAACTATTGTTCTTGAAAATCCCAAAAAAAATCTATAGTAATTGACGCAACCAGCTGATCAACATGTAACTGGGAAAGCTAAAAAAAAAGCTATGAATTTCCAAAAGAGAACAAAAGTGGTTCAGTTTATTCTGTTACACCCTGTATAACAGTTACTCAAATCGAAACTTATTTAGACCAATCAATTAGTGCTTACCTCTAACACTAGCGTCGTGAAAATATCATTTAATATCCTAAACTCAGAAACATAAATAAAGCGATTTTTGGAATTAGTTTCAGTATTAGTAGACAAGGCAACATTATTTTCTCATGTTTCAAACATAAGGATTCGTGAACAGAATCTGTTTACATGTTAAACAAGGTTTCTTTTATTGTAATTACATCCTATATTGTATATTAATTTCATACCAGCATTCATGATATTAACATTTATTTGGCGCATGTTGGAATTAATGAAAAAAAAAAGATTACTGAATAAGTAGCTACGTACATAAGTACATAAACTCACGCCTTCTTTTAATTAATGTAATGGAGAAAATAATTCAAAGCAAAAGAAAGAAAAAGATAAGAATTTTGAAATTAATTAACATTTACTTACACACAAAATTTTTCCTCGTCTATTTAGTTCCTTGTAAATTATTTCTTGTACTAAAACACGATACAGTTTTTAAAATCGTGGCAAAGACACAAAGAGCATTAACGGAAAAAAAAAACAAAACAAATGACTCGAGTTTATTCCTCAATATGAATATTTACGTTTATATTTAGAATCTGTATTCATCATTTGGTATACAATTCATCAGAATTGACAAATGAGGCTTTATTACTCCACTCCATTTGTTGGTGAAATAATAAACCGTGAAATGGAGCTATTTCAAAACGACGGGGATCAATGGATCCGGTAATAAAAAGGAGAATAATTAAATTTTTTGTAAAGGTAAAATTGTAAATTTTTGATATTGCATTATTTCTTACCGTGGTTGGTTACATGAAAGAAAATACCAAAATATATTTGGAATTTAAAATTAAATCGGACAGCACTAAATTGGACTGAGTTGAAGCTTTAAAGTTCGTAGCGGCCACGCTGCTATGTTGCGGTAGCGAAGTAGTTTCCACTAAAAGCCAAGTAAGCGATATCACTGCATACATAGATTTACAGCTGCCAACATTTTATCTTCATGTAATGTGATAATTTCATGTCAACGCATTAGTTAAGTGATCAGAAAATCCCTCAATGTTACACAAGGTTAATAAGTCAACAAACTTGGCAAGGGCGTCCAAAATAATTATATCTAGATAATTTAGCTTTATTTTTCAATCAGTGCGAACGTTTAAAGTATGCCACTTTCGACTTTCAGCGACATATTTTGAATATTTCTTGAGATTTTGGCAATATTTCTTAACTTAAATTAATGGGAATTTATTAGTTCTAGTAGTAGTAATTGTATTAACTCGATCACAGCCTGTAGCCTGCAGACGGTTATTTCAAATCACATTTATAAACTGTCTGTCTACACCGCGTCTAAACGGCATTCCCGTATTGAACGATTAGTTTTCTTGAAGTCTTGTTAATGAATGAGATACAACATCGACCAAGAATTATAAACTGTATTATTTTTGAGCCATCTTACTTAATAAAACCATTTAATCGAAATCCTTATTATAACACTAATATGTGAACAATAATTATGAATTCTGTGTCAGTCTATTACTTTTTTACGCCTCGATGACTGAATGGATTTCGAAGGCACACACCTAGATCCTGACAGATAATTAAAATTAAATATAAACCTAGAGGTTAGGACATATTTAATCCCTGTAGTATGTTCTCCAAAATCGTGTTGTGTGTTAAATCTGGCTTCCATGCGGAAGAAGACCCGGACAAAAGCTAACGTCTAATAAATCAAATTCCATAGGATCTTATAATATATTCTAAAGCCATGTTAAACCCTGAACAGAAGAAAGGTAAAATTAGTGAGTCCATTGCGTTATAAATGAGTACCAGGCGGACAGGATTGATTGGAGCTTGATGACTCAGCACCAAAGAGATTAATAGCTCGAGCGACTGAACGATAAACAGTATGATTCGCAGGATAAGGCTCTCAATGACGATTTATAAGTTGGTCTTTAATTATTGCTAATGACATTCTATTTTGATGTTGAATTTACCTTATCTTGTTATCTTTATCATCAATTCTTAATTTCTTTTCTCAAAAACTATACTCACAGTTTTAGGATGGTGATATTTTTTCCGTTACCTAAATGAAGGCAGTCAGAAATTACAATTTCTTTCATTTAGGCCTTCAGTAGACTAAAAGTTCCTAATTAAACTTAAATGACTAAATCTAACTCCGATGAATGTTTGCTATTGGAGAAAATTTAGGTAAAGGAAACTTTCCATTGTTTTCTTAAAACAAATATAAGAATCAGTGTTGCTCTAACATTAGCGAATAAAATAGACACTTTGAGAAAAACATCGATAAAAATATATCTATCCATTCACCCCTTGTCGTAGTACCATTAACGCATGAGTTCAGTACTCGCGTCACCACTGTAACATTTGTATGATAATTTTATTGTAACTCCTACGAAAAGATGGGTAAAAGTACAAATTATCGGAGCGGGCGACGCAACGATGATAACAATGTATGTTCATGTGTACCACAGAGTAGTAATTTGTATAATTTTTGCATTCCAGTAGTACCGCGTTGGACTGTGAACGTACTGGTCGACAAACATGGCGCTAGTATTGGTTGAACGACTACTTGTTGCATGGGACCCGTGGGCACTGTCACTTGTTTTTATGACGCACTGTTCAGTTTATTTAACATGTTAGTTTGCTCTCGTAATTTGTTGTTTTCCTAGTATTCTGACCTCTGGGAAATATATTTGGGTACACTTTTCATCCGAAACCAAAATATTATCTTGAAAAATTTTTTACGAGTCCCTTAGTGCAGATAAACGGCTCCAGAAAAACTTTATGGATGTCTTTGATGAAATAACGTTCCATTTGACTCAAAAGACAATTCTGGTACTGCGTTAAATTGGAAGCAAGAAATAATAAGTTGAAGCCGGCTGTCGCGTGCCACGTCTGCGCTAAGCCTTCGTAGCATTGCAAGATAAAAACACCGGAAAGCAGTGAGCAATATCTACTGATAGAATTAAAAATAGTTGTCAACACGAGCGTGGTCACCGGGAAAAGAAAAGTATGGAATTGCTTGCCGGCCGGCCTTTGCCTCCGGTTATACTCGTGTAACATAGGTGAAACAAACACATGCCAGCAGAACAAATAAGTCTAACGTTCTATAAAGTGATATCGACATAGATGCATTATTGGACTTGCATATTTTTAACACAACATAGCATCACGTCGGTAATTCGCGAAGAGTTAAGCAGCGGTATACCCAATCATTGTACACCCACATGTCGCTAGTTATGTTTACGTCCCATGTAATAGGGGGGCGAGCCTATTGCCATCAACCGGGCAATTTCAGGTCCGTGGCTGCTACTGAGAAAATTTCTGATGGAAAAACCCAATAACACTTTACCCGACCCGGGAATCGAACCCAGGACCTCGTGCTTTGCAGCTGCGCTTGCGACCACTCGACCAACGAGGCAGTGATGGCATATTTTTATCATGTGAAAAAGTTTAGGCACGATAACTAAAAATAATTTCCGTTTTAGCGCAAAACGACATCTAAATTAATGCCTATAAACTGACCCGAGCTGAGAATTAAACGGAGTGCTTAGTGTTAGATAAAACGAACAAATAGATTAGACATCATCATCTGCCTAGCCTTTTCCCAACGATGTTAGGGTCGGCTTCCAGTCTAACCGGATGCAGCTGGAAACCAGTATTTTACATGGAGCGACTGCCTGTCTGACCTCCACAACCCAGCTAGTACTCGGTAATACGATACCACTTGGTAAGCCTGGTTATCAGACTTTTTGGGCCACTGACTACTTGTAACGACTGTCAAAGATCTACAAATGACAGCCGGGACCAACGGCTGAACGTGCTTTCCGAAACACGGAAGAAACTCGGTATGTAATGGGTGGTCAGCCATCCACAGACCAACCTAGGCAAGCACGGCTTAACCTAAAGATATAACGCGCGGCTGCTATTATTTAGCCACGAGCTCCACGAGCTTATATTAGACAGACGGATATAAAAAACTTACAACCTTTTTCTCAACATAAGTTACTGGCAACACGTACCCAGCATTTCTTGAGTTTATTTATTACATTGCTAAACAATTTGTTTAGGACAAGATAATCCGTCGTATGACCTACAAACAGAACAAGAGAGAGCCGTTCAAGGTAGAACCTACCCTATGTCTATATTTAACAGATCTTAATATTGTCTTCGTATTTATATTTACTAGATTTCTGCCGACGGTATGCTTAAATCATTTATTTTATTTAGCCAAGCTTTTGTTACTGGGCAAAACCTTCCTAATTCCGAATCTCTCTATTTTGCGCGATCTCTGACCATGTTTGCCCAGCAGCAAGATCAAATCGTCACACCACCTTCGCCTTTTTTCATAATCACGGTAAAATATTTCAAAGATTTTCTTATTAAACGTTTTTGGAGAAACAAAAGGCAATACGTTAAATGTGCAGCCAGCCTTAGGTCGCCCGAAGCCAGTTGCGATAAAAGCGGGAAACATTTATACTCGATCTTTTTGTTTTTATATAGTCTGAGCAATTTGTTGCGAAGCCCCGACTACAAGCTTCGGAGAACGGGAGAATTCCTCATGCCGACTCGATGCTCATCTCTATTATTGAGTCGCATTCAATATTGTGCGTATTTTTCTTAACTTTGATTTTACGATTCATTTTAGCTGCGAAGATTGAAACTTTTTCTAGTTCAAATTGTAATTATGAATCTTGATTAAAAAGTAATGGAATGTGTTGTGTGGTTTAGAGCTTGTAATAATTTTTAATAAAAACGCTTTGTAAAATTATTTTGTCGCAAAATGAAAATGTATATAATGTTAATCAAACATATTTCAGTTTATATTAAAGTTTAATCTACGCATGTTGAGTGAACTAAAGCCCGCATTAAAAGTTCTCGAACTAAAACTTCGCTTGACTGATCTTCATTGATGTAAACCGTTAGTACAATGGTTTTAGGTTAAATTTCGTTTACCCTAATAAAAGTGTTCTACAATAATAAATCAGGGTCTCCGTGCAAAAACCTATTTTATATAAGTACCTTTATTGTTCATTTTCCTACGTAATGTAATTCCAACCTTAATGTCAAAATTCGTTTCCTTTGCACGGTAACGTTCAAAGGATTTATGGCCGAATCTAAAATCTGACGTCATTAGCGTTTCTTGTAAAATAGCGTTTTGAAATAAAACACTTTAAATGGCGTCTAGGGTGTCTAAATACTTAATTTAAGACTAACAAAACAGTGACTGATACTGCCGATCGTGTTATGTAACTGGTGTAATATATACCTCGATTAACATCTTAACGATTGTTTCGAGATTTCAGAATTACCAAGAAACTACTTCTATATTAACAACTAGACCTATTGTAAATATGTCAGCTGCTTTCATAATCATCATCAAATTAAACTAAAGAATCCAATCACGAAATGACAGCACCATGACTCGACCCGTACTCAATGTGAGCGATTTTTAACTCGTCCTTTCATAACTCATTATCGAGCACGCATTCACAAAGGCATCCGGATTTCCACAAAATGGTGGTAAGTATTCATCGTCGTAAAGACATTTATCAAAAGATTCAAAGCACTTGATCCTTTAAGT
Organism: Noctua fimbriata; assembly: GCA_905163415.1. NCBI lineage: Eukaryota > Metazoa > Arthropoda > Insecta > Lepidoptera > Noctuidae > Noctua > Noctua fimbriata. The sequence goes on along the minus strand of LR990922.1, from coordinate 11,423,432 downwards.
CTCGGAACATTCAAAGCTTTTAGAAGAATGATGTTTATGCCATGACTTCGAATGGCTGTCGTCAGAAAAATTAATGGCGAGAGTTACTGCTCGGCAATTTAACGAACGAATTGCCGACAACCTGCTATTAAGTGCCACCTGTAACACGCTTTACATCTTCGATATCATTTTAAGACCCAATAAAACGTTTTTATCTCGCGTAAATCTAATAAGTACTTGTTCTATTCTAAGAGTAAACATTAATGTATTTCATGTTTTCACGATTTGTTAGACAATGCTGACAAATAGACACATAATCCTAAACATAAGAGTGCTTTTCACTTTATCACGTTACAAAATGCGTGATGGTTTCACGTAACTAAGGAAACATGAAGAAGGAAAATGGTATCAAAAGGTCACAGTTGCAATGGGATTCATTTGCCACACAGTATTGTGTCGGTTCAAAATGGGATAAAGATATTTCCGTAGGCTCCTTCGCAAAACACCGTATACAAAGTTTTCGTTGAATATTTGTCTGTTTGATTCAATTACCTAAATCACGTCACACATTGTTCTTGTTTCGATATTTCGTGATCCCGGGGGGTGAATTTCTTTGCGAAACAGTCGCCTTTGGGGTCCCATCTGTTTGTGTCGACGTTCCAATTTGTCAACATAAAATAGACAGCGGCAGCGGCAGACGGACCCAACCCAGTACACCGCTAGACGATATCCCTACGTCAGCGTCTCCGATCGGTACATCTGCACCTGACGTAAATTTATCGATGCTTAATTCAAAACGATAGGATCCTTCCAAATATTTCTCAAACAAAAACATCATTGTACATTTACTTCTCATTTCCTAGAACTACTTTCATTATTTCCATTACGAACGACTTTCTCATTATTTCACTCTCAGAATTCAGGTAGATGCTTTTCTCAATTTCAACTTTAAATCCGCATAGTTTTATTAGCTCTTCAAATGCAATTTAATGTAGATCTGACGGAAACGGTTTCTCCTTTTCCGTAGCTCAAAGCTCACTTCAACCAACATTGAAAATTCCGCAGAAAATACTGGCATGAAATTTTATATAGCACATCTTCAAAATTTGAGATTTATACTCTGTGGGAACATTAGAAATATTGTGTATATAGAACGCGGCTTCTGAGATAGCAGATTTGAATAGAAAAAATGTTTTGTGAAGTGGAAAATCGTTTTTTTTTCAGTGAAGTGGTACATAGAAGTAATCCTTTGTTGATAACTGCATTACATACCCGTTTAGTCAATGTTTGTGGTCTGCAGTGTGCCGTGTCACCGTGTGTCGGTGTGGTGTGCCGTGTGCTGTGACCGAGCACTTCGCTATTTTAACACCTGCGCTAGTTGATAACATTATTTTGTCATAAAACAAACGAAGCACTCGCACATTATGATGTAACTGTTATGAACTCCTACTTGAATGGATAAAACTCTTTGTACAATAACATATGAAAATGGATAATTCGATAACTTTTGATCCATTTATCCAAGAATAACGGATAAGAACTATTTTATTAGTACGTCAACAATACTCCAAAGAAAATGCATGAAAAAATAATGGAAAAGAACTTCTCAACTACTAAAGTACTGCTAAGAAGAACGGAGAAAAGCTTTTAGTTATAAAAACTATTGAAATAAAAAAGGGACGAAACGTAGTACGCTAACCGCTGTGTTAACAAGTTCACAAAGAAGCTTCCCACTCGGATATGAACGTTTTAATTTGATTAAAAACTACGGAGATAGCTTACAGGAGCTCTTGAGAGAGATTTTAGAAGTACTGTCTAGTACTTACAACAGCTCTTCAGCCTGACTCCGCTCGAAACTGTTCGAATCCGACAGAAATAGACAGACCATACAATACTCTCGCTTCCAATTTTGCCAGCCTCGTTCCTCTAAATCTAAACAAGCCTCCCCGTATGGAAATGAAATAACAAAACCGGCACTTCATGATTGATAGAGGAAATAACAAACCAGTTACACTGTGGCAGATTTTTTGAACGGATTGTAAGTAAAATGTTATTATACAACTTGTAGTAAACACTTTTACAAAACGTAACGTACCTAAACGTGTTTACAACCGAACCGACTTCGAGTAAATTCGAAATTCCTAATACAATTAGAGCCAACCTATAAGTAGATAAGGGTAAAATTACCTTCTCCGGAAAATTAACCGTACCTCCGCCACCTACTTAAAACTGCTAAAATGCTGTGGGTGATGCTTAGATAACGTAGTTTTCGAAATACCCTCCAGCTCACGGAGTACCTGAAAATTATATTTTCCAGAAATGCTCCTGAGCGCATCAAAGGTATTATAATGATATCTCGACCGACAATCTTCCTTGAGCCCGTTCTCTAAAGAGATAGTGACCTAATAAAGCAACAATCAACTAGATATGCTAAAAGAATGGCACAAAGACGTAGGAAAACCTCTTAGCCTCAACGAATGTCTGACATTTTTAGTTTCCGCGTGCTTTTCTCAACTCTACTTTTGTTTTTGACCTGCGGAGATAATGGGGGGTAATCTTTGTATTTTATTTATGTCACTCAAATAGTCTTACCAAGAGGTATCGGATTATGGCAAGAAAACTGTCCACCACCCCACGACTTCGTAAAGCCCCAAGAACACCTGGTGTTGCCCGGCAGTGAACAACAGTGGCCTGTTTGGAAAGCTCTGAATCGATTGCGTACCCAAGTAGGACCCTGCAAACACAATCTGGCAAAATAGGGTACTATTGGTTTCTCCAACACCGAGTGCGAGTGCGGCGCTCCGGATCAAACTATGCCCCACCTGCTGGAGTGTCCCAGGTGTCTGTTTACCTGCGCTCTTGACGACCTGAATAGCGCCTCTGCCGCTGCAATAAACATGGCCACCTACTTTAATAATCCGTATAATATGGAAGGAACATCGACACGATAAGAAGAAGAAGATCGGATTACCCAGTAATAATTGGGTTGTGGAGGTCAGATAGGCAGTCGCTCCATGTAAAATACTGGTATTCAGTTGCATTTGGTTAGGCTGGAAGCCGACACAACATAGTTGGGAAAAGGCCGGGCAGATGATGATGAATCAAATAGTTCTTGAGTTTAGCTACTTTTGTGTATTTTCTTTTGGTGTCAAATATAGTATACTTTATCTATATATCTACTTTTTAAACACATTATTTACGTACAGTTTCCATAGGAAAACTGTAATTCAAAAGGAACGGAAACAAGGTAATACCTATTTACACATTTCTTTGTCGTAAAACAAAGCACGCTGTAATTAAACAATACTTAGACAACAGTTGTCGGTTGTATTTGCTCGTCCAATGTTTACTGCATACAATGCTGAACCCACCGCCAGTTATGAGTGACCTACATTCGAGTCATCATGATCTAGATCAACAAGTGCTGAACCGAACATTCACTCATCAAAACTTTATACTGTCACTTACGGGATATCTTCCGTGATTGTCCGTACTTCGTTGTTTTGTTTGTTTTTTTGTTCATTGTTTCGGAAGCACAAAATAATGGACAATCACGGAAGATAACCCGTAAGTGACAGTGTAAGTTTAGTTGTAAACCGTGAAAGCTTAAAACAGAATCACTCATCATCTGCCTTACCTTTTCCCAACTATGTTGGGGTCGGCTTCTAGTCTTACCGGAACAGTATTTTACGTGGAGCGACTGCCTATCTTACCTCCACGACCCAGTTAGTACAGTAACACGATACACCTTGGTAAGACTGGTTGTCAGACTTTCGACTCACTGATTACTTTCAACGACTGTCAAAGATCTAACCTCTTAGATCTTAAACTGAATAATCACTATAGAGAGTAGTTGGTTTAGATAAAGATAACCACCGGAGTAGAATTCAAAAAGTCATATTAACTTGTCAAAAATTGGGACTTACATATTTTGAAATCCAATTTTAAATTATCATATTTACAAGGAATAAATATTTTTGGGAAACAAATTATCCAAAGATCCTTCCTTAATAAGTAATTTAAACAGAAATTCGTTTACTTCACGCTTCTCGGATACGATAAAAAGTGAAATAAAATGAGTTTCTGGACTGTAGTCAAAAATGCGAGAATACAGGCTAGGGAATTAATCACCGAATAAAAAATATAAACCTACAAAGAGACCGAATTGTGAGCGAGAGCCAAATCGGGCACTGGTAAACATCAGCCAAATTGGACGGGCGCTAAATGGCCAAACATTTTCAAGTTAGAACTTCTATTCAGGTAACGATACGGCAAAGTAGAAAATATTATAAATCGGATTCCATGTTCCAAATTAGGTTTTCAGTTCAAAAACTTTATTGTCATAGGCACGAACGAAGAACAGTTACCAAATAAAAACTTGAGAGATTCCGGTAGACTTTCAGACTTTCACGTAACTATGTGTTGACGGACTAAAATATCTATGGTGCGACAAAAAAAAAAGGGCAACTGTCATAACTAACTACCGACTCCTTACTTGTTGAAACTGAATTAAAATCTTCCTACCATTGCAATATATTTCGCGGGATGCAGTAGGAAGCTGCAATTTCTTGCCAAGCATTCTCGAACTATTTAAGCAATTCAGGCCCACTTAAAACATGTAGGTATGTATTGCTTGGTTTGTAGCATATGAAGTAGAATTAACGCCTAATTAGCCAGCAAGCTATAGCTACAGCGTATTGAGTCGTAAATTAAAGACAGAAGAGCATAGAAATAAAGTAAGGTAAGAGTATCAAACTTTTTCTAAAAATATATGAAATCCTCTTACAAAGTTTGTATTTTGCCTTTCTTCACTAAGATTTCCAGAATTATCTCAAAAGTTATATTTTCGTAATAAGTTGGGAAACTTATGAAGACACGCTGACCTTTTTTGTCACTAAAGATTTCGTTCAATTTCAAGAAATTGTCATCTTAAAGACGTTATTGCTACAAGCTTTTGGTACACTCGTTGCTCCTGGAGAATTTATGCTAGCAGGTAAAAACATTCGATCAAAGAGTTCACTCCTTTGTTAAGAAAATTCCAATTATGAAACAATGGATGTCAATTGATTTGTAAGATTAAGGTTTCCGACATCCTATAAGTTTGCAACAGCGACGAATGCTCTGTAATTTGGAAAAATGTTCGGATCGATTTGTTACTGGTTTCAAAACATAAGAAAAGAAAACAATATGGAAATGACAATGAAGAGCGAGATATTTATAAATATTACTAAGAAATGTATTCACGCCCGAATGAAAGAAACTACTTGGTAAAGTTAAAGAAAAGCAGCAAAACTATATAAAGTAGCCATCTCCAAGTGAACTTTTTGCCTCTGCATACTAAGCCTACACAATTTTATGACTATCATACATTAAGCCTCTCCCGTAGTGAAAAAAATGTGAGGAAGGTCACAGAAACGACACAATATTTCGAAATGTGTGCTGGCTCGGAATGAAATACTGCCTTCTGCAGACCCGCCCACTTCTCACTGACAGGACAATGTCAGTTATTGTTAGAAATAAAACCACAAGGATACGCTTACATAATATATGTATATAGCCGTCATATTCAAAGGTTAACTTGTCCTCCGGTAACCGTTACCTTTCTGTAAGATATGCGACCTCTTTTCAAACACTGTTTAGTTTACTTGAAGGTTTCTAGTGAAGGTTATGTCATGCATCTTGCATATTTAGTTACGTTATTATTCATTGTAATATAATTTCAAATTATCTCACTTTTCGCAGAAAGTCTTACTTGGTTAAATATGGACTAACGTCCGAAATTAAATGACAAACATTACTCAACACGATGGCATTGTTACTCACATTACATACGGCGCACGGCGTAATTAAAGTAAAATGACGTATTTTGAAACGAGTCATCATGTAAAATTGCAGCTGCAATCAAGGACGGATGTAGTGTTAATTTACCGATAGCAGAACTATTAATAAACTCATTTGAAGAGCTCCATTGAAAGCTAGAATAAATCAATAGAACTGATTTATTGTAGCTGAGCAAACAGCTATAAATCAAAGGCAGGCGCGGCACTACCCGCGTGTACCCGGCGCAATACCTAGCTATGACGTTTATAAAACTTGTCTGACGTCACAAATATCATGTTTATTCAACTGAACAACAAAAAGACATATTTAAGAACACACGTCCTAACTTCTCCCGGTGTGAGTAGGAACTTCGGAATTCTCTTGAGAGGAAACGAGCTTCATAAAAAATTAAAATTAATCTTCGGCGCTGCATCGGCCTATAATCGGGAATAATGGGTCCGATCTTATATATTTTTAAGACTGTGTCTGTGTCTGTGTGTGTTGACTTCATAAGTTTAGAGATACTTTTATACGACATCTCAAAGACGTAAATCATAGTATTTCTTAAAATCTATTATAATTTGCCACACCATAAAGCCCTTATATACATTCAAAGTGTTTTCCTTTTCTTTTGACTAAGAAAACGCGCTCCTTAATCCAGAATTGTAGGATAAAGAAGAATTTAAATACTTTGTAATCACGTTAAAACAAAAGTGTCTAAAATAAGAGCAAAGACAAAAATAACAGTCTGCTTTTATAAAATGGGATCAAACATGCCAAATAGGTACCTCTACAGACCTACATAAAATTAAAAAATATCTCAACTGAAAATGGTCACATTCCCTTTTTATCTTCTATCATGTTTTCTCACTGAAAGGAAATGGAAAAAGTTTGGTATTTAATTTATAAATAGCTGGTATTCCAAACAGGATTTCGAATTGAAATAAGTCGTGAAAAGATTCTAATTAAAACTTTTAAATCACCTGTTATGAAGGAGTGGTTTTATGGCTTGGATTTACCACCATGAACCTGGTACATGTGTTGATTGTCCGTCCACAGGATGTTATAATACGTCGGTTACAGCGAATGGTCTAGCGAAGTAGGTTGCATCCGCGCGTAAATTCAGGCCAGCCCTTAACTTCGTTGAGGTAATTTTATCAGTTTCCCCCTTAAGTGGCTAGCTCGGACGGGTACCATATCCCATATCTTTATTTTCAAATTCAGCAACCGTAGCAACCATAAATGGAATATTTAAAAGCCAAACGATTATTACAAAATCGTAAAAAATAGGGAATCAAGATGAGAGAGGACCGAACCTGTGGTTTTTTAATACCACAAATCACTGAGACTTACGTGTCATCATTCTCTTGTCTTTATCCTGGTTTCCAAAAAGTTTTCAGTCACTATTTAAAAGTAATAACGATCTTACTTTCCATAGTAAGCCAGGAAATCAGCTTATCAAAAACCTTAGATGCAGGGTTAAACACTTGGGGCTATGGAACAAGTCGTCTGACATACTGACCTCATAAAAGATTAATTTGAGTTGATATGAGATAATACGACATTGACAATGTATTTTATGTCTGTCCACATCGTCAAACCTTGCAAGTTTCGCCGAGATAGTGAGAGCGACGGAAACGCAAAGTGTTAGCTCGCGATAGTTTATGTACCTAGGAGCCTTTTGTTAATTTGTGCCTGTCAAAAAGTTCTAGCTACATCATATAGCTAGCAATTATCACTGTTTAAATAAGTTCATTTGAGTACAATTAATGCCTATCGAAGCTGTCTGGCTGTACACCTACCAGTCCATTCCAGCTGAGCTTAAGGCTTGATAAACTGCCTAGCAAGCTAAAATATCAGCATACATAAATATATGCCGTACAAAAATAGAAGTAATAACAAAATGCATGTTTGCGCCTGTTTTTCCCGTAGGCAAAACCAGCGTTGTCAAACATATTGCTATGCGTTCAGTCTCATTTTGAAAGAGAGCAATAATGATACATTCTTATAGAAGGAAATGTCATTTTGACTTCACAGTTTTAAAACTTTTAATATTTTATAGCACCTACACTGGAAGTGGGGACCCCAAAATGCGACGGTATTTTACATTACTTTCTGTTAGCTCAATTCGACATTCATTCGCTTAGGTCTACTTCGTACGTAATTATGTATCTACTAATTTAGGTAGGTACATTTGTAATCCCTTGATGTTGACTAAGCTAACACATCTATGCTATTCATTTATAGCCGATTAACATTAATATTTGCAACCACTAGGCCATAGACAATTAATAAAATTCACAAATTATTTCCTCTCGTACACAGGCAACGATACGGCACAATTCTATGGGTATTTTATTGTTAGTTCCCATAGCCATATGTAGTGCTAGTGAGGAACTAGGATTTATTGAGAAATACCACTATATCGAGACGCAACAGCTGCGTTCATGCACCGAGTTGTTTACGACGCAATTTAATCAGGAACCAATTTCGTGAAGTGACAGTATCTACCGTATTTGATAGAGCGTTAAGGGTAACTAATATGCAACTTAATATTCGGAGTTCGGAGAGGCAAATTTTCGAGTATCAGAAATTATTTGCTTCCAGTTTTGCTGGGACGATAACCTGGTGTAATTTCTGTTGAAAGGCTACATCATAGCTTCGGAAAGTTCCAGAAATTATTTGCTTGACCCTTTGCTGAATCGGATGCTGGCCACATGTTTTAGGGCATCGTCGGCTGATGAGTAAGTCTTACTCAGGCACCGCCGCAACTAGCTTTTCAAACTTTGACCATAGTTTGAGCTTTTACGTATGAATTTCTAATAACACCAAATACATGTCTCAAGAAACATGATCTGTATGAAGATGAGGATCATAATTAATTTAATCCACTATCTTTCATCACAGAATAGGTGTCCCTATTCCTTGTTAGTTCTATTATTAATTTATCAAATCAAGGACACCGCACCGACTGTCTATTCACGAAAGCTATCACAATTTAATTGGCAATTTGTGTATTACAATAATGAGTGTTTCACAAAGCCATTACTGATACATATTCATATCACCCATATTTGTTCAGTATTTAGACTTTTGTCATATAAATTGGATCATTAGTGAAATCTCTGTGGAAGAAACAAAGAGAAAATATTAATAAGTATATTAATATTTGATGGCTTATTTTAGGATTAGCAGCAAAATTAATCTGTAGAATTGATTTTGGAAACAAATCTGTTTACTTCTGAATTTAACGTTTTCGCGTAGGTCGACAAACAATTTTCGTTTTTCTGCTTGCGTAGCTACTCTGTCTACTAAATTTGTTCGAAAGTTAAAGTTTCTACATAAAATCATTACTTCACGCCAGTAATCCCCGAATGGTTAAGCACAGGTGTGACTTATAGAACACACACACATTTGCCAGTTATGTTTAAGTCCCACGTAATAGGAGCGAGTCTATTGACATTTACAGGGATCAAATTCAGATTACTGGCGGCTACCTACTGAGAAGTTTCTTAGAGAAAAATATCCATTAATACTTTTTTAAATCTCATCACAAATACAATTTCCCTACCGTCACTGTTCCTCTTAGTCCCCTTAAAAGATTCATTTTATATACGATACGAAACCGCGGTGGCCGCAACATAGCACGACTGCAATTAGTTTCTCTAAGCTAATATCAAGTAGTACTACACTACACTTCTAGTTTAAGCTGTATACTACACTACTAAGTACCTAGGCATGTGAACCTTCTTGCTTGTTTGTGTGTACTTTTGCAACCACAACCTCTAAAGTAGAATGCTGCTAATGAATACCACAACCACTTTGGTAGAACATGTTTCTTCTTTTTCACTTGCAACTGGAAACTAAAACTGATTTTCAATCTTACTAGCTTTTAATTTATCCTTTTAGGTGGAATAGTGATTCAGATGGTATCTATTCATTTGTACATTAGCATATTGGGATCTGTTACTTATTTGTCATTCAATTTAAAAACTCGAAAATCGTAAAACATGACGCTATTCATATCATTTGAAGCTATTCATAAACGAAAAACCTTTTAAAATATGAATGCTTGTCAAAATGCTGTGTGCAGAGCAGCAAGACCCCGGTTTCAAATGTTGGATACAATTATTGGCAGAGCTGGAGTCGACGAAAACGTATACAAACCAACCACGCCGATTGTTGGCCAACGATGGCGGTTGGTTGGACCCAAAGTTTGAATTGGTGGGAAAATATTATTTGTATTAAATGTTATTGAAATGCTATCAAAGGTGTAGTTACCACAGAATGTCATTCTGACAGCAACTTTCAACATTTTATAGCACCAACACTGAGTAGTGGAAACCGTAAAATGCGACGCCATTTTACGTTACGTTCTGTCAGCTCAATTTGATATTCATTCGCTTAGGTCTAATTAGTAGATACGTAATTAGTTCCTACTATACTATACTTACCACTACTACTACTATACTTCACAAAATTGAAAAGAGGTTAACTTTCAATTTTGCGTTACGTTATAAACTAACCTAAAAGCTAATGTAACATTATATGGGAAACCGTGATCAGTGATCCCTAACAAGCTGCATTAAGTCTCTGACATCTTTAAAACACGGGAGGGTCAAAGATTGTCAGAGTACAAAAGGAAGATTCGTGATCTTTTCAAATCCTGGATAATTCTTCCTTTTACAGATCCTCATAAGTTACCTCAAAGTATTACAAAGTATCAGAGAAGAACTGTTCGTATGCGCGGAAAAGTGGTGTTAGCGAACTTAGCAGGATTACCGCTGCAAAAAGTTGCGCTTTATAACCACCAACATGAAATGTCACGATTCCCACCTTGTACGCGACGTGATTAAAAACTACTTTAGCATTAACCTCCTTAGGGATTACCGTTGTCCTGATTCTTAGTAAGGCTGGTTTATACTGGAAGAACATAGGACCAGAACAAGAGCAATCTTTTTTGACATTTTAGCATGGATAAACCGATGAAAGAATGCTCGGTCCCCGTTTACACAAAAAGAATTTGGTAGCGTGGGCATAGAATGTGCATTCGCTCGTTTGGTCTAAAGTCTAAACCAACCTTTAAATAAAAGACATTCTAAGAAATGTCTGGCATTTGATTTACATTCTCCTTGTAAATTATGAACGCGGAATCTCTTTACTGATAGGAAAGTTTTGAGCCTGAAGGCACTGTCTCTTCAGAAATTCAGTGCCGTAAACCGATTGCGAATTTAAATCATAATTTTGAAGCTCTCTTTCTGACACATTTATGTCGTTGTTTCCTACATTCAGCTTTTGTGTAAGTGGGTATTACAGTAGGTAATTATCCATTTTGATTAAAACTATTATTTCTCTGTGTGCAATCAAACTTCCTTGTCAATTAAATGTTTGTCCAACAATAAGATGGCTATCCTCGATATTCAACTCCGTCGGCCAATGAACAAGGATTATCTCATAACGAACTGAAAACCACCAACAAGATGATTTGCTGTTCATAATTATTCGGAATCCGTCACGAGAACACCTATTGTTTCCCGATCTTACTTAGAGGCCGGTTCCGCGTTCACTGCAAACTTTAGCCTTTGTCTATTGTTATAGGCACTACAGCCTATGGAGTACCACGGAAATATACACTATAATAATATACAGAAAAGTAAAACAAATGTTGACGTAAACAGTGTGTAGGAACACACAATAGTCTGACTGTACTATTCGCCGCTTTCAGTACAGATAACAGGGCTTGTCAACTTTCTAGATCCGTAATTTAAGATTGTGAATGGTGGATACGTTGAGTGCCTTGTGATCTTAAGCCTCAGCTCCCACTTAACATAAGGTTACAGTATTTCTTCAGTAGCACTATAACGAGTTATCACAAGTCACAATCATAATAAAAAGTGCACTTTCCTTTGAAAAGGCAAGATTAAATATGCAGGACTCAATGTCGTTTTTAACTAGTGGTGCTTCGCTGTGTTATTCATAATTTAATTAATATTTGTGCATTTTCATGAATTTTATAGGTAAAATAATAATAATTATAAATTTTATTAAGAAACTTTGGCAGTTATTTTTAAGATTTGAACTTCTTCTATTTAGTTTTTATTTTATTTTTAGAATGTTATCTACTCCTGTCTGTCGGTCCCCCTATCTATGTGTCGTCATCCGCGCAAATATTGCGCAAAGATAAACTATAATTGACTCAAAATAGCAGATAGTCTGTTCAAATGTGCTTTTAGTGTTCTTTGATGATAAGGTTTATTATCTATTAGGTTATGATTATCTTTAGCCTCGAAAGCTCGAGTACACCTTATTAGAAAGTATTCATTCTAGACCAAATTATAATATATCTTTCTGATAAAAGGCCAACGTGCTAAAACGCGTTGCAAATGACTTTATGATGCCCTTAGGTGGAATTAAGAGTTTTACCCTTATTTTTCTTAATATACGCTACGTAAAACAATGTGGGCTGGAAAATTGGATCCCACCAGACAGCATGTAATAAAAGTTGAAACCCCATAAGCCGACAAGGAATTCCCTGCGACGCGACGTTACATGACAAATCATATGTTTTATTATGTTTTTATTTTTATTTTTAGTATCTGATAACATTATCTTTGCGAAGTAAAGATTTATTTTAAAAGGGGATTCTCCTGTTATGAGTAATTTATCGTTACATGTCTCAATCCCATGAGACATTTCATATTCTGTTTTATTTTGATTTTTATGAAACGTGCTTATCTCCCGGGAGACTTTTTTTGATGTGTGCGGTTTATTTTGTCTAAGAGTGGTTTTAGCTTAAGTGTGTTTCTTGTTTCACACGATTGACATAATTTCTTGCTTTGTCATGTAACATTAAATATTAATCGCGAGATAAAAACGAGAATTTGCACAATCATTTCAATGATTTCAAAAACATTGAGCGTTTTATTCTTGCGCAATATTAAACTGATTTGACTGTTAATTGGTGATCAAACAGTAATTTAAACTGCGGATAGCAATATTTACGTATAGAGTTTTACCGCAATTGTGACCGGTATCAACTCGGTGCTAAGCACATTAATTTCCAGAGCTTTTTCGGGATATATTAAAAACAGATAAATGCGAAATGGAAAGTTGGAGAAAACCGTATGCCGCGTAAAACTGATTGACTGAAAATCCAAGTGCAATTAACAGACAGACAGACAGAGGTCGTTTTAAAGAATTTATAAGAGAGTGTATAATATAAAAGGTATTGCAAGGTTTAAAACGACGCACAGTGAAGTCCTTTAATTTCTGTGGTAGGAAGCCAAAAAACAGTCAGAACTGGGAACAGTGAAGATCTCTCCCCCGAGTCTTCCGCCGCAAACTGTCTACCAATTCCCCTTTTTCCTCATCCGCCGCTATATTTTTCAATTCGTCGGTTTATTTAGCCGTTTAATTTTTAACTCATCTCGAGTTTCACTTAAATTACGCGCAGAATTAAATTTAATTTCTTAATTTATTGCGCCGGGACACGTAAAGCAATTAAACTTTCGACGGAAGCGAGACAGGTGACGTTATTATATCTACGTGTTCACTCAATTACCCCTAGTGTTTATAAAAGTTCGGATTAATGATACGATATATTATGAGATATTGGTAATGTTCATTTAAAATTGCACAATAACTGACTTTGTATATGGCATTACAGTAATAAAAATTATATTCCACTTTATCAACAAAAAAAAAATGTTAAGCTTAGCAAATAAACTGGGGGCCATTTTTTGCGTATCAACATAAATACTCCGTAGGTATATAACACACCGTTGGACATAAAACTAGATCCTACCGTTAAAATAAAACCGACGATCCCAAAATTGTGTAACATGTCTGTTAAATTCAGTTTTTAACGAGGAAACTTGTTGAAATTTTCTAACATTGAGCACACGGCTCGGTTCCACAATATTGTCATACATATAATTGTTAAACCCTCGTTTATCTTATCTCTTCTAGCATTATTTCAATCAAGTCGAACATTACATCATAAAGGCTGTAATCTATTCATAAATATGTCCGAAATACTTACAACAGTCAACAGTGTGTATTTTTTGTATATTATTATTTGGAAGTGGCTCAAGTGGTGGATTATGAAAAGATCATATAAAACCATTATATAGCCGGTATTAACGTAGACTCCTTGTTTACAAACCTTATTTTAATAAAAATATGTAAAGTAAAAGGCGAACTTTATTATCCCCAATCATGAGATAATTTTAAACACCGTACTTGTTTGAAAAATAATTTTATTTTTTAAAGAATTTTAACTAAATTAGATATTAGCAAACATTTAAGTATTTGTTACAAGTTTTATCAAAGAACAGTGCACCTACTAGTCCTCATTTATTAATAATATTAATGGGATGTAAGTTGAGTTTGAATTTTATAAAATAGTGTTTTTTTTGTGTTTGTAATCGTAACTTTCCTAGTTGCTAAACTTTATACTTATTCAGTCAGAATCTACGATTTTTTAAATTTATAGCAATATTTTATGTTAAAAATGGACAAAATATTTATATTTATTTATTAGAATATCTACAGTAAAGACAATCTAGTTCGGTAATGTGTAATAGTTTACATTTTAAAGTATAATAGTGCACTCACCTTCGACAGTCGGAGTTGTCGCGCCGACGAAAACTTCGAAACTAACTAAAAGTTCGCGAAAATGTTCAGTTCAAGTAAAATTCACTTAAAAAACTTAGTCACAACTCACTGGAGAATGTCGTTGTTGGAAAATAAATGTGTTCAAGTTAAATTTGGTTGTTATATTGAGATTTTATTAGTAGTCCGTCGTCGCCAAGTTCTTGTTGGAACGTTTGGGCGCGCCAAAGTTGTGTGTCGATGGCTTCGGGCTTCGTGCTTATATCTCTCGGAAAGCGGAGCCTGCGCGCATGCGCGACTGCCATTCATGTCACTCTCTTCAATGACCGCCCCTACACACGTCATCATATTTAATATTATAATTTTTATGTCATCCATATTATCATCTGACTGTACTTTTTTTTACTTGTTTAAAAAAGTGAGTCATTTTTTCTGACATTGCACGTAGGTAAACACGTCATATATTACCTAACACAGGCAAATAAAACTCATGCGTTTTCGACGGTAAGACTTAAATAATATAACATCACGCCTTGTAATCCTCGAAAGGTTGGTCAGAGGTGTACCTAACAAGTTCACCTACATTTCGCCGGTTATGTTTAAGTTCCATGTAATAGGGGGCGAGCATATTGTCGTCAACCGGGCACAGATCCAGACTCCGTGGTTGTCACTGAGAAATCACTGATGGAAAAGCCCGACTCAGGAATCGAACCCAGAACCTCATGCTCAGAAGTCGCGCGTGCGACCACTAGGCCAACGAGACCGTCTTAAATACTTATATATTATTATTATAGACTTACATATTATCTACATACTGAACAAATAACGTTACCTCATTGTAGCTTAAAATTAATTCTCCCCAAAATATTACTTACATAAATAATTATCGTTATAAACTCAAGATAAGCACAAGGTATCGCTTATGAAACTTTAAAAAAGTTAGTTTTTTGTTGAATTTAATTACCAAGCCAAGGGTTAAAAGAAAGACAGTCTTTTGTATTTTTTTAGAATGCACTCTATGTACCTACGATATCCAGCATGGAAAATAAATTGTTTAAAAGCATAAATAATCGAATAAATATGTAAGTATTTAGTAGTTATTTTGCTCAAAGGTGTTCTATGTACGCGGTACTTGTTCCATGAAATAAACGTGTTATTTATTTCTTAAAAACATATTTTTTTCAAACTGTTTAAATTTATTGGCTAAGCACGTGTTACGTCTGCACGTAGGACAGGCTCAAACCTGCGTTATATCAGAGGCAAGTCAAGCAAATTGGCATAATATCGGATTAGCAGGTCTAATTCGATTCGATTGTGGGCTAATATTATCCGGCACAACCCTATTGTTCCTTTATGAAATACAAAGACTAATAGATAACTACATTATAGGTATTGTTTTGTATAGGGTGCAATTTCAACCCCCATAACAATAAAAAGACTCTCATTAAAAGATTTTTCTCCTGGACACGGCTCGTATTGTTAGGAGGTTCCTCTCTATGGAGCCCTGAACGCTAACGGTAGCTTGGACCCTGTTCCCGATACCGGTGGGCTACTATTTTTTTATATTTTTAAATGTTTTTATTTTGTTTTTTTTTCTAAGGAATATTTAAAAATGTAAATGATTTGTAAAAATATAAATAAAGGAAATAAATAAAAATACTTAATGTAATTTCAGGCACATGACTATGTTTCTAGAAACATCTAGAATGTTTAGACATTGCAGTTGTCCAAAGGTAGCTTCGTACTAAACATTAGGTGGCAGCTCGTTTGAAATCCAATAGCATAAATAAATATGGTGGCTCAATTGTTGAATAGTCGCGTCTTTATATCTGCTACTTATTAAATTCACACTGATTATTCTTATTCTGTATTGCACATAAAATAAAATAAAAAATTACAAATAAATTGCAATAATATAGCATACCTTATGTACATACAATGGCGAGCTTAACCCAGAGTTGGGTTTTCTTATAATTTCGATTGGGAGATTTGCAGAAGAGGATACACCTATGTGAATAACAGTACATTTTATTACTTCAATAATACATAAACTCACGCCGTTTTCCCATGCGGGTAGGCAGAAATCACAGAACGCTACCTGCTACTATTCTTACATATTCCTTTGGCCTCGTTCACGTTCATACATCTGGTCCTACACGCAAGCAATGATTATAATTTAGTGAATACCAAGCATATTTTCCCGCCAAACATTAAACTTTGTAGCAGTAATTTTGGGCTCAGCGGATGAACGGCAAGCATAGAGTGCGACACCCCTCAGATAGATGTAACGACCTTAAAAAGCTGGCTGGGTCAGACTGCATGCGGAAGACGGAAGACAGGGTGTTGTGGCGCAAATTGGGAAAACCCCATGTCCAGCAGTTGACTGCGATAGTCTGAGTTGATCGGATGAGAGGCTGGTGGCAATCAACATGTACACGCGCAGGCCTTATGCTCAGTGTGTCGGGCAAGTAGAAATACTCGTAAGTTCAAAAAAGGACGAAAGCCATAAATGAAGATAATACTTCTCATAACTTAAATACTAATTAAGTACTGAATGTTTTTTGTAAAAAAAAACTCTAATTGCGGATATGTATGTAGGTATATACGTACGCTGACTATATCGGTGTCCAGTCCATTGGACTTATTAGGGTCTGCTCGATACCGTGGTTACATCAAACCGGCTACTCCTGAAATAGTTTCACCTCAAATGGCTAAGTTTGTATTGGACATAGATTATTCGGACCGGACTGTGAAACTATAGAAGTTCTGAAAACCACGACTTTAGGAAGACTTCCCAATCATTTTGAATGTCAGTCCGGAGAACATCTTCACTGAACCACAGATAATATAATACTTCGTCTTACTGAACTTATACTGGGGATCACGGGATATCTTCCGTGATTCTTCATTATTTTGAGCTCCCGATATTTAGACGTTGTTGCAAGCGCCATGATCGCGGATTGACTGGAGAAGGCACGTGGATGGAAAATAAATTGTTAAGAGCACACAAATCTATGAAGAGTTATTCTCATTTTGAGTGCATATCAACCAGCACGCGCGTAGCATCTATCTATCTACCCTCTTTCTTTGTCTTTGTCACGGAAGATATCCCGCATCATAAGTTCAGTTGTAAACCGTGAAAGCTTAAAACAGTGATCTTCACTGAATGTGTTATAAAAATATGAAATACCTTGTAGAACATTTTGTAAAACAATTCATCGGATCCAGTGCCTACTCATCATCTGCCTACAACATTGTTGGGAAAAGCCTATCAATTTTGGATTCAACTTCCTGTCTAACCCGATGCAGTTGAATACCAGTATTTTAGCGACTGAGTATCTGAACTCCACAACCTAGTAACTAGGTAATAAGATACTAATGGGTCAGAGGGATAGTCAAACTTTCAGGCTCTACCCGTAATTGAAGATAAACATTCTAAGTTAAGCACCTGGTACAGAATGAGCTGTACAGCTTGAAAGCGCAGTTTAGGCATTGGATTTAACAAGTTTATAGCCTTCCAGCACAAAAAATCTCTGGGGAGCAAATCCTCATCATAATTTCCAAGTGGTAAAGGAAAAATGCAAAATTAAGGTCATTTCGCGAGAGCGTCCTGCACTGGTAACCACGAAACGGAAACAGACATCGCGGCAGACCATCGCAACGATGGCAGATGATATCGTCGCACTAGCAGGGGTAGAGTGGACCAGAAAGGCTCACGATAGATAAAGATGGAAACAGATGGAAGAAAAGAAAGAAAGAAAATATATTTATTCAAAAAAAAAACTAAACACTCACACACACACCTACACACTCACCACCACCACACCATATTCACTACTGTTTCTTTTTTTTTTTTGTATCAATTTTTTTTTTTTTGTGCGGGCTTAATCACCAGCTTATTCACCCATAAGTTAAGTTTAAAAAACTATAGAATTGTAAATATAAGTTTCTAATTACTTATTTAAAGGAAAAATGCATCCAATCTACTTCTATTTTGTTATGATGGAACGATGGTCTATTCTCAGTTCATGAGTCAGTTAAATATGTATGGCGAAAACTTTTTCATTGCAAAGTTTCTCGCTGTACAAACATTATGGAGATACTTATAAACTGGAATAATTAACTTAAGATAAATAAAACTCGTGTAATTTCACTGTTTACATTTACGAACGTTTTCATTTGCGAGCCTTCTATACGGGGCTGTAAACTTAAACACCGGTATTTATAATTAGCTTAGGCACACTGAGAACCATCGCTCTGTCACTTTCCGTCTTTCTAAATATAGGAAGTTGGAAAGGAATGGCAAATTTGTCGTAAGAGTGCTGTTTTAATTTTATGAATACAGAGAAAACACATTGATGTCTTGTTTCCAGTTACTTAAGGCGATCTTCATGTTAACTACGTACTGCTTATGGAATCAACAGTTTTCCTTATCCTATGAATTTAATAATTATCAAATAAACGGTCTTATTAGTAGGTATATAAGCTTGTAAAGTCGTGTTGTAGGGCGGAAGGCCCTTCCCAGATCCTACTGTTGTGTTGTTTGTCCTTAATGGTGAACTCTTTAAGTTTAGAGTTAAGTTAATCCGCCATTTCTAGGCTATCTATTTGGTTAACACGTGATGATGCTGTTTGAGATCCACTCACACGTCATGGAAGAAACGTGAAGAATTACTGACAATGTCATGTTTATAATTGGGAAAATTTGTGTCAGAATCCTAGATGACTGTTTCAACGCCCAATGTATATACAAGTTATAAAGTTTATTATGTTATTTTATACTAGCACTTCGTCCGCAAAAATTGTGATAGGTCGGCTAATAGGCATGATATAAATATAATTTATAGCCTATAGCACCCACGAATAATGTAGCTTTCTGCCAATGAAAGAATTTTTACAATTGGATTATATTTTCCGGAGATTACCTCCTACATACAAACTTACAAACAAATTTTACCTCTTTATAATATTAGTATAGAAGTATATACAACATTATTATTAGTATATGTGAAACCAATATATAACCAATATATGAATATAGTTTGTTCAGAATAAGTAACTGAATCGAATTCCAACAATTTTTAAACCATGTTATATTTTTTCCTAAAAATATTAAAAAAGTCAAAAGTTGGATACCGAGCGACTTTGAGTACCTATCGCAATAATTTAATATTATAAATTATAATTTAGGTACCCTAATAGGTACCCTATTGCCAAATTATTATTATCAATGAGCTCAAGACGACGCCGGAGGCGCGCGCTGCGTGGTGACCGCGTTTTTGTGCGGACAACTAGGTAACAGAACAAGCTTAAAACTTTGTGATTTTTCATGATACAGTTTTGAAATTTTGTACATAGATTCTTTACATAAAAATACTAGACACGTGTATCAGGTTTCGCATATCCTAAAACTAATGTTGTAGATATGAAAGTAAGTTTCATATTATTTTCTCCAAAGAACGTTCATTATTTTAACGTCAAGAACCATCTCCAATATTTGACAACACATCTATTTAAAGAACCTTCCGATTTATTATAGGTAAGTAAAGCACCTCTTAATCCATTCACACTTGTTCCATAATAACTTGTATTAACTCAACTGAGCTATGATTTATGCAAGTTTCGTTATTACCCTTGAATTCAGGAGCTGAGTAAATCCCGCTTTGCGAGTATAGGCTTACAAACTTTTATCGGCGGTCCGTAAGTACCATAAATCACTTTTATCGCGTCGCTTGATACTTACATACTTCCATGCATCATGAATACGCGCGGAGAACTTAGAACTTTGTGTGATCGATGTTCATGTCTATTTGGTGATGATCGTTATCATCTCATCATCTTCCTACTCTTGTCCCATGCTACTTGGGGTCGTTGTACGTTTTTTTTCGATTCTATTTACTCAATTTTCAAATCATAACTCACAAAAACCATCCTTCGTTTGTTTGGTCTTTCCCTTCCTCACCATCAGTCTTTTAGTCACATGCGTTTTAACCTCACCATTATCATCTCACCATATCACATGGCCTTAGTAAGATTGGCAGTCGCTCCATTTTAAATACTATTATTCAGCTTCTTCTGATTACACTAACTTTACCCTAACATTATTCGAAAAAGGGTAAACTTCAATAAAGAAGAAAAGTAAGACAGATAAAGTATTTATTTGACAACGCACAGGACAAGGCAAAATGCTTAAATTGACAATAAAACAAAATTATTTAAAAAGTAAATATACCAAAAGGCCCCTATCTAAGCATGGCGCTGTAACATTTAAAAAAATGTCACAGCGCTGGTATTCTGGTATAAAAGCAGGCACACATGGAAAATTAAATTGATGAGATCCCAGAACTCCCAGATCATCTGACAGTAACGATAAAAGAGTAACCAAACCATTATTTACTTCTCATTAGCCGAATTATTCAATAGCCATATTAATACTCGTAATTTCAAAAGATTCTGAATGTTTTATATCGGATACTGTTCAAATACGATCCAAAGAAACCTATTTTTACAGAGCCAGCTATTTATATTTACATGTATCTTTTAATATTTTTCCTTATTGATAAATACTCAAATAAAAAGGTCCGTTTCTTCGGATTCTTTTATCAGAAGGTAAGTAGGTATTTGAAGACACTGTTACTTACATACTGCTTATTAGCTGTCTTGTTGATGGAGAAAAGTGTTTTGCCAGGCCAATTTCTGTTTCTGATATTTGCAAACATTTACTCCTCTACTTATACATAGATATTGTTCGTGTATTACCGCACATAAAGGGTGTAAATAGACCCTTAACATATCCGAAAGGCACTTGTTCTCCCCGTCCTTGCGATATTTTTTTTGTTCTAGACCATACCTGGGAACCTTCTAGTTACGGAGATATTGTGGGTCAAAGTTCCAACTTTTTCACAAGTTTTTTTTTAAATACATGTT
This sequence comes from Noctua fimbriata, assembly GCA_905163415.1. Taxonomy (NCBI): domain Eukaryota; kingdom Metazoa; phylum Arthropoda; class Insecta; order Lepidoptera; family Noctuidae; genus Noctua; species Noctua fimbriata. The sequence continues at coordinate 11,402,093 of LR990922.1, read as the reverse complement.
TTTGTAATGTAAGATTTTTACTTTACACACCTCCATGACCCCCGTACCATTCAATCCATCCATCAGCACCCTCCATCATCAAACCTGATTTTTACCCCAAAAAAAAGTCGTATTCCCAGCAATATTTTTTGCGTAAAGTTACTTAGTTTGATGTACAGAATGCTTGGTTGACGGCATCGTCAAGGGTCTGTTTACACTCTGTATTTGTTACTCATACCGGTACCCCATTCACCTATTATCAGATAGAGGTACAATAGAAAAGGCGTTTCCAATAAATAATCCAAATTATCGGAATACGACAGAAACTCAACCTAACCCAATTTTCCGCTTATTGCGTTAGTAAGGTTACCTTCTTCATTATTTAGACTTGAACATCCGTTTCTTTGAAAACGACTGCCGACGCAGACCTCTCCTAATTGTATAAAGAGGTAAAACTGGCTTGTAAGTTTGTATATAGGGGGTAACCTGCAGAACTACTGATTCGATTCCGAAAATTCTTTCACTAACGGGAAGCTACATTATCACCTAGTGTTATAGTCTTAAGGCTACTTTTAAAACGTTCCCGTTGGTTAATTTCCGTACATAACGCAAGTGAAGCCGCGAGCAAAAGTTAGCATTAGAAACAAAAGTATGCATATTTAACTATGCATTATGCAAAAACTTTTAAAGTCGATTTCAACAAAACACCCAGTTTGGACCCCAAGTTACTGGGTCAAAATTGTTGCAAATTAAATCTACTATCACTCATTTCAAGGAATGCACCCAATAACCAACACCGTGGCGACAATTCAGGTCCACAATGCTACCAGGAAATCAACCCGCACTGCGCCGCGTGCTGTGCACTCTGTCCCATCAAGAGCACTCATCAGCTAATAAATCATCTTTTTTGTCTTGACTGTTCCAACAGTCGTTATGACCACTGTGCGGGAGACCATCAGCACTTAAATAAATAAAAATAAAAAATAATAATGACAAACAATATCATTCGCTCTATGGGTACCGTTGTCGCCAGTTTTGACCGTCAGTTTTGATACCCGCACGCCCCCGTTCGAGAAGGCAAAGCATCACCAGCACCAGAATTTTTCAGCAGCTGAACTACCTCATAGGTACAATAACGTAATTTTTCTTACGTCAGCTCTATTGTTACTATATTTAAAATTCTCCATTATAAGTACTCCCGACTCCCGACAACATTGGCTCGTTTTCTCGTGAAAAATCGTCAAACAGTGCTTTCCATACAAAACAGCGTTTTACGAGAAAGAATACTTGAGGTCATTGTACCCTTTATTCTAAGTTTAAACAGTATAGTGCGCTAGTCACGAGTGCTCTATGGCGTAGGATAGTGTTTACGTACTTTTTATGCGGCTAGGCAAAGTATCGATCATCAGTGGTGCCAATGACAATGACCCCTCAAGGCCTTTTACCTGTCTACTATATCTATGTTGCATAATGTGAGTGTACGTAAAGATTGGCTGTATTTTTGTTCAGTGGCTTTAGCCCTAAAACAAGCCAATCCAGCCTGCGTATTTTTTTTGGGGCTTTGTAAATTTTTTATTTCTTTTAGTTAAAACTTCTAGAAGTATTCAATTATCTTAAATTATAGATAAATATACATTTATAAAAGGAGTTTAGTTTAACTACAAAGAAAGAATGATCTATCAAAAGATATAAATTGCTGTTCTGAGACTTAGAACTATGTCTAATCTGACTAGAATGTATTGAAGTTGAGAACTTGTAAAAATGCTTTACATTATTTTGAAATTCATAGACTATTCTTCGGTGACGCCTAAGTTTTTTTTTTGTTACACAATACAAAGCATCTCTAGGGAATCCTTGGACAAAGTACCCATGAAAAAGACTTCAACGAAAAACTTGTCAATATTTTTTTATTAATTTGTGTACTATGACCTGAATGATAGATTATAAAGATTTGAATAAAACTGCAGTTTTTTATTTGTTTTTTTTCAGTTACAACTCATTACATCCGCCATTACTTATTATTCACTTAGAATAAAAGGCCTGGAACGAAGATTTAGTTAAACTAAAATATCTGCTTATGATTCTCGTAATATAAATCTTAAATTACACATCACTTGCAGTATAAATCAAAAAAAAATCAAAGAAAAACCACTCTTATAGACAGACAGACATTTTAGATATTCCGTAAATGTTCCTTGTCACCAATTCTGGCAAGGGGTATTAGAAAATAGTGATTATTATTCAATTAATTTAGATAACCGAAACAAAGAGCGATGGGCGGAAATGTCCCATCTGCTTTGCTTATCCCGGCTCTCCCCTTTCAACTCCAACCCTTAGGGAAACTAATTGAAGAGGTCCAATAGGCCACGGAGAACATTTATCCAAGGCTATTAATTTTGACAAATACCTAGATATTAATCAAATGAAAGCCTCATTTTCATTAGGAAGTATTGGACTGAAAAAAAGTTGATGCTTAATTGTTTCAATATAACTGCAAAATCTTTCAGTACGAGTAGTAACTGTACACTCAGAAAAAATCTTGAAGCCTCTTCAAAAGTTCAGCATATACAGGGTGTAAACAGACCCTTCACGAAGCCGTCAACCAAGCATTCTGTACATCAAACTAAGTATCTTTATGCAAAAATTATTGCTGGGAAACGACTTTTTTTTGGGGTGAAAAATCACGTTTTACAGTAGGACTCGATGGAACGCACTCAAAGCACTGTGCTGTTAGATGGATTGAATAGTACGGGGGTCGTGGAGATGTTTAAAGTAAAAATCTTACATTAAAAACATTTATTCAAAAAAAACTTGTGAAAAATTTGGAACCCTCAATATCTCCGTAACTAGAAGGTTCCCAGGTATGGTCTAGAACAAAACAAAAATCGCAATTAAAGACGAGGAGAACAAGTACCTATCGGCTTCGTCAAGGGTCTATTTACACCCTTTAGAAAAATACGGAAAGAGTGCAGTTGCAATTGCAGACATAATCTAATCTATTATACCTACACGTGCTTGGCTTATGATTCCGAACTCCCACGATTGTTTTTCCAGTATTGTGGCTCCGTCTTTGCCGCCATATCTGCTCCATGCAAATACGTCACCAGTGCATTACCGTTGCTATTTTCCGAAACGTTATTACCGAGCTGATTTGCTCACTCGCCGATTCATATTCGGTATAAAGCCTGTTTAAACCACCCTCCAGCTATTGAAATGATTCTGAACCTTATCCCAAAGCAATTAACTTCGCAATTTGTAAATGATGACTTTTGAAATATATTGTCATTTTAATCCCACCTATAATTTAGATGCTTCCAGACCAAATTGAAATGTGGACAAAATCAATGAATCGATTTGCGTCAAATCTAGTTATGTTATTCTACATCACGATTCTAATATACCTATGTACCTACGATGTACAATAACATTGCTAAAAATAACTGTGCAAAAATCAAAAATTCACGAGCATACCCACGGTTATCTCTAGTTAAAATAAAAAGTGACACTTAACGTGTATAGGCACTAAATATTTCATGTGCACTGAATTGTTTACGAGGCGAACAGGACAGCAATTAATATTTTTATAGATCGCCTCCGTTGGACCCGAGTGACGCGTCACCCGCTCATCAATATTAAACTCTCCTTCAGATTGATCTTTATGTTTTTCATTATCTACTGATCGCAATTAAGCTTGCCGAAATTTTCCTCAATTTTTATACAGTTAGGTACGATACAAGAATATTACTTTAGAATCTTTAGGTAATTTTTATCTTTAACTAATTTATGCGTCGTTTTGGGCAGAAACACCTTCTCCAATCAAATTAGTGTAAGAATTGTTTCCAAGTGTGTTCAGATGAACGTGTACTAAAGGGGTATATATTAGGACCGTAACAGATTATGACAGGTATTCTGCGGTAGTTCCTGCCTACCCTCAAGAGAAATAGATGTGAGTTTATATTGTATGATTTTACCCGACTACGGCGAAGCCAAAAGGAAGGGTTATGATTTTAGCAGTCTATGTATGTATATTTGTACTTACGTATGTTCCTCCGCAGCCTAATCTGTTCATCCGATTTTGATGAATAAGATGTCAATCGATTCGTTATTATGGTCCGGGTAACATAGGCTACATTTTAACCGACTTCAACAATAGGAGGAGTCGAATTTACCTTGCAAACCCCGAATTTAATTAGAACGTGATTTTTCAGTAGTCGGGTTTTTTAGTTGTAGTTTAACACACAAACAATTGTTATTTATAGTGTCTAGTCTTGCCTATCAAACTTGTTTTGGGACTATTTTATCGGACTATGCTAACTAATCTCTTTAAGATATAATAATTTTACAAGAGTTTGTACAATCGTAGTCTACCCGAATGTCAAGATGTTGATCGTGAATTCGTGATGTAATGCCACATAAAACGATGCGACGCTTTTACAGAAACTTAAAAGATATTTCAAGTTTGGACATTAGAAAATGCGAGTCGTTTTCCGACAGAATATCCTGAATGTATGTGTACAATGTAGATTGGGTACGTCACGTTCATGCCTCTGCACTCGTCCACCGTTTTCTATAAGCTTACTATTTCCTGCTGATTTTATTAAAGATTTTAAGTGGTAAAACTGGTTAAAAATAAGAAAACGGGACTGGAAGGACGGACGAAAAGAAGAATACTTAAGAATACTTCAAGTTTCGCTGAGTGATTTAATAAATAAAGAAGTTGAAATGCTTTAGAAAAATCTAAATATTGAAAACTGTTATTTACAAATCTTTGGTAGCCAATCGATCAACGTTACATTACAGGTAGGTACGCCTGCCCTGCCATGACAATCAGTTACGTTTTAGAATTACAGTGTTACATAATAACTAGTTTTTTCAGAACAGTCTTTATAAGTAGTCTCCTGAAATCATCCTGTCCCTCTTACTTAGTCCAATTTTCACGAAAATCTATTGATTATTCGTCTCCCTATCATTCGAGTTCTTATTGCGTAAGCTAAAAATGGCTATGATCGAAAAACAATAAAAAATAACAACTTTTATCGAATAATGATAGCTCTTGGATATTACGATATTACCAAAGAACATCCTATTCACACCCCATAAGATATTGTTGGAAATATAAACATTGCCCTGGTGTTCGTATTTTTTCCTTAAGTCGTAAAAAATGTTATCAAGGTCTTAGTTTCCATGGCTTGGGGTATATTTCATATTATTTACATACTACCGAGTTACCCTAGTACCCTTCAGACAGATCTACACTTTTTGGTCAGTCAGCAAAAAAAGTTCACCCACTGCTTGATAGGCTTCCAATTTCTTCTTGGCTTCTAGGTATTGTGTGTAGACACAATGAAAGATTTCTTGGCACTATCTGTCATTTTGTCGATTCTTCCGTCAAAGAAATCCTTGTCTACGGTGGTCATGCTACGGGAACAGGGGCTACCCGCAAATTTGTCGATGTCGAAAAAAGGTTGTATTCAAAATAAGGTTTCTTCCTTCTACAATTCGGTCTATGGTTTATTAATGTCGCATTGACATCTAAACGTCTGTCTCACAAAAAGCAGTGAAATCGAAACCTGATAAAATGTAAAATCACGAAAATAACATTAGATTAACTATACCAGCAATCCAGCAAATAAAAAAGTGCCTTCATGCAACGTTCATTGAAAAGCTCGCCTGGGCATACCAGTTTGTGAGTACAAATAACATAATTTTCACGTAACAACATCATGCCTGTTTTCCTTAAAGAGTTAGGCAGAGGTGTACCTAGATAGAGAAGGAACACTCACATATCGGCAGTTGTAAGTCCCATGTTACAGGGGGTGAGGCTATTGCCATCTACATAAATCCCAATTCAGGCTGCTACTGAAAATTCCTAATGGAAAAACCCTATAACTCTACATGAGCCGGGAATCAAACACAGGAACTCATGCAGATCCGTAGCGTTTGCAAAGGTGAGACCACTAGAGCAACGAAGCAGTGAAACAATTTATATAACTTGGTATTGACATGTTAATTACCTTCCCTATGGTCGTCTAATGTTCGGCCTACAACTAGTAGATCTACCCGTTTTCACTACAAACACTCATTAAAACGCATTCACAGCTAATTTCATACATGAAACTTTAAAAAAAAAACGCCGAAACAAATGGTGCAACCCTAGATGCAAATAAAAAGCCGTGAAAGCTGAGGAATTTTCTTTTTAATCCACAATGATTGACCAGGGGATTACGCAGCAGTAATTTGTAATTCATGAAATTCGTCTTCCTACGTAAAAACTGCGAGGCTAAGGCCCGGTTTCTACCAAAGCGAGACGAGCGAAGCGGTGCGGTAACATGCGAGATTCGGCCAATCACAGGAGAGACGTAACCGCAATGTGGAAATAACCAATCGTCGACCTAATATGGTGTAAGTCATAATTGTCCAGGATGAGGAAAAAACCTTTTGATTCCGTAAAGTTCTTAGAAACTTGAAATGATTGAATGTTGTAACGAAAATATTATTTAATTTGCTTTAATGTTTATGCTTTAATGTTTTGTTAGATATTATAACACTTTTAGATCAGTGCACTTAAATTGCAAAAAAACGTTGTTTGCCCAAATTTTGACTTACGCCATATTCGAATTAGGTTACCCGCAATGTGATTGGCCGCTCCGCTCGTCTTCTCTTTGGTGGAAAGTAACCGAGCTTTACAGTACAGCTGAAAAACAGAAACTCATGGAAGTTTCTCAAATCTCACATTTTACAAAGGAGATTGTTAGACCAGATATGTTTCAACTTAATAGAAATTGTCTGCATTACCATGAGTATGATGATGAAATTATTCCTAAGTGAACGGCGGCGTCGCTTTATTGTTCCTTCTTGGTATTATACTTAGCTTGGGTTAGGTACTTGACAAGACCTTGAGTTAAGTGGTTTAGGTTTAGTATTAAAGTAAACTTACAGTTGCACTTTGTAATATTGTGTTGTTGAGAATCTGATTGCTAATATGTAGTATAATTAACAACTAACTCATCAGCAGTTTTTTTTATTTTTTTATTTTGCCTTCTTTTTCGAAGGGCTTAGTAGTTGTAATGCCTCTAGTTCTCTACATCATTGCCATTCATTAGAGGTACAAACGCGGGTCGGCTATTGAAAGACATAAAAATACTTAATTGACATCTGTCTGGACAACCCTGCGAGTGCTGGATCAGTAAAGCAGACATTCTATCACAGAGCACGGAACCATCGCCTCGGGAGCGTCTAGGGACAGCAGACTCGTCTTCAAAGACGGCAGTTTCAAAAATGAAACGACCTAGGTCGCTGTGCAAGTAAACGGTGACACGCTTGGCTTGTATGGAAAGTGTTAACAATATTGCCTCTAGCAGGATCTGCCGCGGAGTCTCTGTGCACTCTGGCAACAATGATTGACACGTCGTCACCCCATAATTAAAGATCACTAATAAATTAACTTTAAACATGTTTAATGTAGTCACTCGGTGAAGCGTCCCTAATAAAACCGTGACGCGTGACAGTGTGTGAGACAAATTAACATTTTAATTGTGGACGCCATGTGCACAAGTCAAGCGTAGGTACACAAGTTGTTGTCGCGACTACCCTCCGGAAAATCACTGTTAACGGGTGACATCCAATCGTGCGTGTGACGTGCACTTAATGGGTTATTATAATTTTCGTCGACCCGCTATCAGATAGGTTAAATTGGACGCACGTCAGTACCGCCGCGATCATCTAAACCTAGCTAGACTGACAACCCAATTTACAGTTACCTACATAGAATTTTGTTGTTTTTTGCAGAGTTGAAAGGATCAAACACACACACAGGTCACAACAAAAAGGACACACAAAACAGGCACTCGGGGCGTGGCAGGTCGAGATCTTGGGTGCTGGTGGTCCGGTGGTGAACAGGTCGGGCAAAGTGTTATTGGGTTTTTCCATCAGGAATTTCTCAGTGGCAGCCACGGAGTCTGGCTTTGTGCCCGGTTGATGGCAATAGCTTCGCCCCCTATTACATTGGACTTAAACATAACTGGCGAACTGTGGCCGTGTACTTGTTAGGTACACTTCTGCCTAAACCTTCGGGGATTTCAAGACCTGATGTTATAAAGTAAATTACTTAATGCAATTGGCATTTAAGAAGTTACGAATTCGCTACGACACACAAACAATAAAAGATTGTCCTTTCCACCTTTTTCAACTCAGTAATTTATTTCATTACAGACTGAAATCAATCATCATCAACATGTCTTCTAAAGCTCTAGGAAACTCCTTCAAGTTATCATTTGACACCGCAAGCCTACCGAGGTTCCACTATAATTATTTGCTGCTATATACCGCATCCACTCTCTTCGTGTTGCTGCTTGTGTATATCTTGACCAAAGACTGGAAGTACTACACGAGCCATGAAGAGGTGGATCTCGGAACTGTGCACGTGCCTACATGCCGGCGTAAACATTCGCATATGCACTCACATAGTCATAGCCGTTATTAACAATGCAACCAATATCCTGTAACAAAATAAATAATTTCACTTACAATTCTGGGTTCGTTTACATAATTAGCTATTTTCGCCGATGGGAATTTAAGGATGTAAGGGATGGTCATCATGGGATTTATTCACCAACCAGCCACGCAGCTTATAAGAACTTAGAATACGAGCCAGACTTAAAACTCGTATACCTACTTATGAGATGGTACAAGATTAAAAAACATTTAGAAAATATTCTCTATCGAAACCAAAATAAAGTACAGCTGTAATTTCTCTTATACAGGGTGTCCGGTAATAAATGGATAACCTTGAAATGGGTCATCATAAAACTAATGGCCAATCAGAAAAAAATACAAATAAAAAAGCACCAAAAAAACCCATAACAGACTAATTTTTGCATTCGTTAAAAAAATTTTTGCCGAATATTAGGCGTAAGCTGGTTTTAAACAGGCTTTATTTCGTTATTACTATGCAATACCAACGTCTATTAATTTTATTTAAACCCTAACGATCAGGCACAATAAATAATCCAATGTTGCAAACTTCTTTGTTTAACCAAGGAGATGTTTAATTTTGGGCCACCACTATGTACACTATATAGATAAATAGGGAAAAAAATAGGGAAATTTCATAAAAATACTAAAAAAATCATTTGAAGGAGGGTTACAGGCGTATAAAAATGATCATTTGAAAAGTGTTTCAATAAGATAACCCTGTTTTTAGGGCAGCCATGACAGTTGTGTTTGACATGACGTTTGACGACTTTGACAGTTTTAAGAAGTGACGTCTTTAAGTCTTTCCTTGCTTTAAGTTAGAATTGGATGTGTTTCGGAGTTTTTAGTGATTGTTTTTGTTTTGCGACCCAGTTTACTACTACAGCCATTGATTGATTGCTTCTCTGCTCACCCTGGCTTAGTTTTATGGTTTCTATTTTTTTTTATTGCAGATATTACGATACTACCTACTTGGTATTTTTTTAATTTGTATTTTTTTTCAGAATGGCTCTTATCCTTTTCTAGGTTATCCATTAATTACCGGACACCCGTATATGAATCTATTCCTTTTATTCACACCAAAAAGAACCTAAATTGGATACCACCATACGATACGTTTACCCATTTGGTCAGAGAATCCTTAAGACAAGGTGGACAACCTGAATATTCCAGTTCCCCCCTGAACAACGTCGGTACAGTTCCGTACATTAGGCTTGTGCACATGAGCATTAATATATACAGGGTGTTTGGTAAAACGTGGGCAATACTTTAAGTTAGTAAAGTATATAGTCTTGTTGCTCGAAATAAATGATTAAATATAAACTGAGCAACTGTTACTATGGAGCTAACTATGAAATAAAATTTTAAAAATCTGCTGTTGCCTATATTTTTTTGAATTACGCGACCAATAATGTGTGGAGCAGCTGTTTTTTTTTCGCGATGTCATGGTTCGTCCCTTAGTAAAAGTTGCTTATTTTCATGAGTACTACACGCCCCTAAAGTATTGCCCACGTTTAAAAAAACATCCTGTATATATACTTTCAAGAAATTATTTAAAACCTACCCACCCCCCCCCCCTACCTACCCTTTTTTTTTCTTGAGGAATAACGATTACAATATTTAAATAAGACCTATTTCATAATAGTAAAAAAAATGCATGTAAAAAGACCTTAAATGAAGCCAAATATCCCAATCATTGCTATATTTTTTGTTCTGGACATACCTAGGAATCCCAGGATATTTGAGGTCAAAGTTCCAACTTTTTTACAAGTTTCTTTATACAAGTTATTACTTTACTTTAAATATGTCCATGGCACTGTGTTTTGAGTGCGTTTTAATGAGTCTTAGGACATTTTTACCTTCTTCTCCGTATCGCTGGCACGACAAATTTTATATTTTGCCTGCCCAAAACTTCGCCACTCGGTGGACCGCGTCATCGGTGGCAGCGCAAAGGTCACTTCGGCTGCATGTTTTTGTGCTTAGAGGGCAGGATAGGAGGTGGAGCATAGTTTGCGACACAGCTCCGCAACTACAACCCGCTGCCGTTTCGTTGAGGTAACCCCACTTAACGAAGTTGGAGTTACATCTTCCCACTTGAGTCCAGAGACGGTTCAGGGACTTCCAGGTGGACCACGGAAGGTTAGACCCTGCAGAAAGATGCTCACTTGGTGGTAAGTAGTGACTGAGACGGGACATCTATTTTCCCACAACCTACAGCGTCGGCCGGGTTTCCTGATGAGGAAGCTGCGGTTTTTAAAAAACTGTGCCTACTTTTTAGCCGCTGCTTTGGCAGTTGGGCGCCGTGTAGTGGAAGCCTGGTGTCTGACTCCAGTTTTTGTTTCTCCACTACGCTTGCGTCTTCTCTTCGGACATGTGGAGGTGCTATGCCAGCTGTGGGGGTATAATGCACTGACTGGGGTCGGTTTGAGGCAGCCTGTAGTGGTTCTGTATGTTTCGTTGTATGTTCTCTATGTTATTAACAACATAAAATAACAATGAATACAGTAGGAGATCATCACTTTCAAATATTTGATTTATTTCTTTTTGGGTGAAAGGTGAAAAGGTTAAACGCGGAACACCAATCATAAATAATTTTCGTGAATCCTTAGGTTCAGGGTGAGTCGGCTAGTCTGAATATTCACTATCGAACCTACTAGGCGCATAATGCAAATACTGAGCGACAAACGCAAAACTGATATCTGGATCTAGCTCCATTAACTCTTCTTTGATAATGTTCAAATCGCAAAAGCATGCAACTCTGTAGCGTTGGATACTCGAGGATGCTAACCCGAACAGTCGTCCGTTCTGTATCATAAGATCACCAGCTCGTACGGGACAACGTGCTATATCCTTCACACATATCGTACTATTCGACTTTAAATGTTTATTCATATTTTTGTTTCCGTAGTGTTTGCCCGCCAATGTGGCGCGCTGACGAGATAGCGACCTTCCAGTAGCATAAGGTCGCCCGATGATATGAACTTGTTGTTTCCAGTTCAATTTTGTTCCGATCGTTATCACTTCTGAGCATGCCTCTATACTTTCGTAACTGGATAAAAGGACTATCCTTTTGGAAATTACTCCGTCGTGGTGTATTGATTCGGTGATTTCAACAGGAAACCCCTTTTTGCAGCGAGGACTGTAAAATAAATACCAAATATAAAAAATCCATCATGATGTCAACAACAGAAAGTAAACTGCTTTACTTATTTATGGAAAGTATTTAAACGAGCGAAAATAAATTCAAATGAAAGGTGTCAAAAATACTGAATATGGGCTACTGAAATACTAAGTGGGCGACCAACAGTGGGGTGATTACAAATGTTTAAAACGGCGACTTGAAAATACAAATTTGAGTTACTAGTTGTTCAATAAGATCAGTGTGAAAATTCAAGGATGCAGAAAAAAAAATAACAAGCCTATTAACCACGACATTGTAGATAAGGCATAGTCGACGTAGCCCCGCTGCACGGGGCTCATATATCTGTTTGCAGGGTTTAAAGTAACTAACACGAAGGGGATCTCTAACCGGCCTGCTACAGGCCAGGCAACTCGACAAAGAAGACTTTAGAATCTAATTGATATTCTTCTTAGCGTGTCGATTGAAATGTAAATGGATTCTGGCCAAAATTTGGCCACGAGCATGGCACTTTCAGTAGCGTCCATCAGCTCGTTTAATGTACTAGCAATATGTCAGGCAAGACACGATGTTAAGTGTCTCATTGTTTGTGGAATAACGTCACATTTACTCTCCAGGGAAGATATCTATGAATGTCCACCTGAACGGATTTTCTTTGCTTCGGCCAACCTGTGTCCAGCGTCTATTTAAAGACTTCCAGGTCAGCCATAGCAACTCGTGTCCAGGAAGATTCTCAGCAAGTGGCACAAACGGGTTGGATAGGGAAACACTTTCTCGCCATAGCTTGAGTCTTTCCTTAGAACGTTCGCCAGTGAGCGGGGGGACACTTTAAAAAAACTGTTCACATCTTACACATCTTGATACATCGTTCTCACTCGGTTCTCACATAATGTACCATCTCAGAACATGAATGATGTAACCAAGGTTTTGTCCATGGAGTTTCTTGCCCATTCTTCTCCATAGAGATCTACGCTAGGGAATGGGCAACTACAGTACTTTCACAGTTTTTATGCCTTGTGACTGGGACCTCTACATTCATTGCCTGTAACTGGCCTACTTGAATGTTATGCTTTGATTTTGATTTTGTTACGGCTTTTCAGCCTTTGCGGCACAAAGGTGTTATTAGGTAAAGGGTGTCGTGTGACGGAAACCATTTTGGCTTTTTCACTAGAGCTTTACTCACTAAATGTTATTATGATTATCTTACTTAGATACGCTTCCCATATACATTCGTATAGGTCCAGACTTAACGCAGACACCATTTGCGATAACTGAAGTCGGACTCACCACTGCACCAACACACAATAGCTGCTGTGAAGTTGCAGAATGAATTCTTGCAACGAAGCGATTATCATCCATCTTCACACGAATGCATGATTGTTCACTATGATTTAAATACATCGTGACACCTTGGAATCCTTTATAATGCATGATAAAACTATTCAAGACTAGGCCCATCGTTACAAGAAAAATAGAAATTAATAGAAGTACGATTCCAACTTTGCTTTTGGTAGATCGATCGTCCCATGGTGTATTAATGAAATTAAAACGATACTCTAAATTCTCCTGTTGATTATGGTTTTCAATAATTTTGTTGTCATCAGCATATTCGTCCATTATAGATTAATTGGTTTCAGGAACCGACATATGAAAATCTAGATGGGTTTTTTTGAATACCTACTTATTCATTGTTTATAGAGTTAGCTGCGGGTAGTCTTGTGTTAATGTATTTGGAAGTTAAAAGTAGATAAGTTCTAAAAATCACGGCGTAAAAACTTATCAAAAAAACTCCGTTTTGTATGAGAAAATCTATCTTCATGGACACAAAGATTCATACAAATTGACGTTCGTGACTCTTTTTTTAGATTTCCTTTTGAATGATATTTTTTTTCGTAAATGAATAACTTGAAATTCGACGAGTTTATATTGTGGCATAATAATGTGACCTGAGTGCATCCAATTAACGCCAATTTGGTCTGTTTATTGTTGTCGATGAAATGCATACTTCAAGGTTCAAAATTCCCTATTTTCTTCAATAATTACCGAATTTTAAGACTAATATATCTTTTTTCATTGGTAACTGATAATTTGCACGGATAACCGGAATAAAAGTTTTCAAGAAAACCATATTCATGATTATAGTGACAAAAATGCATATAACAAGTTTTTTTTTTTTTATTTCCTATTTTTCTTCGATTACTTCTAAAAGACCGAGTTTTAGGACTCAGATTTCTTTTTCCATTGGGAACTGATACTTTTTCATAGCAAACTGGGCATAAAATGTTCAAGAAAATCACATTTATGAGTACAAATCTACAGAAAAATTCATTCGCAAATATCAGGAAACTCAATAAAAAAGTCCCATGAAAAATCGCTTTCACCTTTTTGTCACACCTTTTTGTCTAATTGCACTTGACTAAACGGTTGTTTTATTTATTGTTTTGTCAATAGATACATACATTTTGCGAATGAGTGCAGCCCGCGAAATTCAAATTTTCTTACGTTTTTTGCATCAACACAACCCTATAAATTCATTTAGGTAACCGCATTGAATGACCTTTTTATGAAATAGTTATTGAATGGGATTAAATGAACTTAGGGGGTTGTGTTGATGATTTTAATGATTATACATAGGTAATTCTGGAACACGTACATCATCATCTGCCTAGCCTTTTCCCAACTATGTTGGGGTCGGCTTCCAGTCTAACCGTATGCAGCTGAATACCAGTATTTTACATGGAGCGACTGCCTATCTGACTTCCACTACTCAGTTAGTACTTGGTAATTCTGTAACACGTAAGCCAAACATATTTTCATCAACATACAACAGGTATATGACTTACATAGTAAAATATTTTTGTACCTTTCATTATCATCTTTGGAACCCAATAAAATTACTATCTACGATTCAGAATCATCATAGGATACCTTCTGAGGTCTACCCCCATGCCAAAAAGGCGTAACTTTATGAATGTGCTTTGTAGACAGAGTATTCTATCTGTCAACGATGAGCTTGCACCTTGCACCATGGCTTGCACTTGTCTATGGTATTGACGACAGACATGGACTTAGTATAATAAACTGGACTGAGCACTCTACCAGAAAAACGTGACGAGAGAGATGTTTATAACAGAGCCCTTTATCTCTTTCTAATAGGGTGACCAGACATTTTTATAACAAATAAGAAACTTCGTTTTGACAGAGTTAATTTGTTTCCGGTTAAGACATCAACGGTTACATAAAACAGTGAAATAATAATTTATGAGAAAAAAAAATAAGTATATCGTTGGAAAAAAAAAAAAAATCGTCTCTTTTCCGTTTGCTCTGCAGAATTGGTGTTTGGGCATTCAAATGGAGGAAATAAAATTGAAAGTGTGTGACAAACATTTATTAAAATTAAACATGGTTAAGCAGAATTGTTTTGTGGAGTTTCTGCCGTAAGCAAATCTTACTGCCTAAGTTTCTCAATGCATTACATTTCGCATGATGGAATATTCTTAAATTTAAATACGAATTAGCCAATGCTTTTACTCGTTTTTATTCGTGTGGTTCTTCATCCGTTATACATTGGATAAAATGTGGTGGACTAATTGAGTCTTGTATAAAATATTTGTTTTAATCGCATCAGACTTTTGGTAAATATTCTCGATACGGCAAACCTCCGAAGAAGGTACGTAAGTGCGAACAAAATTTCAACAAATCGTAGTCATCAATCCGGAACTTTTAAATGGAAAAATTGTTCAACAACGTCCTGAAGAGTTACTTCCTGAAACCTTATGAAGAGTTAACTTCGGCGTTGTTATCTCATGAAGCCCTCTTCCTTCACGTCGTCCCTTGCAAGATACCAGGAGCGGCCGGAGCCTGTAGTTGCAAGGCGCCCGCCAGTGCCGACTGAAAAGAGCTTCGCGCAGGAGAACATCTAATAAGCACACTCAACCTGCTTTCTTTCCGCGTTCATCAGTTGTACTGATGATAAAACCAATATCCTTACCACTGGAAAATATTATGGTACTGCATAAGCATAACGCTCGTCGTGATTTTGTAGTATCAAAATCCTCTGGCTTAAAATGAAGGCTGCACACAACAGAACTTTTGGTTTTGGTTTGAAATTCGGGAATCGACATTGTTGCCTAATTTCCTCTTTCAATGGAAAGCTGTAACATACAAGTTATGATTCACTTTTACATGACGTGATACAATACTTTTAACCAATCCTCTGGCTAAAAATGAAGGCTGCACATAACAGAACTTTTGGTTTTGGTTTCAAATTCGGGAATCGACATTGTTGCCTAATTTCCTCTTTCAATGGAAAGCTATAACATACAAGTTATGATTCACTTTTACATGACGTGATACAATACTTTTAACCATTTTCACAGTTAAAATAAATAAGAACCGTAGATAAATCTTAAAATTTTCTCAAAACAACTTAGGACATCAAATTGACACCATTGATGACAGATTTCAGTGTTACCATAATGAATATATAATAGCTTCCAAACAATCATACTAATATTAAATTTGACTTAAAATAAATAAATTAGTATTATTTACAGACTGTAAACCTATTAAAGAAAATAATTAAAATTTATCTTAACGCTAAAAACATATACACGTAATTTATTTTACTTGTAGTGTGAGGTGACTGCTGGTGTAATATTTTCTACCATCTTTAACATTTTTATCTGTTGGCAATTGAGTGAAAGGGACAAAGGGCTCCCTCATTGCCTATCTCTCTCGCCTCGGTTATGATAGCTTAACAAAAATAAACCTACGGTGTAAGTGTTAAGGTTCATTTTTGTGTGTTACGAATTTCGCAGAACTCAGTCCTGTTTGTATACTAAGTCCATAACGACAGATGACAACTTGCACGTCAACGTCGAGTCGAGGATGACATTTCAGTAATTTGCGTTCCATTGCAACGGATTTTCTAGCATTAATATTTTTGCTATTCTTGTCACACTTACTGACTTTTCAGTACCAGTGCTGCCATTTTAGCGCTTTGGGCGCTAGATCTAGCGCTGTTTTGGTGTGTTTAGCGCGCATATTAAAATTGTAGCGCCTAGCGGATAATATAGCGCTTTTTTCTTTTATCTTTTGGCAACACTGTCAGTCGATTTACTCATCATCATTTAATTCAGCAATGGCAAACTATAATACTGCAAGAGTAGGTCCATACTGATGACACTATACAATTCTGGGCCAAAGTTCAGCATTCGAGTGATGCAGATAGCAAGCGTCCCTTTAAAGATTTGTTTGAAGTGGCCACCAAAGTAATGAGCGTACCATACCATACCATATTCAAGTGCTGAACGTGTGTTCAGTTTAATGAATGTCGTCAAAAAGAAATTGCGAAATTCATTGCAATTAAAAATAATTAATGCCATTCTAATGATTCGTACAGGACTAACTACTGCTGGCAGCAATTGTTATAATTATCAGCTTCCAGTCGATGTCCTGCGAAGGATAAGAACATCTGAAAAATATAACAGAAAAAAACGCTGATGATGGCCCTAGTATGTACAGTAATGGAGATTTAATTTTTTAATTTTAGATTAAGTCCTTATTGTTGTATTTTCTATTATGATAATGACGAAATTAATCGATTTGGTGGATTTTTGTTTGAGTTTTTTATTGAAATTCACAAAAACTTTAGCGCGGAATCTAGCGCATTTTTAAAGCGTTATTTCCATGAAATCCAGCGCTTTTTTTTCGTGCTACCGCTGGATGAGTTTTTTCATCTGGCAGTACTGATCAGAACTGTTTAATTTAATACCATGGGCATGATCTAAACATTGTTGACAAAACACCTCTCACTACACTTCCTCGGGCAGCAGTGAACCAGCGATCATTGGGGTTGGTTTCAAAACAAATAATGTACGATTTCCTGATTTAACTGAGTATATATTAAAATGCCTACGGTAATATTGATGGATGTTTCGCTATCGATGTCGCGCCCTGTGCCGACCCCCGACACAACAGAGACACATACTCGGCACACGATAGCTACTGTAGCTGTGAACACGTTTCTAGACTATCTAAGCGTTCATGCTAAACTGGAATACGTCGCATTGGTCTCATTTTCATCCGTGTACGAAGGTAAGGTTTCAATAAAGTTCTTACTCTATGATAGCTTAATTCCATACCCCAACATGGCCCCAACTTAATAATAACATCGCCACTCTTTTTCAGTTTCCGTTCCATTTACCCGGGATTTTGATAGTATACGCAACAAGTTGTTGGTGTTAGAAGAAGGGGACAAAACCTGCATAGATGTAGCTCTCCTTGGTGTGAATCAGCTGGTGCTCAATGAGTGGGGAGGATGCCAAACACCTGTGCAGATTATTTTGGTAAAGTTTAAAATTCAATATTTATCAGGAAAATCAGTCACCAAGAACATGCCCCTGGCTGGAGGCCTTACACACGGCACCCGTAGGATAGTCCGGTTAAGTAGAAGCCAGCCTCATAGGTTGACCTGCAAGATGCCATTCAAAATAATAATAGGTGTTTATACACCAAGAATGGAAGCAATTTTAAAATAGTTTTAGATTTGCCTAGTGTTTTTATACCACTTCTGCTATCCTTAAGAACGTTTACAACTATCGGAATTTCATACAAACTTTCAAGTCCTTTTTTTTTCGAAATTACTTAACCGATTTTAATGAAACTTCGTATGCATAACCAGGATACATAGGTCTAAAAAGTTATCAGAGAACATTTTCAAAACATAGTGTTACAGCAAAATTAGACCAATTTTAACATTTCCATAGAAACAAATTTCCAATTGTCTTTTTTTTTAAAAAGATATTTCGAAAATTTTCTCTGATAACTTTTTAGACTTATTTATCCTGCTTATGCATATGAAGTTTCATTAAAATCTGTTCTATCATTTTGGAAAACAAAGGATTGAAAGTTTGTATGAAATTCTGTATATCGTAAACACTCTTAAATATTTGTAAAATTACAGTCAAAAAAGTAAACTTAAACAAAATCCCAAAAAATGAAAATTTGTTTCCGCCATTGTAACAAAATTCAATGTTATTACAGATCACCGATGGCAGCAGTGGGGTTGGTTCTATAGGCAGAAACCGGATGGTGCAAGCTCTGCCTTTGCCACCCTCTTACCCAGCAAAAATACACGTGTTACCCATAGTCTCCCCTCATGAATCCTGTTTACAGCAGGGTAAGTACATGCAGATGTCTCTAAGATTTACATCCAAGATAGCTTGTACAATAAATTATAACACCAGCCTTTTACTTTACCTCTGCAAGGCAAATCCTTCTTCTGATGCCTAGAAAGTAAGCATTGATCATTGAGGCTTGCTCAATATCTATGAGCGATTTCAGACTTTATTATAAATTCAATATTTTTCATTCAAAATAGATTAGTTTTTGTCATAAAAGATATTTCACCATGACTTTGTTTCAGCAATGCCCCTCTACCAGAAAATAGTGGATCTGGCTAATAACACAACTAGCAACTCTAACGGCAATATGTCGCGAGGTTCTATCTACTGCCCTGACCAGCTAACTGTCCCTGGTGTAAGTATAGAATGTAAATGCCCCTTTCACTTGTCACAGATGTCATAATTGCCTGGCAAGAATGCATTTTAGCCATGGTTATTGGTTACTAACGTCATCCCTTTGCTGGGCAAAGGACTCCATGCATGACTTTCAGCTGATTTGGTCCAGATCTAATGGTGGAACCCATGGTATAAAGTGTGTAAATATACATACTATGTATGGGGACCTTATCCATACATTCTTCTTTCATGTTGGCATAAATCAAGACACAGTTAGCCATTACACAGTTATTCATTTACTATTTATTTATGTAAATTCAGAATAATTAATTGACTCCCAACTTAAAGTAGTATAGTGCTTAATAAACAAACAATTTGCTTAACAATAAAATTCCCTGTTGGTACACATAAATGCAGCACTGAAATCTATTATTTATTTGCAGGTAATAACAGCAATCACGCGTCTTTGCGAACAGCACTATCAAGAGTTTTGGTGCACACTGAAGTGTGGTCAGCTAGAAGCCCGCGTGCAGTTGTACCCGCCGCCACAAACCATCTCCCTTGAAGAGTTGGCGGCTACCTACACACTGTCCAATCAGATACATGTTATTGGATTCCTACAGCAACAAGAACTTAGTAAGTAGACAACTTGGTTGAATATTCATTGATATAGAGATCAAAAATTTATGAAATATTCGGTCATTGCGGTACGGCTTGATTGCAGACCAGTTGCGGACACTGAATACTTCAGTGCATATTTTTCAGTGTCCGCAGCCGCGTCGCAATTTGTTCTACCGGTTTGAGCATACCTTCCTTCTTACTATTTTGACAGACTCTTTCTAAAGCACAATATCGTCGCTGGTTATTCTAAGAATTGTTCGTTCTATCCGACCATACCTATATTTTAACCTTCTGCTTTTTAACAGGTACTCCTATAGCGATAAGTAAACACTTGGTGATACCGCAGGCGCAAGCAGGAGCCAATACAGGGCCGAGAGAAAATTATGGCTCTAAAACACCTACCAAGGTAAGTACGGCTAACTGCGGGTGACAAAATTGTGTTGCTGCATTATCTCGCGCAGAAGCATTACGCCAGATAATTCGTAAACGGAGTTTTTTCGCCTTGCCTTTGTAAGCCTGACGAGTGGTACCCGCCATATAAATTGTATTGAAATAAAAAGTGAATATAGACAATGTGATCATTTTGCAGGAAGGTTCAAGTACAGATAGTTCTGCCACAGAAGAGGATATGTCGGACCCAAGTAAAGTGCCTAATTTCTGTGTCCTTCTCCATGGTGCACTCAAGGTAAGAGATAGCCTCTATCATAATGTTATTGTCTTATGAAAAGATTAACTTTAAACCATCAAAAATATTGGGGCAAGGCCAATCGAAAATGATCTGAAAATTACACACAAATTAGTGTACTCTCCCGTTTCATAAAGCTTATGTGCCATCCCACCGTACATATTGCAAGTGAGTTGTGGATCCTCCGGGTGGGTTCCCGGCATCGCAAGTGCGACTTGAGTGAACCCACCAAGTGGGTTCCCGGCACTGAAGGTGTTAAGAAAACAAAACATTATCTCAATGATTCTAGGGCTATGTTAGAAAGAACACAGCACACCACTTCTCTAGCCTTTCTCAATCCCAGCACTAAAAAATGGCTTGTCCAGTACTTTATACAATTGAAATAAAGTTTAATTTTTAAAGAGTTTTCGATTTGCATTATAGGTAAGCAGTCTCATAGTCCCGATATTTTTAGCACTAACTGTCTATCCATATTACCCATCCATCACATGTCTAGGTGGAATCAATGGCGGCCGTAGTCCTCCTGGGCGCGGACTGGTGGGGCACGCTGACGGCGTCGTGCGAGGCAGCGCGCGGGCGGCGCTCGTGCCTGCTGCTCAGCGTCATGCGGCCCGGCGCCTCCGCCGCGCCCTGGCTGGGCGCGCTCGACCAGCTGGGGCCGGCTGAGGAGGGAACTAGTCCTGGTAACTTACTATTATGGAATAATAACTGTACTAATATTCTCCTGTGGTAATAATCACATTCTTGAGACTTGAACTTCGCTAGCTATTTAAATTTTCGCTGTATAGCCCAAGGCGATACAAAAATATTGTATTGAAAAGTTGCCCCGAAATACCGGACGCAGTTTTATCAAATATACATCTTCTAGACTATTCGAAACTTTTATACTTGACTTTTTACTTTTTTTTTCTTTTTTGCTTGTCTTTTATTGTTTTTAAGAGGCTTATTAAATTTTGACCGTGATTTTTGCGTTAAATGGCCAACTTTGGCGTTCTTATTCTGAGAAACTGAAAGACTTCGACAACGTTTACGTATTAAGTGGTGGAGATCAGTTATTAGTATAGTTTATAGCGTTTGCGCTTTTCCTAATTTTTACTTTTCTATTTATATAAAGCCAAAATCCCGAAGCAAGGTTTTCATGAAATGCGCGACGGTATATTTTCGAGCTCGTGGATTGAACTATTGTACATAAGCAAACGAAATGAAATATTATCTCTTAAATATGGTATAGTTCATGGCGGCCTCAGAATTTTTAAATATTTATGGATAATCCATTAAAAAAAAAACATTAAACGAAACACGCTCGGAATTAACTGTAATTTCCTCCTTACTACACTAATATAGTGTATGTTTGTAATACCAAAATAACAGCTTTTTACTGAATGCATATGAAAGTTACGGTACTCATAACAAAAACACTTTTTTTTTCAATTTTTGTCTATCTGTCTGTTTGGCTGTTTGTGCCGGCTAATCTCCGGACCGGCTGGACCAATTTTTACGGGACTTTTATCGGGCAGATAGCTGATGTCATAAGGAGTTACTAAAGCTACTATTGTTTTAGAATAAGAATGAGCGTTCCGTGCAAAAAATTAAAACCCTTGAAATTCGTAACATAATTCGATTCAAAAAGGGAAGTTATATTTTTTTATAATAATTTCACTCGAACGAAGGTCGCGGGCAACAGCTGGTTATTACGTAAAATTTATACCAGAATAACCGTTATTTCATAAGAAATTCTCATAAAAAATACCACTATTACTTGTACAAACTACTACTAAACCTACTACTTGTACATTTTTCTTTCTCCAAATCGTCAGAAAATTCGCTTAATTAATTTCCATTATGCTAACATTCATGATCATCAACAGCGGAAACCTTCCCGATCCGTTCGTGGCGGTCGTACAGCAGCGGCGGCTCCGCATGCGCGTGGGCGCGACCGCATGCGCTGCTCGCTGACGTGCAGAAAGTGCTACGACACGCCAGGAAACTGCCCGACAAGACACAACATCTTTTTAAGGTAGGTCAAGCTGTAACTCACTAGATATAACTGTGATGTGGAATCACGGATGTTACTCACGGTATTTTCAACGAATTGCTTTGAACCAAGAGTTGAAAATCCGACAGTGCAGGTTCTTTATACTCGGCTCAATAACAAGAGTTGGGAATGCAGTGTGATAAAAAATCACTAAGGGTATCAGGATATTTCGACTCCCAATGAATGGCGCGTAGGAAAGTAGTAATGGTAAAGTTCCACAGCGAAAGTACAAACAACAAAGGCGGCAAACAATTTTATAATATTCCTAGTAACGAGAAATGAATTCAGAGAAAAAAACAGCATAATAAGCAGCATAATATCGGGAACTCAAAACAATCAGTACACATGGTAAATATCCCGTTTCTAGTGTTAATGATAATGTTAGTGACCATGATAGTTTAAAAACTTATACAGCATAATATAATAAGTTTCAATCGTAATTAACTGAGTTTTCTTATATCTTCTCAGGAACTGAACAGACTCCGGCGAGCAGCCATATCCCTCGGCTTCTCAGAACTACTGACAGCGATCGGTAACGCATTGGAACGCGAATGCACCGCGTTGCCGCCGAACGCGCCCTCTGAGTGTGCTCTGCAACTCGCGCACGCCGCGAATGCCCTGCGAGACCAGAGAACGGCCTTGGATATCAAACATACACTCACACCACTGGGCCCTAGTTATAATACTCCGATGACTCACTAGCTCCTGATGTCTGGGGGTGCCCTAATCTCTAAGCCCGTCAATCAACAAAGATACAAGCCCGCCCGAAAGTAGTTCGTAACTTCGAAATGAACCCTACTGTACTGCCTATTATTGTCAAATTCATGAGTTTTGAAAACACATTGATTATGAGACAACTGTCCAATCATGTTGTCATTTATTTTTAGTTGGGCCCCTAACTAATCTTATGTCCGTAAGTGATACGGAGTAGGAAACACCCCTAATTTCGGCTGGGTTTCGTGCTTAGAGAGTAGACCTCCAGAATGTGACGTTGTCTACTACAGTGCCGTATGGTTATTTTGGCGCATGGATGACGTTAGCAGAAGGCGCTGTTGATACACGTTTGTGAAATTGTCATGATAAGATAAATATAGTGACATAATTATGCTCTAAACTCAACTAAACTGTAATTATTAAGATTCTTAATCGTTAAGAAGGCAAATAAAATTAAGTGTTAAATAGAACTTATTATTTTACAAATTCTCCTTCTACCGTGTTCTCTACGTATTTGAGTGCGGCCACTGGTGGTAGGCTCGACGACCAATCAAGCTATAGAAAACCAGTTCATGCGGATCTCTCATTAGACGGGAGACCTTTACAAAGCGAAGCCATGTTATACTGGAAATGTATAGCTTGATATGTCACCGTGCACGCACGTTTCAAGAGCAGTGCCACAGAGCATCAATATAATTGAGCAGTGCGTACAAACGCATCGCCGCTGCGGCGCGCCGTAACTTATGTGGTAACCTGGACATGATACCGCGCTCATGTGCTATGGTAAGGTATTTCCACGAAGCGGTCCATGTGACCATGAACCTTGTTCTAAACATGCAAATACCTCGCTTAGTAAACACATACAAAGCTAATTTATTGATTAGCTGCATAAATATTAGTGCTCCTTGCTCTTCATTTTTGAACGAAACAGTCAATGTCTGGCATCTCAAAATAAACATAGAAAGCTAATTTATTGATTAGCTGCATAAATACTAGTGCTCCTTGCTCTTCATTTTCGAACGAAACAGTCAATGTCTGTCATCTCAAAATAAAGCCTCCTTCCTATACACGATTAGAGTAGAGTTTTCGACGTGTGACGGATCGCGTATGTACGACGAAATGTTCCTCATAACAAAAGAGCAATAAACAGCAATGTTGATTCCCACTTTTTCCAACCTTGAGACTCCCATTCGCACCATTGACGATATATTATCGCCTCTATCTCCATGATCGACCACTCGTGAGATTCTTTCGTGTTCAGGAAGCTTTAGGGTTAGGTTTGCGAAACGTCAAACACAACAAAAGTCAAAATCAATTACTTTACTCTTTGGTCAAAATAAATAAATTAACTTCAAATAAAATATATACATAAAAAGTGTATAATATAAGAAACATGGATTATTGTGAATGAAATCAATCGGAATATTCTTACATGGTTAAGTAAAAAGTGGCAGAAATAAATTACATTCACTAATTATGAAGAAATTGTCGTATAAAAAATTGGCACTCATCTGTTTATCGTGTTTCCCGTTTCTGTTCACTTTAAATGGTGATTTTGTGTTCGACGACTCTGAAGCAGTAGTGAAGAACAAGGATGTCACCTCGGACTCTTGGACTGACCCATTTTACCATGACTTTTGGGGTGCTGATATTAGATCGGATTTAAGTCATAAATCATACCGACCCCTAACGATTTTATCTTACAAGTAGGCACTTGTTGTCAATAAGTATTCATTTACTGCATGTAAATAACCCTTGCGTTATTAATTTAAATTTCACTTTCAGGATAGATTATTTACTGGCTAAAAGACTTTCTGCGTTCGATTTCAAAACAACAAACCTAATATTATGCCATATGTTGTGCTGTTTATTGGTGTGGCTCGTTTTTGACACTATTTTATATGGCGAGAACTGTACTTTGACAAGGCAAGATGAAGAAACTAACAAGAAATTAAATTACCAGGATGACAGGAGTAAGACGTGGTGGATGGACACAGCATTTTTATCTACAATATTATTTGCAGTACACCCAGTTCATGTGGAGGCAGTGTCTGGTGTAGTAGGCAGGGCTGATCTCTTAGCTGCCATAACATTTTTTCTTGCGTTCCTTTGCTATAACAAGGCGCTGACTAGTCAAAGATGTAGTTTTATCTTTTTACTTATAACTGCGATTTTAGCTGGAATCTCTATGTTGTGTAAGGAGAATGGTGTTACAGTTTTGGTAAGTTAAATGGAATCTTTAAAGAATTTTTTCTTATCAATAATGCTTATAAAAGCTTTCAATTTTAGTATTTATTAATTTCAGGGATTCTGTTTAGTTTATGAAGTAACAACTACATTCAAAGTTAAGAAAACACAAAACAGGCATGCAAGAATTTTAAGCATAGATAATATCACTATAGGTGCCATATTTAGAATCATCTTCATCACATTTAGTATAGCTGCCCTGTTGTATGGAAGGTGGCTTGTGATGGGCGGAACCAAACCAGAGTTCAAACCGACCGATAACCCAGCTGCTTTTGCCCATAATCTTTTTGCTAAGGTATGTCTCATTTGTGATTATTAGGAAAAAAATATATCTAAAGCCAGGTCTACTTCACCATGTTATCGTGTTATAATAACTAAAAACATGGTTTGCTATCATAAACAGGGTGTGGCCTAACATAAATTCTTTACCGGAACAATTGGATAACATGTTACGATAACATTTTTTGTTAAAAAAAATCTCTCTCGCTCTCGGGCTCTGCAGACCCGGCTTTAAAAAAAACGTGTTTGCCTACCTATTTTAACAATAATAAATACCCTGCATGAAATAGCATCAGGCCTTCGAGTTTTTAATATTTATCCTGTATCTTCAACTGGACCATTCTTAATAATTCTGTTAGCCCAGACAGTTAAAAATATTTTATAACCCTAAACGCAGCTCTCATTGCAAGACTGATTAGTATAATCTTACAATTTATTGTATTACATATGTTTTTGCCTGAATACCCCAGAAAGAGTGTATTGTTTTTTTTTCTGTGGTTTATAGTATACAGTCCTATACCAAACCTTTTCAATTTTCCAACCTTCATAATTCCTTTCCCTAATGAGGTTTCTAACATTTTTACAGGTAGCAACATACAACTATATTTATTCTTTAAATCTTATGCTATTTATTTGGCCCCAATGGCTATGCTATGATTGGTCAATGGGATGCGTACAGCTAATAGAGAGTATACTTGAAAAAAGAATGATTTTAATATACATGATGTATTTGTATGGACTGTATCTGTTAGAGGCTATTTTTCGTACTGATAAAAACCACAAATCCACTAACAGGTAACTAATGAATGTACCATGCTAATTATTGAGGCTTTTCTAGTATACTACCTAGTTTATTAATAACTTTGTTTTACTGATGATTCTCGACTTTGACTGAGTGTAAAAGCAATTTTTCTAGATATTAATTTAAAAAAAAAGAGTATAAATTATACAAAATCCAGTTCAGAATACCTCCAGAAACCAGGCTATTTTATGTACAGTCAACAACTGTAAGAAGTAATTAAGTATCACTTTCAATAATGAATGCAGTCAAAATGAAGCTCAGATTCAAAATACCCGTTTTTGTGTGTCTTACTGACCGGGTTTCCAAACCGATTCCATAGCCATATTTTTTTTGCCAAATAGCTGAAATACTTTAGACTTGTAATGTTTCTTAATACTCCGTACAAACGACATTGCAGGGCGATGTTTCTTGCAGCATCATTGATAGTCATACCATTTCTGCCAGCCAGCAACATATTCTACCCAGTGGGCTTTGTGATTGCCGAGAGGATTCTATACATACCGTCAGCTGGCTACTGTCTTTTGATAGGGATTGGGTTGAAAAAAATGCTGCATAGAAGATCACAGATAGTCTGTAAGGTAAAGTCTTCAAATATTTATTTTTATTTATATTACTACTAATATATAAATGCTAAAATTAGTGAGGATGGATCTTTGTTACTTTTTCAAACAAAAACTGCTGAACGGATTTGAAAGAAATTTACCACACAGATAGTTTATAACCAAGGGACCACATATTAGCGGACACATAATGGACAACAACCTGTAACACATAGGATATTTTTCATCCCGGTAGTATACACGGCGGCACATGAAGCTCTACATTTCCAGTATAACTTGGCCTCGCTTTGTATAGATTTCCTATACAATGAAAGATCCGCATAGACTGATTTTGTAAAGCTTGATTAGCCGTCGTGCGTACGATTTCGTGGGACAATTACCGAACTTCAAACTCTTGACAAGTACGGTCGCTCTGTACAGAGTAAGTAAACATAAAATAACATCACGCCTGTAAGTGCTCTCACATTTCGCCAGTTATGATGAAGTTTTTTTTTTTTTTTAAAAACGTTGCCCCACACTAGGAATTTCTCCTGTATCGTGTAAGTTGTAATGTCCCATGTAATGGGGGTCGAGCCTTTTGTCATTAACTGGGTACGGGTATGTAGTACTGGCGGAAAAATAGGCATGGCCTTAAATACTTGTTCATCCAGCATAGCCACATTTCTCCTCAGTTCAGTGTTCGTTATTTTTACAGATTGGTGTGTTTATGTTCCTATTGCTAATCCTGATATTCGCCCTGAGGAGCTGGCAGAGGTCTATGGACTGGCAAACCGAATACAGCTTGTTCGTAAGCGGGTTGGCGGTGTGTCCGTTAAATGCTAAAGTACATTACAATGTTGCTAAAGTTGCGGATGCGAACCACCTGACTACATACGCGTTAGCTGAATATAAGGAAGCAATAAGGTACTTTAGATTTCCTGTTTTAAGATTTCATCTGTCATACCTTCGGGAACATGAACTTAAAAAAAAAATAGAGAGACGGAGCAGAGTGTTGTAGCCCAGCTTGGCAGAGGCCAATGTCCAGCTGTGAACTGCAACATGCTGATTTATTGCAGTTTTTGGTTAGACGTGCTGCCGATGCTGCCGCGTACGATATCACTCCTGCTCTGTTTCTCGCTCTAGCAAATGACGGTTCTGAGCGACGGAAAAGGATAGGAGCTTAAAAAAATGCGATTCCGCGCTGCAAGATGAACCGCAACCCTTACGTACTCGCTGTTTATTGAAATTAAATTATACATAATTTTACAGGTTATACCCCGAATATTACCAGGCAATGAACAATTTGGCGAATTTACTTAAAAATCAAAAGCAATTTGATGAGGCTGAATATTTTCTAAGATTAGCTGTGGAACACAGGTATGTAAGACCAAACCTGCAACTTCGATGTTATTATCATTACTATGTAATTTTTGATTTGATTGACTGTATTCTGATATTAATTATAGCATGATTGTTTAATTATTTTTTTTTATTTATATGTATTCCTAATTTAAAATTCTATTAAAATATGTATTTAGAGCATGTGTACTCGATAATGTGTAAGCTGTGTTTACCTGTAATTGAGTGTGCGTTACAAGCCAGGTATTTTGTAAAAGTTTCATTTTATATTAAGATTAATTGGACGTAGTTAAGCGAAAAGGATCCAATCCACAAATGGCCAAAATTGACTTTTTGCATCACGTCATGTACCTGCGGCAAATAAATATATTTTCTTTCTTTCTTTCTTTTCATCAAACTGATGAAGAATATCAACACTTATTCATTTGGGTTGGTCGTAGGTTAGGTCTTTTTTACTAGCTGATAGTATTTCTTGGCCATGTTGTGGATTGGATCCTTTTCGCTTAACTACGTCCAATTGTAATGTGACTCGTTGGTAATCCAAAATAAATAAATAAGCACATTACAACAAAAAAAAAGTCTTGCTAGTTAATTTTATTTACACTTTTCTAAAATCAACACGAGAATTAGCTAATAAAAGCCAAATCAGCCAATCGGATTACTCTAATCTTTCCAGATACCAGGTGTACGTCTTGTAGTAACAGTCATATGATAATTCAATGTTTGAAATATACATCTTTAAAATGCGTGGTTTATGGCTCGACCAAAAAACTTAGCAGCGATCATTAATGGCACTGTCATTAAAATTCTTCAAAGTTATTTACAATGTTCTTTCCTTTATATCTCGACAGAGAGGATTTCCCAGCCGCATGGATGAACTTAGGAATACTTCTAGCAACTACTCGTCGGTTCGAAGAGTCTCAATCAGCTTATAAAACTGCTCTACGGCATCGCAAGAAGTATCCTGACTGCTACTACAATTTGGGCAATTTGGTGAGTAATTATATTTTAACCAGTTGCAACTCTGGTTGCTGACACTTAACAAGAATTGCAACAGTGGTTGCAGCAGCGTAACATGCGTCGCAATACCGATTATACCGAACGCGTACATCATCATCATCATTTCAGCCGAAAGACGTCCACTGCTGGACATATGCCTCCCCCAAGTGTCGCCACATTGACCGGTCCCGTGCGACTCGCATCCAGCGGATCCCTGCAACCTTCACCAGGTCATCAGTCCACCTAGTGGGAGGCCTTCCAACGCAGCGTCTTCCGATTCGCGGTCGCCACTCCAGAACTTTTCGGCCCCGAACGCGTACGCGTTGGTGCAATCGGTGTTGAACTAGAATGTGGCTTTTACTCACCTTAAAGTTGTGTCATTTCCGCATCATAAAGTCTATGAGGTTCTCAATAAACTATTAATTTCTAACTTTTCAGTACCTCGAGATGAATAAAACTGAAGACGCTATAGATAGTTGGTTCCAAGCAATCAATCTAAACCCCAAGCATGTCTTAGCGTGGACTAACTTAATGGCGTTAATGGATAATACGGGTAAGCTGGCAAGTAATTACTTCTTGCTTGTACACCAAACTGTTTTGTTGCATGTACTACTAAGGCCTAAATCTATAAACATTGCTCAAAAACTTAGGCTACGTGTTATTCCTATCACTGTCGGACAACTGCTAAACTAGCAGTGCAAGACAGACGGGAACATGGCTAAGCCAAAGTACGCACGACGACCAATCAAGCTATACAAAACCTGTTTATGCGGATCTCTCATTATACGAGAAATCTATACGAAGCGAGGCCATGTTATACCGGACCTGTATAGCTTGATGTGTCGCCGTATGAACACACTCAGAATGTTTTCATACATCTCCTACGACTCTTTGATCGTACGATAAGACTTGAACAACAAAAACCGCCTTTACTGCTACGAATTAAAGTTTGTTTTGAACCTATCTATTGTTCTATGATTTTATCACTATTTTTGTTCGATTTTGGTTAATGAACGTATGAAATATATTTCAGGACAAATCGATAGAGCACTTAAGATCATACCAAACGTACTGAAGGAACTTCCGGAAGCCCCTTCAATCAATTTTGCAATAGCCAACATGTACGGGAAAATAAACCGATACGAAGAAGCTGAGACACACTTTCTAAAAGCAATTAAATTGTTCAATAAAGAAGTTAAAGCTATACACTACGCTAACCTTGGTAAGAAAACGATATTCCAATGTTAGGGCCACCTTTGCGGGATTCGGCGAACAGTTTCAGTGGGAACAGATGGAGCTAGATTTCCTGTATAGTTCCATCTCTTTCCCACAACGAAGTGATTCGCTGAATACCGCCACTGTGGCCCTAGCAACGCTACGCTTGTTTGGGCTGAAAAGTTGCGCTGGTAACACAGTCTTAAGAGGTAACACAGCATACGTATTATTTGTTGATCTTTAAATGTAATTGCATTCCAGGTGTACTTTATCATCGATGGAAAAAATACACATTAGCAGAAGAAATGTACAAAAATGCTCTGACAATTGATCCCACATTCAAGACTGCCCGAACAAATCTTGTAAGCCTACAAAAACTTAAGAACAAATAAAATACTCACTTTTATTGTTAACTGATAAATATAAAGTAAGTAAGTAAGTAGTAGGTACTAGAAATTGTAAAGTAAATTATTGATAAACTACTTCGCATTATTATTTCCCCATAATATAGAAGGCAATATTTATCATCATTGTCGAATAAAACCTTGTAAAACGTTATCTGAAATAATAATATCGCTTGGATCCTTGAGGGAGCGCTTCTTCGGTCGCCTGAAGAAAGTTTTAATTGGCCTTCTTTGTGGCGGCAACAAGGTGCCTTCAACGGTTGGGTCTACCGGTTTTTATGTACTCTTTCGGCATACTCAAATGGATTCTGACCGAACTCGAAACCCTGGATAGGAAGGTCCAGTCCAGGAGTGCTGACCGCAAACCGGATGCATCACCCACGATAATCGGTGATAAAACTACATCCCGTGGAAGAGCGGGGGTCGAGTCTTTTTAAATGCGAAGGCATTCCACAACCGCTTGGCGTGCAGTCTCAGGGTTTTTTTTTAAAGCACAGGTGAGTCCGTGGGTATGCACTGAGATGTGGACGCATTGGACAAGGGACTCACCCCACTGTCTATGTTTAAAGAGAATTGACGCAAACGTGTAGCACTTAATGACGGCAAGGAAGTATGGCAAGATTTTGGGAAACTGAAGGTTTTGTCTGTGCGATCATGGCCGAAGTTATGTTGACGAACAACGACCGGAAACATATTACGAGGGACGGGACCGTTGACGTGTGTCGGGGGCATGCCACCGTCCGGGTGAGTTCATCTAGTATTTATATATATATGATGCTCTGTGAGCCCATCAGACATTGTTTCTGGTTGTTCTCGTCTGGCTAACGGCGAGTACTTGCACAGGCACAACCAAGTTGCCAGGATTATTCACCAGCAACTTACCTTGTAATATAAACTTGTGGAATCTGAGATACCGTACTGTCAGAACTATTGTCCCCAATAAGCCTGACATAAT
This sequence comes from Noctua fimbriata, assembly GCA_905163415.1. Taxonomy (NCBI): domain Eukaryota; kingdom Metazoa; phylum Arthropoda; class Insecta; order Lepidoptera; family Noctuidae; genus Noctua; species Noctua fimbriata. The sequence goes on along the minus strand of LR990922.1, from coordinate 11,370,126 downwards.
GGTGATAGACCTAACAGCGCGCCGAATAATGATAGGCCATATTATCATCCCGTATGAGAAGAATCTCGTCAAAGCTGAGACATATAAATAAAATATCTCGACTTGGCGACGACACGATGTTGTCGGCGATGTGGAATGTGAAGACGGCTATCATTGTGCCGATTGTCGTAAAGGCCAAGAGCCTCGACGAACATCTGTCGAGGCTCTCCTTAGGCGATTGGATCAAAGGCCTGATTCAGAAGGCAGTAGGTACTCCTCGACACGGCCCGCATTGCGAGGAGATTCCTGTCTCTGGAGCCCTAACCACCGGCAGCTTGAACCATGCTCTCAACACACCGGGAGACTTTTTTTTTTAGTTTTGTTGTATGAATATGTGTATAAAAGATACCGCAGGAAATTGTAACATAAGTAACTAAATAATATACAGTGTGTTTGGCTACCGGTTACCGATACTTTATGGGCATATTATAAACTCATTTCTTTCGACAAATACACGTAACCCCGCGAATGGCAGCCATTTTGTTTTTTAATCGGCTGATCTAGGGTATGTTCAATAAAATGCTAATATCTTTGAATGTAAGAGACCTAGATACGTGCAAACGCCGAGCCTATCTAATTATTAAATATATGTTCCTGAAAAAAAGCAAAAAAACGCCTAAAAAAATTACTTATACTTTTTCCACTCTAGTGCAATATTTACCCCTGCTGAATGTTGCAATGTTTTTAGCTAGGGTTGCTAACCGTACTATAATATATAGTATTGTACTAAATTTCGAGTCTGCGTACGGTTGAAGAAATATAGTCCGCAAAAATACTACATTTTCAACACAGACATCTAACAAAGAAATCCTTCATTAAAAAAAAAAATATGTAAACGCCTTTTGACTGATGTAACCGAACTCATCTGTCAAAAGTAAAAGATGGATTGTAGTGAGTTCACTGACAAAACTAGATCCGCTAAGTATTGCGTTTACTTGCGCTTGTTTTGCGTTTTTTTGGCAGATATAATTTTACTTTTAGCAAATTAACTCAGATTAAAAGTTGCTGGCTAGATTGTAATATAAAAAAAAACAAATAAAAAAATACTGAAACCAACTTACTAATTTAAAGTAATTTCATTCCTGCTCTCTACTCCCGCTACTTTAGCATCCACAGAAAGGATTTTTTTGGTTATGAATTCGAAATTGCTAGAAGAGAAGTAGGATGAGGATCTCGTTAATAAAAAAATGTTTTTGATTTTCATTAATTTAATTAACCCTATGGCCTATCCGAACCGGCTGGCCAAAGAGTATAGTAATAATAATGGCGGCTGGCGGAGCAGTTCTGTCAATGTCAAAGTTACACCATGTCATTAAAAAAATTATTGATTTGCCGGGTGAATGGTTGAAAACACTGAAAAACTCAGATATTTTTGAACAAGATTTTCAAAATTAACAATGGATTTTACTCCAGAGCTATCTGCATTTCAAGGCCTCATTGTATCCGCAAACCACTCCCACACTTTTTCAAGAATAACATCAAAGGGAGGTAAATACAACATGATAAGAAGTATTTATCTCTTTGTTTTACTGTCTTTTTTAAATTTTTGCAGTTGCAAAAATGCAAAGGGCAAATTTTAGCCCCGTCAAACATTTGCCCATTGATAGGTGGACCAGAGAGATCTTTAAATAAAACCGATAAGCCAAAACGCCGGCAGAGGGTCGTCTACGCAGCTAATGAAAATATAATAAGAACAATATTTTAAGCACGCAGCCAGCTAGTTAGTTTACTACTTCAAGTTGCGGTAGCATGAATCTTCACTATTGCGGCTCTTTGGCCAGAGTGTAGCCTCTAACCCAGAAGTAAAATTCCTTATGTGCCTGTAATTCCTATTTTGGCAAACTTAAACAAGATTGATCATTGAGTTTTCAACTCATACATTGAATAATTCACTTTCTGACATATTGTTGTGGTTTCTATTTCATGACTAAATCTTTTGTGTTGCAGGCAATGATGAGAAAGTTAGATCAGTAATTGAAACCATATCCAGGTTCTTAAGAAGTGAAAAATACATACATGAAAATGGGGTTACAGATACAATGGTGTCAAAAACACGAAAATTTGCTATGTATATTGTTTTAAACTCAGACTTAAAAGCATTGAATGAAATGGTAGAACTAGAAGGAGTGTTTCTAGTTATACACTCAATACCCACAATACCAAAATATCTCATGTGTGAAATGTTGTGGAACCTACATATGGAGGACTTTGCATATGAAATAATCACATATTGCTATCCCCCACTAGCAATAGAGGTAGCAGGAGCTTTTGCAGAAAATTACAAATATTATAATCCTACAAAGGGTCTCAAGAAACTGCACAACTTGTCAGCCGCATGTTATTCACTTATTTGCAGGTTACACTGCTTTGAATTTGAGAACAAGATCTTCAACAGTTTGTTGACTGCTAGTTATGAAACTTTACAAAAATGTATAAAATATTTCTCAAACCCACCAAATAGTCATAGATTGAACTTACTAAGTAAAGACGAACTGTACATATACAAAGGAAAACGTCTGAAAACAATTCTGCTGTTGATTTATGAATGTTTTAATTATTTCTCTTTAGAAGTAAAATCAAGTTGCCCTAGTGATATCTACAAATCAACATACAAGGAAGGTTGTTTTAAAGACAACCCTCCCACAAACAAAGTTTATGAGTGTCCCTATAACACAGTATCAGAGTGCTTGAACACCTGTAATACTATGTTACTCGATACCTTCCAAGAAATTATAATGGATGTCAGTGTGGACATATTTTGTGCTTGGAGTGAATTTGAAGAAGATGGCAAAAGCATGCAACAGGCTTTAGGAGAGCTTTGTCATAAAGTGCAAACAAAACTACTTAATGTAAGCAGTGCTGCTGAGCACCCTGTTGTTGGCATGATTCAACAGATGGCTCGTAAACCAGCAGTCATTAGTGAGATTATCAACATAACCGATACCAATATTATCATACAGAATATAAATAGCAATAATGAAGATAAGGCAGCGTGGATACATGCATTAGTGAATAAAGAGCAGTTGTGCCAGCATGTTGATCTGATCACTGCTATAGATACTAACATAGAAATGTTTGATGAGCAGGAACTTTTGAAGTTATACCACATGTTAACAAACTACTATAAAAGCAACACTGTTAATAGAGAAATAGTAATGTTATTATCAATTAAAATATTCCAACACTGCAGTGTGGCAGACAGACATACATTATTAAAAGAACATTTCAGTGACAACCAGTTCCATGACCTCAGAGATAATGAAGAGTTTCATAACACATTAACTAAAATGTTCAACAAATTTGTTGCTGACGATACTGTGGACTTCGCAGAGGTATTGAATGTATTCCTACAGAATCCGAGGGAGGTCTTCAATAAAATATTTATTATGGCTGAAGAAAACGCACAGCTTACAAAAACAATGTTGCAAGTTATGGACTTGCTCAGGCATTATTCCAATCATTATTATAATACTGAAACAGAGCCATGTGTAATAGGTATCATCAAAAAGATTCTTGATAATACTTTAGAAACAGATAGTAAGCAAGATAATATAGTGAAGTTTTTATGTGGATTGAAAAAGTCTGAAATAATCCCAGGAACAAAATTACTACTCCTGATCATTATGCCACATATGCACAAGGCACTTCTGCACAAAGATATTGGTAAGATACATGTGCAGATCCAGCTTTTGAATGAAGCCTACACTATCCATGAATTGTTGGAATATAGGCCACCAATGTTGGCTATGTTGAGTCAAGTGTTGGAAGTGGTCCGCTGGGGGAACATCAAATCATTTGTACCGAAGGCTTCAACAACACTGCACCTTACGTTGAACTTCCAGAAATGTTTGATAGAAACATATGACAGTGTTATACCAAGTGAGTAAGCTGACTGCTCAAATGTAATCACCAGACTGGTGCACTATTTTATTTTTATGAAATTCTCACAATTATAATGTTTTCTTCCTTTGCAGATGACGAAGGTGACTGGTTAAGAATCAGGTTGAAACGAAAAAATATGCAGCCACAAAATAATTTTTATTTTAGAAAGTTTTTAGGTGGTCAAAGTTCAAATTTCTTTCAAGCTGTCAGTGGCATGCAAGTTGATAAGAACTCTAACCGCAATGAAATATCAATGTGGGTTACCCAGGTTAGATAAAAATATTACAGTTTACTCTATGTTTCATTCTTCTTAAATTAATTTACTCACTGACAGAGAGTTCCAAGAAAGTTCCCAGTGAGCACTTAGAAAGGTTTTTTTTATTAATTCCCATAAAAATGTTGAGTAGGTAGGAGAGGAAAGTTTGTTAACACTTTTGCTGATTGGAAATCACATCTAAGATATGGCTTATATGCATATAATGTACTTTGTTTGGCCATGTTAAGAAAACTTTTGGCCATGTTAAGAAAACTCAAATAAATGAAAAATTAGTGTAAGTGCTGAGACCCTGACTTAGGCTAGGCGCGCTCGATACGGCCAAGACGCAGCTAGCCCCATGTGGCAAATTATTTCTGCCTACCCTAATGCATCAATCGTTTTAAGTTTATGACACGTGTATTTTTCCAGATCCTCAGTTCAGGCACGCAGGAGGAATGGTGCGTTGTGTGGGACAACTTAGTTCGACACATAGCAGACATTGATGTGCTGTGCATCTTCCACGAAGCTCTGCGAATGATCACGAAGGCTGTGGAGGGCACCCGCACTCCTGCTTCTAGAGCCTGTTTGTTTTACTGTTTCCAGAATCTAGTCTATATCATACGGGTACGACTTTTCTAACACCTTTTAAGCTGGACAAATCTAGTGCCTAGATAATTGATAAGAAATGCCTATTTTCGATAGAAAAAAACGCTGCTGTGCCATATGCAAAAAACTGTTTATATTCTTTAATAAAAAATGGCTTAGACATAAGTAATCATGTATTCCAACTAAGGTTCTCTTCCAGTTTTCGTTCTCCATCCAATTCAAAATTAATAAGAATAATTATTTGATTTACGGCTTAACGTAGTGTCTCGATCCGACACATTGTAAAAAAAAATCTTATTCGCGGAATGTCCTATTCGCAAAAGTTTTGATTCGCAGATTATCAGGTTCGCATTATGTCCATAATTTGGCAAAATGTATGTCCAATATGTCATGTTTTTTTTCAATGGCTAAGACACTTCTATTTTTAATTACTATTTTTATAAGCTTTTAAAACATCTACGAATATTACCATGTGCCTTTCTTTTTCCAGTACAAATTTCTCCAAGGACCATTGACGGATCGACAAGTACTGAGCGCCGCGTTCAGTTTGTCCAAGCTTTTAAAAGAAACCAATGCAGAAGATGTGGATGAGATCGCATCCAGACTTATGCCATTGTTTGCCTATTTGGTCGAAAAGAAAAACCTCTACACCATTAATGTGCCCGGCTATTTCACAAACACAAATTATTATGTATTAGTATCCAGAGCATTTAATGGAAATGATGATCAGGATAATATTGACACATAAAAATTGTTGTACAAGAGTTTGACCATATTTCGTTTTCCATGTACAGTTAGCAACAAACGTAGATCAATGCTACAGTAATATTAAGTTGTTTCCTTTATTTATTTCTATACAAATTTCAAACATTTTTTTAAATATTCCTTAAAAAAAATACAATAATAATATAAAAAATTGTAGCAAGCTCAGTCAGGGTTTTAGAGGAAGGAACCTCCTAACAGTACGAGCTGTGTCCAGGAATACTGCATTCTAAATCAAGCCCTTGATCCAGCTGCCTAACGAGGCGGCTCCTCAGATATTGATCGAGGCTCTTGGCAATTAAGACATTGGCTGAATCGACTATCGGCACAATGATCGCCGAGTCCACATCCCACATGTCGACAACCTCGCGAGCCAATTCAAGTTGTTATTATTATGAACATTGTAAAAAAAAAACGGAAGAGATGTAAAATTAAAATACCTCAAATGAGTATCACAGAAAATACTAGAAAGCAGTGTTTAAAACAATACGTTTCAATTTATAAATGAAATAATTGTTAATCGGCTTTTGTTGCTGGCAGTACATTCCAGTTTTCTTGTGTTACGAATCTGTTGAATGTGTAAATTATTACGGGTAAAAAGATTTGTCTCTTTTTCAAATAAACACATGCAGTGTAAATCAATATATAATGTTATTTTATTTATTCTTTCAAAATTTAAAAACTTACATTTTTCATTTATTAATCAAATATCATTGAGTTGTTGTTTTGAGAGTGCATATTTTTATTTTCGTATAAAAAAATATTGTTAAACCCATAAAGTCGACAGTCACAGGTGCAAAAAGAAATTGAATAACCATGTATTAAACTAAAATCTGAATACATCTATAAACGCATTAAAGTACACTTACAATATAAAAAAAAACATACAATTTCTCTATATAATCATTATGTAATTTTAAGGAAGACATCTTACTTGTACTCTAGGTTGGCCTAATGCTCTTACATTGGTTACTACACAGGGTGGCAGGAACACCGACGCACATACGGTTACCGCATATTCAGTAAATCATTCTGAACGATGAAAAATATGTATGGGGTGGGCCCATACATATTTTTCATCGGTAATTGAAAAAAAAAGCTGTTTCCTACATGGTCAAAATGATGGAACAGCAGATTTTTTTATGTGGGGGGTTTCAGAATGATGTACTGAATACGTGATAACCACTTGTGCGCCGGTGTCCCTTCCACCCTGTATTCTATAAAACACAACAATATTCAAAATATTTTTGTACTGAAAATTACATGTCAATCACTAATTATTTATTGTAATAAAATATGCCCAATTTGGGAACATTACATATTTTGTACTTAATTCTAGCTTTATAGTCACGACTTAGGTACTAAGGCCTCTTTAGACCAGGAGTCATATTTCCGCACTTAATTAGTTATCCTTTATTTGTGGTTGGACTTCGTGCTCTTAACCCTTAGCACCACTCGTGGGGGAGTACGGTCCCCCAACACACACATTTGCGTGAATATTTTTATTGTTTTGGCGGTCACGCGGTCGTGATACCTTGTATTCCCAGTGCCGCGGGAGAGCTCGTGATTGGCGAACTTGTGTCGGGCTACCGCATACAGTTTAGCAGGTGCGTGCTTTTGCGGGACCTAGCTGCCCCAAGAGTGTAGTTACGTAAGTAATATTTTTTAACTAATTTCTTATCTATTTGTGTTTTTGTAGATTTTTGACGTATTACAATAATATGAATCCTCAACAGCTTGAAGAACTGATAAATAATTCAGAGTTAGATGATAGTGAAAATGAAGAGGTTTTAATGGAGTCATTACTCGACTTGAGTGAAGCGGAATTAGAGAGGACCACAATACAGAAAGTATGATGGAAGATGGGCCATTGTCTGTGGAGACACGCCGCATACACATTTGAGATCTGAGCCGTCCATGAACCCCCATCTGAACAGATTATCTTTGCTACGGCCGACTTGGGTTCGGAGTCTATTCGGAGATTTCCAAGTCGGCCACGGCAAAGCATGCCCAGGTGGAAGGCTTTCACACGGCTCGATGAAGCCGTCAGGGGGCTTAAGCAGCTCTCGCCAGAGATCACATCTCACTTTGGAGGCATTGCTATTAGCCGGACTAGCTGGGCCAACGCACCCAAAAAAGCTTTTACGGCTTTTCAGCCTTTGGGGCACTGGGACATAATTGTGCATTGGGTGGCGTGAGTCAGCTTGTAGCTTTGTCCTCTCGGTGCGGCTGGCTATGGTCCTACGAACTTTTGGAGGCGCAATCCCAGTTAGTGGATACAGCATTCGTACCGGGGTCGGTTTAAGGCAACCACTTATAATCCGGCACGTCTCATTTAGAGCTGTATCCACTAGATTGGCGTGGGTAGAACGGTCCCATACTGGGCAAGCATATTCGCCAGCGGAGAAGCAGAGCGCCATTCCAGTTGTTCGCAGAACTTGAGGAGACGCTCCCCATTTGGTTGATGTAAGGCGACGCAGCAAGTTATTTCTAGAATGCACCTTCATTTTTAGTGTTTGGCAATTATTTTTAAATGTAAGCGACCGGTCTAAAGTTATACCGAGTATAATAAGTTATGCCCTAACACGTGCGCTCTTGACGATCTTATGACTGCGAGCGGAGTTCGTATAGCTGAATTTTGGGCCAAACATATTTAATTAAAAAAATTGCCATCGAGACGCTAAGAAGAAGAATACAGAAAGCAAGGCAGAGCTTGAAAAAAGTGACTTGGAAAATGAAGAATTAGAGAATACAGAAGAACTGTGTCTGGTGATGGATCTTATTGCTTTTTATGGAAAAAAACAGGTATAAATGGGCAAAAACACCGCCATCACGGTCACGAGTTCGATGATTATTTGATAAGTGAACAAAGATGTACGTTACCTCTGTGATTTTGCAAGTTTTATGAGAATTATAGAATTTAATGATTGTTTTGTATTTTAGATTATAAGACTGTTGAAAGAAAAAACTAAGTTTTTTTTTAGTTACTAAGTTTATTTTAGTATTTGAGCTTTGAACTAGGCACTGAAAATGTGACAGTGTATTTTGGCATTTTTTTGGTTAGACGCTAGGAATGTCGTTTTTATGTTTCTAATTGTAATAAAACTTTTTTCCTACATTTATTTCCTTGCCTTTAATTTATTTTTCGTAAAGAAATTCAATTTTTATTTTGCAATCAAGCTCTTAATATTCGTTATATGAACGGGGGACTTAGCTCCCCCACGAATGTAATTGTGAGGCTAGAAATAGCGAGTGGTGCTAAGGGTTAAAAGTATCTAAGTGACAGAATAAATCTGATCCGTTAATTTAAGGGCTATAAAAGTAAGCATCCGGAATGGTTTTCTGAATAGATTCATAGATCCGGAATTCAGAATCTGGTACCAGAACAGACAGAATTACATACCCTACTATTTTATAACACGTCACACACATGCTACAGTTCTAATCGATCTTGACGCTCGAAGGTCTTTGACAAAGGAGCGATGTTGGTAAACATTTGTGGTGTATTGATAAAATAAGAAAGCGGCGGCATTAGTTCCGATTCTGGCGACGCGCCAAAAGAAGTTCTGAATTTTGGACCTACAATTTTTACTAAGTAAGTACATTTACTTATTTTAAGAAAAATGTATAAATATCCGTTTTTTTCACATTCTGAAAAGTGGATCTTATTCAGAAAAGCATTCTGCATATTTACGGCCGGGTTCTCATGTAACTGAACCCATTAAACTACGTAGCCATTATGTACTCCTCTAACCCTTTGGGAGAGTACAGGCGTGATATTAATTATGTAACTCAAGTGATAGTCAGTCATCTGCATAATGCTTACACAACGCAACAAATCAACACTCACGCATCCTGCACACTTAACACTGACAAATTCTTTCATCTGCGCAGGCCTTATTGGTTTAGGTAGCCTATGATGACGTGCAAGATGAGACTAATCACAGAAGAGAAGAGAGACGCGATATGGATTGCAACGAATGTCATTGGGTGTGCTGTATACGAAAGATGAGGTTTTGCAGATGAGTATTACTTAAGAAACGTAATAGCACGCCTGTTTTCCCCGAAAGGTGTAGGCAGAATTATACACAACGGCCTTATGCTAAGATCCCATGTCGGTCAATTATATTTGCCGCAGTAGCGTCCCGCTTGCTTACACATCTCGCATAGATGCTGGGGATGCTCCAAACCTTCGAGATTGTCGCGTTGCGGGAAATCCGAAGGAGTCAGCTCTCTCTGTAAGTACGAAAACGACAGATAAGACACGTGCTTCAAAAAGTTATTGATCACAGCCGGTACGGGTTTCAAGCTATACATTTAAACAGATATATTTTGTATGGTGTAGCCTAGCTAGCTAAATAAATGCTTCCGCTATAGAGGTTTTTTTTTTACTTTTATAGACATAGGTATACACATTCAAAAACGATCATAATTTTGTCTGGTTTGATTTTTGCTTATAGCTTTTAAGTTAGTTTACGTATGTAGATACGTACCTACTTATGCAACGAAAGTCGTAAAATAACCACTTTAGGGTCTGATGTAAATTGAATAAGTAGATGAATCAATGAATTAATGCCTACTCCAAGCTATTCATGAAAAGCAGTGTATCTAATTATTTTGTGTGTTATTCGTTTTCGACAGTAAAATACAATATGTACGTAGGTACCTGATTTCTTGGGTGCACGTTTTCCCCACAACGTTTACATTCCTGATATTTATCGCGCCAAGACAGACGGCTGACCCAGAAGTATCCGCAAACGCACTTATACTCTCCGTATAGAGCTCCAGGTCTCGGCTGAAATTCGTAGGTATAAAATGTATAAAAATATTGTATGAGCAATATGTATGAGCATTGCCGCTTTGATTACAATAAATAAGAAACATAATAAAATTATGAATCTGATTACATAGTAGCGCCGGTGACTGAAAAGCTGTGCGGTAATCTGTTTTCATGCTATTCTCACGATATTTTCCTCATTCCTACTCATCTTATCGCTTGCATGTGATCTTATTATTATCTTACTTTAAATTCTTGTGTAGGTTTGATGACTACCGCCGGGCGTACATTTGGTGTCGGAACCCGATGTTGTACAGGCACGCTGCGGAGGCTGGAGGACGGAACTGCCTAAAAAACAGATTTTAGTCAGTCAATAGCAAGGAATATATATACTCTCGGAGGTCAATAGGCACCTCGATGGTAACAATTTGTCAGCGACAGTGCTCGTATGTTGTAGCAGTAAGGGCGGTGTTTTACTCGTTTACTGCTATTCACCCCCATTATTTAGTCTTAAAAGTGGTCAACTGCGATCATTGCCGACTTTAACTTTAAAGAAAAGTTAAATCGTCTTCCGAAATTCACATTACTAAACTAAAAAAAGCGGCCAAGCGCGAATCTTACTCACACACACATGGTTCCGTAGCAACACACAATATAATAAAAATATGTTGAAGGCTCACATTTATATGGTGTATTGTATTACATTTATATGGTGTATTGTATTGCACTTATGCTCTCCGTATAGAGCTCCAGGTCTCGATTGAAATTCGTATAAAAATATTATATAAAAATGAGCAATATGTATGAGCATTGCCCATGCATTGCCGCTTTGATTACAATAAATAAGAAACATAATAACATTATGAATCTGATTACATAGTAGCGCCGGTGACTGAAAAGCTGTGCGGTAATCTGTTTTCATGCTATTCTCACGATATTTTCCTCATTCCTACTCATCTTATCGCTTGCATGTGATCTTATTATTATCTTACTTTAATTTCTTGTTTAGGTTTGATGACTACCGCCGGGCGTTCATTTGGTGTCGGAACCCGATGTTGTACAGGCACGCTGCGGAGGGTGGACGACGGAACTGCCTAAAAACAGATTTAAGTCAATGTATAAGCACCTTCGTGGTAACAATTTGTCAGCCACAGTGCTCGTATGCTTTAGCAGTAATTAGTAATTCTGTACTGGTTTTACCGGTTCTTACGTACTTATCACCCCTATTAATTAAGCTGATGATTTATGGTCATATCTTTTGAACCCTAAAAATATCCAGACACAGATTCCTCATTCTTCCGCATCATATGCCCAAGCATGTGATGCGGAAAATAAGGAAAATGATTTGAGAACGAATGTGGATGACGATAAGAGCAGAGGATGACCAAAGAAAAGATGAATGAATTGTGCGAAGGATGATATGGCTAGAAAGGAGGTGACAGCTGAGTTAACGAGTGATAGATAACTATGGAAGAAGATATGCGACCCCAAAGAAATTGGATAATGGCAGGCGAATAATGATGACCTACCTAGTATCTAATTATAACAACGCGGACACGCAGACAAACACGAAAAGCGAATGTACCTATTTACACCTATAGATAAGTTATTATATTAGGTTTCTTACTTTAAATTCTTGCGTAGGTTTGATGACTACCGCCGGGCGTACATTTGGTGTCGGAACGCGATGTTGTACAGGCACGCTGCGAAAGCTGGAGGACGAAACTGCCTGGAAAACAGATTTTAGTCAATCAGTAGCAAGGAACATAAATACTCTAAGAGGTCGATAGGCAACTAGATGGTAACAATTTGTCAGCAACAGTGCTCGTATGTTGTAGCAGTAAGGGCGGTATTTTACTCGTTTACTGCTATTCACCCCCATTAATTGGGCTTAAAAGTGGTCAACTGCGATCATTGCCGACTTTAACTATAAAGAAAAGTTAAATCGTCTTCCGAAATGCACATTACTAAACTAAAAAAAGCGGCCAAGCGCGAATCTTACTCACACACACATGGTTCCGCAGCAACACACAATATAATAAAAATATGTTGAAGGCACATTTATATGGTGTATTGTATTACATTGAACTGCAAAACTGAATATGTTTTTCATAGTATGTTAATGAAATACAAAGCTACTGCTGCAATTCGATGAAAAATACCCATAACTCAAAAACTAAACATCAAATCTTATTCAAACCAATTTTCGTTGAAAGGTTTTTTACGTTCTACAATCCTACATTTTTTCAGAATTTTCTTCCTCTTACTTTAGAAATTAGAGGGGGGGGGGGGCACACATTTTAGTGGAAGTGTCAATCTTTCAAACTGTTGACTTTGACAAAAAATGGCTTTAGGAACCTGAAACACCTATCTATAGATACCCCGCACATTTTTTTTGTTTCAGTTCATGTATGGGGGGGCTCCCCCATACATGGAACTGATCCCATCTCTTTTAATTTTTTTATAAAAATTACGATTTTTATACAAAAATCACGCGCGTAGCGGTTCACAGAATACCTACCTACCAAGTTTCAACTGTGTAGGTACTCCTAATAGTTTCGGAATAAAGTGGCTGTGACATACGGACGTACAGACAGACAGACATGACGAATCTATAAGGGTTTCGTTTTTGACATTCGGCTATGGAACCCTAAAAAGTACTTAATTACAAAAAAAAACCCGACTAAAAAAAATGAAAAGCAAATTTTAAATTAAATAAAAGTTGGAAGCAAACCCTAGCTATTCCATTTTCATAATTTTATATTCAAATGGGTTTCGCCTGCGGTTTTTTATTTTGTTTAATTACTTACTTAGGTACCTATTGCGTACTTATCGAGTGTTTTGTAAATAAAATACTTGTTGGTAGGTACTTATTCCTGTTTATACAGCATGTAACAGAAATGGTATAAGTACACAAAATAATCGGCTGCCCCATACCTACAACATTTCGCGATTGCGATGTCGGTAGGTACCATGGAGCAAGTTGTTCAGTTTGGTGGTCTGTAGCACACCATTTCATATGACTCCCTGACACCCTTTCTGTTACACGCTGTAATCACTCCATGGTGAATTTTTGGACAGGATTTTTCCAGGATGACAAACATACAAAAATACCTAGGTACCTACCTACTTACCAGAGAATGGGCAGCAGCGTTCTCTGTGTTTTATAACAACCATACTGCGATCGCCAACCCGCCTGCCAAGCGTGGCGATTATGGCAAAACCCCCCTTCTTGGGGGAGGCCTATGTCCAGCAGTGGACGTCTTTCGGCTGAAATGATGACCTACCTACAGATCAAAATGATGAAATAATTTTTGAACTCTCTTTTATACATCATCATTCTCTTGCCCTTATCCCAATTCATTTGGGGTCGGCGCAGCATTTCTTCTTCTTCCATACTTGTCAATTACTCGTCATCTCATCCGACACCTCCTTTCTTGCCATATCATTCTTTGTACAGTCCATCCATCGTTTCTTTGGTCTTCCTCTACTCATATACCCATCCACATTCATACTCAAAACTTTCCTCACAACATTTTCCTCATTCCTCCGCATCACATGCCCATACCACGACAACCGATTACCACACAACTTTTCAGTCACCGGCGCCACTTTCAGACTTCCTCTTATATACTCATTTCTTATTTTATCCATTCGCGTAACACCACACATTCCCCTTAGCATTCTCATCTCCGCCACATGCAAATGCCTTTCATTCATCCCTTTTGTGGCCCAACATTCTGATCCATACAAGACAGCAGGTCTAACCATTGTTTTATAAATCTTCCCCTTAAGTTTAAGGGGAATGCGGGAGTCGCAGATTGTTCCCGTGACCTGCCGCCATTTCATCCATCCCGTGTTAATTCTGTGCTTTACACTACGATCTATTTCGCCATCGCTTTGCACGAGTGAACCGAGATACCGAAAGTCGGAGCAGACAGGAAGAAACGCGCCATCTAGCGCTATGGCTCCAGAACTGGAGAGACCGCCGAAATCGCAGAACATGTATTCTGTTTTAGTTCTGCTGATTTTTAACCCAACATTCTCCAGCTTCTGTTGCCATTTCTCCAATCTGCTCTGGATCTCAGGTCCATCTTCACCGACAAGAACATTGTCGTCGGCAAACAGCATGCACCAGGGTGCCTCTTCCTGTATGTCCGACGTCAAAGCGTCCATAATCAACAAGAAGAGGTAAGGACTTAAAGCCGACCCTTGATGCAAGCCTACAGCCACACTGAACTCATCGGTGTTGCCAGCAGCTGACCGGACGTAGGTACAAGATTGGCTGTACATAGCACGAATTAACTCTACATACTTCCCAGGTATACCTTTCTCTTTCAAGGCCCACCACAACACATCCCGAGGTACCCTATCATACGCTTTCTCCAGATCAATGAACACCATGTGCAAGTTTTTGTGTGCACGCCTGTACTTCTCGCACAATTGGCGGAGTGCAAAAGTGGCGTCCATTGTTCCTCGACCTGGCATGAACCCAAACTGGTTTTGGGTGATCTTACTCTCCTCTCTTATTCTTTTCTCTATCACTTTCTCCCATACTTTCATACTATGTGACATGAGCTTTATCCCCCGATAGTTGTTGCAGTCCTGCACATCACCTTTATTCTTGAAGATGGGCACTAGCGAACTATTGCACCATTCTTGTGGGATCGCTCCTTCATGCAACAACTTATTGAAGAATAAAGTTATACCTAAATATGTAATAATATAAATTAATTATTAGAGCTTTGACTGAATTTAAATTTTATAATCAAAATTGAATGAAAACCATACATTGTGATGATTGCTCCAGGATCCATAGTCGCTCCACAAAAGTGATGCTGTTGTCGCAGGCGCAGGCGCAGGCGCAGGCCTTCTTCTCTCGTATACTGGGCGTGCGGAAAGGACATAATGATCATCTTCTTGCTACAAATGAAATATATCATTACTTACAGCTGCAATTATACAGATAGATAAGAAATTGCCTACCTACTAGCCTTACTGATGGAGCCAAGCGCCGCCATGCCGCGCAAGTTAAAAGTACAGACGCCAGCACATCAAGCTACTACAGTATATATTTCTTTAACAGATTTTCAACTTTATCGCCAAAGCATTAGGTTCAAGGTTGATTGGGAAAAGGAGAATGCCCATTTTTCTACTGACCGCTGTTGCGCATCAAAACATTTCGTACGACAGCATAAATTGGATATAAAAGAGGGGTGATGTCTTACTTTCAAAGGAAATAAAAATTATCCATTTATTTTGTGGGATTTTTTGTTATTCTTTGATTTTCTGCTCAGCAGGCTTAGCCAAGTTGTCTCAAATCGCTTACGCCGAGGCGTCAACGATTGTAGAAAGAGATTCGATAAGAAACGTATGTAACTTGGCTAGGCCTGCTGTTTTGACAGTTTCGGGTAGCTTGATCTGCTGGCGTTTGTACAAAACTATGTTGAAGCATACTGCTCTGCAGGCTTAGCCAAGTTGACAATCTGAAATCGTTAACGCTACTAGAAAACGAATCAAATGTATGGGAATGACATCATCTCAACGTTAAGTCACGTGGTCAAAACAAACGAATAGAAAATTTGTAGACAAGTTTACAATTTATCTGATCGTTCAAAATGATAGAATAGATCCCATATAAATCGTAGCCAAGTTACAGTTTTGACAAGCGCTAACGAAACGATGTCGAAGTTTTTGAACGACCACTGAGCGATCGCCGAGACCCAAGCCCGATAACAATAGGCGTCTATATGATTCAGCTGTGTCGTGTATCACGCAATTGTTTATGTTTCAAACTTTCAAGTGCCCGAGTATGATAGAGTTTCGAAGAACACGAAGATATTTACGAAATAACTAATAATTTTCGTACCTTTCTATGAATTCCAATAAAGCTGCGAACTTGCTCGAGATCTAGATTCCATCCTATAAAAGTTGTCACTTCACTTAAGGTATCTTTCATTTAAATGCAGGATCATATCATTTCGAGTCACAGTAATGTTTAAAATTACATTCCGCACTGTGATATTATAATAAACCAATTATAAGAAGAAATTATTCCTTATTTCGCTTACTTTTTATCACTTAAAAGAATTATTCCTTTCTTAATAATTCAAAACAAAAGTTCAGCCCGCGCACAAAATAAACAACTGTGACTTTGACGTTAGTTTGATGTGGGTAGTAACGCTCACCATAGACTAAAGTATAGGTTTTATCTGCAAACATTGGAGAACGAGCGATTGACTTAGTCGTGTCAAGTTGGCTACCAACTTAGCGTTTTCTCATTTCGCTAACGCCGAAGCGTCAACGATTGTAGAAAGAGATTCGATAAGAAACGTTTGTAACTTGGCTAGGCCTGCTGTAGTATAGGGCTACCATAAATCGATGAAGTAAACAAGACAAGAAGATATATATTTTTCTAGAGCTTTTGTGTTTATGAAGAGATATTTTCGTAGAGCTCAGGTTTTACAAACATAAAGCAATTTTATCATCTAGGTACTGAGCAGGAGTGACGCCAAAATTTGTATCTGGGGTATTCACCGGATCGGATTAACAGGGCCAGGCTGAGGCTAGCTAGCTAACAGAAGAGCTACGTTTTCAATTGCGACGAAAGTGGAGACACATGCGGCAACAACGTGTTTAACACTAACACTACCGGAGCGATCGCGAATTTTACGTTTTGGCACATCTACTGTAGTAGCCATGTTGTGGATAAACCTGCTGAGCTACAATAATAGCTTAGACATATTAACTAAGTGGCCTAGCGTAGTTTTGTTTACTCTTTGGTGTAGACGATACTGATAAGAAAAGAGAAACGTTTGTTATTTTTATATATTATAATATCTCTATATATAGTGATATAAACAGTAGGCACCAAGTTATCAAATAATTTGGTAATAACTAGATTTCCTACATATACCTACCTATGGTAGGAACCTACTATTAAATTGCTAACCTAATTGAAAGTACTTATGTATGTTTTCACGATAACTATTCGGATCATTACTAACAAGTACTCACACACACGCTATCGTCTACATTTCTTTTTAATTTCTCCTTTTGCAGGTCTGCTGGCAGAAATTTCTTAAGAATTAAACAGTACCTATGTATGTACTCAAATATTAGGTATATCTTATGTTATTTTCCAGTGTTGTCTACAGTGTATGCATAAATAGTAAAACAAATAAGATAATCAGTTTGATGACAAAGTCTAAGTACTTAAGGTATTAGGTACAAATTATGACGTGAGCATAGTAATGAAATCACTTACCTCACAACACGAAAAGCAAGATCCCATGTTTGAAAGTAGCGAAGCACTATATGATCCAAATAAAATTACACTGTAGTCTTTACGAAGTCACTTGATTAAAACAGCTTCATTTTTGTAAATATACAACAAACAAGCGGACTGCGCGTCTGCAACGCTAATGCCAAACCAAATGCCAAACAAATACTACAGAAAGGTATATTAATCTATGACTACAGGCAGGCACCTAGACCACTACCTACAACACTTTAGGGTAGTGAAGCTTGTACCCACTAATACAAAAATATTTTTGTATTATGACTGCATCACTACTGCGAGCCCGCGAAAATGCAATGGCAAGTAATGGAACCCGTAACTCAACACCTCTTTTTAAAGTCCGAAAATCTAGATATGCACTCTAATTACAAGTGCATTAGTTCAATATTATTATTTGAACAACGTGACTTGTCTATAGCAGTAAATACCCGTTTTTTGTAGAAATCTGCAGTGGAAATAACCTTGTTTGTCCCCTTATTTCAGAATCTGTGTTGCCAGCAATGAAATAAATCTATTGGAAAATGGAATGGCTTTGACAACGTGCGTCGTATCTTAACGACCGCCCCTTATCGCACTGTAATAAAGCCCGTCACAGACGTCGCTATAATATATCGAGATATATATTAAGCTACCATATAGCAAGCTACCACACACGGGAGCTATACTACAATATATATTTTGCCATCACTCGGTTTGCGGTCCTCCTTTGCCAAAATATACAGAGATATATTTGTCGACATATTTTGATGACGTCATAGAAATATATATTAAAGCTGCGTATGCGGCACTCGAAAATTTAAATGGAAAATATGTCGTAATTTGCCTTGTTATGATTCATATTAATATGTGTTATAGTTACGTCTGTGACGAGCTTAACAGAGACTGCCTTTCCTTGTCCTTTACTTTACGTCTTAGATATTTCCATACTTTCGCACAATGGATCTATTACCCTTTTTTACCTGACTGAAAATATCAGACCAAGATATGTTTTTTACAATCATCATGGTCATGGGTCACTTTTGGGTCCGCCCTTAAATATGGAAAGAGAATTAGGTATAATATAATACATTTTGATAAACTGAAGATGGCCGCCAGCGTAAAGTTGGAACATCACGGTCACGGTCGAAATTGATAAAATTATTTGTACCTATTCAGTTTTGTTGTTTTTTGATGATGATTTTCATTGAATGTTTGTGCGTATGTGTGATGATAATCTGGTTGCATCATGGACTAGTGGGGAAACCTTGTTATTGCATTCGAGGCGGAATTCACACAAGCGAGCCGCAAGCGAGGTTGTTATGAAGCCGAGAACTGCAGTAACAAATCCCCACGCGTATAAAACGACGATTTCAGTACACTTTCGAAGAAATAAAATATTAGAACGGAAAGTATTTTTGTCAGGAATTATAGTTTTTGTCAGTCTCGCACGGGCCGAGCGTAGATACGGTCGCACGCACAGTACGCGTACGTAAGCGAATATGGCTTCTAATCGTGTGAAATGTACAAAGTGTAATATCGTGATCAACGAAATGCTAGCGTTTGTGAACAATAAACTAGATGTGATGGACGAAGAAAGTATCAGTCGAATCTGCGTCTCTGCTTTCTCTGAAGATGATATTGTGGCAGCTAAGAATCTGCTTTTTGAATCCATACCCACAATAAAAAAGCAGAAGAAAATCAGGAAGAGAGATGGGAAAACGCTCAGAAATATAGACGATATAATTAATGCTCTCAAGGAAACAGATCCTGAGGAAATACCTATTTTCGTCGCTCGCGAGCTTCAAAAGTTACCCCCAATTCTCTTCGATCATGTGGATGTAACGAAGATATTGAAGGATCTATTGGTAGTGCAGCAAGACATCAGCCGTATCAAGGAACAGTTTGTTACTACTGAACAGTTAGATATCTTAAAATGTGAGATAGATTTGTTGAAGCATACTTCCCCAATCAACACGTATGAATGCAATATAAACACTCGACGTGGAGCGAGTCGAATGGAGTGTTTTGAACGTGCCGATGACCCCCTGGGATCTTACCTGGGTGATGTTACAGTGAGCAATCAGAATCATACATCATCATCCCCAGAAACAGTATATTGCGAAATTGAAGAGAATAAACTTCCATCTGAGGGTATTTCTAATTCAATACCAGCAAACACGCAACGGTCGCCGGCTATTCAAACTGATGTAGGCAACCAAGCAACGAGTGAATCTCAACCTTACTCTAAGCACGACAGGTATCATAATCCTGTTAACTCGAATGGCGGTACCTCTGAGCTCACGCGCGCGACGAGCGGTACGATGAATCACCCAACTCAGCTGTACCTCTACCATGAGATGTCATCGAAAAATTACGCGCTAGCGTTGAACTCGCTAGCGTGCTAACGTGGATCAAATAGATTTCGATAATGCTTGCACCATGAGATTTACGGAATCTTACGCAGGCGCTAAGGTAAGCTCGATAGATCGTGTCCTCTAGCTAACTTCACTCTACTCCTTAGAATACTTTCGTCTATGCTTCACTACTTATGTTTTGTTTCTTTTTTTCTCACTAATAAGAAGAGAGAACGGCTCGTAAGCTCAAAATGTAGTGTTATCGCTATGCTAAAAATGTTAAGACAGTCAGTATCACAAAATAAACCGACAAAACAGAAAAGTTGACGGGTAGTGGACTAGTTATGGTATTTAGGGGTTTTTGAATTTTTATTCCTTACAGTATGGCACTGTCGCCGTTCAATTGGTTATTTTGTTTGTTGACATTATGTCACGGAGTGCGTTGTGTGGTTTAAGAATTTAAAACAATAGATTATTTGGATTATATTTTAATACAATGAGGACCAGTGTCTCACAGTTTCAATTGTTGGTGGAGTTCATGGAAAGGTATGTTTCTACTTTCTATTAAATTATTTTAAAGTTACAGAATTCCCAAATAGTTCCCCCTCAACGCAGGTAGATATGCCAAGCCACTTGAAACTTTGAAAGTGTTATAAGTGAGATAAGTTCAAGTGTCTAAAAATACTAAAAACGTGAGGAAAGCAACAAATAAACAAAAAAATGGTTATGAATATGATTTGACTAAATTTTATTTAAAGGCACAGCTTGTTAGTACGTAAAATAGTAATAATATAGTCAAGTCTAGGTAAAATGTCAAAAACATAACATATTCCATGCTAAATAAGCTCTTGCAGACATTATTTTCGCTTTATTACACTCAAAAATGTATATAATTTTAATGTAAACATATGTTTCACACGACAAAATGCTACTGAGCTACGTAACTACTATCGCAAGCGTATTAATCGATAGCGTCTATCGAATTAGTGACTCATGGTACCGTTTTGTATGGTGACAGCTGAAAAACGTTAGTAACTATCGAATAGATTACGTTAGGTTTTGAACCTATCGAAATCTATAGTGCTCATGGTATGTATTTTAATTCATTCTGTGACCGCTAGGGGCGCTATACAATATTTCATACAAATAATTTACGTAGACGCTAGCGAGTTTTGGCTGTGTAAACTCATGGTAGAGGTACTGTACCTCTACCATGAGATGTCATCTAAAAATGACACGCTAGCGTTGAACTCGCTAGCGTGCTAACGTGGATCGAATAGATTTCGATAATGCTTGCACCATGAGATTTACGGAATCTTACGCAGGCGCTAAGGTAAGCTCGATAGATCGTGTCCTCTAGCTAACTTCACTCTACTCCTTAGAATACTTTCGTCTATGCTTCACTACTTATGTTTTGTTTCTTTTTTTCTCACTAATAAGAAGAGAGAACGGCTCGTAAGCTCAAAATGTAGTGTTATCGCTATGCTAAAAATGTTAAGACAGTCAATATCACAAAATAAACCGACAAAATAGAAAAGTTGACGGGTAGTGGACTAGTATGGTATTTAGGGATTTTTGAATTTTTATTCCTTATAGTATGGCACTGTCGCCGTTCAATTGGTTATTTTGTTTGTTGACGTTATGTCACGGAGTGCGTTGTGTGGTTTAAGAGTTTAAAACAATAGATTATTTGGATTATATTTTTATACAATGAGGACCAGTGTCTCACAGTTTCAATTGTTGGTGGAGTTCATGGAAAGGTATGTTTCTACTTTCTATTAAATTATTTCAAAGTTACAGAATCCCCAAATAGTTCCCCCTCAACGCAGGTAGATATGCCAAGCCACTTGAAACTTTAAAAGTGTTATAAGTGAGGTAAGTTCAAGTGTCTAAAAATACTAAAAACGTGAGGAAAGCAACAAATAAACAAAAAAATGGTTATGCATATTTGACTAAATTTTATTTAACGGCACAGCTTGTTAGTACGTAAAATAGTAATAATATAATCAAGTCTAGGTAAAATGTCTAAAACATAACATATTCCATGCTAAATAAGCTCTTGCAGACATTATTGTCGCTTTGTTACACTCAAAAATGTATATAATTTTAATGTAAACATATGTTTCACACGTCAAAATGCTAGTGAGCTACGTAACTACTATCGCAAGCGTATTAATCGATAGCGTCTGTCGAATTAGTGACTCATGGTACCGTTTTGTATGGTGACAGCTGAAAAACGTTAGTAACTATCGAATAGATTACGTTAAGTTTTGAACCTATCGAAATCTATAGTGCTCATGGTATGTATTTTAATTCATTCTGTGACCGCTAGGGGCGCTATACAATATTTCATACAAATAATTTACGTAGACGCTAGCGAGTTTTGGCTGTGTAAACTCATGGTAGAGGTACTGATCGCGCGCCCGACAACCGATAACTCGAGACACACAGATAACGCGCTCGGTGAACCTGCGACGATGAACGTTAACAGGACTATGGCGGACTTAGTGAAGGATGGCGAATGGAAACGTGAGAAACAGAATGATGATTGGATTACGGTGCAAAGGCGAAAATATAGAAACCGTTTTGCGGGAAACAGGGGGAAAGCTGTGGCTGAAATAAATATGAACTTCAAGGCTGCCGAAATAAAGGTACCGATTTATATTTATAACGTGGCGAAGGAAGTGTCCGTGTGTGACATTACTAAGTACGTAACAAGTAAGTTGAATTTAAATGTCACTGTTGAAAAGATGAAGATGAGATTGGAAAAAGATTACAATTCCTTCAAAATTTTTGTGCCTAAAGAAAAAATAGATTTATTTATGGATGCTGACTTTTGGCCTGTAGGAATTGCGTACCGACGTTTTGTAGAATTTAGAAACAAAAGTGGCTTACGGGCTAACGAGTTAAATACAAACAATTCAACATGACGACAACCAAAATGATAACGTTTAATTGTAAAAACGTGGTCAGGTCGGTGGACTGTATACGACAACTTTGTCAAGAAGTGGATTTGATAGCGCTGCAGGAAACCTGGCTGCTGCCACACGACCTGTCTTTTCTGGGTACTATAGACGACAACTTTGCTTTCACGGGCACTTCGGCAGTGGATACCTCGGTCGGTGTGCTGCGGGGGCGACCATACGGAGGAGTGGCCCTTCTCTGGCGAAAAAGTGCGTTCCCTGCGGTGACAGTGATCAACTGCAGTAGTGTGCGTCTTGCAGCTGTTAAGGTAACGCTTAGTGATCGGTCTTTAGTCCTGTTCTCAGTGTACATGCCTACTGATTGTAGTGACAATTTCTTAGAATTCACAGAGTGCTTAAGCGAGATTAACGCGGTGATTGAAAATAACAGTGTCGAGTCGGTTTTTATTCTTGGTGACTTTAACGCACACCCGGGTGAACTGTTTGCTAACGAGTTACTTTCGTTCTGTGCGGAGCAGTTATGGTCGTGCGTTGACATGAATACACTTCCGTCGGACACCTATACATATATAAGAGATGCACACGGGTGCTTGCGCTGGCTCGATCACTGCGTAGTGACAGGTGCCGCGCTGCCCGCTGTTCTTAATGTGTCGGTACTGTATGATTCATACTGGTCGGACCACTTACCTGTTATGATAGAATGTAAGTTTAATAACATCAACATGCACACTATGTCGACGAAACCGGACGCTCATGTAAACAAAGTTGTCTGGGGTGAGCGTGATGATGAACAAATAGCTAAATATCACGATTATTGTCATTCTGAATTAAAACAAATTGATTTTCCAAGCGAATTTAGTCAGTGTGCAGACAGGATGTGTAATGATTCATGCCACTTACATGTGTTGGATGAAATGTATAATAACATTGAACGTATACTTGTGAACGCTGCTGAAAACAGTTGTTATCAGAAAAATTTAGCGAAGCGTAGACATGTAACTGGCTGGAATAAGTATGTTCGTGACGCTCACGAGAGGGCGCGACTTTACTATAAGCTTTGGTTAATGTTTGGTAAGCCCAGTTCTGGTCCGGTGTTTAATAATATGAGCGAATCCAGGAAAAAATTCAAATGTAAATTAAAATGGTGTCAAGCAAATCAAAACCAAATTAAAATGGATATCATTGCTAAACACCACTCAAACAAAAACTTTGGTAAATTCTGGAGGTCAACAAACAAATTAAATCACAAGCCGAGCCTTCCCGTGAGCGTCGAAGGTATACATGACCAGGGTAGTATTGCGGATCTGTTTCGGCAGCATTTTAAAGTGCAATCACCTCTAAACCCTTGTTTAGAGGTGATTGCACTTTAGTTGTTAGTTGCCTGTGCCCGGTTCTGAGACCGTCTGCTCCGCGCGAAGCGTCATGTTTACTGCGAAACAGATTGCTGCTACCATTAAGAACATGGTTAGAGGAAAATCGCCCGGGCATGACGGTCTCAGCATCGAGCACCTGCAGCATGCTGGGATCCACTTGCCACGAGTTTTATGTATGTTGTTAAATTTATGTCTAGGTCATTCTTATTTGCCGGTAAAATTAATGCGTACAATCGTTGTGCCGATCATTAAAAATAAAACAGGTGATTCGTCTGTGCTATCAAATTATAGACCTATTTCTCTGGCGACCATAATTGCTAAGGTGTTGGACAGTCTGCTTGTAGGCCAGCTTGATAAACATCTAAAAATAAACGATGCTCAATTCGGGTTTCGGCCCGGTTTATCTACAGAGAGTGCCATCCTGAGCCTCAAGCAGACTGTTCAGTACTATACTGCTAGAAAGACACCAGTATTTGCGTGTTATCTAGATTTGTCAAAAGCATTTGACCTTGTTTCTTATAATGTCCTGTGGGGTAAACTGCAGCATGAGACGGATTTGCCCCAAGAAATAATAAACTTATTTAAATTTTGGTACGCGAATCAGCAGAACCGTGTTAGATGGGCAAACTCCTTTTCATCTGAGTACAGGCTTGAGTGTGGGGTGAGGCAGGGCGGGCTATCCTCGCCCGCGCTGTTTAATCTGTATATGAATAATCTGATCGATGAACTTAGCAGAACCGGAATCGGGTGTCATATTGATGGTGTATGCATTAATAATATAAGCTATGCCGACGATATGGTTCTGCTGAGCCCATCGATCAGGGCATTAAGGAAATTGATTAACATGTGTGAATCTTACGCTGAGACCCATGGGCTCAAATATAATGCAACAAAGAGCGAACTCATGGTATTTAAAGCGGGTAGTAAATGTTATAGCACAATCCCACCAGTCATGCTGTGCGGCAGACCTCTAAAAAGAATTGCTAACTTTAAGTACCTGGGTCATTGGGTCTCAGAAGATTTGAAAGATAATACTGATATCGAACGAGAGCGCAGGTCGCTGGCTGTTCGATGTGGGATGTTGGCCCACAGGTTTGCACGTTGTTCGGCACAGGCTAAGGTGACGCTTTTCAGAGCCTATTGCCAATCCTTTTACACGTGCAGCCTGTGGGTGAACTTTACGCAAAGGGCATATAGTGGCCTGCGCACCCAATATAACAACACGTTCCGGGTGTTGATGGGGCTGCCGCGTTTTTGTAGCGCGTCCGGCATGTTTGCCGACGCGGACGTTGATAGTTTTTCGGCCATCATGCGCAAGAGATGTGCATCTCTGCTACGCCGTGTTCGCGGCAGCCCCAACACCATTCTCGGAACGTTGGCTGATAGGTGGGACTCTCCGATCTTGGGGCGGTGGATACGGCTGCATGCAGTCAAGTAGACATTCCCAGGGTCGGTGTGCCTCACGCTTATCATAAATAATTTTTCTTACAATAAATAAATAAATAATTAATGTTACTAACACTAGTTTATAAGCTTACACTGTTACTAACAAATATGGATTGTTTTCCGAAATAAATGTTTATTATTATTTCCTTAAAGTGTTTTTCTTCTCAGTCCTTAGACTGGATTTCAGCTACATTTACGGGCCGAAACCAGAGCAAATGCAGCGTGTGGTGTGTTAGTTTATGTGTTGTGATGAGGTCCTATCTCGTTCTCTTCTATCTGCATGAACTTCCTAACGATTCTACATGTATTTAAAATAGCAGCTTTTTGCAGTGTAATGTAGAGGGTTTCTTTAAGGTCTAATAATTTTAAGCTATGGATGAGATGATTTGGGATTACCCCTGTTGTGGAAAGGACTATTGGAACTACATATACCTTTTCTTGTCGCCAAATTCTAGTAACTTCTTCTTTGAGTTCTGCGTATTTACTTATTTTTTCTGTGATAGTTTTCTGTATGTTGTGTGTGTTGGGGACTGCGATGTCTATCAGGTATGTTATTTTATTTAGTTTGTCCTGTAGGATTATATCCGGTCTGTTGTAGTGGATTGTCCTATCAGTGAGAATAGCGCGATCGTAGTAGAGCTTATGTGTTGTATTTTCTAGGGTAGTTTCAGGTTTATAATTGTAGTAAGGAGTGTTTGTATTTTGAATGAGTGTGTGTTTGAGTGCTAGCTTTTGGTGAATGACATTGGCCACTTGATTGTGCCTGTGAGTGTAGTCTGTCTGTGTGAGAGTTGTGCATGCTCCTGTTATATGCTGGATGGTTTCTGGATGGACGTGACATTTGCGACATTTGTCGTTAGTTAGTGTGTCTTTGATTATGTATTTTCTGTAGTTTTTTGTGTTGATGATCTGGTCTTGAATTGCTATTATAAATCCTTCAGTTTCCGGGAATAAGTTGCCAATTTTTAGCCACTTATTTGACGCTAATTTGTTTATGTGGGACTGCTCTAGGTCATGAGGGTGCCGACCGTGAAGTACTTTTCTCTTCCAATCTTCAATTTTTTGTATTTGCTGGTCGTCATTGGTTGTGTTTTGGATTTCTATCTGATCGCTTAGGTTATTATTATTATTTTTGGGATGTGCTTTTGCTTCTCAGCTTACTGGTATTTCCAACTACATTTACGGGTCGAAACCAAAGTAAATGCAGCGTGTGGTGTGTTATCTTTAGGGTGTGTTGTGGTGAGGCCCTATTTCATTTTCATCTATTTGCATGAACTTTCTGACAATTCGACATGTATTTAAAATTGCAGCTTTTTGTAGGGTGATATAGAGCGTTTCTTTAAGACTTAGTAATTTGAGGCTATGGAGTAGGTGATTTGGGATAACACCTGTTGTAGAGAGGACTATCGGGACCACATAAACTTTTTCCTGGCGCCATATTCTTGTTACTTCCTGTTTGAGTTCTGCGTATTTACTAATTTTTTCGGTGATTGTTTTTTGTATGTTGTGTGTGTTGGGAACTGCGATATCTATTAAGTAAGTGACTTTATTTATTTTATCTTGTAATATTATATCTGGTCTATTATAGTGAATTGTCCTGTCGGTGAGAATGGCGCGGTCGTAGTAAAGTTTATGAGTATCATTTTCGAGGGTAACTTGTGGTGTGTAATTGTAGTATGGAGTGTTAGTGTCTTGTATGAGTGAGTATTGGACTGCCAATCTTTGGTGAATAACATTTGCCACCTGATTGTGCCTGTGTGTGTAGTCGGTCTGCGTGAGAGTGGTGCATGCTCCTGTTATGTGCTGGATGGTTTCGGGTTGCGTGTGACACTTGCGACATTTATCATTTGTTACTGAAGGATCTTTGATAATAAATTTTCTATAGTTTTTGGTGTTAATAATCTGGTCTTGTATAGCAATGATAAATCCTTCAGTTTCTGGGAATAAATTACCTATTTTAAGCCATTTATTTGAGGCAATTTTGTTGACGTGTGATTGTTCTAGGTCATGAGGATGTCGGCCATGAAGAACTTTTTTCTTCCAGTCATCAATTTTTTGTGTCTGCGGGTCTTCAGTAGCAATGTGTGAGGTATCTGATTGTTCATTTAAGTTAAGTGGGGTGTAATTGTGATCATTTTGGACTATGGCTTTATGGATATTACTAGAGTGAGATTTTGTATGAAAGAATGTTTTTAATCTACAAACTTGTTTCCGCCATAGGTGTTTGATGTCTATTAGGCCTCTCCCTCCGTTTTGTCTTTTAATGGTGAGTCTCTCTATGGCAGATTTAGGATGTAAGTTATTATGTTTTGTAAGAGTGGTGCGTGTAGTTCGTTCTAATTGTTCTGTGTCTGTTTTTGTCCATTTAATCACTCCGAATGAATAAGTTAATATGGGGATAGCAAATGTATTCAAGGCCTTGATGAGATTTTTGCCAGACAATTGGGTTTTACATACAGCGTTAAGTCTCCTCTTGAACTCTGCAGTAAGCGTTTCTTTAATTCTAACGTGGTCTAGTCCCTTCAATTGTGTGTACCCTAAATATTTGTACAAGTCAGACGGTTCCATCGCTGTTATGGTGTCTGTGTTATTTACTAAATAGTTGCCGGGTCGTATCTTGCCTCGTATGATGTGAAGTGTTTTACATTTATCCAGACCAAATTGCATATTTATATCTTGGCTGAACTCTGTTGTAGCTTCTACTAGTTTCTTCATATCTTTTTCAGTTTGTGCATATAGTTTAATATCGTCCATGTAAATGAGATGTGAAATTGTTGTTTGTTCTTGTAGTTGTTCTTGTGATATAGTGTGTTTGAGACAATATCCGGCTCGGCAGCTCTGCAGCAGATTAGACAGGGGGTTTAGTGCTAGACAGAACCACAGGGGACTTAGAGAGTCACCTTGATAGATACCTTTCTTGATA